>CM022394.1:53890930-54529961 GCA_011833715.1 Carcinoscorpius rotundicauda | reverse complement strand
AATCATTAATTAAATAGTTTCAAATACAATCTCGATAAAACCTCTTGAGTTTCTGTTACCTCAGAAGGTTTGTGTCAGTTCTAAACCCACATACTAAGAAAACCATGCAAGATGGTAATCTTCATAAATGTAAGGACAAATAATGTAAAAAAAATAATTATTTAAAATATTACATTAATTAATCCTAATACAATTTTAAAGCTAAAGCTAATGAAATGATGTTGCCATCTAAATAAAAATAATGCAAAGTTTGTTTAGAATGTTGCGGTGTAGTTAAATCACACTACAAAGCCAGGCTAAACAAACATATTTCTTTTTTGCTTTATATATTCCGCAAATCGATGTAGAACAGGAAAATGAAGGAAAACGTCAGACTTCTTGGAGTCTATTCTCAGCATGGGGATTTGTAACTCTGCAGTCACTGGTTGACTAAGAGATTTATGCAATCAACGTTTACAAACGACTCTACAAATTCTGAAGCTAGATTCAGCAGAGAACAATAAATAAATAAGAAAAAGAACTTCAAACTATAATTGGTTCTATTAAAAACTATGTGAACTAACAAAAAACAGCACTAATTCATGAATACTGGTTGTTTTTAAAGGATTTCGTCTACGGTCATACAGTATTTTTATAATTATAAAGTGCTATATATTACTGTGGGGGCTTATTAACTCGTATGCCATCACAAAAAGCATGCAGATTGTAGTATATATAGGGGTGGACAAAAAAGTAGTCACCTTGAAAATGTTTTCAATTTGTTATTTAATAAAAGTATTGTTCCAATCATCCTAAAATATGATCAAACAAGTTTCTGTGCAATTGTGGAGTCATTAAAAGATATCTTAGGAATAAGAGAGCTGATGTTATGGAATGACCAGGTCAATCACCTGATATCAATCTGATTTATGCGCTGAGTTAAACCGACTAACGAAAGAACGCAAGCTAAGCACGAAATATAAACTTTTTGAAGTTCTCAGAGAATGATGATCTGACAGGCAAACACTCAGAAATACCTGCACAAACTCGGTGAAAGCATGCCACTCAATGTGAAGCAGTACTGAATACCAGGGAATTGTGACTAAATGCTAACTTGTGAAACTGGTTTGTGTTATTTTGAGTTTCATTTTTAAGTTTGAAACCTGTTTGTTTATTTTGTGTGCTAAATGGAATGAGAGAAACTTACAAACTTCAGCACGTGCACAACACTGTTTATGAGAAAATGTAACCAAAGTCACGAAAAGTTCAAGTATTTACGAAAGCCAGTATTCATGTAAGAATTTGATATCATAGTTGAGTGTGTGTGTGTTTTCTTACAACAAAGCCACACGGCTGAGTCCACAGAATGGAATCTAACCCCTGACTTAAACGTCATAAATCCATAGACTTACCGCTGTACTAGCGGGGGACAAGATCATATTTGAATATAATGTGTTCTAAAATCAGTTTTAGATATTTTTCTGGTATCTAATAAAATATATAATAAATGAATAACATTTTCAGGAGGAGCACTTTTTTTCACATATATGTATTTATATATGTGTGTGTGTGTATAAATGTCTTAGATTACCCTTAAATGTTCTTTAATAAAGGACTTTTTCATACTTTGTGCAGTTCGGACTTACATAGGTAAAACAAGAATTAGGAATGAAACCCATTTAATAAAACTAATTTCATTATGAGAATTTTGTGACTACAAATCATATAAATTTATTATTTAAAGGTTTTAAACATTAAAAATTAGAACATTTTGGTACTTTAATTGTTCTAAACGTTAATTAGGAGAGTAAAAATTCTCATGTGGTTTAAGTAACCACAGACAACGTAAGTGGTGTAAGTAGCGTAGCTATATGTTAGCTCTAAAAAGAACACAAGGCCGGTGCTTACCTCTTGTTTCCTACGGCACAAGATGGTGAAAATGGTGGTACATTCCTCCTGGGTGAGCTGCAGGTTAAGACGAAACTATCCGCTGCTGTTCCTTTACAACTAGATAGATTGAAATCAAAGCATACAACAACATGGCGCAAGTAAACCTCGAACTTGTAGTTTCGATCCGAATCCAAAGCTAATTAATTCGCAGTAGAAGTTTATTTCGCACTTCGCTAGTAATATTAATTTCCCTCAGAAATATCATATGTAGTGCACTTTATTATACCCATATTAAACAACTTGATTCAGAATGTGTCGTCATAATATCTGGATATTTTATCTTTTGTCTGTATTATTGGTGGGTTTTTTTAATTTCGAGCAAAGGTGCACAAGGACTATCTCTAGCCGTCCCTAATTTAGCAGTGTAAGACTACGAGGAAGGCAGCAAGTTTTAATCGCCTACCGCCAACCCTTGGGTCTCAATGAATAGTGAGACTAAACGTCACATTATAATGCCCCCACGGATAAATGGATGAGCATGTTTGGTGTGAAGGGGATATGAACCCCTGAACTTCAGATTACAAGTCGCACGTCTTAACACGCTTGGCAATGTCGAGTGCCTTAATCACCTAGCTACGTTGTGCTGTGTATTATTAGATAACGTCAATCAAACATTAATATTGGCACATATTAAAACAAATTCTTAACTGGAGTAAACGTTTTCCTCTGAAGAAATAACTTTACCCCATACTCAAATACACGAAACGGACAACTATAACAAGTTAAATTAGGACTTTTTGCTTCCGCAGGTCTAGCCTTCTCAGTGTATAGGGACGATTCCATTCGTTTTCTTCCGCTGGAGTAATGATAGATCCGTTTCCTTCAGCTAGCATGACTATTTTCAGCGTAGCGATGATTCTTATCTGCCAGGACAGATTTATTGTAGCGAAGAACCATTTAGATTACATTTAGAAAGTATTTTCAGTTCCAACTTGACAATTTACTTCCATAATGGCCCTTCAGTGATGTTTCCATGGGATGAAGCATCTTTGGATGACAACCATGTAAATGTTGTCCTTCACTTCTTGCGCATCATTCCATTAGCCAGCTAATCTCTTAGGTCTACGATTAAATAGAAATTTACAATTCAGAAGATTTAATAATAAATTTCCAAACACTTTATAGATTCGTATGCAAAGGATAAGCCGACCGTTGTTGGTTTAAAGATAGCTTCAGTTTACTAATCGGGAAAGTTCTTTTATCAGTAACTGCATCAGCCCGGCCTGGCCAGGTAGTTATGGCGCTCGACTCGTAATCTGAGTGTCGTGGGTTCGAATCCCCGTCACACCAAACATACTCGCCCTTTCAGCCGTAAGGGCGTTATAATGTGACACTCAATCCCACTATTTGGTTGATAAAAGAGTAGCCCAAAAATTGACGGTGCGTGATGATGATTAGCTGCCTCCCCTTACACTGCCAAATTAGAGACGCCTAACTCAGATAGTTCTCGTGTTGCTTTCCGCAAAATTAAAAAAACAAACAAACAGTAACCGCAATACCTCATCAGCTCCATCTAATACAGGAAAGTTGCTCTATAAAATCTACAATTACATTGAAAGAACACTTCGTAAAATTAGAAGTAATTTCCACTATTTTTTCTGTGCATGCTCTATTATATCATTATTTAACGATCTTTTTTGGTTGTTTGTTGTTGTTTTTCTTATCTGTTCTAACCGTTACTAATTTATCAGTGTAGGACTAAAGGGGTGGCAGCTAGTCATCACCACCCACCGCCAACTTCTGGGCTACTCTTTTACCAACGGGATAGTAGGATTGACCGCACATTATAACGCCCTCATGGCTAAAAGGGCCAGCATGTTTAGTGTGACAGGGATTTGAACTAGAAACCCTTAGATTACGAGTCGGGTATCTAAAACCGCCAGGCCATGCCGGGTTGTTTAACGGTCTAGTGATAGATTTTATGCGCTTCTCGAGACAGTGTTTACGTTGAAACTTGCACAAAACAAATAACCTTTTCAAATTTAGAATTCTGTCCTTGAAATGATAAATGTTTTTAGTTCTAAGAGTTAACTTGAAAACGCACGCTAATCTCCTTTGAGGATATGTCCAACTTACGAATTTCTGAAATGTTTTTTTAGATCTCAAAATTTTTAATATATATGCGGGCAGCACTAATGTCGGAAACTTTTATCGGTATTTGATGTAGTTTTTTTAAGGCATTCAGCGAATTATACAACTGCGCATTTAGTCTCTTGCCGTTTCTCTGGCCCGACATGGCCAAGCGCGTTAAGACATGCGACTCGTGATTCGAGGGTCGCGGGTTCACGCCCGCGTCGCGCCAAACATGCTCGCCCTCTCAGCCGTGGGGGCGTTATAATGTGACGGTCAATCCCACTATTCGTTGGTAAAAGAGTAACCCAAGAGTTGGTGGTGAGTGGTGATAACTAGCTGCTTTCCCTCTAGTCTTACACTGCTAAATTAGGGACGGCTAGTACAGATAGCCCTCGAGTAGCTTTGTGCAAAATTCTAAAAAAAAACAGTCATTTCTCTTCTGGTGGCTTATTTCACACATTAAGAACAGTATTTGGTTTTCCTTTTATGACATATTACAGCCAGTTATTCATGAAGCAACTATAAACTATAAAAAGTAGATACTGTAACATACAAAACGTAAACTATTTATTTGATTTTTGAAAAATAATTTTTCCGTGATTCTGTGTGTTATTAACAATTTTCTTCCATAAATAGCAGATTATTTGAGCAATCTGAAAATTAATATAAACTTTAAACCATCGAAAGCTATTCCAAACATAGTAATTAGAATAAACTACTAAAATTAAGCGCCCACCCAACAAGTATACACCTACGTTGGCACAAATGTATCAAACTTTGTTGGAGTTTCACAGGGAGCGAACAGGTATTTGTTTTAATTTCAGGTGTTCCACCGTCTTTCTCTTAAGAAGAGCTATTGTTTTCGAATTACTGTTTGAAGTTTGTAAACTTGTGACCTGTTGTCAAGTTTAAATCATTGTTTATTATCGAGTTCAGAGTACAGTAGAAGTTATGTTGAGCTTCATGAGAGGATTGCCTATGGACCAGAAGGTTCTTTTTCGTAACCACAGTCTTCACTTCTGAAAGTAAAGTCACATTTACCCATAAGTTTATGGAGGCATTTTACAGCTCTGATCAGGGCGGTTTGATTTTTTCATGTGAGGAAAATTTTTGACCATCAAGTAACCATACTTTAGATATTATCCTGGCAATCGTAGGGTAAACGGTACTTAATTCCAATGTGTTCTTGTACTCTGTGTTTCTCGTACATACACGAATAGGTAGGAGAAACTGCAGATTCATTACAAAATTTACAAGTATCGATTTTGTTGTTCACCAGTGATCAGAGTAAATATACTCGTAGTTACACAAGCTAACAGACAAAGCATTAGACTGTGATCGTTTTGAAATCATCTATGGAATACATTACTTCTACATCAGTCCAGATAAGACTAAAGTTTTGTTTACAAGTAGCTTTCGGTTTATATATTATTTTGAAAGACATTTCAGTAGAACTGAGAAATCAGTTGAAATTTTGAGCTGGTACGGCTATTCAGCAAGTTTTATTTTTGTTTCCTATTAACTTAAATAATTAATTAAGAAAAGCCTATTATTTCTGTCCGCTTATATCTGAACGGATTGTCACCACGTTTTAAAACTATTCATAGGACCACACAGGAGTGGTATAGAATGCTGGAATACGGATTTGACCCTCCATTGTTACCCTTGACGACAACTGCACCTTCCCTAGGAGTTAAATAAGAAATTCAATTAGTTTAGTTTAGTTCACTACATTTATCTTTTAAAAACAAAGAATGAAAGTCGAATGTGAAGAAAAAACATTTCACGTAATAATTAAGTTTTGTACAAAGTTGTTTACTCAACTAGTTTTACTTATATATTTTAAATGTGAAAGCTTTATATACACAAAAGTGGTTTTGAACTGAAAATCATTCCTTTGATGAATTTGATTACTGTTTTTATTTAATGTTTGAATGTTTTATCGTACACACGCAATGTAAATAAGTGGAAAACACTGAATAAAATATAAAGTAACTAATCAGCAAATAACCATAAATTTTACGAATTACGCTGCGAGTAAGTAAACATGGATTTCACTGCTTCTTAAAACCTTTCAACAAATGTAATTTCAAGTTAACAATATTTTTTTGCAAAGATTTTTACGATAAAAAAAAATAAATTACAACTAAACACGCATTTAAGGCCTAAAACAGTCGAGTAAGTGAAGTAAGTAAATAGCTTCCCATCATTCCCTTAAACACACAACAGTTATTCTGATTTTAAAGCATACTCAATAACAGAAAGCCCGGTTAATTTTGTTTGTTTGTTTCTTTCTTTTGAATTTTGAGCAATTCTACTCGAGGGCTATCTTCGCTAGCCGTCCCTAATTTAACAGTGTCAGACTAGAAGGAAGGCAGCTAGTCATCACCACCCATCACTAACTCTTGGGCTACTCTTTTATTAACGAATAATAGGATTGACCGTGATATTATAACGCCCCCACGGCTAAGATCGCGAGCATGTTTGGCGCGACGGGGATGCGAACCCGCGACCCTCAGATTACGATTCGCACGCTTTAACACACTTGGCCATGCCGGGCCTCTCAAGTGACGATCTAAATAGTTTAAATAAAATTTCTAAATGCAGTATTCATTTTACATTGTAGTTGTTTATCAGATAGATGAGACTATGTTATTCTGTCTTGGGTTTCGTTTCTTTTATCTTATCTTATAAACAGAATAGTCACCAACCGCAAGAAGTGGAATTTTTCAATGTCTAAAAAGAAATATGTTTAGTCTTTTTTTTACGTAGAAATTACAATTATAATACAGATCTTGTTTGAAAATCGTTTTTTTTATGACATTCAACCTTAATTGATGGAAGTCACATTGTAAGTTAAAGTGATTGTCTTTACCTAACTTTCCCGATGAAACTCACATTTTACCTTATTATTAATTTCTAGTTACTTATTCTGCTTTCTAATAACAGCTTACAGCTGTGGTCAAGACTGGGATTTTTAGTCGAACAGTAATTTCTGTGTTGTTGTATGTCTCTTAGGTAATTTTACGTTAGTCTTAGAGTTGTAACTTCCAAGCGCACACATAAGCAGACGATAGCAAGTTTAAAATCTAGTGATCGAACCAGATTGCCATGGCTACAGTTTCTTCGGCCATCTTTCATATGAAGATAATTCAAATAGTTGCTGATAGACGTTTAACTTTTAACTTGGTTTGTTCACTTGTTAATGATGCCACAAAGTAAGTCCAGCTTCATCACAAAACTGTTTCTTGTGTTTTTGTTCAGATGGGGGCGAGGAAGGCTCAAAAAGTTACCCTCCGATATCTTGGCTTTCACATTAAGGAGAAAAACGTTGGTTCTTGATGGCTTGGGATGTGACTTCAGAACCTTTGCTTAATACTCTAATACTCTACTATATGAGTCTCCTTCCATTCCTATGTAAAAGAACGAAGAGTCTCTTCGTCGGTGAACTCTGTTGTTTGACTCTACATTCTTCAGCAATATCATTGTGTGAATATTTCTCTTCAAAAAATGCGATCAAATATCCCTAAAACATTCTACTAAGTTCTGGAAGTATCTCACAAAGCTAGTCAGCGCAGTTTAATTTTATAACCATAAAAGTTGCATGTCCATCAAGTCTATGGCTCGGCATGGCCAGGTAGTTAGGGCGCTCGGCTCGTAACCTGAGAGTCGCAGGTTCGGATCCCCGTCACACCAAACATACTTGTTTCAAACGTTGGGACATTGTAATGTGACGGTCAATCCTACTGTTTCGTCGGTAATATAGTAGCCCAAGAATTGGCGGTGGGTGGTAAAGACTAGCTACCTTTCTTCTAGTTTTAGACTGCTAGATTAGGGACAGCTATTGCAGATAGTTCTCGTGTAGCTTTGCACGAAATTCAATTTGTAGTAAAAAAAACCGTAATATTTAAAAGACTCTCTATATTTAAATTGAAATTTATATTTCTTAGGTAATTCATTCGTTATAATTGCAAACCAACTTTACTTTAATTTCCGAAGGATACCTTTTATAAGTTCTTTAATTAGGTATATACGTCAGGGTTTCATGTTAGAAATGGGCAGATAACCTGTGTAACAAAGACAATATAAAAATACGGTTTCTAGGGATTTATAAAAAGTATATACTTGAAAATCCTTAGGAGGTAGCATTACAAAACTTTTCAGATCGCTTCACTACCAACAATGGACAAATATTTACTGATCATTCTGTGATTGTAACTATTCTATTGTAAAGTTACTGTCTTTATAGTGGATTTATACAAAGGACTTATTAGTACTATATGGGCCCGGCATGGCCAAGCGCGTAAAGGTGTGGGACTCGCAATCAGAGGGTCGCGCGTTTGCATCCGCGTCGTGCTAAATATGCTTACCCTCCCAGCCATGGGGGCGTTGGAATGTGACGGTTAATCCCACTCTTTGTTGGTAAAAGAGTAGCCCAAGAGTTGGTGGTGGGTGGTGATGACTAGCTGCCTTCCCTCTAGTCTTACACTGCTAAATTAGAGACGGCTAGCACAAATAGCCCTCGAGTAGCTTTGTGCGAAATTTCAAAACAAAAAAATAAAACAATACAACTATATGCTGGTAGTGCACTTATATCTTAGTAGCGTTTTGTGGAAGTGGTCCAATACGAATTTAAATTTGAAAATAAAATTACTGTGTGATAAAAAGATCTTCTAACCTGACTTATTGTGGGTTTAATAGTAACTGTTTACTATAGTTTATTATGGGTTGAACACATAAATAACATTTATAAGGTGTATATTGTAAACAAGAACATTGACTAACACTTTTTAATTACACATATATATAACCTTTAAAAGTTGTAGGTTAACGACAGAAGTAGTGACTACAATTTTTTTTAATTATACACATATAAACAGCATATTCTCTTTCCCTTAAATGTTTTATATTGTAATGTTTCAAACATAAATAATGACACAATGTCTGTTTCTAAAACATATCTTTATGCTTTAAATTGTATAAAAGGTTATCCGACAAGTTCACTTGAATCAACATATACTCTTCAAAAAAGAAACGCAAAAGTGATATTTTTGTTATTTTAAAGAGAAATATATGTAATAACGTTACAAGCTCAGAATATGTGATGTTACACGTGTTAAGGCACTGATTGTCAGACCAAAATGACAATAAAAGTTGTGCACTTTGAAAACGGAGGAAAACAATGGATTTTTCGCCAAAACGCATTCGTGTCCAATAAATTTGTTTGAGAGATCTGAATGTTCTGCCAGTGCAACTTTTGCAAAATCCCTATAAAAGTGACTGGTTCTCGGTTTTCATAGCTCAGTGTCAAGCCACCGACACGCAATACAGTTACACCAAGACTGATTGAAGCACAACGCAACAACGCCATTGGTCACGTGGAAGCAGGCCAATCTCGATCACATGTTGCCAGAGCTGTGAATGTCCACCCAAGCACCATCACAAGGCTATGGAATCGTCACCAACCATATGGATCAGCTCGTGACTGTCCACGATCTGGCAGACCTCGTGTGACCACGCCCGCACATGATCGCTACATCCGGTTACGTCACCTTCGGGATAGGACAACCACTGTGACGCTTACTGCCTCAACCATAGCAGGGCTGCCTAGGATTTCCGTTCAAACCGTACGCAACCGTCTATGAGATACAGGAATCCGACCTCGACATCCAGTCAGAGGCGTCATTCTCACCCAGCAACATCGTCAAGCACGGCCGCAATGGACTCGGACACATCGGGTATGGCCTCATCGACGATGGAGACATGTTTGGCTCAGCGATGAAACACGTTTTATGCTTCGTAGGCAGGATGGAAGGACCCGTGTTTACCGTCGCCAAGGTGAACATTTTGCAGCAAACTATGTGCAGGAAGTTGACAGATTTGGTGGTGGCAGCGTCATGATGTGGGCTGCCATCGCCTACATTTCCAGAACAGACCTTTTGCACATTCGAGGGAATCTTACGGCTCAACGATACGTCGACGAGATTTTTAGGCCCCATGTGCAATCCATCATGGTAAACGTCGACGTTTTTCAACATGACAACGCCCGTTCTCACACAGTCCGACTCACCACCGTCTTTTGGAGACACAACAATATCAACGTTTCTTCCTGGCCCTCCAGATCATCAGATTTAAACCCCATCAAACACCTTTGGGACGAGTTGGACCGACGTCTGCGACGGCGACTACCTGAACCGCAAACTCTACCTCAGCTTGCAGCAGCTTTGCAGGCTGAGTGGACAGCCATTCCACAGGATGTGATTCGTCATCTCATTGCTTCCATGGGCAGGAGTTGCCAAGCAGTTATTGATGCTTACGGGGGGCATACTCGTTAGTGACATTAAACTTCAACTAGTGAGCTTGGACTTCGCCTTTGCAAACTTTGGATGTTCAGCAGTGAATGTGCAAAGTTTCACACATGTCATACAGAACTACCCAGAATAAACTTTTTAACAATTTGTCTCAAATTTTGCCTTTTGCGTTTCTTTTTTTGAAGAGTAAAGTTACGTGCTTTGCTTTTCGCCAATACAAATTAACGTTGAAAAGTAGTAAGCATATTTTTGTTTTGGGTTATAATTTCGGCAAATACTTAAACGTAGTGCTCTTTTTAATAAACCTTAATACGTAGGAGACAGTATTTGTCAATACGCCTCCCGCTAATACAGCGGTACGTCTACGAATTTACAACGCTAAAATCAGGGGTTCGATTCCCCTCGGTGAGCTCAGCAGATAGACTGGCGTGGCTTTGCTATAAGAAAACACACACTTTTCAATACAAGCTATTAGATATAAAACTAAAAAGGTATAAACATTCATGTACCTATGTATATATATATATATATATATAAGTTTGTGTGTGTTTGTATGAAATGTTTCATAAGGTCTAGTCTCGACTGTCACAGATAGTGAAGACCGGATCAGAAGAGGAGTCGGAGCGACCCAGCGCAATTACGAAGCTACGACAGATCACCAGCGGTCTTCAAGAGGGAAGGGACCGGAAAAGAAATTACCGAGCCCCTCAGGAAGAACTGGCACGTCTGACTGCCGAAGAACGATCCATTATCGAAAGGGTGTGGCAGAAAGAAGAAGAATTCGAGAAGGAGACGACCAAAGTTAGGTTTGTACAAAAGGTGACACTGAAATGACAGAAACACCAGATTAGAACGTGATCAAGTCCGAAGTTTTTAAAAATTAGAAACCGTGTTGAATCACCACGTTTAAAATTGTCATTCTTCCAGTAGCAATCCATTCTCTACTCGGTCGTTAGCAATTGTTAGCGAAACAACGACAACACTAATATCTCTTCATTTAATGAAGATCAATGCCCACGTTTTCCTTTGTTCTTTGTGAGCTTAGTTCTTTATTCATTAGCGACTCATTTTATTTTGTGTTGTGCATCCATACGTTATCTGTAATGTGACGTTTCTTTATATCGTACAACCTAGAAAATTTCAAACTTATTCTGATTTGGTTCAGATAAAAAAAACGATCGCCAGATACCCAAGAGAAAACGAGATATC
Organism: Carcinoscorpius rotundicauda; assembly: GCA_011833715.1. Lineage (NCBI taxonomy): Eukaryota > Metazoa > Arthropoda > Merostomata > Xiphosura > Limulidae > Carcinoscorpius > Carcinoscorpius rotundicauda. The sequence continues at coordinate 54,518,439 of CM022394.1, read as the reverse complement.
TTCCATGAAATATTGCGAAAACTGAAACGACATGTGTATTCTTATCTGCGTGACATCCAATACTGTAACTATAACTACATCACATCTGGAACTCTGTAAATATAATGTAAGAAATGTGCTCTATCCTGCTAATCTCATACATATGAATATATCATGAATTCCTTTACCAAATCGATCAAAGTTAAGATTTGATAATAACTTTGCATAAAACAGACATTAAGAGTGAACCCGAAACCAATTTTACCGGCTTATTTTCTCGACCTCCTTTCCAGTTCTCATGATTCTGTTAACAATAGTATAAATCTTAGAACACGAATTCATAGAAAAAAATTGGTACTCAGCCTCCCAGTTTAAGCATTCACCTAAACAGTAGAAAATTCCCACATTCAGAGCTATCTATTGTATCTGCGCTCTGCTTTCTTGTAACACAAACTGAGCAATATGAAATGTTATTTTAAAACTACCTTTATCTGGAGCACCATGTGAAGAGGGCGACCGAAGCTATCGCCTTCCTAACCTTGGGAGTGGGCCTCAAATTACTGTTTCTCTCTAACATTTCTAGCCAAGTTGGATTAACTGATATATATATACAACTTATGCCATATCGTAGCTTCTTCAGCTCAATTTGAAATTGGAGAAAGGAGCCAACTAATGTCAATTCATCCTTCCCACAAACACATGCCTGGCATGACCAGGTGATTAGGGGGCTCGACTCGTAGTCTGAGAGTCCCAGGTTTGAATCACCGTAACACCACACATGCTCGCCCTTTGATCCAGTGGGCATTATAAAGTCATGGTCAATCCCGCTATTCATGGTAAAATAGCAGTCCAAGAGTTGGTGGTGCGTGGTGACGAGTAGTTGCCTTCGCTATACTGTTACACTGCAATATTAGCGAATATAATTCTCCTGTAGCTTTGCATGAAAATTCAAAAACAAACAAACCCCTACCCCAAGCCATTCGCGAAGTGATGGTCCTGGTCATTATTTTCAAACTATTTAACGTACACGGCAAAGGCGACGATTTTAATGATTAACTTTTTTAACTTATTTAACTCAGTGAATTAAAAATAATTGTAACTACATTCAGTGCTACAGTGTTTGACATGTTGTTATAAAGAATCATTGTGCTAAAATTTTAAATCCTGTTTTTACATAGAATAACTAACGCTCTTCCTGATAAATATAAATATACAGATAAACTGTTTCTCATTGGATTATTCAATTAAACGGCTAACGGCAAAAAGTTTTTGTTTTGATTTTTTCCTGTCAGTTCCAATGTTTCACTACTTCACTTTATATCGTATTAGAAATATTAAATTATTCATGACATTTTGACCTCGCATATCAAAATCGTTTTATCTCCTATACAAAACAGATTGGGAGGTTTCTATACGAAAGTCGAGGTATCGGCTTTATTTTTGGTACAATATTGCCCTTCTGCCAGCATTTCAGATGTCAAACTCATGTAACGTACGTGACAATCTGTGATTGGTTGGTTTTATGAGACATTTTTGTTGTGAAATGTTTTGTTTTTTTATTTTCGTAAGAAGTTATCCTGTCAAGGGGTTCTTGGTTTTCATTTCTGTGAAACATTATTTGTCAAGTGGTTTTTTGGTTTTCATTTCTTTAAGAAATTATTGGTTCTTAGCTTTCATGTTTGTAAAACCTTATTGGTTAAGAAGTGTTTTGTTTTATTTCTGTAAGACATTATTGGTTTTATCGTTTTTTATCCTTTAATTTCCAGAGAGTCGACATAGTATTTCAAGAGTAATCATTATTTCATTTATTCTGCGTCAGTTCTATTGCCCGAAGCTACGTTCAGAAATTGAAAGATCTTGCGTTTTAGAAATGAATTGCTTTAGAGGTCTCTTGATAACCAGGAATGTGATTACTAGACTTTTCCTTTAGCTCAGGAAGTCCTTCTTTGACGGTGAAAGAGGTCGCTTCGTCAAGTCAAGAAAACTGCAGAATCTGTCGCAAGGCTATTGGAAGCAACGAACAAAGCCGCAAATGTGACGAATGTAGTCAACTTGTCTGTGAAGATTGTGCCTCTTACTCCAAAGACCCTAATGACATTAACCAGGTTTGTTTGGGTTTTTACCATTTGAGTTTCGTCATTTCATATCTTCCCATTTCAACTAACTAAAGTTCGATATTTTATCTAAATATCTAAAAATCAAAACGTTAAAACTTTATAGAGAACATAAGAAAGTGAAACGTACATTAAATTATAACACTGAATTATTTTATTTACTTTTCATACGATTTTATACAACAATAATCAAGTAGAGAGAATATAAATCTTGATATTTTTCACACATGCACATTAAATAAAGTCTTTGCAAAATTAAGTTTCTCTAGGCTATATTTTAAGTGTATAAATTAAAGTATTGAATTACTTGTTAATTTGATGAGGTAAAACAGTGAAATTTTATTCTTAGAAGACAGGTTATACATATATATATATATATATATATATATTGTTTGTTTGTTTTACGAATTTTGCGCAAAACTACAAGAGGGCTATCTGCACTAGCCATCCCTAATTTAGGGGTGTAAGGCTAGATGGAAGACAGCTAGTCATCACCACCCACCACCAACTCTTGGGCTACGCTTTTACCATTGAATAGTGGGATTGATCGTCACATTATAACGCCCCCATGTCTGAAAGGCGAGCATGTTTGATGTAACGGGGATTCGAACCTGCGACCTTCACGCCTTAATAATCTGGTCATGCCGGGCTATCTATATATATATATATATATACATGTCTTTTTAATTAACTTGTATCTTCAGACCAATGAAAACAACAGGAAACTGTGTTAATTCCAGGACGTTCTTGTTAAAATCATGTTCACGATTTTATATTTTTTTCGGTTTGGCAGATAATATGGTTTACGTTAATATAATACTGAGCTACGAAAGTTACAATCTTTCCCCAAAACCGTTAATAAAATATTTGAAACTTAGGACAATTTACACGGTAGTTGCATCTGTGAAACATACTAAGAAGTTTGATTTTTTTAAGCTCAAATCCACGAGAGACAAAGTAGAAATTTAATAAATTCCTCTTGCACACAAGTTTTAATACATAGTTCTGTTGATATCATAATGCATGAGAATTTGATTGTTTTATTTCGTGGGATTGAATACTAAATAAAACACGAGGAAAACATATGATAATGGATTACAAGATTTTGGTGCGGACAGTTCTTTTATTGTCTATCCTGCTTATCATGTACAAATACTATCTGGATTAAGAAAGATACATCGAAAACTAATGGTTTTCTTCAAAACACTTAAGACTAAACTTACTAAATGAGATAAGTATGTATTAAAGCTTGTTATGAGCATTTTGTAGCTAATTTTACTGTTATTTGCTAAATGAAATATTGTCACCCTAGGTATCAACATGTAACAGAATGGATGAGCGGTTGGATTTATGTATCAGATGATTGGTTCTGTCAAGTAGTGAAACCCAACCACTTGGTTATCTATTCCTACCCTTAACGACTCACAAACCTCTTTTAACATAAAATTATTTTAGTTTATACACTTAAAGTACAACTGTTTCGAAATATACAATATCTACAATTTGTTCGTTGTTTTTGTCTTTCCTCTAACCTGAAAAATTAACGACGAAGATAACTAATGATTAGGTAATTTTAGTTATTGAAATATCTTTGTGACATTACTTTCAGATTTTGCTGAGGATGAAATAAATATATTTCGAAATGTTCGAGCATTATAAATAAATTGTTCTGTACTTTGTCAGTCGTTTTTCTTTTCATGAACTTTATAAAAAGAATCATGTTGGATGATAACTGGTAGTTATTTTTATTCTAAAACTTAGTTTTAGATATTCTGTTATATTGATTTGGCGTTAATTCAATTTGCAATTAACAGGCCTTCACGCCAAAGTTTAATACATTCTATTATTCATTTAACAGGAATGGAACTGCAGCTTTTGTCGAAGACGTCAAAAGCAAGATCGCCTTGGCATAGAGTCGCCACCAGGGACAGGAATGCATCGTGTTCCTTCAGTTCGACGAATGGTAAGTTAGATATATATATATATACACACAATAAAAAAATCACTAACGGCAAATATTCAAAACCAACAATGGAATCGTAGGAAATAAAATATTAGCTTGACCTAGCTGATTACAAATGGCTAAAATATTTTCTACAAAAGAATAATAAGTTAAACAGAATTATCTAAACATTTGAAATAGTGTTGAATAATTTAAATTTTATTTTATTTTTTGCTTCAAATGCATTCAAAATATTATTTACATTTTATAAATTATTCAGAATCAGAGACTGGAGCTATTGGGAAGGGAAGGATCTATCCTAGTTCCCGAACTCTCTGTGGACTCAGGAGAGAAAATTGGCCGAGAAGGAAGCCCTCCCTTCCGTCTAGAAAAGAAGGAAAGTAAGTGTCTTGCACAAGAATCTGACAGGAGCTTTAGCCTGGATAGCCGTGACCTGTCTATACTACAACAAAGTGACCATGAAATAAAACAAGTGTTTGAAACAAAAGCAAGTCAAATAGAGAAGCAAAAAACTATTGAATGTTTCAAAGAGTCTAAAATAATCCGAGGTAGTGGTAGAAGCACTTCTAGAACCTCTTCACCCGAGAGAAGAAGTGTTTCTCGTTCAAAGGATGGGCATTTGTCCTTAGAATTTTCATTAGAAAGAAGGCCTTCGTCTGAGTATCGGAAAGAGACAAGAAGATGTCAGACAGAACATGGGTTGTATGCAAGCTCTACCAGTAATCATCATCAAAAAGACTCTTCGCAACAGCGCCACTCTTCAGCATCTGAAAGCTCTATAGATGAGTACCGACGTGACGAAGTCGACGAAAGAAAACAACGAAATAAAATTAGAAAAAGGTCTCGTATTCAGAGACAAAAGTACTACGTGGAAGAACCTGATTCAGATCCTAGCATACACCGAGTGAGTATTCTGGGTCGCAGTGATGCAAAATCTTCTGTCGCATCTCGCGAAATAATTAGTGGTTCGGTTGAAGCATTGAACAGGCGGGTCGACTACTTAACTGATCATGTAACTAAAATTCCTTTGTCTCTTGCTGGCACTGACATAGCTAACCGCCATAGTTCGGATAGCTCAGAACTGAGTGATGTTAGTGGTGATGTTTCACCTTTTAGTGACCGTAGTGGACATAACAGACTATATGGCCCTTACTATAGTGGTGAACGACTAGAGGTCCGAACCTCCAAGAAACATCAACAGAGCAGAAAACCAAGTGTAGAGTTTGCAAAAGAAAGAACAATAAGTTATGCCGGAGCAATGGACAGCTCTCTTTCTTCAGATGAACAAGAACTCATTCGTTTATCTACTGACAAATCTTATTCCTTGGAAGACCACGAAATGTTTCTCTACCCAAATGTACCCCTGAGGAAGAGTATCCCCAGTGTGTTTGTAGAAACTGTTCCAGACATTCATTCCCCTCCTAGCACATATCCTCAAAATGAGGAGATTACTAGAAGACACAGCACTGGTAGAGTTTTACCACCTGTCCCTGTACCAGAGAATCAGTTAGGATTACAACTCCTTCCTTCGAGCGACAGACACAGTACATACTCTTTAAATCTGCCACTTGAGGAGAAAGGCTTACATGAAAGACGATCTTCCGCCCCAGAGAGTGAAGACATTAAAATTGCTATTAATGAAGTTGATAGTAAACTGAGAAGTAAGATGATAGTTTCTAGTTATCTTTATATCTAAAATGGATATTAGAGAGTATATTTTTCATTTTAGATAAATTCATTAAAACAAACTTTTTTAAAAGTACCCATACAGAACCTTGTAAAATATATTTATTATATTATTTCCCATTAACTTTTCAGTCTCGTGATTTAGTTGTTGTTTTTTTCTAAAATACAGTCCTAACTTCATAAATTGATTTGAATATTAACATGATCTATCTGCTGGAAGTTCACTATGCTTTGAAGGGCGTGGAGTTAATAGATTGCATAAATAAATGCTTTAAAAATACCAGAGTAAGACAACTCTGGAACACTGACGCTGTTATGTTATCTGAAGCATTTTACAGCAATTACTTATGCAACAATTGATACTGGAGCAACGTGTATTTTCATTTTAAGTACCATTTCAGCGGTATTTTCCTTAATATTCTGTCGCTAATAGCTTATATTTATTGTATTTACTGAATATTCTGGAACGTATTTGTATCTTTGTAATGTTATTCCAATGCTAAAACCTAATTTATTATGAGTATTACTTTCACATGAAGACACTTTTGTTCTTTGTTCGGAACCCATTTTCCTCATAGAATGGGATACGAATACTTCATTGCAATAGATAACTTATTGGTTATATCCAGTACCAGCATCTAGTTTGTTTGTTTTGAATTTTACACAACGGCTACCTTCGCTAGCCATCCCCGATTTAACAGTAAAAAACTAACCACTTGGCCATGTGAGACCCTGCGTATAGTTACCAATACGATGACTCAATAACAACTCAATCGTTACTATTTAAACTTCGGTTTATTTTTAACTATACGACAGATCTTTACATAAAAGTTTAAGGAATGATATTTTAATACTATTTCTCGATCACTAACAGAAGACAGCTATTCCACTGTAACTACAATAAGTCTTTGATATTATTTACGACTAGGGTGACTGGATATTTAAAATGATTATTACAAGTTTGAAGTAATTTAACTTTTCTTTAATTTTATTTAAATTTATTGAACTTTTCCGCGCTAACTTTTTGAAATAATATCAACTACTTCTTTCGTGATATACACAAAAAAGAAATGAGAAAACATAGCCAAATTGTACATCCAAAAAATATTTAATTTTTCATCTTATCCACTTTATCTTAAAACAGGTTACTTCGTAACTGTATTTATTTAAAAATCCATAATATTTTCCAATATACTTCTTTCAGGTATAGCAGTACTTATAAAGATTTTAGACATAATTTTGTGAAGGATGAATGGAACGTATGAGTCCTTTTTATCGCTTAAATATTCGTAAAATTCACTACATGACTGTGTAAGGTGTATTGGTGAGCTCTTATCTTTTTAACTGTTTTCACATGGAGACCAGCGTAGACCTAGATTTCTTGCCACTGTTACGTATTTTTTATGTTTTATGTTTTTCGTAGATCTAACTTCAGTCACAAATCCAAGTTGAATAATCACAGCAAACACTTAATCTTTCTCAAATAACTGACTCACTTCTTTTGAAATAAAACTGATGTCTGAATCTCTCTCATGTCTCTCGCATCTTCGTCTGTTATATATTGTAGGCCTAAACACCTCGAAAGACCGCGAAAATTCTACAGGTCTCCAGAGCAATCCACGCATGTCCGTTCTTGCACAAGACTACACGTCTAGACACGTAGTCACCAGCACTTCATTTACAAACATATGATTGGTCTACTTAATTCAAGAAAGTTCTAAATGTTACCCTAAATAAATAACAACATATTTTAGTTTAAACTTCGAAACAATAATATAAATATGGAAAAATGAATAATAGAAATGATAATTCAAACACAACACGACATGTTGTCGTTTACAAAATATTTACACATTTACATAACACTCTCCCCCTTAAAAGAAAAAAAAAGTTTGAACTTGTGAAAACTTTTGTTTTGTTTTGTTTATTTGTCTTTTTAAACCAACTTAAAAGGGTTAAAATCCAGTAGATTCTGAAATAACCTCACGAACTTCAAACAATAACAAGAGAACACCCTTAACCCAGTTCTTTGAGTGTTTGTGGCAGTAATTTGGTGGAAACGATAAAAAATACCTTGTGACTAAGGATGGTATGCACTGGATGAAACTTGATGGAGGTTTAAATCATGCATGGCTTGCTGAAATAGCTTGTACATGAAATTTAAGCCTTGATCTGATTGCACAACTTTTGAAATCCCAAACATAGTAAAGAATTTAATAAGAGCCTTGACAATGTTTGGAGCAGTGATTTTTCTCAAAGGGATTGCCTCAGGGAAACGTGTAGAAGCACACATGATCGCCAAGAGGTATTCATTTCCTGCTTTGCTTTTTGGCATTGGGCCAACACAGTCGATAATGACCCTTGAGAATGGTTCTTCAAAGGCAGGAATAGGCTGCAGTGGTGCTTTTGGAATCCCCTGATTTGGTTTTCCTGTCATTTCGCAAGAATGGCATGTCTTACAAAAGTCAACAACATCTTGGCGCATCTTTGGCCAATAGAAATGTCGTCGGATACGATCTAGGGTCTTTCTTACACCTAAGTGTCCCGACAATACATGGTCATGAGCAAGACTAAGAATATCATTCCGATATCATTTTGGAATGACGATTTGGTGAATAACATTCCTCTCTTCATCAGCAGCAACGTCAGGAGGTCTGTATTTTCTCATTAGCACACCTGACTTCTGGTAGTAACAAATAGGAACAGTTCCTATTTCATTTTCATCAACAGCCAGTTGTAGAAGAGAACGAGTTTCAGGATCATTGTCCTGTTCCTCAATAAGTTTGTTTCGATGAAGAGAGTCGAAAAATGTCTTAGAGTCATCAAAAGAACTTAAAGTTGAGTCAAAAATCTCATCGATGTGAGACATGAATGTATCAGATAAAGAGAAATCCTCTTTGGACTCCTGAGAACGTGCCTGAGAACGAGTAACAGTACAGGCGGGAAAAACATCAGGAAACTCTTCAACGAGTTGCTCTGTACTGGGGCTAATAACAGGTGCTTCAACAACACGAACCTTTGGTACCACCTTACTACCAGCCAAATCATTCCCCAAAAGCATAGACACACCTTCAACAGGCAATAAAGATTTAATACCCACAGTCACTGGGCCTAAGACTAAGTCCGAATGTAAATCTAATCTATGAAGAGGAATAGAAACAACGCCACCTTCTACACCAGAAATGAGCACACTGGCCCCAACGGATGACTTTTCAGAAAATGGAAGTACACTTTCCAAAATCAAACTCTGAAAAGCTCCAGTATCCCACAGAATTTTAATTGGTTGTAGATGTGAATCGCCAACAAAAGAAACAAAACCTTCAGTGATGAAAGCCTTAAATTTGTCCTCAACAATATATTCAGGTACATCAATAATATTGGGCTTAGAATCCACAGTGGACTGGACAAGGTCAAAATCATTGGGAACCAATGATGTATCCAACGAGGGCGAAATGAAACTATGGGGTGATGGCTTGTTTTTTACCTTTTTGCACTCAGAAATCAGATGGCCAGCTTTCTTACAATAAGCACATGTTTTGGATGAGAATGACACGTTTTGGGTAGATGACGAGCTTTGAGAATAAGATGGAGTCTTCGTTTGAGAATTAGAAGTTTGCTCTTTTTTGTCTCTGTCGACATTTGCATAATATTTGAATGAGCTATTGGGTTTCTTTGCTGTGTGATTTGTTTTGCTTTTGTATGAGAAATCTCTGTGAGTCAAAGCATACTCGTCTGCCAAGACAGCAGCATCATGAATTTTGGAAGCTTTTTGTTCATCAATATAAGTTTTTAGCTCTACGGGAATACATCTTTTAAACTCTTCAACTGACATGAGTTCTCTTAGTTTTGTATAATCATCTTTAATTTCTTTGAAATCACACCACCTGTCGAACAGAGTTTCTTTTTCACGAGCAAATTCGACATAAGTTTGGCTGTCAAACTTTTTGTAACCACGAAATTTTTGTCTGTATGCCTCTGGCACCAATTCATATGCATTCAAAATGCATTTTTTGACGTGCTCATAATCATAACTTTGCTCGGCTGTGAGTTTGGAAAATACTTCCTAAGCTTTACCCTTGAGAACACTCTGGAGTAATACTGTCCAATATTCGGTTGGCCATTTTAGCCTAAGGGCCAATTTTTCAAATTGCTGAAAATATTTATCTACAGCTTTTTCATTGAATGGAGGTACTAAACAAATTTGTTTGGAAGCATCAAAATTATCCAACCGCATTTGGACAAACTTTTCTTCTGTCTGTGCCTTTCTCATACTGATTTCTTTATCAGCTTTAATGCGTTCCATTTGTATTTCGGCATCAAGGCGTTTGTTTTCTTGTTCTGCCTCAAGAACAAGGCGTCTGTTTTCCTGTTCTGCCTCAATACGTTTTTGTTCTGCCTCAAGTCGTTTGGTTTCTTTTTCTGCCTCAAGACGTTTGCTTTCAATTTCTAAACGAAATTTCATTTCCATTTCCATTTTTTTTAATTCGAAATCTGGGTCAAAATGAGCGACAGGCAATTGTTGTGCAACTTTTTGAGGTAATACTTTTTGGCTGACCAAATGTTCAACAATAATTTGTTTAACATCTGCTTTCTTCATTGCTTGCTTCACTTCTAAATTAAAATGTTTACCAACATCAAGCAATTCAGATTTCTTTAATTCATTGATCATTTCGAAAGATGGATTCTGATTAAATTCGTTTATAAAATCTTTAAGTTGGAATGCCATTTTGAATATACAAGCTGTCTATCTGTATAGAATATAAATCTTATTTTATAATAAAATTAAATTGTTTGTTCGAAATCCCGAACGGGCCCCCAATTTTCTGTTACGTATTTTTTATGTTTTATGTTCCTCGTAGATCTAACTTCAGTCACAAATCCAAGTTGAATAATCACAGCAAACACTTAATCTTTCTCAAATAACTGACTCACTTCTTTTGAAATAAAACTGATGTCTGAATCTCTCTCTTGTCTCTCGCATCTTCATCTGTTATATATTGTAGGCCTAAACACCTCGAAAGACCGCGAAAATTCTACAGGTCTCCAGAGCAATCCACGCATGTCCGTTCTTGCACGAGACTACACGTCTAGACACGTAGTCACCAGCACTTCATTTACAAACATATGATTGGTCTACTTAATTCAAGAAAGTTCTAAATGTTACCCTAAATAAATAACAACATATTTTAGTTTAAACTTCGAAACAATAATATAAATATGGAAAAATGAATAATAGAAATGATAATTCAAACACAACACGACATGTTGTCGTTTACAAAATATTTACACATTTACATAACACCACTCACAGACAGGGTCTGATGATAGGATAGTACGTGTTACAAACATAATCAAAGCCAAGCAGACCTATTATATTTGTGATTCGATATGACAGACGCTGTAATGTCTTTATCATAAAACCGGGATATTTTCTACATGCCGAAAACATGTCTCTGGACACTGAGACAAACTGTTAAAAACGGGACGTATGTTCATCGCACAGACAAACAAGTTTTTATAGCACAGATCGAGTGTTTGCTTAGAAAATGTATTTTACTTCATCAAGTGTGAATTATCCTTTATCCATAGTAAAAGAAAGTTGGCTCTCTTCGGTTTGGTTTCTGTTAACCTATTTTCTACTGACCTGTTTGTTTTAGGACATCGTGCTCTTTAGAGCGGAAAAATATTTTTTTTTCTGTTAGGCTTTCAAATTTATAACCTAAGAATCAGGGATTCGATTTCCCGCAATGGAAAAAATTGCGAAATTTTATAGTAAAAAACATCTGTTTACTTGTTTCAAATTCTCAATGAAGGAAATATAACAAACAATTATCTCTACTGATTCTTCTTCGGCAGTTTTTAAAAGAATGTATACTTTGTTATAATTTGTAAAGTTTACGACTTTCATAAATTCAAGAAAAGTCATAACCAATGTTCATAAAACGAAATTGCCGAAATCGTCACTGCTAAATTAAGAATTAATTTTTCGTTTTATGTTTTAACGTAAAGAAAACGTATACACCTCTAACTTGTATATAGTTGCAAGGCTTAATAATAAATAATAAAATATTTCACTTTTATTTCTCATTTTTGGTTCCATGATGTAAGTAAAAAATTTTTCTTCAAATTGTGGTTGAAATATCTTACGTTTCAAATATTATTTAATATTATTCAAGATAATATTTTAGGCTTCACTTTTAGAATGTTCTGTGTTTTTGGTTTCAGTGAAACCCAAGCCTAGACTAAAAAAAGTTCGTCTACATAGAGACAAAACAGACACAGGAGCAAGAAGTAAGAAACATATAATATTTTTACATCTGTAAATAAAATGCAGTAAATGTTATTTTGTTTAATTCTATGCATTGATTTGATAGCAATAAGAGTACTTGTTCTCTTCAGTTTAGATCTAAGAAAATAGTATACAGCATTGTTTGACTGATTCAAAGACTTGATTACTTAATGCAATGAATTCAAAGTTAATTAAAACTTTATTTTTCTCACTTTGTTTATCATGCTTTTCAGTTTACCTTTGTTGAAGTTTAGCAATTATTTATTGTATTTATCTATTATTTAATACTTATTTCCTTTGCCTTCTTTTTTTATGGTTGTCAGATTTTTTTTGGAAATGACATCATTTTTCAGGGACTCGGTTCCCCTCGGTAGACTCAGCAAATAGCCCGATGTTGCTTTGCTATAACGAAACACACACACACATCATTATTATTTTTAAAATTATATTATATATTAGGTGAAAAAATAATTTAGTTTTGCTTAAAGGGGAACATAGAAGAAAAATAGAGAAAACATACATTTTTATGGGGTGTTTAAACTCCAGGTAAAATGGTTGCTTTATGAGTTGCTTTATTTTCCCCTTCATTTAACGCTTTTCTTTCTCTTATTTTACATCACATTTTCGTCCCATGTTTCAATGCCTTGTTTTCAGTTATTTGCATTAATTCTTTTTTCTTTCTATCTTTCATAGGAAAACAATAAGCTTTAAAAGTACTTTTACAACTTTTTATTTCTTTTTTTCGTCACTCTACTTTCTCTGTAGCACGTGGTTTCGGCATGCGAGTACTAGGTGGAAAGTCAGCTGAAGACGGAAAGTTATATGCCACTGTCGCTTGGACTCTCCCTGGGGGACAGGCTGACCAGAAGGGCATACATCAAGGTTTGGAGTATAATATTTGAAAGGACAAACCAAACGGCTAGACAAACAGATAAATAGAGAAATGTTTTATAAAATACAGTGACTAGACGTAACGTATTTACAACTCATAATTTCCTGAAGTTCAGAGCAGAAATTAAAATAAATTTTCAAAAACAATGCCCACGAAATGTGATCATGTAATCGAGGTATAATTTCACGTCGTTTTTATTAGTTTTTTAGTTTATTTGTATTTTAAGTTCAATGATAATAATATTAATCTATCAATAAGAAAAATAGATTTACAGAATAATGATTTTTTCTTTATTTCACAGGGGACATAATATTAAAATGGGCAGAGACTGTTCTTATAGACAAGACTTTTGAGGAGGTATCATCTATCATTGAGAACACAGGAGACACTGTGGAAGTTGTGTTTCAAAAGGAGAACATAATGTATGACATTCTTATTGTCATAAGATTTTAATGCTGAAAATAAATTAACATAATATTCCTTGTTCTGTTCAAATCTACACAAATTTAAGTGCTTGACATTGTTTTTAAATCCGAATAATTTTGTCTTTCATTAATTCTGATTCACGTGTTATGTCTTTTAGTACAAAGCTATCACTTGACACTTTTCATATACTGCTAGTAAAACAAGAGAACAATTTGTCACTTTTCATATCTGGAATATTCACAACTAACAGTTAATATTATTAGTGGTGTTTTGGGTGGGTTTTTTTTATAAAAACGTCAGAAAAAAAAACTTTTGTTGAGGTGAGATATGAAGTTAATCGACATAAGTATTTTACGGGCATTTAAAATAATTATATTGTAGATAATTCCGTTATTATCAAATCACGATATCTGAATTATGCGAAAACTTATAAAAACAACGTTGCTTAAAAAAATTCACCTTCAGTGCCTTTTTACTAAATTATGTCTATTTCAGGGCCGGCGAGGACAAAGGTTCTCAGTATTCAACCTGTGAACCCGCTCAGACACCTCACCATAAAACAGCTTTGGGGACCAGCTCTATTCAAAGAAAACCAAGACCGCTTCTCACGCTAACTCCAGGTTACTTCTTGTACTTTTTTCCAAAAATTTCTCTCTCTTACAATATATATTCAATGGCACGAAGGTCATTGGGCCGAAACGTTTGCTTGTTAATAATTGTTCCTTTGCTGCATTTTCTATCATTTCGTTGTATTCAATAAACATGCGCCACATTTATTTATTTAAGGTTTGTTTGTTTTTTAATCTCGCGTAAAGCTACACGACAGCTATCTGTCCTAGTCGTTCCTTATTTAGCATTGTAAGACTAGAGGGAAGGCAACAAGTTATCATTGCCAACTATTGGGCTACTCTTCTGCCAGCGAATAGTGGGATTAACAGTAACTTTATAATGCCCCCACGGCTGAAAGGGCGAGCATGTTTGGTGTGACGGGAATTCAAACCCGTGACCCTCGGATAAGAAGTTGAGTGCCTTATCCACCTGGCCATGCTGAGACTATGATGTTTGGTACTAATGCAATAGTTGGATTAAATGACCAAGTTAAAAGATCCAAAGGCTACATACATTATCATTTTTAGAGTAGAACTAAGGACCAGAAAATAAGAAAATCTTTTAGAACACTTGCCGTTTATATGACTACTATTATCCATGTGGCATTTAATAGCTTTAATGTCCCAGGCTTAAAGATGACAAGTGTTTCTTCAATCCTCAACCTTGCGATCAATAACCTAAACATTCTTATGTGATATCTCAATAATTATTAATCTGGTTTACTTAATACTCCGGCTAAAGTTATTTTATAAGTATTCTTAGATTCACCTTAGATTTTATAGATCTGTAAGAAATTGATTTTTACATCGCAAGTGTTAGATGTTTTCAGTTTTTTAAGAAATCAGTTTGAGACTAGGTTTTATTATAGAAATATAAGCGAAAGCATTCCAACCATTCAGGTTACAGAAAGAATACACTACCATTTTTTCTCCAATAGCATTCTGGATACAATGAAAATATAAAGGACGAAAAATAGACCAGTCACAAAGCAAGAAACTCGATAACCGTAGCTATGTTGAACGGAAGGAAAGGTTTATAAAAAGCACTCAAGCTGTCGGATTTCTTGTTTTGTAATTTATCAATTGATAGCAAAAAATATATGTTCAGTCTATCTTGTCCACATAATATTTTATAAAGAGAGTTTAGATGAATTTTTACTGTAGTTTTACTGTTGATTCACAAGATGGTTTTGTATGATCTGAAGTTTATCTCAAGAGTTCATTCTTATAATCTCACGAGATGAGTTTACTAATTTTTAACTTCGTCATTAACGTACGTAATACAAAGCTATCGTCATTAAAATGTTATCGGTATGCTTAAAATTTACTCGAGAACATTCTTACGTATATGAAAATTCAAACAAAAAATGTTATTGATCGTTTTAATAAATATGGGGTCCGGACTAACAACGATGGAAATCGGATTTCGATACCCGTGGTGGGCATGCAACAAAAAGTCCGTTGTGCGACTTTATGTTTTATAACAGCAACAATAATTCTATAACTATCATTCCTTTTATCCTAAAAACTGCGTATTTTTCAATATTCCATCTGCTTTCCAGTGTTAAAACTGTTTTCCAGAGAACGAGGGTCTATTTTTAATGCTAAGAGTCAATAAATAGATAAATAAACTTGATACACAAAATATTGTGGAAATCTTTGTGTGCCAGAATTCACGTTTGCTTGTGACTAGGGTAAACTTGATTTTGTTTACTTGTTTGTTTGTTTTTGTTTTTTCGAATTTCGCGCAAAGCTACATGAGGGCTGTCTGCGCCAGCTATTCCTAATTTAGCAGTATAAGACTAGAAGGAGGGCAGCTAGTCATCACCACCCACCGCTAAATCTTGGCTATTCTATTGCCATGCTGGGTCAATGCGATCTCTTTAATGCGTGAAATATTTGCACCTGGAGAGTCTAATAAAGAGTCAATAAGTAATTATTTTCTTAAGGTCAGTGATGGCTAGGTGTGTAGGGCGCTCTACTCGCAATCTGAGGGTCACAGGTTTGAATCTCCGTCACACCAAACATGCTCGCCCTTTAAGCCGTGGGAGCGTTATTATGTGGCCATCAGTCCCACTATTTGTTGGGAAAAGAATAGCCCAAAAGTTGGCGGTGGGTGGTGATAACTAGCTGCCTTCCCTCTAGTCTTATACTACTAAATTAGGGACGGCTAGCGCAGATTGTTCTCGTTTTGCTTTAAGCGACATTCCAAACAAACCAAATCGTTTCAACCCCTACACATAAGGGAAACACACTTCTCTATAGTTTCATTAATGTTAATTCATTTTCAAGGCAAGTTGAAGTTAAACCTACTATCTTAGTGAAAACTAGAAACTTAAAGTATCGTTATATATTTCATCAGAATAACTGTTACCAATGTAAGACATACATTTAATAATGGCGCTTGACTTATTCTTTGTGACAGTTTAATTTTTCTCAATGTGAGTCATCTTGTAATAGTAACAATTTAAATTAATAGTAAACCTATGACAAATGTTATTGCAGTAATCTCCTTATGTATCTTACGGTGTAGCATGCTCAGACAGCGTAAATCTCCGGACCTCATCTATAAAGTCAAGAATTCGATTCTCTACAGCGGGCACAGCAGATAGCACAGCACTACAGTAAAAACATGCTTGCTTTTATCTTAAAATTTCGAATTAAGTTTAATGTTCTTAGTGATATGTTTTAAGTTAACTTTCTTAACACTTACTTAAATATTTATACTTTTGTTCAACAGAACCGATGATGGATGCGGATGCACAGCCGGTGTCTCCAACCCGCCGAAAACTTCCTAGAACACCTGTAAGCCTAAATGTTTTTCTCAAATGTAAGGTGGCGTCTGCAGCTTTGTTTTCTGGACATAGTGTGAATTACGTTAGATTCAATTTTGCTCGATTTAAAGCTTACTTTACAATATTTTGAATTCAATTTTAGTTTAAGGTTTAGCAATATATTGTAAAAAGAAATCGTGGAACATATTTATTTTATTTCTCCTATTACCTTAATCAGTCCTTCAATATAAGTTAATCACAGAGCTCAATAAATAACATTCAAACACTTTATTCATCAAACTACAACAGTAAGTATAACATTTTTGTTTGTTGAATACGTGTACACAATGTATATATATGATCTACTTGTGTCCTTACATAAACATTTTCTAAAGCATTCTCTTCTATGTTTATAAGAGTAGTTATAAATAAGGAAGTCTACTGTTTGTTCACTGGAACAGTTTTAATTATATTATAAACAATAAAGTGTTCTGCCTCTTCCCCTGAACAGATACAGTCAAAGCAAACGCGTATTCTACCTATTTAATAGAACCAACATGACCGAAACAGTCAAGGTTATAACTATACGAGCGTGAATATAATCTAAATAACCAGACCGCCTGAATGTTTCTCGGACTAGATAGAATCTAACCAAGCAAATTTTTCTGCCTGTTTACTTAAAAAAAGAGATAATCTATGTAAACAAGTTTTTTATGTTTTTACTTCAATAGATATAAGTAAGTAAGTCTCTTGACCATTTAATGGCGTAGATATAATCTGAGAAAGCCAATTTTCTACCTGTTTATCTAGAGTACAAGTAACTTAAACAAGCAAATCTTTTGCCTGACTAGTATAGCAGGGAAAATGTAACAAACTAGTCTCCTTTCTGTTTAACAAAATGAATGGAATATAAACAAACAAGACTCTACCAAAATAAGTATACCCTAGAAACAAATCAAACCTTCTTTTAGAGTAGGTACGACGATCTGAATAAGAAAACTTTAATTATCCTGACCGTAGCAGTTAAAACTTGAACAAACCGATCATTTCTTTACGTGTTAACTTTTATAAACACACTTTCAACACATACGTAATCATACTGTTGTTACACTTTTTAACACTATATCCGTAATTTAACTGTAGTTTTCATCTGCTACTTTTATTTTCAGAAGTAACAGTGTGCGAATTAGCAAATCAGAGTCCATATAGTTATTATAATTTAACTTACGTACGCAGTTTCTAAAAGACTTCACAAAAACTCACCATTAACAAATGTTTTTCTTATTGCGATTATATATTCTTTTATCTTGTATCAATATTATTAATTGTATTTTTCGTGCTTTTTACGACAAAAGATGTTTCTAAATCTAAAAAAGAGATACAATCAAGATTACATAATATTAAAGCCATTTTATGATAATAAAAAAAATTATTTTTATTCACTTAAATAGATACTCTTTTTTTTTCTACCCATTCAGGACCAGCCTTTCCCACCGTTTTTCGTAGGAGACGTCGGGGTTCAGATGTGGTTTGATCGTAACCGAAGTGATTTAATAGTTACACTACTCTCCGCTCGAGGTCTCCGTTTGAGAAAAACTGCAGCCGATTTACCTCGTGCCTTTGCTAAGCTAAGACTGGTGCCACATTCGTATGTTTTTGTTTGTTTGTTTGTTTTGGAATTTCGCACAAAGCTACTCGAGGGCTATCTGTGCTAGCCGTCCCTAATTTAGCAGTGTAAGATTAGAGGGAAGGCAGCTAGTCATGACCACCCACCGTCAACTCTTGGGCTACTCTTTTACCAACGAAAAGTGGGATTCACCGTCACATTATACATCCCCACGGCTGGGAGGGCGAGCATGTTTAGCGCGACCCTCGGATTACGAGCGCACGCCTTAACGCGTTCGGCCATGCCAGGCCCTACTCTTTCAAAACGACAACACTTTCGGTGTTCATCACACAAGTAACTTTCTGGTATTTTCTTTCCACAAAGAAGTACTTTTTTCCGCCATTCTTCATTGAAAGCATGACACTCAGAGTCCACTTTTCTTCTTTTGAAAGCAGCCATAACGATGGGTGAAAATAAAACAGGATATGAAAATGAAAAACACAGAACGCTTTGGAAAAGTATTGTACTGGTCCAAGAACGCACAAACAAAATATATTGAAACGTACGTTTGTCACGACACTTATCTGAGAACGATTTACGAAAAGCGCATAACCCGATTACTAAGAGAAATGAGCTTCCTGAAGCGATAACCCTAGGCCACTGAATTTACAAGACAAGTCGATAGGAGGGCGAGTATGTTTAGCGCGACTCGGATGCGAACCCGCAACCCTCAGATTACGAGCGCATGCCTTAACGCGCTCGGCCATGCCAGGCCTCATTCGTCTGTTTTCTTCGCCTTATCATCTAGTTACTTCTCATTTAGAATTAACCAGTATTTGAAGTTTAACATTTTTGACAATCATTTACGAGTAAACGTTTCCAACAGGAAAATAAGGAAATTTCTGGAATATTTATATACAAACGAATAATACTGTTCCATAAATAAAATTATAAACTGGAGTGAATAAAAGAATACCAGAAAAATTATCCCTAATATTTCAGTATACTATATCCAATACTTGCATATGACGAATTAGAACACAAAGAAACTGTAAAATATAATTTAGTTTTAATGAGCCTAAAACTGATAATTGAGCACATTTTCATTTTGTCTTGTCATAGAACATTATAAAACTAGAATATGAAAATTCTAATAAGAGTTCTTTGTTCGGATATAGCAAAATATAAATTAGAAAATCGTGATGCTGTAGGAATAAACTGAGATACGAAAATTTGTAGTGCGAGGCACAATAATTATATTTAAAATAAAATATGCACAAATATAGTTTTGGTTTTGCTTCATCACGTGGGAACTCTGAGAAATAGTTAGCTGTTTACGGACAATAACGTATTTAATTATGTTTCTAATACGCTGTTAAGTTCAACATAATTAAAAGTGTTTTGCTCCTGATTTTCGTTTGTATTCGATGTCCGGTGCATAACTTTGCAGTGTCCAACAATACTCAACAAGCATTGACGGATTCCAGTTGCCCTGATATCGTTTTTCCATTGTAGCAAAACTGAACATATTGATGAAACGGTACGTGATGGGCAAATTTGGATGTGATCTTCATAATCAGCAGCTAAAAATCTGTAATGAACACCCAACAGTGTTTAAGAAGCAAAAACTGTGTTGTGCAGTGTTATCAACGTAAATGTTATTCATTGATATATTAATCCAGTATTAAGCAACAACAAATAATAAAATTCTATAGTTAATAGCCATTAAAATAGTCCATGTAGAGTGTATTTGTGAATAAATATGGTTAAACATAATATTTAATTGCACAAAATGTTAGTACCTCTTACAATTAATTGGTTTCAGTTTCCTAAAAATACATACCAGGTAGTTAAGTTTTACATTGTGACTCAGTATTACTTACCAGTTCAAGATGTGACATGAGGAGATGGTGAAAAGAATTAGTGATTTAATATTTTAAAATTAACTTTGTTGTTATATTTCTAGTGGAAATCTACAAAATGGACTATCTGGCTGCTGTCTCAAATTCCGGATTTTAACTTCGTAATTCCGGAGATTTATCTCTGACTCAGCAATTGGACAACATTAACTAGAACTAGTTGTTTACAAACTCAAAAAAAATATATGACAGAAACGTCCCTGAAACTGTCCTTCTTATGATATATTCTTGAAATTTGATTCGTAATGTTAGTCAACTTCACTTTATAGTTTAAATAGTAGGCTTACCCTCGAGCTCACTTGATTGAGTTGTGGACTCCATCTGTTAGCAGATGGATCGTGGCAGTGACTTGAGTGATATTATCAGTGAACTGTTACGTCAGTATTAGCGGCGCGTATCTCATCATAATGGTCGATGAGAGACGTATCTAGTTACTGAACTTTTAGCATCGGCTGTTACAAAGTTTTACTCTCTTGTCTGTAGTTTACCTACACTACTAACATCGTCTTATTTAATTATTTTTACACTTTTTTCAGATTTGATTAACTAAGTGACAGCTGGTAAGAGAAGTACAATAAAAAAGTTAATATCTGTCTATACATTTTGTTGTTAACTTATGTTAATTTACGTGTGATGTTTTTAATAAAATAAATGAAGACAACGTGTAGTATTCAATATTCATCTCCCTTTTTGAATTATTAATTTTAGAAAGAATATTTTATTAGAAATTCTGATATTTTTCAACAGAAGGCTTATTATAACATTTACTGTAAATTTGATAAATTTCTTGAAGAAACATAAATGTTATCGCATTGGACAATGTATCGATATAATCGTATCGCTGTTTCACGGTCCTGTAATCGTACGGTATCGCTGTTTCACGGTCCTGTAATCGTATGGTATCGCTGTTTCACGGTCCTGTAATCGTATAGTATCGCTGTATCGCCACAACTTTACTAAAGATCATAGAATTCGTGTAATCTCACCATGAAAAGCAACAACTAAACTTCATTCCTAGTTTTATGTATATAAACACCAAAATCGATTATATATCGTGTGGCATCTTAACTTACAAATTTTAATATAACATGAAACACAAAACTGATTAACTTGCACGACAGTGCTTATGCGTACTGACCGTTTCGTAAAACGTTAGTTCCAGAACAGAAAAATGTGGCGCATGAACCGCTTGTCGACTCGGCAAAGATGCTTTTGCCTCCTCTTCACATAAAATTTGGACTTATGAAGAATTTCGTGAAAGAAATGAACAAAGAAAGCAAAGGTTTTCGTTATTTAAGACAAATGTTCCCAAGAATAACTGACGCCAAGATCAAAAAGGCATTTTTGT
Source organism: Carcinoscorpius rotundicauda (assembly GCA_011833715.1). Classification (NCBI taxonomy): domain Eukaryota; kingdom Metazoa; phylum Arthropoda; class Merostomata; order Xiphosura; family Limulidae; genus Carcinoscorpius; species Carcinoscorpius rotundicauda. The sequence goes on along the minus strand of CM022394.1, from coordinate 54,496,835 downwards.
TGGCCCTCAGATCAGACATGTTATGAGTAACAAGCGGTTCAAAGATCTGTTAGTTGGGCCGGAAAAGATTGCCTGGAAAGCCTTCAAAGACATTGTTGACAATTTTCTTGGCAATTACAGAGCCCCACACTACATTCAGCTGTTAGAGAAACTTCTCAAAGCATACAAAACAATGAAGTGCAACATGTCACTCAAGATCCATATCCCCCACTCACACTTGGACCTCTTCCCCGCAAATATCGGTGCTGTCAGTGACAAACACAGTGAAAGGTTTTACCAGGACGTTGCTACAATGGAAAAACGATATCAGGGCAACTGGAATCCGTTAATGCTTGCTGACTACTGTTAGACACTGCATCGTGATGCACCGGACATTGAATACAAAGGAAAATCAGGACCAAAACACTTTTAATTATGTTGAACTTAATAGCGTATTAGAAACATAAAAGTAATTAAATACGTTATTGCCGGTAAACAGTTAACTGTCTGTTTCTCAGAGTTCCTATGAGATGAAGCAAAACCAAAACTATATTTGTGCATACCCACCAGGTGCCTGTAACAATCAGCAAAAACTTTTCAAGGAGCAAAACTTTCCAAAAAAAAAAATGTTGTGCAGTATAGCCTTCAGCCTTTTGTTTGTTTCCTTGGTTCGCACAAAGCTACTCAAGAAATATGTACGCGAGACATCCCTAACTTTGAGATGATATATTAAAGGAAAGGCAGGAGTCAATACCACCAACCGCTAACTTTTGAGCTTCTCTTGCCAGATGGTATAGTGGTATTTGAACGACACGCTTATAACGCACCCACAGTCCCAACTCTTATCTTGTGGCAGTAACAAGACACAATCCATGGATTCTCAACTGTAGTTCCCGCTCAATCCACTTTTTGATGGTTCAGAAGTAAACTTCAGGGCTTGTAACACTATAATTCGGAGGTCTATCCCCGAAGCACCACATTGTAATAAGTAGTTCTGCAGAGGATAAGACAGCTTTGATAATAATGCACTTATTCATCGTATTGTTTACGTTCTTTATTTCGCGAAACCGCCTGACTACTCGTCGTTGGAAAACGTACATATAATTGGCTCATTTATTTAGTTGTTACTCCATTTTCTTAAATGCGTATAAGCAAGAAACGATGCATAATAGAAATTAAATACTGAAACTTATCATGAAAAACCTATATCTTTAATAAACTGTATTGAAATTAGTACATTATGAAGTTGGCATATTGGACGATTTTCATTGAGTAAATTTACATTATCGGGCTACTGGTTCCTTGTGACAATTACTACTTTCTAACTACCTTATAAATTTAAAATATTTTGAATTGATTGGTAAGTAGAGACTGTCTATATTTGCATTCTCGCTCAATTTGTACATAAATTAGGTCTTAATGTCATCTCAAACCTGATAATTGTTTATACAATGCGCTTGATAATTCAACAGATAAATTATATGTACGGCTATATGGTTTTCAAGTTAAACTTTTAATTTTTAGAAGCGTGTACTTATATTTTTGGTTTACTTTATGCGTCCTTCATCATTAAATGTTTTTATTATTAATATTGTTACTGAAGATTTAGCACAGTTAGTCAGTAGAACAAGTCCGATGAGACTATAATTCATGGTCAGATGGTTGAGGCGTTCGGCTCGTAATCCGAGGGTTGCGGGTTCGAATCCACATTATACCAAACATGCTCGCCCTTTCAGCCGCGGGGGTTATAATATGATTGTCAATCCCACTATTCTTTGGTAAAAGAGTAGCCCAAAAGCTAGCGATGGGTGGTGATGACTAGTTGCCTTCGCTCTAGTCTTACACTGCTAAATTAGGGACGGCTAGCGCAGATAGCCCTCGGGTAGCTTTACGCGAAATGTTAAACAAACTATAATTACAGTGGTATATTATGTAAATTTGTTTGCAGTGGAATTTTTCCGAGTTTAACTGTGATAATGTAGTATGCAAATACAGCATATCATATTTTCCATAGTACATACTTTGTACCTGTAGAATTCGCAATTTTGTTTAAGTTATAATTTTGGAATAGATTTAATCCTGTTGAAATCATGTTTAAAATTCCACCTGACGCGTTACTTTCACCAACTTAAATCTTCTCCAGATTCATGGTCTGCTCCCATTGTGTCACATGGAGTAAAGACATTTTTTATTTTGTTACGTTTTTTTTTAAATGTGTCAGTTACAGAGAGAATATGTCAGCTACTGGTTGGTACACCAGTAAATGTTAGTTTCGGTTTCTGAGGAAGAAATTTCGTTCTCGCTTCGAAAGACAAACTAATTGTGCAAGTCCATTCACTGTCTTGATGTTTCTTTCCCTACTCATTGTACAAATTTCATGTTAACTTCGTTTTATTTTTAAGCCCCCCACCTCCACCCCGCCAGTGGATCTTCGGACTTACAACGATGGAATCAGGATTCCGTACTGGGCGGAGCACAGATAGCCCATTGTGTAGCTTTGTTTTTTATTACAAACAACAATTTTTTTAAGTTAATCCACTTTGATTTTAACTTCATTTCAGATTCCAAGTATTAAATGTGGAATAAATAGGGATTGTTTTTTTTTTGTAAAACTTGTTTGTCTTTATTCTCACATTTAATATTCCATTCAGCCAAATCTCTCTCCTTAAAGTGAAGATTCCTCTGAGATTTTTACTATAAACTAAGAATACCACTGATAAAATGTTACCAAACGAATGTAAAATAATACCATAGAAAATGAATGTTTTGAATGGATTGTTATAATCCAAGTGAAAATATATGACTGAAATGAATAACTTAGTAATTTTGTACGTTTTGAAAATGTTCAACTGGTTTTAAAAATTTACGTCATACAATTGTCTCAAATTACCCAATTTATGTTTTTAAACAACTTAGCCAGATATTAACTCCAATAATGTTTGTTTGTTTTCTGTATTTTACTCCACATCTACATGTTTGTTCACCAGAGGATTCGGCCCAAGAGAGACACAACTTGTCGATCCCAGCACCAGCCCAAAGTGGAACAAAAAATTTGTGTTTCCTTCTGTAACTTCTGATGAGGTAGGATTCGTATCAATAAGAAAAATTAGCTTACTTACCAAAGTTGAGATCTATAGTATTTCAAATAACTTCTTTTTAAATCCAAGAAACACAAACAGATAATTAAAAAATGTCAGATTGTCGATTAAATACCTTTAAAATTTAAATTACATACTTTTTTTTGTATAGTTCGCTACTCGGCTACTGGGGATACGAAATATAAATAATTTTACTTATAACAAAAACCATAAAACAAATTTTGTTTGGAAAAATAATGTCACTTAGATTCATTTTGTAATGTCATAATGTCGAACATGATATGCAGCAGATCTAGTGCGTTTTATTAAAACTGTTTTGATTATACAAATCATTCAACCACAGCCGGTAAGAATTCGCTTTGAAACAGAATGTACTAGAGCTACATTTTGACATTGCTTGATATTCATAAGTAGTATGGTACCGTTGAAAATTGACCAGTTTTAGAAAGTGTATGTGACAGTCTTTTCCGACGCAAGATGTTCATACACGTAAAACAAAATGAGCTATCCAGATTGGGGTTTTAGAAATCCCAAAACGGCGATAACCCTTAAAGAAACTAAGAAATAAAGGAATATGGAACAGTATGGTGTACCAGAAGCATCCATAAAATAAAACCAATAAGTCGTATTCCAAGCGTGGTAAACAAACCGAGGCGTCTTGTAAAGGTCTGTGGCAGGAGCTTTCCACGTGCTCCAAACCACAGTACATAAGATAATCAAGAAGGATATCCGTCTGGAAAAGTGACATAATTCACGTTTACTGAACTTGCTTTCACAACTATTGCGTATCTCAAGCAAGTGGAAAATGAAACTAGTATTCATGTTTTCCTATACAAAAACATACCATTCAAGTCACCGGACGCAGCACCTGTGGAGTTGAAACGTTAAAATTAGCAATGATAAATCGTCGTCCTATTTACACTGGATGGATTGTGGGAAGTATTCAGGGAAGACTGGTGTGCTGTACACATTATAGATTTACAATGGAGTTTCTGCAACAGGAGCTGCACTTAAAGACTATCAGCAAGATAAACAATGGTCAAAAAGAACATGGCTAAATACTAATGTGTGTAGCGCAATAGTAAGACATTAAAATCGTTTTAGTATAACGTACCCCCTTCATGTTGTGTAACGATCCAATTTACGATAAAAAAAAGTTTTGTATAAAATGTGTAATATTGAAAGGCAAAGAAAAATACGAGACAATCGAAACTTTAGAAACTTTAATCTGAAACTGCAATATTTATTAATAGAAAATGTTGCGAACGTAGTTCTTAATGACAGTTATAAGCGCGCACACACATAAACACTGCGAGCTAAAATCTTAACGCCAATAAATATGCATTTTGCGTTGTTAGACTCAACCACTTATTTGAGTAGAGCTTCGAAAGATGAAAATAAGAAAAGGGAAAATAAAAATAAGAAACTTTTTTAGCATTTAATAGGGAAAAATGTGAACACTATGAAATTATCCTAAATACTAGCTGGTCAAAAGTTTAAGACCATACTAAAATGAAGCGTTAATCGGTAAACACGTAATGAAATTTAGTCTTTTGTGTTCAAGCATTAGCGTTGTCAACATTTCCCACTGACAGCTCCTGTGTTACATTGGGTAAAAACATGCAAAGGCTTAAACGTTGACAGAGTTTGAACGTGGCAGAATTGTCGAGCTGCAAAAGCAAGGTCTCTCTCAACGTGCCATTGCTGAGGAGATTGAGCGAAGTAAAAGTGCTGTTGTAAAGGCTTTAAAAACAGTAAACGTCTTCATAGGCTACACCTCCTTCCACTCCACGAAACAGCTCCGTTAAACTTTGCTGACAAGCACCAAACATGGGACATAGAAAAATGAACGAATTTTTTGTTCTCTGATAAGAAAAAATTAAACCTGGATGGTTCAGATGGCTTCCAACGTTACTGGCACGATAAGGATATCCAACCGGGGACAATTTCTACAAGACACAGTGGAGAAGGCTCCATCATGATCTGGAGTGCTTTCTCCTTCCATGGAACAATGAAGCTTCAGGTTATACAGAGGCGTCAAACAGCAGCTGGCTACATTGGCATGTTTAAGAGAGCATCCTTATTGACTGAAGGTCCTCGCTTGTGTGGAAAAAACTGAATCTTTCATCAGGAAAACGCTGAAATCCACAGTGCCCGCAGGACAAAGGACTTTTTCATGACGAATAACGTGATTCTTTCGCCCGAACTAAACCCTATTTAAAATGTTTGCGGATGGATTGCAAGGGAAGTCTGTAGAAATGGACGCCAATTCTAAACAGCTCATGATCTTCGTAAAGCCATCTTCACCACTTGGAATAACATTCCAGCCAACCTTCTGCAAACTCTTATAACGACTATGCCAAAGTGAATGTTTGAAGTTATTCGCAATGACAGCCTTGCAACTCACTACTGAGATCTCTTTTCCTACCCTGTTTTGGTATGGTTTTAAACTTTTGTTCAGCTATATTTAGGCTGATTTCATAGTGCTCACATTTTCCCTACTTTCCCAGGGGCTCAGCGGTGTGTCTGCGGTCTTAAAACGCTAAAAACCGAGTTTCAATACCCGTGGTAGGCAGAGCAAAGATAGCCCATCGTGTAGCTTTGTGCTTAATTCAAAACAACAACAATTAAACGCTAAAAAAAAGTTTTAGTTTTATTTTTCCTTTTTTATTTTCATCTTTTGAAGCTCTACTCAAATAAGTGGTTGAGTCTATCAACGTAAAATACATATTTGTTGTATGTTCATCGGCCTTAAAATTAAGGCCAGCAGTGTGTGTACATATATATATATATATACGTATATCACAAATTTTAAATTATCTTTCAATTCGAAATCAAAGGTTTCTCTGAAATTGGTATTAATATTTCGTCTTTTACTGAAGATTATCGTGGAGGGGAACATTTCAATGAGCCTATCAAAATACTCTCACTGTTCACAACAAGTGATAAACGTAAGAAATAAACCAGAATCTGCTTAAGACCTCGCACTGAAGACTAAGTCAGTCAATACCAATAGTTATACATTTTCTTAGGCTCTTATGTTTTCTACACATATACAATAAGCATGGACAAATATGAAATAGATTATGTCTTTGTACAGAATCACAAAAACTGTAAAACATTACGTAACAAGTGTGTGTGTATGTGTTTTTTTATAGCAAAGCCACATTGTTCTATCTGCGGAGGGTCGCGGGTTCGCGCCCGAGTCGCGCCAATCATGCTCGCCCTCCCAGCCGTGAGGGCGTTATAAGTGACCGTCAATCCCACTTTTCGTTGGTAAAAGAGTAGCCCAAGAGTTGGCGGTGGGTGGTGATGACTAGCTGCCTTCTCCCTAGTCTTACACAGCTAAATTAGGGACGGCTAGCACAGATAGCCCTCGAGTAGCTTTGTGCGAAATTCCAAAACAAACAAACAAAAATCTATCTGCTGAGTCCACCGAGAGGAAGCGAACCCCTGATTTTGGCGTTGTAAATCTGGAGACATACCGCTGTATTTGCTAGGAGCGTTACGCAACACAACTATGTGATTAGGAATAACTTGGGTTTAGTGAAGAGGTTTTGGTCAAACCTTGTTCTGTTTCTTACTTATCTCAATTACCTTCAACTTCTATCAACATAATAAAATACTTTATATATATAAAACCACAAAATATTTTACTCAACTAAATGTGCTATGAGATATTTTAACGAGACACACATTGACAGTTTAATATTTTTCTCATGTTAGAAAAGAATTGTCCAACACATTTTACCCTAATTAATGACGTCTTTAAAATAAAAACACGTTATGTTGGAGACTAAAAGTAAATTACATCGTTACACTTTATACTGCAGTTAGTACTTACCATTAAATTAATTGCTTTAAGTAGTCATTCACATAAAATTTATTATATTATGTATAAAGAGATAGGTTAAGACGGGTTGTTTTTTTTCAATATCAATACTGGATAAAGTTTTAAGTCATGCGGAAAGACTAATGTATGAATTGTTTCTTCGGGAATTTATCATGTGATAATGCAAGCCCGGCATGGCCAGGTGGTTAAGGCACTCTGAGGTTTGCGGGTTCAAATCTCGGTCGCAACAAACATGCTCGTCCTTTCAACCGTGGGGGTGTATAATGTTACGGTCAATCGCACTATTCGTTGGTAAAAGAGTAGCCCAAGAGTTGGCGGTGGGTGGTGATGAATTGCTGACTTTCCTCTAGTCTTACACTGCTAAATTAGGGACGGCTAGCGCAGATAGTCCTCGGGTAGCTTTGTACAAAATTCAAAAACAAACAAAATGTTATAATTTAATGGCAAGAAAGCTAGGCGTGGTAAATGGACAGAATGGATATTCGGTTGGAAGATAAATAATACCATTGTTGTAAGTGGTGAATAAACAATATGAATAGCGTTTTACTTAATTTGACAATACGAATACCGGATATCGTAATGGGGTAATATGAATTAACAGCGGTTATGGTTTGGGAAGCAATCTGAATTTTGAACATGGTTATGTGACAATATGTTTAACAAACTTAGTATAAGTTTGAATACATATTGTTGTTTTTTATATCTTCTTAATAAAATCTTTCCGTAATAGAACTTCACTAAAAGAGGTGAAATAAAGGAACGGGGCGATATAGTTATGGATTTGTACTAGATTGATGTCGTTTAACTCTTTCTTTAAAGAACGTTAAATTTACAACTCTAGAAAACTGGAAAATCATTTATACAAGTTAATTGAAACAATTACGGATTTATTTAACACTACTGATCTTATCTCTTTTAAGAACATTGAATAAAGCAGTCGGGAAAATAACTTCCTTTTTCAAAATATCGAATCAAGTACAAGAACGACGCAAATTTTTTTTAAGGATAATTAATGACAAAATAAAACAGCAATAATATATTTTCCGTAATATCTAGGCAAATTAATAGAAAGAAACAGTTTTTACTCCAAATATGGCGATGGGTATTCCCTTGACATTGCTGAATAAGATAATCTACCAATTGGAATTTCTTACCAGGTCATGTTCGAGACATTATTGGAGTGATATACATTTCTTCGTCAAGGACGCTGAACAGGATAATGGCTGAGCTTTACAAACCATTTTGTGCTTAATACTTTTTTTAGTTGCCCTAAATTGGTATTGGTATTTGTATTTTAGCCATTGATATTTTCTCTAAAAGTGTTGTTATCATGTACCTCAGGTTTTGATTTATAAATACAAGTTTGGTACTTGTAAATGAACAAGAAAGTGAATGAAGTAAAGTGCACTTCAGCTATAGTGTTGGTCAATTCATAAAATGTCGTAGGTTCTACTGGGGTCCATTATATTACGTTTTACCAAATTATCAAATTTACTAGATTTAAACAAATTGTTTGGTAAATATAATTCGTACAAAACAGTACTAATACACCAGTATAATAATGCACAGTAAATTTAAAGTGTTAAAGTAATATTAAATTATTAGTTTTGAGAAACCAAGCTTGTCATTCTCAAAAGACAGAATAAAACTTGTCCTCAGTGGGTGTACTGACAGTTCAAAGTTCATTAACGATAATGGAGTGCTGAAGTAAATTTAAAATGAACATATTTAAATTTTAAACACCCAAGTTTATTTTCATTTTAAAGTATGCTTCATCTCATAATGTTTCATGATTTAACATGCGAATATAACATAGTTTCATGATCTAGCAGGTATATATACAATATATCGTAATTTAACATGTTAATATACGAATGTTCCTAGGTCCTTCCTTGTGTTCTCATTTGCTTCCGGGAATAAGTCAGTCAAGGCCTAGCGGTTAATGTTTCGGGCTGCGAACGAAGGTTCGAGACCGCGCTATACAAATGAGCACGCTTAGCAATTTCAACTGCGAACGACGTTCAGGACGGATATACTTAATTTTATGACCATATATTGCATAATGCGTCATTAAGTTGAAAATTTTAACATCCAAAGTAACCTGTAAATTTAACACAGCTAATTTTGTGCAGAAAGAAAAGTGTTTTGCTGTTTGTAAAGGTTTCTTGCTTTCACAGCGATTCCGTCCGATTTAAGCTAGTGTAAGATTATTGCATTACTGTAAAAGGTATAGTTTAACAAAGACATTCGATTCACATTTACAAAATCGTTCTACCAGTATAAAAAACGTTATATTTCGTCATTAACATAAATTTAAAAGCACTTTTTTATTTTAATATTCTTTCAAAACTTCCATATTTAGGCAGATTACTGAAAATTAAATAGAAATTTGACTCTTCGATCATTTAGAAATACTTAAGTGTACTGGTGAAAATCCGTTTCGCCTATAAAGAACTGAAGGCTGTCATCACTGGAATGGACGTTGTTGTTGTTGTTGGGTATTTTTCTTTCTTTCTTAGAAGCTGAATGGAAATAAAAACGTTTTACTTTTATTCTGTTCTATAAAGTGTTGCTTAGGAGTTTCGGAAAATTTAAATCTAATAACATATAAAAATAGTATAGATCCAGTATAAATTATCACAAATGAATTTGAAAGTTGCTTTGTTTTTGCGCTCATGCGCCTTGAAAACACTTTTTTAGAACGATATAACCTACAGTCTTGTTCGTATTATTTTGTCTGATAAGCTCCTCGAGAAATCCGTGGAGGTGACTGTCTGGAATCAGAGTCCCACGGGAAGCAAATCTCTTTTGGGAGGAACAGAAATCCCACTTCGGAAAACTGACCTTCAAGACTGTCCGGAATGGTATCCTCTGACGACCATGCATGCACCGACTCAAAAGCCACAACACAGCGGCGTGTTGTGTCATGACTTGGCACGTCAATTCATTAAACAATCAGGAAATTATCAAGGGAGCACACAGTCACTTTCGGGTAAGTCCTTCCCTTAAGTGGTCATAAGCTTTCACTTAATCAAAGACAACTGTAGCCCCTCGTTTTTGTGGGAAATTATACTCCGTGCTTGAGATCAAATATTTATACTGATGATGAAATTCTTACGCTAGTGTTTTTTTCTACTATATGGTAATACGACATTCGTGAAAGATTTATTAAATAAGATGATAATCAATATGCAAATTTTGCTCCTTGGAGATATTAACGTTTTACATGGTCTTTAAAGTAATTACGCAGCACACAAACGTATACTTGAAAACAGAACTTATTTGTACCACAAATAGTCTTTTAGCATCAGGTATAATAGTGTTTCAGTTACATACTGGTTAATTAAACTATGTATACATATATATATATATATTTGCTTAAGACAAATCTTTGTTAATTATTGTTGCTCTTAACAAAACTTAAACTCTCTAAACTGGTTCCCACTTTGTTTACGTATCCAGCGCACTCTTGAAGTTTTTATTTATCTGAAATTTTGAAAAAAATATTCAATAAAATGATAAGCAAATATATATATATATATATATACTAACATGAAGACTGTACGTATGATTTTACTGTAAACACAAAGATGTTAACAGAGTGTGTTTGTAATTATTTACAGAAGAGAAATTTGACAAACAATCTGATAACCAAAACGAAGGTGTAGTCAAAAGCTCCTCTATGGATTTTACTTGTAAGTTCATGTTTCTAAAAAAAAAACTAAATTCTTATTGGTCGGCCTTTTGTAACGTTTGTACTAAGTAAATTTCTTTGAAAATAAACACTGTGTTTGCACTCTATTTCATTACATTATTGACAACAGTTACTTATACATTTAATATAATATATACTGATAGATCTGGTATTTTCCCGCATTAATAATGCTACTTTAGCTGCATGTCAGAAAGACGTACATGATTAGTTATTTATAGAACAGTTAAACAGATTAAAATAGACTTAATCCATATTAGTGATTTAATCTTGGCTCAGTGCTTCACCCAGAAGATGCGTGGGACCGATTACAGCAAAGATCCCCAGAAAACAACGCTAAACTCAGCCCTCACACTAGGAGTTCCCGATCAACGTCTCCCAGAAACTCAGGGAAGCTAACCTCTCAAGACAGTCTTCCCGGTAAAGTGAACATAAACTATAGTCTCTCCACGTTATAAGCAGACCTGAAACTGTATAAGAATGTAACCACGTGTAATATTTTATTAATACTCATGACAACTGTGCAAACTTACACATAACTAGAAGTTTAATATTGAGACATCGTATCTGGAAGATTATCTTGTATATACTTAAATAGATGGCACTACATGATATAAGTTTAAACTTCTATTATTATTGAATCCTTCTACAGTAAAACAAATAATTCTACATTTTCTAGACACATATATATATTTGTGTGTATATACATATCTTTTCTTCGATTAGTCTTCATTTTAAAATGCTGTTAATTCATTACACTCTATCATATCTAAATGAAACAAACATGAATTAATTAAAGGATTTATTCCATAAAGTCAACCTATTAATTTTGTTTACGAAGACCTGCACGTGAAACCTAAGACTAAGGATGGAGGGAGAAGCAGTAGCAGTAGTTACCGTAACAACAGGCCCTGCACGTCAGACACGGAAAAAGGTAGGAAACAAATGATGTTTAACCCTGATGAGGTACTTTGTCACATAAAGCACTTGTAATACCCAGACGCCTAAGCTAGACTAATTTATTTTTTATACATCTATAGAGTTTTGTTGTACCCAGACTAATATATTTGTATACATCTATAGAGTTATGTAGTACCCAGACTAATGTATTTTATACACATCTATAAAATTTTGTTGTACTCAGACTAATATATGTTGTATACGTCTATAGAGTTTTGTAGTTAATTTATTTTGTATACATCTATAGAGTTTTGTAATACCCAGACTGCCCCCGCTAGTACGGCGGTATGTCTACGGATTTACAAAGCTAAAATTAGGGGTTCGATTTCCCTCGGTAAGCTCAGTAGATAGCGCGATATGGCTTTTCTATAAGAAACACACAGTACGCAGACTAATGCTCTTAAAATTGTGTACCTCGAAAGAGTTTTGTAGTACCCAGACTAATGTATTTTATACACATCTATAGAATTTTCATGATGATATCATCTCTATTTCCCCCCTTCCCAGTGGCACAGCCCTAGAATCCTAGTTTCGACCTTAAGTACAAACACCAACAATCACCGTTATCATTTTAACTTTTGTGATAAAATGTATATTATATATTTTTTTACCTTTAATCCTTAGCTTCTCGTAACTCAACTGCCAAAGTAAATATTAATCCTTTGATACGTAGAGTATTCATGATGAAATTTCGTCTCCTGGACAGCAACTGCCCATTATAGAAACAAGTGTGATAGACGACGATTCACGAACTCTTCACGAAGACTTTCGAAACATCGTCCTCCACACTTGTGTTTTCTACAACAAACTGTTTCCCTCCATTCAACGAAATTCCATCATAAATATTAATTATATTTACAACTGATAGCACATATATATATTATCTCACTGGCTATCTTCAAGCAACAAACAACGTTTCCAACACTTCACTGTTGAAAGATAGAAGTAATTTTACACTTACGTTTACACTGACTAAAGTTATATTATTACTTACCTCTAAGTTTCATGTTTTGTGTTCAATATTTTCCTTACTTAGATACAGTATTGTGAGAAATAATACAATGGATAACTCAAGCTATTTGCATCTTGTTGGATTTCTTTATGTTACCCTGTGATTGATTTTATAATTCACCTAAATCTAAGGTAATATTTCAGAAAAAGAAATGCCTCACCCAAGAACCAGGAGCATTTCGAAACACCATCACAGAGTTCACTATTTTAAACGCTTCTTTTCTTAAGAAGCATGGCCAAGTGTGTTAAGGCGTGCGACTCGTAATCTGAGGGTCGCGGGTTCGCATCCCCGTCGAGCCAAACATGCTCGTCCTTTCAGCCGTTGGGACGTTATAATGTGACGATCAATCTTACTATTCGTTGGTAAAAGAGTAGCCCAACAGTTGGCGGCGGGTGGTGAAGACTAGCTGCCTTCCCTCTAGTCTTACACTGCTAAATTAGGGACGGCTAGCGCAGATAGCCCTCGAGTAGCTTTGTGCGAAATTCAAAAACAAACAATTCTTAAGAAATCAAATTTATTGAACACTAAAGGGCTTCAAATGAGCACAGCAAAGAAGTGTGCTAATACAACATGGTGAACACAGAAGAGAAGTAAGCGATGTGCTGAGACGACATGACACTTTCCGACTGTCCACTACAATCGATTTTTCAGATTCCACACACAGTTGTTACATTGATTTTGAAATGCAGATCAAAGTTAAGAGATGCTACAAATAGGCGAATAAGTGGTATGTTTACGAATTTACGACGCTGAATTTCGAGGTTCGATTACCCGCTGTGTAAATAATGCCCAACGCTCATTGTGCAGCTTTGCATAAAAAACACTACAATAATATAAGCACTGTGGCTTAGCCTTAGAAAAACTGAATAAGCTGTAATTTCTGGTTAATTTTAAACACACACACACACATATAAAAACATACATTCATTAACTGAACTGATGTAAAGTCTGTTTCTATTAAACGCACTTCCTAAACCTAACTCAAATATCATATTTTTTTAATTATGAAGCATTTACTTAATAATACGCTTCTGGATAATCTGTCTGATTTTTCTAAATAAGTTAATAGAAATGTTAACCACGGAGACTTTGAAACGGAGCTTACATTTGATTTTTGGTTTTAATATTATTTGCGCCAATGCTTTGAAATAAAGATCTTTCTTCAAAACGTGGCCGAGTGCGTAAAGCGTGTGACTCGTAATCCGAGGGTCGCGAGTTCGCGCCCGCGTCGCGCTAAACATGCTCGCCCTCCCAGCCGTGGGGGTGTATAATGTGACGGTCAATCCCACTATTCGTTGGTAAGAGTAGCCCAAGAGTTGGCGGTGGGTGGTGATGACTAGCTGCCTTCCCTCTAGTCTTACACTGCTAAATTAGGGACGGCTAGCACAGATAGCCCTCGAGTAGCTTTGTGCGAAATTCCAAAAACAAACAAACAAACTTTCTTCAAAAAGTAACCCGTACTTACTAGCTTAACTAACGAAACAAAACAAATGTAATACAAACTCAACTGTTTGGATGCATATACAGATGTATTTTAATTTGTAAGATATATCGAAATCAGCCATTCGGTGAACATCTGTGTCGCCATTACAAAATAAATAGTCTAAAAATGTTTTAACTTTCATCCAACTTCACTATCGCCTTTAGTATTACTGTTATGACTTTTAATATTTTCTAAACAATATACTATTCCAATACGCTTCTTTGTTTTGTTTTTTAATTTCGTTCATAGCTACACGAGGGCTATTCGATCCCTAATTTAGAAGTGTAAGACTAGAGGAAAGGCAACTAATTATCACCACCAACCGCCAACTTTCGAAATACTCTTTCACCAACGAATAGTAGGATTGACCGTCAAATTATAACGCCCCAAGGACTGAAAGGACAAGCATGTTTGGCTCGACGGGGATTTGAAGCCGCGACCCTCAAATTACGAGTCGAGTACCTTAAGTACCTGGACATGCCGGCCTCTGCCAATTTAAAACAAACTCTTTTATAAGGTGTAAATAATTTTAAATTACAAAATATTTGTACATGGCCAAAGACTCATTATTAATATTAAAATATACAAGCATCGCTACTTCTATGACTCTAACGTAGCTATTTTGTGAACCATCCCTACATAATTTTGTTTGTTTGTTTTTGGAATTGCGCGCAAAGCTACTCGAGGGCTAACTGTGCTAGCCGTCCCTAATTTAGCAGTGTAAGACTAGAGGGAATGCAGCTAGTCATCACCACCCATCGCCAACTCTTGGGCTACTCATTTACCAACGAATAGTGGGATTGACCGACACACATAACGCCCCCACGGCTGAAAGGGCGAGCATTTTGGCGCGACCGGAATTCGAACCCACAACCCTCGGATTACAAGTCTAACGCCTTAACACGCTTGGCCATGCTGGGCCTCCATCCTTACATAAACAGAAGTTTGTTCGTTTGTTTTTTGTTGTTTGTTTTAACACAACCATATGTGCTAGCTAATATGGATGAGCCAAAGTCATGTAAGGCAGATTACACTACCTAGGCCCAACAGATAATTGCGTCAATCTTGATTATTACTTTAAAAATATTAGGATTTTGTTTGTTTTGAATTTCGCGCAAATCTTCACGAGAGCTATCTACATTAACCGTCCCTAATTTACTAGTGAAAAACTAAAGGAAAGATAAATGGTCTTCACTGCCCATCACTAACTCCTGGGTTATTCTTTTATCAACGCAAAGTGGGATTAAGTGTCAAATTATAACTTTTCGCCGAAGAAAGTTAAACACCTTAACCACCTGGCCATGCCGGGCCCCTGATATGCACAAAAATATTAATAATAGTAATATTTGAAATAATATCAACATTGCAGCCGTGGTGTGGATGTCAAACTCAAAATTTTATATCGAGGCCTTTTTCGACATGGATCCCTTTTAATATGGTCACTTACTTACAATGAAAATTAATGATCTAGTTAAAAATTAAAACAAAAATTAAAAATGCATTTCCCAAATTTGAGTTTGTTCTGTAATATATTTGGGGAGTTTGCTCAGAGAAACTGGACTTCGATCTTAATCAGACGTCGAAATGCTCGTGATATTTTGTATTAGAAACCATTTTCTGAGACTATAGAAAGTTGTGCACAATTTGATACAACTTATTTTAGGTACTTCTGTCGCTAATATTTCAGATACGCAGTTCACTTACTCTTGCAGCTCGAAGATTGTTTATTTGTTTGTTTTTGAATTTCGCACAAAGCTACTCGAGAGCTATCTGTGCTAGCCGTTTCTAATTTAGCAATGTAAGACTAGAGGGAAGGCAGCTAGTCATCACCACCCACCACCAACTCTTGGGCTACTCTTTTGCCAACGAATAGTGCGATTGACCGTCACATTATAACGCCCCTCACGGCTGAAAGGGCGAGCATGTTTGTCGGGGATGCGAACCCACGACCCTCAGATTAGGAGTCGCACGCCTTAACACGCTTGGCCATGCCGGGCCTCTCAAAAGAAAGATTTGCTGATCCAGAAATTTCTTGTTCTATTTTTTACACTGTAAACGTAAAACAAATATTAATTTTAAAAAGTATTTATAAAATAAGATTGTTTTTAAAATATTAAAAAATATTTTGAAAATTAAAGAACAGTGTTTTACAGGGTGGTCGCTAGAAAAGCGGAAAATTTGAGGGTCAGATGAGATCATGAATAAAATGCGTGTTTACTCATTTCTATTTTGATTTCTTTACATCATGAATAAAATGCATGATTTTAATAATTTTGAGCATCTATGAGTGTAATATAACATATGCCTTTAAAAATTTTTGTAAAAGTTATTCTTTGTAAAAATAAATAGCTGTTTGACAAATTTTCCGCTTTTCTAGCGACCACCCTGTATAAATAATTATGGAAAAATCTATTCGACAACATCGAACTTCAGTTTTTCTTGCCCTATTTCAAATCTCTAGCGATTTCAATACAAATCTAATATGTGCATGTTGTTGAGTAAAGATTTTTCGCATTGACAGCAGGAAGCCATCTCAACTGTTAACATGTCGTCCTTCCCTCCCTGATGTATGCATTTCACGAACATAACAAGTCACTTAACGTGATAATCGTACAGCACGGACGTGACTTCAAATACCTCGATTTCTGGATGTTACTTAAGAACTCCGCGTAGACTTCGTCCGTTATCCACTATGAAGTTCAACCGCGACATGTGTTTTAATGATCATGGATTATAAACCCCTACAAAGCATCACAAACTTTCCAAACGTGAAATATTTTGAATATTTGTAAATATACCAAAAGATATGTGTATACGTTGCAAATGAGAGAGACATATGTACAAGAGATATATAGCTTTTTTACCTGTGTTTGTTTGTTTGTTTGTTTTTGGGAATTCGCACAAAGCTACTCGAGGGCTATCTGTGCTAGCCGTCCCTAATTTTGCAGTGTAAGACTAGAGGGAAGGCAGCTAGTCATCACCACCCACCGCCAACTCTTGGGCTACTCTTTCACAAACGAATAGTGGGATTGACCGTAATATTATAACGCCCCCACAGCTGGGAGGGCGAGCATGTTTTAGCGCGACCCGGGCGCGAACCCGCGACCCTCGGATTACGAGTGCACGCCTTAACGCGCTCGGCCATGCCAGGTCCCCTGTCAGAGACAGCATATAGTTATTATATATATATATATTTACAAAATCGCCCATCTCCAAAATAAAAGTGTGAAAATCGTGAACGTAATTTCTTGAAGTGGATGGGGCACATGTGACAATACATATAAATGAAATTAATATAATAATGATAACCAGACACGAACTGATTGGTTTTCCTACTCATAATCACAAACTTGTTCAATTTTTATTAATGTGGGGAACATTTAGGAAAAATTGTAACTTCTTTCCACAGAAATCTTCAAACAAGCACAAGTGCAGTAAGAACAAATTTAAATTTAAAGGCAAGTAGGTTCGATATATTCGTAATCTAATTAGCTGTAGTGATATTGAAATTTTTAATGCTACAAAAGTTTTTGAAACAAGAAAACCAAATCTACACAATTGAATTATTTGAAATTAAAACAAAAAATGTTGTCCCTACCTTTACTCAGACTATTATAATTGCGGTAATTTGCCGAGAAATGAGCATTTGGAACTCCTGACACAGAGCGATGAGGTTCGTCATTTTTTTCTTGTACCTCTGTCTGGAAAAGTCACTTACTTATCTAGATGAGAATTGGTTCAACTAGTGAATGTTTGATTCACTCCCTAAATACATATATAAAGATTTAGGCAGTTTTATAGGTATAATCAACTTTAGTTTTGTTCAGTCATTACTGTAAAATAATCTTTGTTAATATTGAGGTAAGTTAAGGGTGATTTTAAGTTGACGATTTCGATGGTTCCCATCTTGTAACACGACAATCTCTATTATTAAGTATTATTGTACTTATTGGTAAGTAAACGCGTATTAAAACAAACATACATACATAGCTATATATTGCAACTCGTTGTCTTAAGTTTTACATTGCGTCATTAAATAGTGCTATCTTTCAACAATTACTTTCATCGGTGAATTACAAAGATGGTTTCAAAGTAGTTCCAAAATGGCCTTATTCAATGAATATGCAATACTTTCTAAAGAAAGTTCAAGATTTTAGTGGAAACATACAAGAACAACTCCAGGATTTACAGTCTAACACAATTTTTAAATAGTTCTGTAACGTTGATTCTTAATGATATAACACAAACAAATAAATACAATAGTTTTTCTTTCTACTTTGAACGGGCCCCACAGTGGCACAGCGACATGCCTACGGACTCACACCGCTAAAAATCGTGTTTCAATACCCGTTGTGAGCATAGCACAGGTAGCCTAGAGGTTAATTTCAAACATACTTTGGATGACTATAAACATCATGTTCTTGGTCGTATAGCCTATAAGTCACTGAGAAGTGTAACAGCAAAAACTGACTTTAAGACCTGTCGCAACTTTTGCCTGCCATGTATAAAGAAAGATTTTGATGTTGTAAAATGCGAAGTAACCACAAGTTTGAAAACTTGTTTAGTTAAAAATAAAAAATGTTGATGTTTCTGGAATGTAGCAAGTCAAGAAAAGTTTCTTTGCTCATAGAACCTTGAATATACGGAAGCTTTAGGAAACCATCAGGCCTAAACACTAAAATGATTTAGAATATTTTAAAATGCGACCTCTTACCACATATTCTCAACCATATAAAGGTAGCATCACCATTTAAAGCAGAACCATGTTACAGTTGTACTTGGATGTTTATTTTACATCACCTTACTTCTTAACACACCAAGTGGTAGACAACAAAATAATTTAGATTTTCTATCACTTCTAAAACAGCTTATTTTTAACGAATGACATAACAGCTCACAGAATGGCTCCGATTGTTTTCAGTTATAAACTTTTTGCTCAGAGCTCAGTCATTTCCTGACAAATTTGAGATATAATCATAGTTTTAAATTCATAATATCGAACTCTTTCGATTAATCTATTTGAACACGCCCAGGGTCTTATAAATTAATTTAACTCTAAACCTTTCTAAAAGAATTTCAAGTGCCGCCACTACTGAAGATACTCTCTTGTTTGTTTAAAGACTATAGAACCAAGTTTTTAAGTAAGCACTGTTCTGCTAAAAGTCTTGAAGAAAGAAATGATAACACAGTTTCTATTTTTCTTCTAGATTTCTGCCTACAGTACATTTTCTCTTGGTGGGAAAAGAAAATACATATTTTATTGATATTAAATTTAATTTGTTGTTGTTGTTGTTTTGAATTAAGCACAAAGCCACACAAAGGGCTTTCTGTGCTCTGCCCACCACGGGTATCGAAACCCGGATTTTAGCGTGTAAGTGCGCAGACATACCGCTGAGCCACTGGGGGTCATTAAATTTAATGTCTACTCACTTCACACTAGTAATTTCGCTATCATTTATCACGTGTTTTTGTTATTTGATTATATGTTAATAATACAATTAAGTTAAAAATGATAATTTATGAACAGTACAGGTTTGCCACGGTTTAAACTGCGTGCATTAATCCATGACGCAACTTTTAAAGTGTAAACATAGCAAAAACTAAATAGCTCTTATAGATAAAATTGAAAACACAAAGTTACACAGCGGACAATCTGTGTTCTGCCCAATACTGGTATCGAAACCTGAATTCCAGTATTGTACGTCCGCAAAAAAACAGCTGTACCACTAGGGGAGTCAAACCTGAAAATTAATCGAAATATGGAATACCAGACAACAATGTTATAAATTAATATTATTCACAATTTCGGCTACTTTTATGCAAATCAGATATCTGATGGTCAGTCATTGGATTGGATATGAAATACAATTTATACAGTTTTTACCTCAACTAGGATTTTGAAAAGAATCGCAAACTTTGAAGTGTTTCAAGTCGTTCTTGAACTACGACTAGACCACCAAGAACACTTGGATGCTTCACTCATGGGTAAAAAACTCTAGCAAGTCAAAGCCAGCCAATCACACCAAGGTGGCTACAAATGCCTCTTAATGTCATTAACAGAATTGTAGGACTGTTGTCAAAGCAGTTTTTCGGACACTTAATCAAGACGAATCATCATCCACGTCACACACAGAAGACAGTATTGATTGTGACCTACCGCGTCTGATATATTAACGAATCAGGTGTTTTCGGTTTAAACTGTTTACTGTATTTAGTATATTTTGCTTGTTTTTGAATTTCGCACAAAGCTACACGAGGATCATCTGCGTTAGCAGATCTAATTTAGCAATGAAAGATTAGAAGGAAAGCAGTTATTCATCACCACCCACGCCAACTCTTGAGCTACTGTTTTAAAAACTCATAGTGGAATTGACCGTCACTTTAAAACGTCCCCATGCTTGAAAGATTGTGCATATTTGGTGTGACAGAAATTCGAACCCGTGACCCTCACATTACGAGTCAAGTGCCCTGACCACCTGGACATGACAGATCTTTACAGTTAAGAGGTTGAAAGTATAAAGAAATGCTTTTATCAGCTCCCGTACTTTCAAAGGCATCTCCAATCTATGTGGGACTTGGAGTGCTCCCCCGAGAACTGAAAATAATAATAAAATTTACAGTTGCTATAGAAGCCAAATGTATAAAAGTAGGTGGTGCCTCTGTTTACAACTCAACATTGGTAGCTTGTCCAATATGGCTGTGCCACTGGACTGCCTTGTTTAATCAACTTGGCAATTAGTCAAAATTCTATAAATTAAACAGCAAATAATAATGAGTAAGAGTAGCCTTTGTTTGAACTGTTTCATGATTAAGCAGATAATATCATTAGTTAACTGTATTACGCATTACAATTCCAAATAGTCTGAAACTGAGTTAAATTATAATTTAAATTTAGGAGATAATTAAATGTCAATGTGTATTTAATTTTTGATATTTGCCAATATGATTGATACACACAGTTTTCTTTCTTAATTTGATAAAAATATGTTTAAATATACAAGCAATAATAAAGTTTATAATAACGGTTATTACAAATAATTAGTTACATATAAAAGTTTTACAAATTTAGAAGCAATTTTGAGTCTTCTATCTGGCCTAGTACTGGATATTTTATCGAGGGTTTACGATGAGCGAACTGATTTTGAATTGATATCGGTACAATTCACTTAACGAGGAGATGGCTGATCCTTCAATGAATTTTCCACTGATAAAATTATATAATGTTTTTGTAAAAATAATAAGATTTAATGTGAACTCAATGAAGTTAATTGGTTAGTAATGCTCGAAATCTGTAAACAGATTCAAGAAGGCAACTCATTTGGTTTGTTTAAAAGATCGCGCAAAGCTACACGAGGCTGTTTGCGCCTACTCTAAGTTAGCAGTGAAAGACTAGCGGGAAGGCAGCTAGTCATCACTATCAATTGCCAGCTCTTGGGTTACTCTTTTACCAACGAATAGTGGGAGTAACTGTCACCTTATAACTCCCCCATGGCTGAAGGACAAGCATGTCTGATGGATAGGGGTCCGAACCCACGACCCATAGATTGCGAGTTAAGCATCCTACCACCTAGCCATGCCATAGTTATTCTACAACAATCACAGACTGCATAAGTTGCCCTGTATTCCAGATGCCCAATAAAGTGCATCTCTCTTAAAGAAAGACACGAAAATAGTTTGCCTGCAATGATGCCAAGAACTCTTCCAGTAAACCAATAAAGGAAACCTTCCAATAAGTAATTATAGATCAATTACAGAAACCAAACGTGGAAAAAGGATGTGAGATTACGATTAGTATTTTAAAAGTATGGGCTTTGAAATGTTTAAGACAGAAATGTGGTTACATATTGCACTTATAGGAAGCGTAAACTGGCCCTTTGGGATTAGATCTCACTCCCGGCAATGAATTTGGACGATGCTATCCCTACAAACTGTCTTTCTGAGTTTCTTTCAAGGGTAATGTTCGCGGATCTATCAAATATTATCAGTATGGTTTTTATCCAGCGATTGGTCTGACCACAGTAGAGTGATACTGCTCTGACCTTTAAATTATTGTTTTGCGGCTCGGAATAAATGAATATAAACCCATCTTTATGAAAATACAGTCTTGTACTGAAGAAGACCTAGCTAGATAAATGTGATGTATTGAGCAGCGGTGATCAGCCCTTTTCATACCATCAGTTGTGACGGTACAACTACTCAAATTACCTCCACACCAAAACAGTAATACTGTTTATTCTTGCGCTGTTTGCAAATGCTTGAACATAAATTTCTTGGAGGATAATCATCAAACCAAGATGTGTCCACTGCCCGAGAAACAATCCTAAGAGGTAGAAGAATGTGACACCATCTGTGATCCTCACTATTTCAAGTTAGCCTGCCATTGTTGCTTATGCTATGAACATAACTTTTCTGTATTATTGTGGTACACTTTCACCTGTCCAACAACAACAGTTGTTGTTTGACATGGGTCCATACTTCTCTTCATTGCAGAGGGAGTCAGTTCTGTTCGTTAGTGGATGTTCAGGCAATACAGAAATTGACAATACATTTTGTCACCTTGTTCCCTATAGGAAGCAAATGACTGCCTGCCCATCGTCCAACAATGCATCTTTGGCAAAATTGCAATTAATTACAAGATCTTTTCTTTCTTGATATCAATAAACCCGTATTTATACGTCGGAATTATTGTATATGACATCATGGGGATGTTTGATTTGTATCTTCGAGGGTGTTTGGTTGATTGTGTATTTTTCCAAGAGTTGAACTTTACATAGTAACTAGATAATGGACTATTCTCATTTTAGTAAAATTGTAAGGATAAAAGTGATCTCCATATGATGGTCGTGAAAGAATGGTATGGAGAGATTTAAGTTATAGCAGATATCCGACTTTTTTTTAGGTATAATATAGTTAATTCTTCACTTCAGAGGGGAAACATCTTTCGACCCTTGTGGTGTACATACTGCAATCCTCGTAAATGTGTAAAAGCCCAATAAAATAGAGTCTTGTACCGAAGAAAACCTTTTAGTAGCTGTTCCCATCCTTCTAATTTCGATGACATATACTTTGAAGAATGAAATTGTCTACTCCATCATCACGTTGACCTATCAAAATTTGTATGAGATGCTTCTGAGGGATTAGTTGTATCTAATCAATCGATTCAGATTAGATAAAGCTCTGGGAATAGTTTTCTCTTTTCTTTAACAGACTGTACAAGAACCATACCAACACTGATTTTCAGCAACATCGATTCCGGACTGCCCCTGCTGTTCCTGGTGACTGTATACCGTGTTGAAATCAGATGTCATGTACTGTCCGGATGTAACACTATATCTCTATTAAACTTTGTTTTCTGATTTACAAAGCAATTAACAAATGGATTTGTTCTGTTTTATAACAGTGGTTTTAATATTGCCGGACTTAAATATTATAAATTCCAGCTAGCCTTTAATTAACTGTCCTGTGAAAGTATATGTGGTTTTTCAAAACTTAGGTAAACATGGAGAACGTTTGGCCGACATCATAACAGTGTTTTCTTCTTTCTACCTTGACTAAAGTTTTCTACCATGTTTACATAGAAATACTTATGTCATATCAATCAACATTTCCATTTGTTGTTGTTTTTAACCAGCGGAGATTGTGAGAGATCAAGACCCACAGAACAATACAAGAAGGACTAAATTTTCCAGGACTCTGAGCTTAAGAACAGGCAAAGAAGGCATGTCTATGGTTTTAACCAGGATGTCAGGTCTGGGACAGAGTTTTGATAGTTTGAACGTCTTTAATCGTCTGTGAAGTTCTAAGTAAATGTGCATATTGTGAACCACTAAGTAATTGTGCAATGTTATTTCTTGATAATGAATATTTTATTAAATTTTGTTTTGTTATCTAGTTTTCTTATTTCTTTGTTCTTGTTGTTTTTAATTCAGTCTTGTTTTAAGCTCCAACCTGTTGTATTATAGAATTTTTTCTCTTCTCGTGAGGTTGCGTCTGGGTATCAAAAGCAATTAGTACAAGTTTGTGCAGTTTTTGTGATATATATGTTTATATATATGAGGGCAACTGTGTACACATAAAGTATATACAAAATAAGATACAGTGACTTCTTTATTAATACAAATATAACACTCATTGGAGTGCCCTCTCCACTTTGTAGACCTGACTCATTTGCCTTTATTACAGAAACTTCAGAGTGATATTTAAATAAATACACTACTGGTTATAATACTAGCGTCGTTTTGTAATTGTTTTTCAGAATATATGCGCAAGCTCAAGTTTTTCGACATTCGTAACGTACTTAATTCAAATTCCTATATTGTGTGTGCAAGCGAGTTGTTGTTTACGTCTTATGTTACTGTATTGAAGCACAAACATTCTGTTTTCCACATGCATACGTTTAGTTACACAAAACTATTCTACATATGAAAACATACGGAATGAAATATTAACATTCTGTTTGTCGCATGCATTCGTGTACCAACCAACAAACTAGTCTACGTCAACTAGACATATTGTGGCAAACAATACTATACGTTTAGTTTGTAGTTTGTAACAAACTAAACTGCGTATATAATTTGAACTTTATTCACGAAGCGTTTCGTGTAGTATGCTCGCATAGGTAGATTTTCAATATATTATAAATTCCATCTCTGCTCTTATCTCTATGAAGCATGATAGTTATTTTTTTACTATGCTGATATATGCCACAGAAATAATTCCGACAAGAAAAAAGAAGATTCTCCACTTCCAAACTTTCTAACTCTTTCAAGCGTGTTAGTAAAATGTTTTCCTAATTCGTATTTCAACAAATCAAATGCATATCAGAACACTGATGTTCCGCTAAATGGCTCGCCAGGAATAGCTGTAACTAATATTGTTGTAACGCCTGAACTATTTTGCATGAGAACATGAGAACTTAATGAGACGTATGATTTGCTGCGCCGCCCTGTCGATGCAGATAAGAAGTATTCTATATATGTAAATTCGAATTTTAGAACATTCCGAATTAACTTTAATATGATATGTAGTATTATTCTCACACTTTAATTTCATGTAATATCCATAAATTTCAATACACACACGTAAATTATATTTTCCTGCAAAAGTGTGGATATGTTAGTGTGGTCCTTTAATGCACAGTTCAATGTATTCACGTTTCTTTTTCCGTCTTAGAAATATCTTTCTTTCTCTCCAAATTTCATTAAACCTTAAATACTTTTACTGTTTAATAGAATCTAATATTAATAAACTTCCGTACTGTTAAGTACTTGCTTTCATAGTATGCTACTGACAACATGTTGTATTAGTAATATCAGTAATAATCTGTATAAAAATCGTATTTCAAAGTACGGTTACTAAGAGTGCATGTCGATTGTCACTAAACGTTTACATAAGACAAAAAATCTGAGACTTATTTACCAATAATTTAAATTCAAATACTGAAATGAAGTTGAATTTTACAAGTTATAACAAAAAAAGTACCTCTTAAAACAATTCATAATTTGGAATACATTTAATCTAATATCCAATAATCATTAGAAACATAACACAGCAAACAAAATGCAAATATTAAAGCCTTTAATAAGAAAATAAATAATAAATCTTACATTAAAATGTTACATAGAAAACTTTTTTAATACTAAATGACTTTCACATTTAATTAAATAATGTTGATTTGGAAGATCTTTACAGATAGCGCTTCGATTGACTGATTCAGAATCTTATAATCAAAATGCCTTTTCGAAGTCTCCTGCCAAAACTTTACGTTCTAACGCTAGAAAAACAAAACAAAAAACACTTCGTTATCTCAACATGTTAGAAGGAATGTACACAAAATGTCTTTTCGTACCCTACTGCCAAAACTCGATGTCGTAAAGCTGGAAAAAAAAAGCTTTGTTTGGTCTTAATATGAAAGAAAAAATATACATAAAATGCTTTTTCAAAGTTTAATGCCAGAATTTTATGTTTTAATGCTAGAGAAATAAAACGCTTTGTTATCTTAACATGATAAAGGGACCATACATGATAATGCAGTCATATTTCATAGATCATAAAGAACAGACTTTTTAATCGTTTATCGTTTTGGTGGTAAAATAGGACTACGACCGTATAATTAAGATTGGATTCTAAAAAAGTGAACTTTATCGTTTTTTAATTAATAACACACTGTTTTTTCTTAATCCATGTTATTTCTGTGTTTTTTTGGGGGGGAGAAAGAGGGTTTACAAAGCTCCTAATAACATACTCGAAGTAGCACAGTGACAAGTCTACAGGCAGGTAACGCCACAAACCGGCTTTCGATCCCCACCGCAGAAATAACTTGTTTTGTAACTTCATGCTTGACTGTAAACAAACGAACTACTCAAATGATTTAAACAAAAATAGTTTAAATATTGAACGAAATGACACCTACTGCTATAATACCCGATATATTCTGTAAAT
Organism: Carcinoscorpius rotundicauda; assembly: GCA_011833715.1. Taxonomy (NCBI): domain Eukaryota; kingdom Metazoa; phylum Arthropoda; class Merostomata; order Xiphosura; family Limulidae; genus Carcinoscorpius; species Carcinoscorpius rotundicauda. The sequence continues at coordinate 54,470,297 of CM022394.1, read as the reverse complement.
AAAACTTGGGGTTTCGATTTTTATATATTTGTAAAAACGGCTCGTTTGGGTTGAGAAAATATTTTACTTAGAAGGGCGAACGACGTTTCGACCTTCTTCGGTCATCTTCAGGTTCACAAAGAAAGAGGTAACTGACCAGAAGCTGACCACATGTTTAAAAGGGGTTGTGTAACTGAAAGTGTTATGAAATAAAAGATAATATAACTACTCAGTGGTATGCAGTGTGCAGTATATTAGCCCAACAAGTGGTTGATGAGGATTAGAATAACAACCAGAATGTTTGTATTCGAACAGTCGGAATACAGTTTTAACAACTCAGTATTTTTCGTTTCTCTGAGTAAGTTATGAGTATAGCGAGCATGCTATACTCTGAAGTAGTGGTTTATCACAACTGGACATGTTACGCAAGAGTTCAAGATTCTATCTTTGCGAAGAACACAGCATAAATACATTACTGTGCAACCATGTCTTAACAAACACAGCATAAATACATTACTGTGCAACCATGTTTTAAAAAACACAGCATAAATACATTACTGTGCAACCATGTTTTAAAAAACACAGCATAAATACATTACTGTGCAACCATGTCTTAACAAACACAGCATAAATACATTACTGTGCAACCACGTTTTAACAAACACAGCATAAATACATTACTGTGCAACCATGTTTTAACAAACACAGCATAAATACATTACTGTGCAACCGTCTTAACAAACACAGCATAAATACATTACTGTGCAACCATGTCTTAACAAACACAGCATAAATACATTACTGTGCAACCATGTCTTAACAAACACAGCATAAATACATTACTGTGCAACCATGTCTTAACAAACATAGCATAAATACATTACTGTGCAACCATGTTTTAACAAACACAGCATAAATACATTACTGTGCAACCATGTTTTAACAAACACAGCATAAATACATTACTGTGCAACCATGTCTTAACAGCAAAAAAAAGAATCGTAAAATATGTTTTATGCAAAGTTTAATTAATAAAGACTTTAATCATATCAAATTATGAACCCTTTACGTGCCTTTTACGTGAATTCTAGATTCTGTTTTACAACAAAACTATTTGTTAAAACATTAAACTGAACCACATTTTCTATATTGACTTCACATTTAAGAAAATTTTTGACTGTTTAACAGTTTAACTCTAAGAGTTAAAGAAATTCTTAACTTGGGAATCGTCATAAATAACAAAACATTATGTAAAGACTTGATACTTAACAAAAATATCCACAATTTCGGCTCATGTGATGTGCGGACACAGCAGTACTTTTTGCTTCTATATTTTTATAGATTTTTCGAGAATTTTCAAATATTTAATTTCCGCACACTCACGACGACTACAGTGACACAGAAAGTTCTTACCTGAATTGATTGATTTATTTATTCTCTAGTAGATAACGTCTTCTCTGTTGTAGAGTTTGTTTTTGTTTTTGGAATTTCGCACAAAGCTACTCGATGGCTATCTGTGCTAGCCGTCCCTAATTTAACAGTGTAAGACTAGAGGGAAGGCAGCTAGTCATTACCACCCACCGCCAACTCTTGGGCTACTCTTTTACCAACGAATAGTGGGATTGATCGTAACATTATACGCCCCCACGGCTAGGAGGGCGAGCATGTTTAGCGCGACGCGGGCGCGAACCCGCGACCCTCGGATTACAAGTCACACGCCTTACGTGCTTGGCCATGCCAGGCCTGTGTTGTAGGGATGTTTCAATACTGTATGTAGACTCTAAATTGAACTGGTTAGCACTGGCCGATTACGACATCAACTGAAAGTGACAGTGTTGTCAGAGAACAAAGGTCACGAGTCCCTTTAAATACGCCCAATCTATTTATTTCTCAAGCAATTTCAAATTCCTTCAAGTTACCACGGGCCCGGCATGGCCAAGCGTGTAAAGGGTTTCGACTCGTAATCCGAGGGTCGCGGGTTCGAATCCCGATCGCACCAAACATGCTCGCCCTTCCAGCCGAGGGGACGTTATAACGTGAAGGTCGATCCCACTATTCGTTTGTAAAAGAGTAGCCCACGAGTTGGCGGTGGGTGGTGATGAGAAGCTGCCTTCCCTCTAATCTTGCACTGCTAAATTAGGGACGGCTAGCGCAGATAGCCCTCGAGTAGCTTTGCGCGAAATTCAAAAAAACAATAAAGTTATCACCTACAGTTTGTTTGTTTTTAACTTCACGCAAAGCTACTCAAGAGTATCTGCGCTAGCCGTCCCTAATTTAGCAGAGTAAGACTAAAGGGAAGGCAGCTAGTCATCACTACCCACAGCCAACTCTTGGACTACTCTTTTTTTCAAACGAATAGTAGGATTGACGGTAACGTGGAACACCCCCACGGCTGAAAGGGCGAGCATGTTTGGTTCGACGGGGATTCGAACTGACGACCCTCAGATAAAGAGTCAAACGCTTTAAACCAACTGGCCATGCCGGGCATCACCTTTTAGGTTTATTTCTCTTGACTCTGTAATTTACTAAATGACCCGATTAACGTAATAAAATGATTTAATGTTTTTATTAAGTAAATAAAGATAACAACCAATATACTCTTGAACAACTGTTTTTGAAATAGAAAATGAAACACTACGAACGCTGTGATATTCGTAAAGTGTGTTTTATAATTTTTAAAAACTGTTTAACATTGTTGTATATTTGTTTGTTTGTTCTTGGTTTTGTTTTCAGACAGTAAGCCTACATCAAGTAGTCTCTCCAGCCCTGAACTGACCCCAGAAAATGAAATTCCCATAATGACCATTGGACCCGGTGACATCAGGAGAGGAGCTGGGCAAGTGTTTTCCCCAAAAGTGAAACTAGATCGAGGCAGGGTCATTTTACCCCATTTTGCATTATAATATCTTACTTTACTTTTAATTCAGAATTAGAATGATAAGAATGATAAATTTGTAAGTAACATACTATATACTGATACATTTGTAATATACTGTAATAGATGTGTAACGTGGAAAATATTATGACATAGACTTTGTCATTATGCTTAAATAATTTGTTTCGAATATTCGAGCAAAGGGCCAGAAGAACTAGTTGCCCGTTAGCTATCCCTAACTGATAGACCAGAGTCGGGGCGACCCTTCCAGATCCCTAAAGAGACCTAGATTCCGATGAAGAAGAAAATGTGCAGAAAGGAGCAAAAGTATATCACGAATGCATACGCGGTCATTTTACTGTTATTGCTTATTTCTACGCGCATGATGTGTGTGTACTGAAATGATATACACATACGTATGAAGTCTAAGAGTTAGCTCCAGCCAGAAATGTTCACGTTCAACCCCACACCATTTTATGTGCAATAAGGGCTCGTTTGGGTTGAGAAAATATTTTACATAGAAGAGCGAACAACGTTTCGACCTTCTTCGGTCATCGTCAGGTTCACAAAGAAAGAGGTAACTGACCGGAAGCTGACCACATGTTTGGAAGGGGTTGTGTAACTGAGTGTCGCAATGTATAGGGCGGGATTAGATGTTTGAATATATAATTTTATCCATAATATTAATATAGGTATAATGGCGTTTCTTTATATTGGTTTATTTTGGGTTTAAGTTGTTGTATAAGTAAGGCTTCTTTAATTTTGCGTTTGTTTATGTTTGTTTCTTTATTTAGTATTTGAGTGTTTTCTATGGTTATGTTGTGTTTATTTGACTTGCAGTGTTCGAAAACGTGTGGTGACTTTTTATGTTCTTTGAATCTGGTTTCCATTTTTCTACTTGTTTCTCCAATATAGAAGTCGTGGCAGTTATCACATTGTATTTTATAAATAATGTTGGTGTGGTGTTTGTCAGTGTTGTTCTTACATTGTATAGACCTCAGTTTTGTACCTGGTTTTTGAATAAATTTAGAATTAACTGGAATGTCATATTTTGTTACTAGTTTTTGCCAAATGTTGGTAATTTGTTTGCTGATGTCAGAAATATATGGTATACAGCAGTATATGGTTTCGTGATTTTTTGATTCGTGAGATATATTTACTTTTGTTGGTTGATTTTGCTTTCTGTCTAGGTGTGTGCGTATAATGTTTTCTACAGTTTGTGGAGGAAACTTATTGATATTGATGAAGTATTGTTTTATTTTGTCTAATTCATCGTTAATTTTATCTGGTGAGCATAGTTTTATGGCTGTGTTTATCTGATGTCTTAGTATGTTGAGTTTTTGTTTTGTTTCATGTGCTGAGTCCCAAGAAATGTATAGTCCAGTATGGGTGATTTTTCGGTGGATTTCTGTTTTGAATTTTGTGTCGGTTCTTATAATTTTGAGGTTAAGAAATGATATTTGATTGTTTTCTTCCTGTTCACATGTGAAGTTAATGTTGGGACTAACTTCACATGTTGTGAAGTTGATTTAGATTAGACTTGAAATTAAAAGAGTCTTTGATGAATGAGCTGGCTGATGTTACATATTTGGAGAATGCCCATGCTATGTATTTACCAAGATTGTAATTAACAATCTCAATTACATTATAGTTAAAATTATATATTCAAACATCTAACACCGCCCTCTTCATTGCGACAATCAGTTACACAACCCCTTCCAAACATGTGGTCAGCTCTTTATTTGTGAACATGACGATGACCGAAAAAGGTCGAAATGTTGTTCGCTCTTCTATGTAAAATATTTTCTCAACCCAAACTAGCCGGTTTTGCATATAAATTTCTCAACAAGTGGGTTTCTCGACATCACTAACCCCACACCACATGCATAGTGTGGCTTAACATAACATAGTATTCAGTAACAACAAGGAACCGTTTGAACTTTCTCGTCTGTTCCCTCCTCTAAGCCTAACTAAAACTATTAAATGAAATATTACACAAATTAAAGTTTAGAATTTAAATTTATTCAAATTTACTGCCTCCAGAACAATCAAAGGTAACCTGACCCAACATAGCCAGCTAATTAGAGTGCTCGACTGGCAATCTTAAGGTCACAGATTTGAATCTTTGTCTTACTATAAAACATCCTTGCTTTATCAGCCGTTGGAGCTTTATAACATTATGATCAATCACACTATTTGTTGATAAAAAGGTATCGCAAAATATGGTGGTAGATAGTGATAAATAGTTGTCTTCCCTCTAATCTTTTACTGCTACATTTAGAACAGATAGAGAAGATGAGCAAAATTCAAATTAAACTGAAAGCAACCCATTCCATAAGCTAATCGCCCTATTTGAAAAATAAAATTGGTTTAGCTGAAGACGATTTCTACCTTACCTAAATCTTTATTACAATCTCCTAATTTTATAATTTTCGCAATTAATTATGAAAAATTTAAGGTATCTGTGCGTTTTTTTCTGCACACTTTTGTTTTTCTTTACACAATATTTGTTAGTAATTAATGTACAGTAGACTAGAAAATAGTTCGGAGAATGGACAAGTACCATCAACACTCGCGGGTCCATTGTGTGGCCTGATAGTTGTTGTTGTTTTGAATTAAGCACAAAGCTACACAATGGGCTATTTGTGCTCTGCCCACCACGGGTATCGAAACCCGGATTTTAGCGTGTAAGTCCGCTGGCCTGATAGACACGAAGTCTTTCTAAATAGATATAATAGTACTTTACAATTAATACAAAAGTATAGTTCATATATAAATTATATTAAAAATTGCAATACTTCTTTACTGTATTTTATGTATTAAATTTGTAGTATACCTTTTCTTAAAGTACAAAACATTACGAAACCAGTAACGATTTTCGTGATTTTGTTCTATTTGTTTCACTCCTAATTTTATTTTATATCGTACGTACTTTCCATCTTTGATCACTGAAACCAAGGCAGTAATTTATCTGTAAAAGTAGACACTGTCAAAAATGAAATTTATAACACTATTAAAAGGCTTATTCGATCCAACTATACCAGTCATTAAGCTTTCATGAGCCCATCAGCAGCGCGTGGTCGAGTATTTACATTCACTGAGCTCTATGGAGAAATCAAAACGTACAATATTTCATTGGTAATGTGTCAGGTGATTGAAAGGTATGTCTGGAAATGGAGTTATTTTCATTAAGCTTAGTTCTTTACCTTTCGCAAAAATACACGTAAATTTTACTGGCTGCCTTTTGTAATGCAGTTTTATCCATTTGTATTCCACCTCATGTGGAATAGGAAATTTGTTCCTGCAGAAACAATGGCATCAGTAGTTTTATGGGGAACAAAATTTCAACGTCGAATTAGTTTTGCTGCAGTTTTACTATTGTGAGTTTCTCCTATGACATCCAAGTTCTCAAATCTCTACGTCTATCGGAGAAAAGACTTGGGTATAATTTTTCATTACTAGTAAGTTAAAGTGTTACATGAACGGTATTTTAGTCATTGAAAGAACTATACGTTGCACTCTCGATCGCCATAAATTTTTTTGCATCACCAGTTAAGCTATTTTCATAACACTTTCAACCGTTAGACTTCTTTTCATAGATAAGGGGAAACAGTGCACACGCGAAGTCTGTGTCTTTATTGGCAACTTCTTGTTGATAATTTTGCTAATGATAGAGATTATATTCGAGCACGTGCATTTGAGAGAACTTGTAAACGTCGCTTAAACAATATATAGCAATCCTTTGTTTATTTTTGGAATTTCGTGCAAAGCTACTCAAGGGCTATTTGCGCTAGCCATCCCTAATTTAGCAATGTAAGACTAGAAGAAAGGCAGCTAGTCATCACCACCCACTGCCAACTCTTGGGCTACTCTTTTACCAACGAATAGTGCGATTGACCGTGACATTATAACGCCCACACGGCTGAAAGGGCGAGCATGTTTAGTGCGATGGAGATTCCAATAATCCTTTACCTGATTTGGTTTTTAATTTTGTTCTTCTTGTTAATTACTTCTTTCCTGAGTTCGTTTGGCGATTACGCAATAAAACTCTCAAAAGACTCTTATTGGCAGTTATAATAAGACATTAATTACACAAAATGTTCCTAGATTCATGATTTAAGACCTAACTAAAATTTATTTTAAAATGTAAATTAAATTAATTTCTCCAATTTAAAACACTTTTCACGCGACATGGACTACCTCTTCAAAGGTCTAGCCTTACATGGCCTTAATGATAAGTCACAAGTCACGTGACGGACTAAATAATCACGGGTTTAATGAACAAAACGTTTGAATCATGAACTGGTGCCTTTATATCGGTTTCAGGATCATAACAGATGAGTTGAAATTGTTTGAAATTATGATAAAAAAGTAAACATATACTTATTTTAGTAAAAATTCATTATGTAATCTTAAATTTGTGTTATGTCCAGAGAGATCGGTCATCACGATTAAAATTCATTTCACCGAACTATTTTTTTAAAGAGATTTGTTTTTTTGTTTTTGGAATTTCGCACAAAGCTACTCGAGGGCTATCTGTGCTAGCCGTCCCTAATTTAGCAGTGTAAGACTAGAGGGAAGGCAGCTAGTCATCACCACCCACCGCCAACTCTTGGGCTACTCTTTTACAAACGAATAGTGGGGTTGACCGTAACATTATACACCCCCACGGCTGGGAGGGCGAGCATGTTTAGCGCGACCCTCGGATTACGAGTGCACGCCTTAACGCGCTCGGCCATGCCAGGCCCTTTTTAAAGAGAAGAGATATTACCTCAAAAATAGACCTACATCGCTCACAATTTTAAAATTTTTGAAAAATTTTTGTCAAACTATTTTGCTGTCTAATTCACTAGATATTTTGAATAAAAAAACTCATGTTGCAGTGGGAAATGAAAATGAAAAAATGTTAAGTAACACTTGAAATAAAAGAATTTCAAGAAGTCAACGAGCACAATAATTTAATAAAATTTTAAGAAAAATATTTCTTTTGCAATATCGAGGATTGAAATCGACACAATAAGAAAATGAAATAACAGTTAGCTTCAAGAGCATAATTCTTGTCTATTCTATAACTTTGAGAGAGATGGACATAAAGAGGAATTAAAACAGTTTTAGTTAGACGTAGGAATTTTATGCTGCCATATGGTACTTTTAATATATCAAGTCACTGAAAGTCTGCAAATCCCTTACATTTAATTTCAAGTTTGGTTTTATTTCAGTTCAAACATTAGGTGAAATCAAACTGGGATTTCTTTTGACTAAAAGTCAGTTAGAAATAGAAGTTTTCTGTGCTCGCCAGCTTCCATCATCTTCTTCAGGCCAACCACCAGGTAAATATCCAAAACGTTAACTGATGTTTTGACCATAAAAAGTTTTTAAGTTGAAAACTACGCCAAGTAACATTATCAGTGCACGCAAAATTTAAAGCAATAATTGATATGGATTACAAATTCACTGTTACGAGACAAGAACGGAGTTTTACAGCCTGCTATTAGTCAATCTTTATACTTTAATTATCTGTTGAGTTAAATACGCTAGTTCACCAAAGGTATTTGTAATAAAACGGTGTGCACAAAATCACTGCCTTTACTGATTTATATGAATATATTCTAAAAGTGAAATGCAATTAGAAATTACGGAGCCCAGACTGTGTTTTTATCTTTAACAGTCAGCAAGTGATTAGGTTTTTGGTTAGTTTGATAATCTGATTACGTAAAAATTGTTTTAATAAAATATAAAAAGGCACATTTCAAATTTGTACTTCGGAACTTTTTTTATGTGTGTAACGAAGCATTGATGCATTTTCTCATAGCATATTCTATAATTTTTATTGGATTTTGTCTTCTCGAAATTTTATTTGGAAAATTAAACTTCAGAATACATATTTAAACTAACATTTTCAATCCTTCTAAGCAAAATTTACGAATGTTATTGTATAATGGTTTAATTATTTATTGACATAATTTGCAAGTAAAAATTATTTCTGTAACCTTATTCCTGTATTTCAAGATACTTACATCAAAACATATCTGAAAGAAGGACAACGACAACTGCAAAAACGAAAGACTCGAGTTGTTCGGTGCACTTCAAATCCACAGTATAGACAGGCGTTAAAGTACAGTACTTCAGATATTCTTGCACGCCACCTACTGGTAAACTTCAAAACTATATTATTGAAACAATTTTTTAGAAGAAAACGAAATGACAGATACAATGAAAAATACACACTATTTTCTGTAAGATTCTTTGAATTTTTTTTTTGTAAATTTTATAGTATGCTTATGGATAACATCACAGTACATTCTCTCTTTTCAAATCAAAACCAAATTCCTTGTCTATAAAGATAAAAAATATTAATATCCCAAGTTATGCTTCAGTGGTCAATAAATAAATTTTCCACATCAATAAATAACGTATTAAATTTATCAAATTTCTTAGTCAAATATGTGAGCTTGAGTATCCTAAATGATCACTGATTAGTTTGGCACCAATGCTATATATTATAAAACAAAATGAAAATAATTTGCGGCTTTAATTTTACTACACAGTGCTACCTGAACTAATTATTCTGCGTTTCTTGTATCTTAACATTGTCTTTTTTCTCAGTCCTTTTTACATAAAAGTGCTGTTTCCAAAAATGATCCAACACTTCATCGTAACCAATGTCGCCACTTTTATTATTATTTTTTAAATGGTGGAATATCTTTACTTTAAAGATATTTATTATAATTGGTTGGCTTAAGCTTTCGATTAATTTATACTTCCTAATTTTCACAATAAAGTCATTCATATTAGTATAGTGAGTGACAAGACAAATGTCTGACGATAAACTATAATTAACCCGTTAAATATATTTTATAGCACAATATTCCTTTAGCTAAGGACACTCCACGTGTAAACTAACGAAATATTATCATTACATATGAATAAGTATATTTAATCCTTGTTATTTACTTTCTTGTGTCCGTCTTCCTTCTAGGTTATGGTGTTTCAACGACAGAAAGGTTTTGACCACAACCAACCAATCGGAGCTGTTGAAATTGAACTTGGTCGCTTAGACTTAACAAAGTCGATGGTCTGCTGGTATCCTCTCTATCCTCTCCCAAGTGAGGATTTTGATTCTAACGAATCCACTTGATTTCAGAATCAGCAGATTTAACAGCTTATATTTCTAAAACGTATAAAGTTATTATAGGAATGGGCATAAAACATAAGACTTGGTTTGTTACGGTGCAACGTAATGATGTAAAACAGATGTCTGAATATATGTAATTTAAAAAATGTTTTGATTCGTCAACTAACAAATTAATAAACCTAATGATTTTGTATCATAATATCGCTTTACTATCGTAAGTTGACATGATCGTTTAAAAAAAATGGAATGGCGTTTTAATAATTTTTATTCAGACAAAGTAACTTTTTTTCATAGGCAGTAATATTTATGCACAAGTAATTCGCATAAATGAGTTGCATTTCTCATATGACTAATTTCGTCAAACTGATCTTTTGTGCTATTGCTATATACAATGACTATATATATATATATACACACACACATATACATACACATGACTTATATAAGTCATTTTAATCAATTGGTTATGTTTTTGATATAACATAAGTCAATTACTTTGATCATTGGTTATATTTTCAGTGTGGCATAAAATCCGTCTCTTTGGAATTACTTTATTTCAAGTAACTCTAAAATACATTTATATTATTTACTTGAAACCCAGAAATATATTTGACAGTGGTATTACTTTAATTGAAACATTATAACCTTCTTAATAGTATCGTATAATGGCAGAATTAAGCTACAACTTCGGTAAATATCAATTCCTAGAAGAGATTAGTACTCGAATAAATCGTCTTCTCTTGGGAATATGTGGAATTACCATTCTATTCTAAACTCAATCGACTTTGAAGAATATTTTTATTGAATATATGCGCCCAGTGTCACACCAATATGGCGGAGTTATACTGTTAGAAAACGGGTTTCGATAAACATGGTGGGTAGAGCAAGATTAATCCGTTATGTAACTTTGTACTTTACAACAAAAACAACAATTAAACGATATTGTCGATAATGAATATAACTTTTAATAACATTAGGATGATGATAAATCATGATTGCACTATTGGTAAAAACTGTCGTTTCTCAGGACAATAATTTTGATTTATAAGTTGCAACATGTAATGATAACGTAATTTAAACACGACAATAACAACTTTTTCTGGCTAATGATTGCACTGTTTTAAGGTTTCCTGATATTTTATTTTTTAAGTAAAATAATTACTTTTTATATCATATTATTGAAATAATTATTGACATTTGGGGAGGAAATAATTGCATTATTGTTAAGCACATTTCTTTGATCCAATAACCTCTTATTATTCTCTAATTTAGTCGTTTGTAAACCGTGACTTTATTTTCTAGTGCTGCATAAAAACAGCATAGAAAACAGCTTTACGGCCTCTTGGGTCCAGTCAAGCTGAAAAGTTCTAAAATCAAATGATAAACTACTTATGACAAATTGGCGTCATGAGTTTGTAACATTTTAAGATAGATTTAGTTCCTTTTTATTATATTCATACGACTGAAAGAAACAAATTTACACCTGTCTTTGGGAAATATTCATGTAAAAAGTGTTACAAATCAATTTATGAAGTGCTAATGCAGATATTAACAGCCCCATGTGTCCTCAGTACCTTCATTATGTCTTGGAACACTGTTTTGCCATTACTGTTTTGAAAGTATATAGACCTTATAGGCAAGAGTACCTGAGAAACTATTTGTGACATAAAACAGCGATTTGTCTCACTCTAACAGACGAAAGAACCTAAATAATGTTATTTCACGTCTCCATTGAAATAAAATAAGCAGAAATAGTATTCGATTCATTCAAATCTAAGATATAGAGAGAAAACCTTTACTTAAAATGCATGTCCATATGTACATCAAGGAATGATTCATTAGATTCAAACAAAATAAAATATCTTTGAAGAAACGTTTCGATACCAAAATATTTTAATCATTGGTGTAGATTGAAATGTTTGGCGGTTGAATCATGTTTGAAGACATTATTGTCTGGTTCAGCCAATAGTTATTTAAATTTAAAAACATTATCACTTAGTCAGGGAATGGTGACGTATTCTTTTATCCTCCAATATGACAGTGGTAAGTGTACAGAGCTACAAAACTAAAATTCGGAGTTCAGTTCCCCGCGGTAGACAAAGCAGATAACTCATTGTAGCTTTTCTTTAAACCAAATATAATTTTTCGTTGTACATCTAAGCAAACCAGCTTAACGTGTATCATTTAAAAAGTTGATGAGGTAACTAACATTCGAGTCTACGGTATTCCTGTATTTTACTAAATAAATATTGTTTAAATCTCAGGAAACACACTAATTAAGCAAAAAAATATGTTTAAGATCTTTAAAAAATGTACTTATTGGTTTTAAATTATTTTTAACTTACAGTAAAATAGAAGTTTACTTCTAATTTGTGGTTTGTTCTTTTCACAAGTTTTTAATAATATTAGTCATAAAATGTAAAGCAATTACCCTGATCAATCTGATGTATACACTTAGTATACTGAAACTATAAATTTAATTTACATAAAGTGCTGCCCTCCCAAATAGTAAATAACAACTTTCTTGCAAAAGTATTTAAAAAGGGTTAATTGAAGGCTAAATTAAAATTATTTCTATTAGAAACCTCTTGTTTTTTACAACGTTATTTTAGAGAATACACTGAGACTTTTGGAGTAATTTAATAGCTTGAGGTTGTAGAATTGAAGATTCACTTTGCATTTATGTTGTTTTATATGTAAGACAAAACGTCTACACGTGTATTTATCGTATTTCTATCCTGCCTTGCTGAAAATTAAGATTTTACAGGCACGTGATCAAAAATCACTTGATGCAGGCTAAACCACCATTTTGAACGTCATATTAGGGTCAGTTATACCCAGATGTACAACATGTGAGATAAATTCACCAGAGATGAAACTACGATAGATTATGTCACTGGCATTATCTGAGGATGTTAAGCATCTGCAGGGAAAACTTCTACAGCGATACCCCTTAGGACCTGAAGCACACGTCGTGAGAAGCGTGACACGTCGCTACCACAATTTAGCCTTACAGCTTCCTGTTTTTATCATTCCCTGAAGTGTATAAAATTTTAACATAATCTTCGCTGCTCGTCTCTTTGGGGTGACTTGAGGTGAGAAAACACAGTGGTGATCAAACTAGGCACCTGGAAATATACTCAGTAGAATTATACATGTAGGCAGCCTGTCTGAAACTATTAATATTATGACGGAAAAAAATATTCAGGAAGAACTGAATTAAAGTGAAACTATTTCTGTTTGGCTGATGTGGTGAAATTTCCAGATTTTCAAGAATCTAGAATTGAAATGACATTTAAATGCCGTTTTAAAAAATTGTAATGTGGTGGACTGATAAAGTTTATTGCATCTCAAATCTATGTTTACATGAGAATATAACAAATATTACCCAAATATCATACTGAAATTACAATAGGACTTTTAATCCATGTTTAAGCCGAACCACAAGGCAGACGCTAAGTTTTTGACAAGTTTGTTGTGTTTTGGGAGTCATTTTGGGCGATCCTGTCACGTTATTGAAACTTTTACATGGCTTTGAGGCTTAATGATAATTTGCATTTTTATCCCATATTATAAAATAATACATTTATCTGATAGTTATATATATACTATAAAATAATACATTTATCTGATATTTATATATATATATTATAGAAAAACTCAACATTCATACCTGCTATAAAATGTAAGTTAGACGAATGGCTGTATTCTAATGGTTCTCAGTCTTTCCGATCGACAGCTGAAATTCAACGAGAACCATAAAGAACAAGACTGAAAATTTATCCCTGTCCAACAGCACAACAAGTAATTATCATGTTGGTGTTTGATGAGGCCAAGGAATTAAGTTAACTACAACGATGTTTTGTGTTTTTTTATTTTCGCGCAAAACTACATGAGGGCTAACTGCACCATTTACGACAAATAAAATTAAGTTCACGGTGCTAACCGTGAGTAAGCACGCGGAAGTTTCAGGTCCATAATTGCCGAAACTATGAGAATTCCCAGTTTGTGACGTCACTTGAAAATATTCAGTAAATGTCTTGAAACTGAAAATGTTTACTGTTGTAATTATAAGACAAGATTGAAAAGCATTCCATCCCAGCAGTAATTCTTTAACTTCACTTCATTACCTCATTGTATTGTTTTACTGTTCATACAAGACATAACCAACAGTAATTAATCGCATTCGCGTGTTTACATTAATGAGAAGCGACATTTTATAACGAGAAACCTAAACCAAGGAATTTATTGTTATTGGAAAGCTTATTCTGGTAAAGAGGAAACGATCTGCAAATCAATATTATAAGAAGTAGTCGTTTTCATATACGATATTAAAAACTAATTCAAAACTCTGGTTTTGATTTATGTTTAAAATTGTTACTGAACTGTTAATGTAAGTAATTTGAAAAATACTTTTTTATTTGATATGCTGGTCTTTGCTTACGTGTTGGTGTAAGCATTCGACTAGGCCTAGTTTCTATTCAGAAAACAAAATTTTCATATTTTAATGAGTTCGTAAATACGAAACATTGTAATTTAAAAATGATTGCCAATTCAGAAAATATTTCAGTATTCAGGAGTTTTTTCGGAAGACTAGAAAAAATATAAGAACATGAAAGGTTGTTTACATTGTTTAAAATCTTGCAATTTTAAAGCTCTTTGGTATACTAGAATGTGCGTGGGAATATATGGTTAATAACATTAATAGACTTTCAGTAAAGAATAACGGATTATTAGACTAAAAACTATTAAAATTAAGAGCTAAAAGTTGGTGAAAAAGCGTTATATGTGATCAATACTTTGACCTTGGAAGACAAAAAAATTTAATTTTGGGTAACTGCAGTAGATATGTTTGAAATATTTTGAGTTGCTTGGAATTTGAGAACTTACAGATAAATTAAAGAAACAAAACTTTATATCCGGTCAGTAAACAAAAAACAAGTGATAGAAGGTGGGAAAAGCTGGCAATGTTAACGTATTGTAATTGACCTCTGTGGCTCAGCAGTAAGACTGAGGACTTATAACACTAAATATCTGGTTCCGATCCCCGCAGTGAGTAGAACCAGGCCATTTGCGTAGTTTTGTGCTTAGCAACAAACAAAATGCTGGAATTATAATGCTAAGCATCACATAATTATTTGTTTTTTATTGAAATTGTCATTTCTGGAGAGTTAAATTACATGTACTTTATATCTTTTATACCTTATTCTAATAACTTGCTTACTAGAAATTCCAGAAGAACTACTCTAATGTTTTATAAAAACTGATTGGATAATATTTGTTTTATGGGTGATAAATATGAGTTATCTATACATTTCACATATCTTGTGCAGTGACATTTATACTATAGATATATTTTCGTAATTCTAATGCTTCATGTCCTTTTAAAATATTATTTGTCCTAACTATGTAACTTGAAATATAACTTACGTCCTTTTAAAATACTACTTGCTCTAGCTATCTGTCTCAGAAGAAAAACACGCGCAATAAAATTTATTTAGGCACAAAAGTTTAACCTGAATTATCATATATAATGCAGAAATAGTTTCTACGTAATTATGTAATTTGCCTTATAGACAGATAAGTACGTAAAATATATTATTTCTTGTTTCTTTTGTGATTCACGATACGGTGGTTTCTCCCCTTAAATCTATCTATCTATATATATAAACTTCAGCTATTTCTTCTGTAGTGCAAGCAAAACACTTAAATCTTTCGATTTTAATTTGTTTCTTTATGGTAATATAGCAGAAGCTGTTAACGTTGAGACTACACATAAACTTTATAAGATGTTTTTGTCGGTAATATTTATGCTCATGTACAGACAATCCTAAAATAGTTTGATGCTAAACGCTTTTCAGAAACTTAATAACATTTTTTGAAATGGTCACTTGAAGCATTTTATGTTGATTAAGTGCGAGAAACACGTTTACTATTATTACTTCCTGTCTTACATTGGGCATTTACAAGGTGAAATTCCTCTGAGTTTTTCTTAATTGTTATTTTAGTAATTAAGTGCATTTAAAGTTTTTTGATAAAGTATTAAATGTATATAGTAGTTACCTAATTATTATACTTATTAAAAAGCGGAAAATAAAAATATCTTGAAGAACGATCCTCTTAAGTTTGTATATAAAATGTTTGATACAAAATATGAATTTACAAAAGTAGTATATATATATATATATAGACATTTAGACCAAAACAATATGTATATATATATATATATATATACGATAAATTTAAAAATGTATAATTTACTTGCCTTTTATATATTATCACTCATTATTCAAAAATGTTTTTGAGCCTTTAAAACTGAGTATAAGAAAATGTAAAAGTAGAAATTACATTTATTGTTTATGATTTGTTGGCTCCTAATCTGTACACGGAAAACTAAATCGTGTTACTGGGATAGCTCGTTAGATATCTTACGTCTTACTTGATGATCAACGGTCAAGTTTCATATTTCTGTTGCTTTTAAATCATTGAGTTAAAAGCTTCAGAATTTAAAGAGATAATTGTTTTAATTTTCACTGTTCAATTAACTAAATTTGTGGATGTTTCACTCATTCATTGAAGAAAAAAGAAATTATTGTCTTAAGTGTCGTGTTAAATGTTTTGTATCTATCATTCTGCTGTCTGTGTTAAGAGGTGCTTGTATTAAAATACATAAACCATGAAACCTTTTATTGAGTTCGCGATGACTGATGACTCGTGAAGCAATTTTTCTACAACTTTTACTTTTGTCTCTCTTAATGGTGCTATTTCGTGTTAACTGTGCAATATTTATAGTGTGAAAACTATAAACGTGCTGGTGCTTTTTTGTATATTACGTGAGTGTTATATGTGTTTCAATGAGGAGTTATAAACTATTAAATTAATTGAACCCGTTTGTAAACTAAAGTGCTTTTCTGTAAAAGCAGTTTTGCTTATTTTTCTGTCTTTGTTGTAAATGTATATATATTTAATATATATAATAAATGTTGAATAAAGAAAATGGTTTCTTGAATTTAATTTTATATATTCTTTATAAAATAAATGTTCGGTATATGTTGTTTCTAATGCGGTAGTTAAGAATAATCGTTATTATTCTTAGACATAAGACAGTTTGAGGTTTTATAATCGTTTACTTTCTCAAAGGATTTTAAACTAATGATGGTTATCTTTAATTCAGGACGATTTGACCTGTGTTTTAATATTGATAAATATAAGACTAACCAATGAAATGTTAATATTTGAAAAAAAAAAACTACCGTGCTTATCGGGATATATATATATATATAATGTGGATATAATTGTAGTTATATTATTCTCTGCTTGTCGATACCCCATCTATGTTCATTGTATTGCAAGGAACGATATTAAATAATTCCCACGTAACGTTTTTCTTGCAGTCTTGCACCTGTTTCATTAAATAGCTTGAACTATGGCGATAAACTAAAATACTTTAAATTCTAACAGGAAATAATAAATAAACACGTAAAAGATTGACAGTATGATGTCCACTTAAATTCTCAATTAATGTAGTAACTTTTCGAAAGCTAGACTTATTCTTAAAATATGCCTCGTCAAGATAATTTAGTTTTTGAACTGATTGATAAATTAATATTTTATTATCATTTGCGATAAACTGGAAAAGTAAAAAAAATGGTTAGAATATCTCTTTTACACATCTGAAGTAGAAGTAAATGGAACTAAGAAAATATTTTAGTTTACTTTGATACATCCTTCTAGTTTTGATTATTATTCCATATTTAGTGATATCCAGATACTAAAAGTAAGCTTGAAAAATCACGTTCGATATCTTAAATTCATATTTTACAAACGATAAAGTTAGAATATTAAGTAAACTTTGGGAGACGTTTGTCAAAGAAAAGTCTGTCGTTTTGTTTTACAATACAAATCAAAGTAAAATAAAAACACAATCTAACATAATTATAAAAAAATGGTATAAAATAGAAAACATGGACATAATTACATTTTGTTAAGCATAATCCAAACTTCGGGAAACAATTTATAAGGTAAAACAAAAAACTGGCATTACATAACGTACCAAAAATTAAACAACAGCAACGAAAAATTTTGTTTTCTTTCGTTAAATCTTTTAGGCAAAATAAACATAATCGTGTTTCCGTCTTAACATCAACTTAACCTGTATTGTACAACAGATGCCTATAAGAAATTAAGAAAACGTTTTATCATGACCGAGATAACGTGAGGATATTTAAAGATGGTCTTACTTAAAATTTGGATACAGGATAACCAATAAACTTTATCTTTATTTTGCTGACCAAAATCTTGAGGCCAAGGAACATAAAGAAAAAAATGTACATTTTGCGTTGTTAGACTCAACCACTTATTTGAGTAGAGCTTCGAAAGATGAAAATAAGAAAAGGGAAAATAAAAATAAAAACTTTTTAGCATTTAATAGGGCAAATGTGAACACTATGAAATTAGCCAAAATACTAGCTGGTCAAAAGTTTAAGACCATACTGAAACGAAGCGTTAATCGTAAATACGTAACGAAATTTAGTCATTTGTATTCAAACACTAGCGTTGTAAACATCTTCCACTGACATTTCCTGTGTTACAATGGGTAAAAACACGGCAAAGGCGAAGAAGTTGACAGAGTTTGAACGTGCCAGAATTGTCGAGCTGCAAAAGCAAAGTCTCTCTTAACGTCTCATCGCTGGTGAGATTGGACGTAGTAAAATTGCTATTGCAAATTTCTTAAAAGACCCTGAGGGATATGGAACGAGAATTTCAAGTGGGAAGCTCAAGAAATTTTCGCTGGCGTTGAGCAGGAAGATTCGAGGGGTTGTCCGGCAAGACACCGGCCGATCGTTGAACCAGAATAAGGCCCTTACGGATGCAGAATGCAGCTCAAGAATAATGAGGCGACATCTACATGAGAAATGTTTTAAACCCCGTAAACGTCTTTAAAAGCCACGCCTCCTTCCACACCACAAAACAGCTCAGTTAAACTTTGCTGAAAAGCTTCAAACATGGGACGAAGGTGTTGTTTTCTAATGAGAAAATTTTTAACTTGGATGGTTCAGATGGCTTTCAACGTTACTGGCTCGATAAGGATATCATACCGGAGACATTTTTTACACGACAGAGTGAAGGAGATTTCATCATGATCTAGGGTGCTTTCTCCTTCCATGAAACAATGTAGTTTCAGTTTATACAGGGGTGTCAAACAGCAGCTGGATACATTGTCATGTTGGAGAGAGCATCCTTATTGACTGAAGACCCTCGCTTGTGTGGAAATGACTGGTTCTTTCCGCAGGACAACGCTGCAATTCACAATGCCTGCAAGAAAAAGAACGTTTTTATGGCGAATAATGTGATTCTTTTGGACCATTCAGCATGTTCGCCTGAACGGAACCCGTTGAAAATGTTTGGGGGTAGATGACAAGGAAAGTCTATAGAAATGGACGTCAGTTTCAAAAAGTGCATGATCTTCGCGAAGTCATCTTCACCACTTGGAATATTATTCCAGCCACAATTCTGCAAACTCTTATAACGACTATGCCAAAGTGAATGTTTGAAGTTATTCGTAGTGACGGCTTTGCAACTCACTACTGAGACCTCTTGCTGGGCATTTCCAATCCTGTTTGGGACTTATTTTTGGTATAGTCTTAAACGTTTGACTAGTTAGTATTGAGACTAATTTCATAGTGTTCACATTTTTTCTATTAAATGCTAAAAAAGTTTTTTTATTTTTATTTTTCATTTTTTTATTTTCGTCTTTTGAAGCTCAACTCAAATAGCAGGTTGAGTCTAACAACGCAAAATGCATATTTTTTTCTTTATGTTCATTGGCCTCAAGATTTTGGCCAGCAGTGTATTGGTCTCCGTAAATATGATTATAAATTAAATTTACCTCAGAATTGCTTATCAAGACAGTCTCATAAGGTTTTAAGAACGTTACTAGATTTTTATTTTGGTCTTTATGGTGATTTGCAACTTGGTGCTGACGTATTCCTCTGTCATGTGGTCCCTCGTTTTATGCAAAATTTATCTCCATATGTTGATGAGGTCTTTAATAATGATATTTTCGGGTAGTTTCACTCAGTGATCAACTGACGATTTTCTAGGAAATTTAAAGCAACAATCCTTTGTTTCTCAACTCTCATGTAGTATATAATCGAAGACGAATATTTTATTTCCCTGAATTTGTAGTTCCAGGTATCAAGTGACTTCGTTATGTACATAATTTTATCACTTGATTAATCCTAGATTAATACTGAGATGGAGTTGCCAACTGATAGTGAATTCAACAAGAAGTTTTTTAATCAACGTTTCCGTCGTATTTATTTGGCTCTTCCCAAGGATTGGTTATCTTTAATTAATTCTAGATTACATTCTTGATTTGGATTTTGGTGTATTCCAGTGTCTTGCCTTGCAAGAAATCTATAATGATAATGTTCGCCTCCATGTCCCAAGTCACTTTTGGAAAAGTGTCGTCCTTCTACTGACTGAAATCTATTTGAAAAGGTTGTTTTGATTTATTTGTCAATTAATGGTATTGTAATTTAAAGTATCTTATTTGGCATTATGCGGTAACTACCAATGTTAGGTTGGTTCATAAGTTTCATCATCCCGCGGAGTTATGTTCCTTCTGTGTAATTGCTGTTTGCTCATTTGTTTTTCCAATGTTACAGAATACAGGAAATGGGGAATTCAGTTTGTTGAAGACAGTTTTAGACCGAAAGTTAATTGATCATGAAAAATGACTGGTGTTTTGAGTTAGATGTTTTTATTGGGTTAGATGTGATTTATTCTGCCCGTGATAAGGTTTTATCGCAATTCGTGTTGGTGTTCATTTTATAAATATTTTTAAGCCTCAATTTAAAGCTAAAACGAAACTCGATTTCTTACAATTTCAGTTTCGTAACAACTGCTAGATTTCAGTGTGTTTGTTTTTGAAATTCGCACAAAACTACACGAGGGCTATCTGTGCTAGCCGTTCCTAATTTAGTAGGGTAAGACTGGAGGGAAGGTAACTAGTCATCACCACCCACCGCCAACTCTTGGGCTACTCTTTTAACAACGAAAAGTGAGATTGACCGTCACGTTATAACGCTCCCACGGCTGGGAGGGCGAGCATGTTTGGTGCGACGGGATTCGAATCCACGACCGTAAGATTACGAGCGCATGCCTTAATGCGCTCGGCCATGTCAGACCACCAGATTTCTACAGTATTTATTGCGACTCTGGGCATTTTTTAACTTTGTTTGCTTTCAAATGATTTTTCAGATTATTGAATCTCATTTTATTACTTATATGTTTGTACTAATTTTCTGTGTATGTATTTCAAGTAATTACCTTTAATTAACATTTCTTTGTTATCCTGCCCCCCAGTGGCTCAGCGGTATGTCTGCGGACTTACACGCTAAAATCCGGGTTTCTATACTCGTGGTGGGCAGAGCACATATAGTCTTGAAAAATTGATGTATTTTTGTTTATAACCTCTCTTTAAGAGTGGTGTGCCCGGCATGGCCAAGTGGGTTAAGGTGTTCGACTCGTAATCTGAGGGTGGCTGGTTCAAATCCTCGTTGCATCAAACACGCTCGCCCTTTAAGCTGTGGGGGCATTATAATGTGACGGTCAATCCCATTATTCGTTGGTAAAAGAGAAGCCCAAGAGTTGACGGTGGGTGGTGATGACTAGCTGCCTTCTCTTTTATAGGCTTGAGAGGAAATTTTTCTGGAAATTTCAGCTAAGACAATAATATTGCTGGTTTACCTACATATTTTACATTGTTTATTCTTATACTGCTTAATTAGGGACGGCTAGCACAGATAGCCCTTGAGTAGCTTTGCGCGAAATGCAAACCAAACCAAACCAGTTATTTTAATCATTAGCTATCATATACATATGCACTACTAAAACAACAATGTTAGCATTGTTATATATTATAATTTATCGCAGACTTGTCTTCGATTTGATACGTTTCGTACCTTAGGTTTTACGATTTCAAGTTGCTTGAAATTTTAATTTTAATTGTTGTTGTTGTTGTTTTGAATTAAGCAGAAAGCTACATAATGGGCTATCTGTGCTCTGCCCACCACGAGTATCGAAACCCGGATTTTAGCTTAATTTTAATTTAGAAGTCAATTGAATGTCAATGTTTATCATATTTATGATCTTTGCCAACGAGATTAATATCCACAATTTTCTTTCTTAACACACAAATATATTTTAATATACAAACAAGCTCGGCATGGCCAAGCGTGTTAAGGCGTTCGACTCGTAATCCGAGGGTTGTGGGTTCGCATCCGCGTCGCGCCAAACATGCTCGCCCTCACAGTTTTGGGGGCGTTATAAGTGACGGTCAATCCCACTATTCGTTGGATAAAAGAGTAACCCAAGAGTTGGCGTTGGTTGGTGATGACTAGCTGCCTTCCCTCTGGTCTTACAATGCTAAATTAGGGACGACTAGCCCAAATAGGCCTCGAGTAGTTTTGCTCGAAATTCCAAAAAAACAAAACAATATAAAAACAATAATACAATTTATAATAAGGGTTGTTAAAAGTAGTTATTACAAATAATAATTTATCTACACAAGTTTTACAAATTTACAAATAATGCTGCGTCTTCTATTTGAATTGAAACTGAATCTTTTATCGACGGTTCACAGAGAGCGAATTAATTTTGCATCGATACATTGAAACTCTACCCCTGATGGCTAACTCACTAGCTGCTTCACTGAGCACATGTAGGTTTTTCGCCGACGACAATATTTAATGTCCTCATAGTATTACAAACGTCAGAATTTAATTCAGTGATGTTAACGTTTGTAATGCTCAAAATCTATTAACGTTCCTAGTCAAATATTAATAAAGGTTTATCAAAATTACAGTTTCTAATATTTATAGTATACTGGCTTTAGCGAACCTACATTATTATTAAACTGTCTCACCACATTGCGTACGTCACCTTTTATCGATTTGAGAGGAATTTTTTCAAGAAATTTCAGCGAAGACAATACTGCTGTTTTACATACACACATCGTACATTGTTGATTCTTACTCTCGAAAATATTCTACAAAGTTAGAGAATAGACGGGACTTTAACATATAAGTCACATACATTTCTAAATATATATTCATCTATAACAACCATCTATATTAAAATAAATGCAAACTAGTAAATCTGTCACAGTATGACAACATTAAATGACTCTCGTGATGACGAGAAACCCACTTGAAGTAAATATGTATTCTCAAGACGGCTGGTATGGTCATTAAAAGTTACCTTTATTTCTCTAAGTAAAGTAGAGAATAACTTTTCGATCTTCTTAGGTCATCTTCAGGTTAACCAGCCGTTTTAAGACTTCATTAAATGACTCTGGCTCGACTGGTAATATGAGGGTTGAGGATCTGAATCTTCGTCACGCCAATATTTGGGGTGCTTTTCGATAGGTTCGCATCCCTTTCGCGCAAAACAAGCTCGCCTTTTCAGCCTTGAGGGCGTTATGTAAAGGTCAATTCCACTATTCGTTGGTAAAAGAGTAGCCCAAGAGTTGGCGGTGGGTGGTGATGACTAGCTGCCTTCTCTCTAGTCTTACATTGCTAAATTAGGGACGGCTAGCACAGATAGCCCTCGAGTTGTTTTGTGCGAAATTCAAAACAAACAAACAAACTTTTCGATAAATAACTTACATACTGTTTCAATGTTGATATCACTTGATTATGTGTTAAGGTTAGAACGCTCAGCCCTTCTTTGGTTTGTTTACATCTCAAGTTATAATTTAACTGGTGGAGAGTAGATGCCGAACTTTTAAATGAACTTGAACTTAATAGCAGTACTTATTTACATCTCAAAAATTGGTGGTTCTACGACGACGCTCTCCCTTTTGAGTATGTGCACAAGCGTAATGATTATTATAAAATGTCTCCGATGGGGAACTAAATTTTCAGCTTTACAATGCTAAATCCGGTCTCGATTCCCTGCTTGTGGAGAAAATGCAGACAGCCCATTTTGTAGATTTATATTGAAACACAGTCATTATAAGATCATTACAAACTGTTTCAAAATGAAAAAATTGCTTTATATAGCAACACAAATGATACAAAAATTCAAATAATTTTTTTTTCCATTTTCTTTCTTTTGCTAAATGAAAATTCTGGCACTGTTTGTTTTTCTTGCAGTTTAAGTATCATCAAGCAGGTTTTCCTATTCTCTCGATATCAACATGGCAGAGTGGGATTTAACGACAGTAATTGGATCGTATTTAGATCGCCATCTGGTCTTCCCTCTTTTAGAGTTTTTGTCTGTTAAAAAGGTTAGTTAGTTTAAAAATGAACAAAACTTTATATTTTCACGATAAAAATTATTAATACAGATTCTTTCTTTTCAAATTATAATAATACTAATAACTTCCGCAACTTGAAGTTAAGCCTAAGGTTACAAGTTATGGAGAACTTGGTGTTAATAATAATAATAAGTGTAATCCTTATGTAATTTTAAGTAATTGTGAATTCAGTTAACACTATACATTATTATGCTTATAACGTAATTGAAACAGTGTTAATACGTATGAGTAATGTAACTTATAAGTTAATCATAAACGAATTTAGCTTTTTCATTCTGTATAATTAAAATAATTGAAAATGCTCGCTATAATATATTTATTACAATGACTTATAAGTCAAATTTGAACAATAACAAGTCAGATGAGTTCACATAAAATTTAAGGTACAAGGAACCTTTTGGTTTATATAAGTTGTATTCTAAACTTAATTAAACATAATTATCTCAAAGTTAGCTATTATAATTTAGGTATTTATCGAGCCTGCCCTTAAATTTACTGTAAATATCACATCTCAAGGCAACCTTTTCCATAGTCCAACTATGGTTTAAAAACAAACCCAACCTTTTACTGAGGATAGCTTCTACTCTGTTAACATTTCTTTTAGTGTTTGCTAATCCTACTAATACTGTTTTTACCAATAAATATAATAAAAATAATGCATAAATGCTATCATTTTCCTGCAGCTATGACACTACTAAATTATAGCCAGAGTTGGCCTTAGCCAGTACAAACCCATAATAGTATTTGGCAATACAAAGACTTGTTGGAAATTGTGAGGAAAATGTGAAGTATGTTAATGGATCAGTTAAACTGATTAACTGTTATGTATCTATCATACTTTACAATTAAATCCCTCAAAATGTAATTGTAAACAGTTTTCAGACAGAAAGGATGACAGCTTATCCCACTGTGTTAACAAAATTAGTTTATTTTGCTTTTTTTTTCTAAGCAGTTATCCTTTTTAAAATACTTATTTATGCAGTGTAATTCAATAGGAGATTTTTAGTGTGTAAGTGCACAAGTAATTTGCTAACACTATGATAGTATATACCATTTTAGTATTTAGAACAAACTAGAAAGAAAAAGTTATTTGTCCAGCAACGTGAGACAAACATGTCATCAAGCAAAATTTACTGAACACTCTGGTTTGGCACACTATATTTTTTCACAGTGTATTGCCTCGAGCATAAGTCTTCACATATCTGTTATACCAAAAAAACATATTTCTTATGGTCTTAACAATTAAAAAAGTAAGGCAATATGTCATATGTCTGATTTATAATTTTCCTTTTGTTTGTTTGTTTTTTAATTTCATGCAAAGCTACATGAGGGATATTTGTGCTAGCTGTTCATAGTTTAGCAGTGTAAGACTAGAGAGAAGGTAACTAGTCATCGCCACCCACTGCCAACTTTTGGGCTATTCTTCTACCAATGAATAGTGGAATTGACTATCACATTAGCACCCCCACAGCTCAAAGGGTGAGCACGTTTGGTATGACAGGGATTTGAACCTGTGACTCTCAGATTACAGGTCGAGTGCCTCAACCACTTGGCCATGCCAGGCCATTTTCTTTTGTCACAAAAATTGTGTTTTTTCAACATTGTTGTAAAATGGATCTGGCTGTATAAATATACCATAATAAAATTAATATCTTACAGTTAAGGTTAAATCATCAAATAATTTATAATTTTGTTGTCATGCACTGAAAAAGTATAAATACTGAAATATATAACTTATAAAAAATGTATTAGGCATCACAGTTGACTCTGAAAAATAAAAAGCACATGGTAATGCATACAAATTCTGAGTTAATACAACATAAAATGAAAAATGAATATTATTAATATAAACTAGCTGCATCTTCCGTATGTAACACATGGCTAAAAGACAAAATACAATCTTTTAGACCAAATATTGTGTGTGTGTATTATGTCACTTGTGCAGCCCTTCATAGGTAAGTTTGTTATACTTTTGACCTGTCTTGTGCCAAAGTCAAAATGTTGAGGACTTACCTCATTGTTATTAAAGTTATAATGTATTTACAGTGGGTTATCACAATGGTGTTTCATGCACATTACAACCATAGGACCCAGCTAAAGCTCATTCAAAAACTTATGCATAATAACATTTGATAGTGTGTATACTTTTTCTTTAAACATATCTACAGTTTGTAGAAATGTACACTAAACTAGAGGATTAAAGATTTTGTTTTTTAAACTACTTTCACTCCCACTTTTAATTATGGCCAACAAGTTAAACCTGTTGTTTCATTGTACTTTTTAAAGAACCATCTAATTATAAAGGAGTTACTACTCAATGTTGTCCCAAGTGTTACAAAGTTAAGTGAATGTTTTACTTGTTGACGTTGAAAGTAATGCTCGAGAACATCCTCTGCCATTTATTTGTGCAAACTACATCAAGATGGTGACAAAAAATATAATTCTCTACCTCATAGACTATTGTGTTCTACATATTAGTACAGTCTTCTATTTAATAGGAAGTTTTATTCAATTATCATTTGTAACATTTTATTTTGCACAAGATGTTCCAACTGTACTGATAAGGGTATTTGTAGTTTTGCTACAATAATTATTACCATAAAGCAATAAAATTACATAAATTTGTCTTTAGTGGCATGTGTGTAAAAATATGTAATTACTTTTACAGAAGCAAAAAGAGAAATATTTCCTTTTTCTGACACTTGAAAGAGATTTTTGTTGTCTCAAAAGCTGTTTGTGTTTGTAAACCATGCATGCTATTTAAGCATACCAGTTATTAGTGTTTTTAAAATTATCTTGGTCGGTTATTTTTTTAATATTAGGTGAAACTTGTTTAATTCAGTATATTTAATAATAAGATAAATATTATTTTATAAATAAATGAAAGATTTTACTGTTTACCATCAAGCTAAAATGTTTTTTATAAAACCTTTTCTCTGTGACTATGGTCTGAAGGATTTATAATCCTTATTAACAATATTACAAGCTAAAGTGATATTAATCAAGTCGAATTATAAGGAAGAGTAGTAATATGCATGTTTCTTATGTGTCTGCATATGGGTTTGAAAAATCTGGAATTTTTCCTGAAAAGCCTGAGGTGAGAAAGGTTTTTTTGAACAAATGAAGAATATATATAGTTATTTTGTATCATTTACTGCATTTGTGTTGATCTCTTATTTCACCAAAATGAACACTTAAATTGATACAGTATGTAGGGTGTAGATTGAACTAAACATTTTTATAGCATTTTAGCTAAAAGTACTCATTACTCTAACCAAATTTCAGATGTTTTTTCTAAAATATAACAGAACTGTATTACAAGGCAGATGAATTTCTTTGTATTGTTTACTTCCTGTTACATTTTATGGCTTACTTGTCTCACAGAAGAAACTCCTCACCATTGCTACTGAACTGAATGTTATTACAAACCTTCTTGAGTTCCAGTGTCAATTTCACGTATTTTCAGTTGTTTGGTACAAGCATCTGTTTATAACTTTGTTAACAGTTATATTTTTACTGAAATATTAAACAAATTATGCATCAGGTAAAAATGTAACAGCAGCAAGAAACATGCAATTAACTCTATTGTGAAGGGTCTTGGGGTAAAGTCCAAGTCTGCCGAAAATTTCATATTTTTTTTGAAACATAGATAAGCTTGATGACTAGGATTGATACATTATAATGGAGTTTTAAGGTACTGATACTGTAATTTATAATTTTGTTATTGAGCTGTGTTTCTTATCCTCCACATTCTAAAAGACTTAGCAATCACTCTCCAACAGCAGTTGAATTCAAAGGTCATAGCAAAAAGAGATAATTGTTTGCTTTAATTCTTTATTTACTGTTTTATATTTTAAGAAAAATTTAATAACTTATTTATAAATGGTAATAATCTATATGCATACATAATGTATAAAAATTGAAATGTAGCTATATATTAAAAAATACTAGTTTGATAAAATACATACAAGACGGTCACTTTCGAAAGACTAATGGTCAGTATTATATTATTGGATAGAGTAACTTGAGTCCACATGTGCTGTATAAGTGTAAGTTATGTTATATTAGCCAGGCATGACTAGAAGATCAGTATAATAAATGTATAACATTATAAGACTTAAGCTATTTAGACTAAACATTTGTATTTTCATGTTATAATTGTAGTCTCTCTAGAATGAAAAAGGCATCATTCATTTTTATTTTCTGACATTATTTTTTTCACTATGGTTATGAGGTTGGTAAAATTGACATAGTTAGAATACAGAAATTAACAGAAAAAATATAAAGTCTTGTTGAAAACAAATGTTTGATGTGTATTTAGGAAGTTTTAGAAATGATACAAATAATATTTGAGATTATTTTGGGATGAATAATTTTTTAATCATAACATGAAAATCACTTTGCACTCAGATAGGAATGAAACAGGCTGGTTTTTTTACAAATAAATCTTTATTGAAACATGTACTTAAACATCTGATTTTTTATTGTAAAAAAGTGAAATCTTTATTAAAAGTCTGTCAAATTTTGGAAGATACTCATACTGCATCAAAATTTATAATGTGTGCAAATGTGTATATTATATCAATCCCATTGAAAAAGGGTTAATATTTTTAAGTAACTATTAACAACAGCTAATTTGTCTTCATGCAGGACACAAGGTTAACCCAATCCATCTAAATGGATTAATGAGCGTTATGAAAAAGACGGCTACCTTGTTTAGAGTTTTCAAATTTTCTTTATCATACTCTAATATCTGCTTCATTTTATTCAATACTCTTGTGCATTTCAAATTATAGTGGAAATATTTAAAAATTCCAATTATAATTTCTTGATACTTCTATAATTGACTGACTGCCTGTTAAGAGTAAGTCAATGAGCAACACAATGAATATCATATAATTACCAATTTGTTTAACTAACCCCTTTTCCATATCCAGTCAGGTATTAGCACTATCATTTCATAAAACAAATATCTTAACGTAAATAAATTGATATTATTCCTACACAAAAGACATTATATTAACCCATTATTTACTATATCCATTTTATCTTATCATGAGGAGAAAATTAAATTTGTGAATTAAAAAAATTATAAAGAATTTACCTTTTATTGGTTTGAGATTTTATTTTTGTTGATAGTAACGTAAAATTTAGTTATAGGCCTGGCATGGCCAGGAGGGTTAAGGCATTCGAGTTGTAATCTAAGGGTCATGGATTCAAATTCCAGTCGTACCAAACATACTTGCCCTTTCAGCCATGGGGTATTATGATTGGATAGTCAATCCCACTGATCATTGGTAAAAGAGTAGCCCAAGAGTTGGCAGTGGGTAATGATGACTAGTTGTCTTCTCTCTAGTCTTGCATTCCAAAATTAAGGATGGCTAATGCAGATACCCCTCAAAAAAAAAAACAATTCAGTTGTTTGTATTAAATTGTATTATTTAATGAAGCTTGAAGATACATTTAATAAAAAAAAATTCAAAAATATTTGAAGCTTTCTTGCTTGCACTTGAATGTTTGTTGTATTATTAGTAATTGATATATAAACCTTTTTTTGTTGTAAAACATCATCTGAGCATATTAAACCTCATTTGTAATGTTTTAGACTGTGCTTGTTAAAGGTGTCAATTTTGTTTGACAACTATTACACCACAGTACTTTTCCTAGCAGGAACCTTAAAAACTAAATTGTTCGGATTGCCATTCGGAAAGGGCTCTTTCTGCACCAAGTTCTGTTTCATTTATTAGCACATATTTTTTTTATAAAAAATGTGAACCTGCAAAATTAATCAGTATGAGTAGTTCTTTTGACTGCAGTTTTTTGTTTTTTTTCTGTAAAAATTCACATTTAAGATCTATCAAGTGGTTGGTGAATGAATTTTACACAAATTAGGCTAGATGCTTTGAACTGAAAGAGTTTATGATTTTTTTATATTCTTTTACATTTACAATTTTAAGTTCAGTAACTTAGCATAATTTTATATTTAATTTATAATAATATGATTCAGCATTTTGAATGGTAACCATGTGTAATTTATATGTACTACTAGTAGCACATAAAAATTAATATTTTTTCTTCTTACTCTCTTTATTTGTAGTAAGACCCACAGTTCTGTTGTTTTATAATTAAAACAGTGCAACTGACATATAAAAAAGTTTATTCTGATATATAAAACTCAGTATATAAGTGGCATCAATAAAACCTGTATATTGGTTGTGAAACAGACTAAATGCATTCAGCTCAGTAATAGTTAATACTAAAGGGGAAGCTATTACATTCTCACAGCTGGGGTGTCAATACACAGAAAAGCTTAAGTTTCAAATTCCAATATAAATCTTCCTTATAACAAGAAGTGTGTGTCATGGAGTAATCTTTTAAGTGCTTTAAATTGATTTTCTTTGTAATTTATGTTGTCTGTATTATTTGGTAATCTCTTTCAACAGGATCTATCATGCATCTGGGATTCAAACAGTCTGTACTATAAACTACTTCAAACACTCACTAATAGTGACAAAGTTTTGTCTGTATAGTGAAACAAAACATAAGGACATGTTGAAACAAACTTGTTTGAAAGTTCAAAATAATGATATTCAGGTATTGAAAAGGTGTCTTACTATCATATCTACAGTACTGTTCAAACATATCTGTGCTCCACTGAATGAGATGGGCATTAACAGGCATTTAGTTTATGGTAAATGTACAAGTTCATACTGCAAACATTGTGGTTTTTTGGCATAGTGAATGAAAGTTTGATCGTAGTGAAACATAAACATAAAATAAATACATTTATGAAAAGAAGAATTGAAATGTTTTTGACACATATAAACTTTATGTTTACTTATAAATGCTATTTCCAGCCTTATTTTTACTTGAAACTATAGAGTATGTGATTATTAAAAAGTTAAAAATAGATAAAATTTGCATTTTATCAAGGATTAAAAGTTTTAAAAATATTTTGTTTTTAAAATAATACCTTAAAACATAAGTAAGAAGTCCAAATCTGGAACAGTTGTCTATGTTGTTTGTGAATATATGAATATATATCTTATAAATACCATTTTCTAATACAATTTTTGAAGATATTAAGTATGATAATACAAAAAAATAAATATATCAAAAGTAACAAGCTTTATGTTTCTTAAACTATGTGCATATTTGAAAGTTATTGTGAAGTTTCAAACAATTTTATTAACAAGTGTAATTGTTGAAATGCAATATAGCAAGACTTGTATTGGCTGTGCAGAAAGTTAATTTTTTTAAGTATCCAAGGCAAACATATTTCTTATAGAAAAAAAAAGGGTAGTTTCAAGAAAGTAAAAACCAAGTTAAGTGACAAAGAATATAATGATAAGGTAAAGGAAAAGCTTCGTAAATTTAAGCAATTTAAATTGACTAGTACGATGGGAGATTTAGAAGATTATAGAATATTAAGAAAGTTGGAGAAACAGGAAATTAGGATATTAGAAAGGATGTATGAGAAATAGTTGGATAAATATCTAAAAGTAATAGTAAAGATTTCTTTAAATAAATTAACAGTAAAGAAAACATTAGGATGGGGTTTGAAATCAGGTGGCTGTGTAGGCTTTGCCATGGTTTGTTGTGGTTCAGTGATTGTGTGCAAAATCCCCTCTACAGCTTCTGTGTTTACTGCTGAACTGTACACCATTTCTCTTGTCCTGGATTACATGGAAGCTAAGCAGTACTCAAACTGCACTATTTATACTGACTCGCTTAGTTCTCTATTGGCCCTGAAAACACGTTAATTCACACTGTTCTTGTTGATATTCAAAACTGACTAGTCCATTTCTCTTTAATATTTACTTCCATCTAGTTTTTCTGGATACTAGGCCACATTGGTTTTCACAGGAATGAGCTTGGCGACACTGCAGCTAAATCTATCTGCTCTGGCACTGTCACTGCTGTGCCTGTTCCACACATGGACTATGGCCCTGTATTTAAAGCTCGACTCCATGCCAGCTGGCAGTCGACTTGGAGTGTGCAACTTGAAAACAAGCTTTTCCAAACAAAACCCTTTATTGGATTTTGACTGTTTTGCTTCCATAAGGATTGGAAAGAGGAATTTGTTCTAACTAGACTATGCATTGGTCACAGTTTCTTTAACTATCATTTTCTTTTATCAAGAACTGATGCACCAATGTGTAATTTGTGTAACACTCAGGTTACAATAAGTCACATTTTACTTTTTTGCCATCATTATGACTCTCAACAATGTTTTGTCCCAAGATTTGTCCATAACATTAGAAAGTGTTATTGGTGATGAAGGCACTGTCCACCTTAAAAATGTTTTTTAGCTTTTTAAAGGCCATTAATCTTTTTAATGCCATACAAGTTTTTTAATTTATACATTACACCTTTTTAATGTGATTACCTTTTAAGAATCACAGTCCATCTAGTTTGATTTGAAATTAGAAAAAGACTGTAACATTAAATATCTCAAAACCAGGGCTTGAAAGGCCAACTTGAGGTAACTAACATTGCTGTTTGAACAACCTGTTAATCATTTTGGTGAGTTATTATTACAATTTTGTAACAAATCTTTTAAAACCTTTATTACTTTACTTTTTCTAAATGACCATAATGTCAAATAACTCAGAACCAGGACTGGAAAGGCCAACTTAGGTGACTAATAATGGCTTCTGTACTCTTAGTCTTCCTGACCATTTATGTAATTAGAATTATGCTACATAAAGTCTTTTACAACTTGTATTACTGTAGTTTTCTCTTACTTCTGTACACTAGATGTAAACATTGGTTTTGTGTTATTTATTCTATTTATTAAGAATGGTCAAAAAGTAATTGAACATGCAGGTGACATTAAGGTCCTGGATGTCTCCTGTACATGATGAGGAGACCTCCTAGAGAAGGTTCTGTACTTTAAGTTTACCTCCTCCAGGATCTAAACATCCACCTCTGTGTTTGCCATGTGTGGTGACCAGTGAATGGGAGGAAAGGATCCTGGTGGTTGAGGGGTCCAACTCCAACATACCACTTTAGTCTTGAATTCCTGTAGATGAGCATTCTTGGGGTGTTTCTCCCCTAGATCAGCCACAATCAAGGTAGGATATCTGAATTGTTAGGTATGGCCTTATATTCCTAACCCTGTTAGATGTTTTGATTGTCAAAGATTTGGTCACTCAAAAATATCTTTTCGTGGTTTCTTAACATGTGGCCTTTGTGCTGGTAAAGAGCATGATGCTTTAGAATGCCAACTAGAACTGCATTGTGTTAACTGTAATGGTTCACATTCTTCCTGTTTTACTTCTTGCCCTGAATGGGTGGAAAAGAAAGAAGTACAACATTTCAAGACAGTTCATAATATTACTTATCCAGAAACTCGGACATTGCTATTCCCAATTCCTTCTTGGACTTACATTGCTGTAATCCATTCCACTACTACAGTAGGAGTCCAGACAGACCTTTCCATGCCTCCTACAGAATCCTTAACAGCACATCTTAATTTAGTACCCTCCAAAATCAACGAAGTTAATGAATCAGAATCTACTTCTATCTCTTATCCTATCACATCTTCTAGTCATTGCCCAACTTCACCTTCTTCAAGCCCAGGTGTTTCCATGGAGTCTTCCTCTTTTCACACCCCAAAAATTAAACAACCTTATTCCTTCATGTCCTTAGTCACTGGAACACATGTTTACAAACTCTGACCTGCTCACTCAATCCTAGAGAGTGACCGACCCACATCCAGTGAAGAAAAAAGCGAGGTCACAAGTAGAAGCTCTCCTTGCCATATTCTCCTCCAAAGTGAAGACAAATGGCCACACTAATCCAATGGAACTGTTGAGGTTTTCAATCAAATGTGAATGACATCAAGGATTTGATTGACTTTTATCATCACAAATGTCTTTCTTCACAGGAAACATTTTTAAAACCTACCAATACAGTCAAAATGTGACAATACTCCTTATACCAAAATGACAGGTCATGTGTAGGACAAGGACATGGGGGAGTAGCAGAAACATTCTTGGGATAATTTTTGTAGATATCCCACACTTATGAAACCAATTGCATTTTAACAAACCCATGCACAGGCTCATTGAGTTAGACATCAAAGTCAGAAGGAATCTTGGATTAAATGTACCTTCAGCATTTCTTCAACCACCAGTTCAAAAGTCATATGGTACAAGATTTGGAAGGTGAGTGGAAGGTATACTTTGCCCCCCTCTCTATCTTAATATTCAATGGCCATGAAGTTGTTGATGCTCAGAGCATTGCCGATACTTTTGGTGAATGTTTCTCTCATGTATCTAGCTCCTCAAACTTATTCCCTTCCTTCTTAGCTATTAAAATGAGAGTTGAACATCTGCCTCTTTCTTTTTCAACTGATCACTCCTATAACTACAATTGCCCTCTTACACTGGTGGAACTCTTAACTTGCACTTCATCAGTCTGGCAATACATCAGTTGGACCTGATGATATACAGTATGAGATGCTATGCAACCTTTTTCCTGGCTTTCCTAATGCTTGGTACCAAGCTATTTCACTCCCTATTCTTAAACCTTGGAAGGATCCAAAGATTCCTTCGAATTACTGTCCCATTGCTTTGATGAGTTGTCTCAGTAAGACCTTAGAGAGGATGATTAATGCTCATCTTGTTTGGTTTCTTGAATCAAACAACCTTCTCTCACCCACTCAGTGTGGGTTCTGAAGACAACTCTCCACAATAGACCACTTAATTCACCTTGAAACATCAGTTAGAGAAGCCTTTTTGAAGTGACAACATTTTGTCTCTATTTTTTATTATATAGAGAAATTTATGATACAGCATGGAGATATGGCATCTTGTATGGATTGCATGGCATTTTGCAATTTGCCTTTTTTATCAAGCATTTTTAATTAACTGCCAATTCCAGGTCTGTGTGGGCTCAACACTTTCCCATTTTTCCCACAGGAACTTGGAGACCCTCAGGGCTGTGTTCTAAGTGTCACACTTTTTAATGTAAATATTAATGCCATCAATGAACAGCTACTCCCTACAGTTGTAAGTGGTCTTTTTGTTGATGACTTTTGCATCTCATGTCAGTTATCAAACATGAGGTTTATTGAGCGACAGCTACAAACT
Organism: Carcinoscorpius rotundicauda; assembly: GCA_011833715.1. Lineage (NCBI taxonomy): Eukaryota > Metazoa > Arthropoda > Merostomata > Xiphosura > Limulidae > Carcinoscorpius > Carcinoscorpius rotundicauda. The sequence continues at coordinate 54,434,883 of CM022394.1, read as the reverse complement.
GCAATCAATCATATACTTAAGTGGACCACTTCAAATGGTTTTCAACTTTCTCTCTTTAAAACTCTTTATGTACATTTCTGCTGCCAATGGGATATTCATCCAGATCTAGAACTTTGTATTGATGATGCTGTACTTTCTGTTGTCCATGAGACAAAGTTCTTAGGTCTTATATTTGACTGTAAGTTAAACTTCATTTCCCATATCAAACAACTTCATGTCAAATTTATAAGAGTACTGAACATCCTCTGTATCCTCTCTTCCACTTCTTTAGGAGCTGATTGATACTCCATGTTTGAAATTTATTGTACCCTTATCCGATCCTAGCTTGATTATGTGTCTGTGGTTTATGATTATGCCAGAATTTCAGCACTGAAAATGCTGGATCCTATCCACCATCAGGGGCTTTGGCTTTGTACTAGGGCTTTTCTTACTTCTCCTGTCCAAAGTTTGTACGTGGAATCCCATGAACCCCCTCTGTTTATTCATCTTTACCACAACATCCTACTTGGGATTGTGTTTTACATCCTCATTGTGCTACACTTTTTTATAATAGAAACTCTTAAATTGTTCCTTTTAACCTTTGTATTTGGGCACAATCAGAAAAATTGGATAAATCTTTGAAAAGCATAGCAGTGTCAACAGTTTGGCCTCTTCCACCATGGCTAATTACTATTTCCAATTGTGACCTATCTTTGAGTCATATGAGGAAGGCTGGTACTTCTGATTGGAAATATCCTTCTTTATTTGTTGAACATCTTTCAAACAATCCTTTCATTCCCATATATACAGATGGTTCAAAATCAGGTAACTCTGTAGATTCTGCCATGGTTTGTTAGAGTTCAGTTGTAGCACACAGAATCCCCTCTACATTTTTTGTGTTCACTGCTGAATTGTATGCCATTTCTCTTGCCCTGAATCATGTTGAAACTATGCAATATATGAATTATACAATCTATACTGATTCACTCAGCTGTCTATTGGTCCTGACATCATTCCATGTTAGTTACCATCCTATTCTTATCAATATCAAAAACAAGCTGGTCCATCTCTCTCTGTCATCTATTTCTGTCCAGTTTTTTTTTTATACCAGGTCACGTTGGTATTTGTGGGAATGAGCTAGCAGACAGAGTGACAAAGTCCATCTGCTCTGGCTCTGTCATCACCATCCCTATTTCATACATGGACTATGGTCCAGTTATCAAAACCCGACTATACACCAGTTGGCAGTCGACCTGAAGAGAGCAACAAAATAATAAGCTTTTTCAAATCAAGACTTTAGGTGTTTGGCCATCTTGTTTCTGTAAAGATTGAAGGGAGGAAGTTGTTTTGGCTAGGCTATGCATTGGTCACAGTTTTTTAACTCACCATTTCCTTTTATCTGGTACTGATGCACCAAAGTCTGTGTGGCATTCATGTCACAATCACACATATTTTATTATCAAGCCAAGAACCAAGAGTGACAACATTATTTTAAACATATTTTTAAAGTAGGTTTGCTCTTGACATTAGCCAATGTCATAGGTGATACTTGCCACCTCACTCATGTTTTTACATTCTTAAGAACCATTGGTTTTTAAATTAAGGTTTTTATTGAACTAGACACTGTTTTAGCATGATTTCTTATACATATTTTTATATTATTTTGGCCTGAATCCAGGACTGAAAAGGTCAACTTCAGATGACCGACAGCAAGTTTTAACTTAATGTTTCAGTCTTCCAGGCAGGTCTTAATTTTACCTATTTTATGTATTTTTATCTTCATTTCCATGTACCATTATAGTGTACTGCATTTTGTTTGGCACAGATAGCCTAGTAGCTTTGTGCCAATAAACATGAAATACCTACCTAGATGTGACTAGCTGTGGAAAGGGTACTACTGATTTACAAAAGGATGTAGATCATTTATTAAGTTGGGCAAATGAATAACAGAGTGATCTTACTTATAATAAATACAAGATAATACATTTAACCCTTTCCATGCTAAAATGAGTATTATTGAAGTCCCCTAATTTCTTTCCTTTTCATGTTGGATATACTTTAATCAAACTATATGAGATATACGTACAAAGATTAATGCCATCAGTGAACAGCTATTCCCTACAGTTGTAAATGGTCTTTACAGAGAGAGAGATGCTTGTGTATCTGATTCTTAACTTTCTTTAAAACACTGAGGATAACTTTGTCTGTCATAGTTGATTTATCTTTTCTTTTTTTTAATCTCTGCTTTTCTCTTTGTCTGAATCTACATAATTCAGGTCAGTTCCAGTATTGCCACTTTAGATTATGTTGCATCTACAAAACAGTTTTTGATGTTCTAACAAAGTACATAAACTTAACTGTTTGACATTTTTAAAACTTGTTTTCAGAGTATACAGCAGACCCTCTAACTATATCTAACATGATTATTTCAAGAGCAAAATCATAAAGCACACAGTAATGTGCAACTTTCCATTTTATAAAACTTGTCATTGACAGTGATGTAAAATTTACAATGAACATGCTAACCTGATTCAAAAATCACTTTTGCAATCCACTTGTTTAATGTTAAAAACAGATTAAACCTGTAGGATTTATCTCTAGCACTTCATTATAGAGCTGGACAGTAGAATTTTCTAATTGATTCATTTTTTGGGAACATAAATCAATTTTATTCAACAAACTGATTATCCTTATGAGATTGTAAAAAAATGGGTTTGAACTAATTGATGTTATTGATTATTACTAATATTTTTTAATTATATTAACTATCTTAACCATTAAAATATTGCCATTACAATTTCTCAGTGCTATTTTCATTTAATCCAGGTTTTTCAGTTTAATCAGTATTTGTACTCATGAGAAGTAATAAAAATTAAATTAGTTGAGTGTTCTCAGTTAATGAGCTTGGTAATTAATTGATAAGCAACTATCACTAATCACCCAGTTTTGCTTAATACTATATAATGACTTGTTAAATGGGCTTGTGTAATAAAATGTGTTTTCAGATTCCCTTTTCATTCCTATTTTATTGTCATATTTTCAAGCCATAAGAACTGTAACTACTACAGGATAGATGTGTAATTGTAATTGACAACAGTTGTGTTGGCATTATCATTTTAGCAATTGTACCATTTTGTAGTAAATATTTGTACCAGTTGTAAAAATTGATTTAAGTGTGTTTGCGTGTGTATTTGAGCTCTTAGCAATTCAAAAAAGTGAAATGTAAAACTTGTGTTAACTGTGTCAAGAGCCAAAAATATTGTGACAACTATTTAACCTTTATTTAAGATTTACAATGAAGATGAACTTCTACGTGGCAAACTGGACCTGCTAAGCAACACCAATATGGTTGATTTTGCCATGGATGTACATCGGAACCTGTATCCTGATCAAGACATTCCTCAAGGTAAAGTATAGTCTATTTCATAATTTGCTTAAACTTATTTCTTCAAGAGAAAATATAAAAATCGTTTATTATTTGGCTGCTCACAGAAAAAGAAAAAGTTATATCAAAATGTTTAACATAATTGAAAAATGTGATTGGTGCAATGAATATTTTATACACCACGTGAGAGACTGTGTAAAATAAACTACCTCTGTTATTGTGCAACAAAGTTTCTCCTTGATTGATCAATTCATTTTATGTATTATTTTTATTTTAAATGTTAATAACTTCTCTAGTAGTATGTATATTACCTCACTTAGTGATTTTTATGACAGAACTTCGTGACAAAAGAAGCCAAGTTGTGAACCAACTTCAAAAGCTGCAGTCTGAAACTGAACCTATCTTCAAGATTGGTTTTGACCCAGAGGTGTCAAGGCAGATGCAGACCACAAGGTAAGAAATATTGTGTGAATAATTTATTTCTAACTAAAAGTTTTCATTACTATCTTTTTGGAATCAGTTTTTCTGTCATTTAAACATTTTGAGTAGATGTCAATTTTTGACTCTGAAGACTGTGATCCTTTTAGAATATTTATTCTTTATTATAGATGTCAGTTTTGCTTGTGTTATTTTTCACCCGAGTACCAAAATTATTTTCTATTGAGTTGTTTAATTCTCTGACATTAATATCAGTTGATCTATTTACAGCTTTGTTTCTTCTATTATCTGGCAAAATCCAATGATATAGCACACCAAGTTTCATTAGCAACATTTAATAGTCACTTTTAGTCACAAGAAACAGATTCAAAAGCACTAATCTCATGTGCCTTGCAAAGACACAGCAAGAATTTAACTGACTAACTTAAATTGATCAAAAATGTTAATCTTTTAAGCACAGAATAGATAGTTAAATGGTGTATATAGTACTCGTACATTTTCTTAAACCTATACACTTGTGTAACCTCTTTTAGTACTGGAAATGATGGAGTAACAATAAAAACACTCATATAGAATAAAATTATTAATGCTAAGCATGCTTCATCCTGTGGGGATTCCTTGTGTCACCTACTGGTCATATTGTGCTGCTGTTCTTTTGTAAGTTCAGTTATTAAGGCAGCTAAAGATCTTGTCAAAACAATTAAGTGTTGCATGGACATTGTTTATTGAAAGAGAAAACACCAAAATTTGCAAAGCATTCTCTAACCCTAGCCAGCCCATAACTATGAAAGTAATTATACCGTGATTTTTGACAATGTGCACGTGTCTTTGCACAATTTTGCAGGTTATTGGTAAGCATTTCAAGACTTTTGTACACAAAATATCAGGTTTTTAAATTAACTATTAAGATTTTTAAATTGAAGATTTTCTTGTGAAATTTCAACTGTTATTTTCACTACTGTATCTCTATATGGGTTGGGTTAATTTGGCTGGTCTTGTAACCACCATAAAATACAATTAGGAAATAAATATAAAATATGCTTTTCTAATTTTATAGTGACTACAGATTATAAGGCAAAAACATGAATGTTTAATCTAAATAGCTTAAATCTTATAACATTATATATTTTTATTATATTGCCTTTCAGCTGTGCATCAATTTTTGCACGTGGAGGATGTGAAACAAAATTTTTTTGGGGTTTTATATATATACATTTTAAATTAACAAAAAAACATAAATTACTGTGTCAGTGCCACAGAATTTCACTATAATTTATCAAGCTTAGTAATTAAGCTCTGTTTGTGTCAAAACAAATATAAAATTTAGAGATCACTAAAGTCTTATCACCTGAAATCTAGCATAAAAAGAATGATTTTGCTACCCAAATACTTCTGTGAGGCATAAGAAAGACACTGGGGGAACATTTTGAGTTTTTGGTGTCGAGAAAACCAACTTGTAGAGAAGGTTGAGATGTTGTTTGCTCTTATATGTAAAATATTTTCTCAACCCAGACGAGCCGTTTTTGCATATATATTTTGAGTTTTTGATTGGCTATTCAGACATCATATCCAGAAGTATATAAACACACTTTTCCTAAAATGGACAGTTGACAAGTGATGTATGAAAAGTAGGATGTATCAATAAATAGAAAAATAATTATTTTGTGTTCTAGCTTGTCAGTATCAGTAATTTGAGTTCCTAATTCACAAAATCTATAGACTTTGTATTTTGGCATCACAAACATTAATTTGAATCAATGCTGCATTCAACATAACACATCAGAAAAGAAAATTGATATTCAGGTGTTATTTTAATATTTACTCTTAAATTAAGAAATTAATGTATGATACCAAAATTTGAATTGTGATCTACTGTTTGATTTCAAACTTATTCACACACATTAATAAAATAGTAGTTCAATAAAATGAATAAAATAGCCTTTGATCTTTGACCATAGGATGGCTCATAGAGTTAGGGTTAAGCCTGTTTTAACTATGCTGACCAGAGACTCATGCTTAAAACTTAATGCTTTTTTGTCATATTTTACACATTTCTTAAAATTTTTGAATTAATAAGTGATACCTGGGTTATGGAAATGGTTAATAATTTACAATATTACAGGTAGCTAGGTCTTTAAATTTCAATATCAACCTTTAAAGTCAATGTAACTGCATATCTTTAAAAGTCTTCTATGAATAACTAATAATTTTTTTCAAACAATGACCAAAGATATATATACTGTTATTTGAAAAATATTAGTTCACCATTGGTATAGTAAAAATTGTTTTGAAAACTTTACTTTGGAAGGTTTAATTGTTCTAAATTTTTCAACTTTCATAAGTTTAAATACTGTTGTTTTGTTTTAAGATTTAAGTGTTTATGAAGCATTGAAGGAATGTGTAAGAAATTGAAAAATACTAGTACATTACTGTTCATTCAGATGACCAAAATGTTTTCTCTTCACATAGAGACAGTCGTCAGCTTGTGGAGTTTCTCATGAAGAATTACGATGTAAGAAACATTTCTTGTTACCTTGATTTACTATTTGTAATGTTTTCTGAAAAGCAAGTTACTGACATAATTTTAAAATCAATTTTCCACATGGCATAAGGAAACTGTGACATTCCTAGAGTGAATGTTTCTAAATTCTTGAGTACAATGGAAAATAAAAAAATTTTTCAAATAATATATGTTTATGTTTACTATTTTAAATGTTCTAATAGTCAAATATTAGAGCTTCATATATGTGTATGTTAATTAGGAACTTGACTTGCTCAGTATGTAGACATATTTGAATTATAGAAAAAACCTATAGAACTGTTTCATAATTTCACTAAATCAAGACAGCTGAAGTTCTGTAATTTTTATAGAGAAAAATAAAATAAGCAGACGTAAAATTTTGTTAATAGAAATTACTCACAGCTTGTTTGTTTCCTGGCATCTGTTTCTCATAAAGTACCGAAGCATCAAGTCATTCACATATGTTAAGTAAAGTATAAGTTATTATTACTAATGGTAATGTTTTATATAACTTTAAAAAAGATAACCATCTAATAGTAAAATTATATTTCTTTAAATATATTTATAGATAATTGCTAAAAGTTAGAAGTATTTAGAGGTCTTATAATTACCTTGAGGATATTCTTGATTACATTTTGATTTGGGTTACATAAGGTGATTTTAAGGCTAAAAATAACAAATTGTCATTCCAACAACTTTTATATGTTCATGTATCTAAAATTATTTTAGAATGCTATAGATATGAGAATATTGTTTGGTATATATGTTTTTTACTCCTTAGTTTAAGCCTTCAATGATTGACACCCTCTACACCTTTGCAAAATTTCAATATGAATGTGGAGATTACTCTCGTGCTGCTGTAAATTTATATTTTCATCGAGCACTGGTAAGTGAAACAAAGACGGATCTAATAATCCTTGTTATTTATCACATTTAAACGTAAGGATTGTGCACTATGATGAAAAGCATATTTTTAGCTGTACAGTACTGTGAAAAATGTTAATACAAGAGAATATTTTGTTATTCTTTTCACTTTATGGAGCAAATTCCTCCATGCTATTACAGATTGTAAATTTAAACACTATGGTAATGATTCAATGTTCCCTGTTGACAAGTGAATGAGCCTGAGTGATAATACTTATCATACTTTAGAATTCCCATATACTTGTACCAAGGGCATGTCCTAACAATTCTACTTGAATAACGTATTCATCAAATTTAGGGTATGAAATGTCATGGTACTCCTTACAGTATCTTAACTATATAGAAAGAAGTGAGCAAGGAACTAGCATATAATACCAGTAAATACTAGAGGAAATCAATTTAATAGTACTCCACAAAGGCACCTTGATAAAAACAGTGTTAAACATTATATATTAAGTTTTGTTCTCATACCACAGTCCAAAAAAGTGTAGAGAATTCTCAGTAGATCAGAGAGTTGGACTCTCCCACAAATTGCTGTCAAGTACACCCAAGATCACAAGACTGAGACCAATAAATTCACAAATTTGAAAGGAAATGATACGGATGTTAAATATATTCATTTCTGCAGCTTTCACGACAGATGAAATACTGCCATTTATCTCAAGCATGAGGTAAACAACCATGTACCAAATAACAGAAAAGTATCCAGATCTACTGTATCAAGAAGACTTAATGAGAATGGTATATTTGGTTGTGTAACAGTTAAAAAACCTTTACTTCAATCTCCAAGTATTGTTGAGACTGAAAGCTGCGAAAAAGTACAAAAAACTGAATGATTTGAAAAGTGTTATGAATAGATGATTCCAAGTTTTAAATATTTGGTCCAATGTGGATGAAAGGTGAAAGGTACCTCATTGTATGGCACCTATCATGAAGCATTGGGGAAGGTAGTGTGATGGTTTGGGGCTTTTTTTTCTGTTGAGGTGACAGGCGATATTTGCAAAATATAAGGAATAATGAGCTAGCATGAATACTATGAGCTACTAATCCATTATGCTATACCCATTGGTTTGTGTATTATTGGTAAAGAATTCTGTACCAAGCTGCTAGAGTCATTTAAATGGTGTAATGGCCTCTACATAATCCCTGATCTCAACTCGGTTGAATAGATATGGGATTTGACAAATCCAAAGTTACTTCCAAATAAGCTTTATGAGATTTTTAGAGACACTTGGAGTAAAATTCTATAGGACAATTTGATTAAATATGTTGCAACAGTGCCTGAAACACTGTTTGCAGTTAATAAAGCAAAAAGGGGAACACACAAAATATTCACTGTTTGCTGAAGTTCCACTAACTTTCTGTTACACTAAATATGAATAACAATAAAATTTTGATATTTTGCATATGATTTACCTTCCATTGTTTTTTTGAAAGTAGTCTGAAATCTAATTTTGACTTTGTCTTAACCCTTTTGCACAGGACTGTATATCAGTATCATATGTTCTTTGTTGCTTCAGAGTTTCCAAGTCAATGTTATAAATTCACATTCTAACTTTGGGTGTTAATCTGTGGTATGCAATAAGCCAGAATATAATGAGTATCGGTAGTTCTACTTCAAATATAAAAACAAATAGTATCTTAGTATCCACATTGATACCACTAACTCTTTCATTTTCACCATATACTTAAGTTTTCAGATAACCTAGCTTTGCATTTTCAATGAATAAATTTATAATCATTTACATAAAGACCTAATTATTAAACTTACTGTGTTAAACTTTATTTCATTCACTTCATGAAAATAATTGAAAAAGTAAGAATATTTTACTTTAGTTAAGAAAATAAAAAGTTAATTATCTAAAAAAATAAGCATTACATTTGTTACTTACCAAATAATTACTAATAATGCACGTGTATTATGCACCAGGGACATGGTTTGTCTCTGTTGAAGAGCTCTAGTTGTTATAGTTGATAATCCAAGCCCAAATCTGTGTGATACCAGTACAAATTCTATGGATTTAGAGCTTTAGGTGTATTAGAAGAGTGGTAGTCAATCCATTAGCAAAGATGATTTAGTACTGTTGACTTAATGTCTTTTTTCTGGTCAGTAGTTCTAAGTTAGAGTTAATGACAAATAGTCTTAACACCAGCTTAACAGTAAACAGCAGTTTGTGAAACTGATTGGTGAATGTTCTTATGAATAAATAATTTTTATTTCTGAAATTAAAACCATGTAACAAGTATTTGACTTTAATTTTATTAGTTTTTGGAAAGCTGTTTTAATTTCAAGTCTGATATCTGAAAGAGATGCCACGAATTAGCTATACTTCTTTATTTTTCTTGCAGGTTCCTGGAACAGATAAAAACTTTTTAAATGGACTCTGGGGTAAATTGGCAGCAGAAATATTGATGCAGAATTGGGAAACTGCTTTAGAAGATCTAAACAAATTGAAGGAATACATTGATGGAAATGTAATTGTTCGAGATAAGCTTAGATGTTTCCTTTCTTTAACTGCTAAGCCTTGCTTTTTGGAAAGTTCTAGATAAAGTAGCTTATTTGTATTTTAAAACACAACAGTAAGCTTATATAATCAAATTATAATGCAAAAAATTCAATGTGTACTGTTTCTATAACATTTAAAATAAATTATTAACTTTTAAGAGAATAAGCAGTGTGAATGCTTTGGATAAACTCTCTCTTATTTGTTCAATATTATTCATGGGATGTCATATTTAAAATCTAAATAAATAAATCTAAATGCAGAAAAATCATTATGTACATTTGTTTTTCATTTATTGTAGGCTTTTGGTTCTCCCTTACAATCTCTTCAGCAGAGAACTTGGTTAATTCACTGGAGTCTCTTTGTGTTTTTCAATCATACAAAAGGAAGAGATTTGATCATTGATATGTTCCTTTTCCAACCTCAGTAAGTTTATTAATTCTTTAGAAGCTATTACAAACCATGGTTATCATATTGCTTAACAGATATATTTAACACTTGTGTTTTAATCATGTAAGGTAATGTATGCTTTCCTGTGACTTTAATTGAATATCAAAAATCTGAAAACAATCATATGGATAAAGTTCAGAACCATTTTTTTTTATATTGTGCTTGGCTATAATGTTTCTAGGACACTAGATTTAGTATTCTGGATCATGTTTGGGATACCAAGTATGCAAGTTAAGAGAAAAGCAAGCACAAATGTTTTGTGAAATTTTTCATAAAGGCATGATTTTTTATTAAACTGCTTTATATGTACAGAAAATTTGGATGTTATATTGTTTTATGGTGTGAAATAATTATTTGCTAAAAGTAGTCTTGATTTATTACCAACCTTTAATCAGTTTGTAGAAAGCTAAATTTCCTCCAAACAGTAAGATGTTTTTATGTGCTGTATTTCCAAGATAACCACTAAAACCTGTGGCTCAGTATTTGAAACAAATTGTTGATTCTGTTTCTTCATGCTCACTAATAGCATTAAACCATTCAAGAAAATTTTAAATTAAAAAGTTCCACAGATTTTGCATGATGGGTCATTCCATCAGTGTGTAAAATTAGTTTAACCTTAACACATACTGTTTAACAGCTTCATTTAAACATTTAGAAATCTATGTTAAATGATGCATCTCCTTGCTCATTAGAATAATTTAATCTGGGAATATATAACTTTTATGACTTAGAGTAATTACATTCAGAATAGTAATCAAGTTGTGACCCTGGATGCCACATATACAAGATAACTGTTTTAGGCATACAATGTATTCAGCTCTGGTTGTATTAGTAGAAAAAAATGAAACTATCTAAAAATGCTCTTGTGTTTTTTTTGAAGTTGCAAATAACATTTGTACCCCACTATTGTTACAAATTATACTTTTTTTTTGTCATCATCCATTATAACAATTATGTTACTTCCAGACATGCCATATTTCAATTAATGTCTTTCCAGTTGATCTTTATTTTTTATTTCTCACAATGTTCATGAATATTTTGTTGCACTGGTAATCCTGTCATAACCAAAAAAAAAAATTTATAAAATTGTAAATAAATAGCCAAGCATTATTTAGTCACGAGAAGATGGGTACATTTTTAACTTGTCTTATAATATTTTTGAATTATTGACTTATTGTGACAAAACTAATGAAAATTTAAATGTTTCATATACGTTGAGTAGGATAACTCCTAATTTTAGCAAGTTGGCTTAGAAACTTTTAATTATACAATAACTACAAGTGGATTATTGAAAACAGTTTTGTCTTTCAGGTATCTTAATGCTATTCAGACAGTTTGTCCACACATACTAAGATATTTAACTACTGCAGTCATCACTAACAAACAGCGACGAACAGCCATGAAGGAACTGGTCAAAGTCATTCAACAGGTGATTAACTCTTGAGGAAAAAAACAATATCACTAAAGTTTTTGCTTTTAGTCCTTATTTCATGTATTTTATCAAATAACCTTAGATATATAGCATGCAGTATATACTATTTAGCATTGTGCAAAATGTAATTTTATCTTAGCTGTTAAAATTTTTATTTCTAAATGGTATTTCATTTCAGTTACAAAACTTTTCTCATTTTCTAAAATTTGGAAAACAGTGTGTACTAATTCTGTATGTATTAATATAGGAAAGTTACACCTATAAAGACCCAATCACAGAGTTTGTAGAATGTCTCTATGTGAACTTTGATTTTGATGGAGCACAGAGAAAACTGCGAGAATGTGAGACTGTTCTAGACAATGACTTCTTTCTGGTTGCTTGTTTAGATGACTTTATTGAAAATGCTCGACTTTTCATTTTTGAGACTTTCTGCCGTATTCATGAATGCATTTCCATTGAGTAAGTACTTAAAATCACAATTATATTAAGCTTAGAATTACATTCTCTTCAATTATTTTCAATTTTCTTTTGTAAAAAAAGAACAAAAAATACTTTTATTTAACTATTTATGAAGTATATTTTCTGATAGTTTTGTATTATTTCTCACTTAAGTGCTCCTTCTTAGCTATTTTTAATAGTGAGAAATTATTAATACTTTTAACCCTATGTGTAAAAAGAGGGTCACAGTGTACATATCATAACTTTTTTACACAGTTGCATTCAAAAATTAATTAACTTTATTATTAACGTATCTCAATAGTCTTAGTTTTTTATTATCTAACTTCTAATTTCTTACTTAGGTCAAAATAGGTTATTTTGCTGTGATGTTTGTAATTAGCCTCGCTTTTGTTGTTTCCAGTTGTGATGTTCAGCTTCAAACATCTGTTTTTTTACTTGTTTATAACTTAACTAGAAAGCCAATTAAATTATTAATAATTTTAAAGTATTCTATTTCAGTACTTGGTTGTTGTTTTTTTAAATACTTATTTCAGATTATTAGGAATACTTTTTTGTGTTTTATTTGTTGTCATAAAATAACTGAAATGTAAAAGTTAGAAATTAATTTGATTAAATAAAATGTAAATTGAAACAATGAGAAAGCAACAATTCTTCTATGTGACATTTCAACATCATTAAATCCAGTTTCATTACCCAGACTGACAATTTTGTTGATGACTGCTTAAGTAATGTTTTCAGAGTCATTGACTGTATCGTGTCATATTTTTCTCCATGAACCATGTAAACACATATTAGAAATGCACCAATATCTTCAATGCCCTTGATGATGATGTTAACCCTTCCAGTAGTATTTAAACCTTGGGTCATGGGTCAAAGGTCATGTTGTAGCATTTGTTGACTTGCATTCAAAATCTTATTGAACTACTATTTTATGAATTTATTTCCTTAAGTTTGGCATCAAACTGTAGATTATAATTCAGATTTTCATACTATACGTTACTTAATTTCTTTAACATAAATGATCCCCTATGCATATTTCTATATATGAAATGTGAATAACCAATTCAAAGCTCAATGTTCCCTTGGTGATTTTCTCTTTCAAGACAAACTTTTGTATTGTTGAGTCTTTTGTGTGTTCAAAATTTTGTATTTTGTAAGATATAAATACAGAGTATTTATTACACTTGATAAATAATAATGGATTTCTGTGGTATCAATAATATAATTTATGATTGTTTAGTTATTCAAGTACATATATCAAACATAAAAGCAATTATTTTATTTCACATCCTCCATGTGCAAAAGTTAAGACTTAGCAAGCTAAGATTAGCAGTAACAATTACAAAGGTCATAGCTAGAAGAGATAATTGTTTCCTTTATTTCTTTATTTACTTTTCTATATTTAAAAAAACAAATTTAAAAACTTGGTTGTGAATAACAATAATCTCTATACATATACAATTTACAATAACTGAAATGTCACTGTATTGTGGAAACTAAAGGTCTATTTTATATTATTAGATACAGTAACATGAATGCACATGCACCACATCATTGTAACTTTTGTACTGTTAGCCAAGCATGGCTGAAGGAACAATATAATAAAAATAATTAATCTATATCTATAAATATGTAATGCAATTTATTCTAAACAGTTGTTTTCATTTTATAACCTGTAGTCATTCTAGAATGAAAAACATAATTTGTATTAATTTTTTAATTTTATATGAGGGTTGCAAGATTGGTCAAACTGGCTAAACCCATACAGAGATTCATTAGTGAAAATAACATTAAATATAAAGTTTGTTTTTAAGAAATGTTAAATAAAACTTCTGGACGTTTATAAGGACTTCCAAACTAAAATTGGCAAATTTACTAATGCATAAAAGTATTTTTAATCTCAAAATTACTTAGCATGTTGGATAGGCAACATGTAAAATTAAAAAGAAGAGAGGAAAAAAATCTTTAACAAACCTTAATACGTAATTAAAAATTTTCATATTTTGCATATTAAAGCCTTGTAATAATAAATAATAATATACCAAATTTTGTACACAAATGCTTACTAATTTAAAAGTAATGGCATGAAAACTATAACAAGCACACATTGGTTGTGAGGTTGGTCTGTGGACCAAAACTATGTTGAAAAAGTTAATGGCTTGCTTATCCTTTCCATCAGTAGCCTGGAGCAGCTGATACATTGTTTTTTCTGAGATAATACACCTTGAAGGCAGCAACGACTTCATATTCCATTGGTTGAAGAAGTGATGTGTTTGGTGGGGGGGGACTTTCTGTTTTAAGGGTGGCTGGAGGGCATTATCCAACAGTAACAAAGCATTTTTTCTATATTTTTGTAGCAACCTCTGCTAGATGTGAATGTCTCACTGTTGTCTCACTATCTTCATCCTTCAAAATTATGAAAGCAGAACTTAAAGGCAAATTTCACCAGTTCTGATCTTCAACCCCTATTGGTAGCATTCTCTTCATATGTAAACTTCTATGAGTTAATGTAAACAGTCGTCAGCATAGCAGACTAACCAACACATTTAATTTGTCAGAATTATATTAAATATAGAGCAAAAGAAACTCAAATATTAAGCTGATGATCACCAGCTTCAATTCAAAGAATAACTTTCAGCTTCTGCTCTAACATGATGAATTCTTCAGTTTTTTAGCTGGTCTTCACTGTTATCACTTGATTTTCTTTCCATAGACATATTGAATGTAAACGTGTTTGTAATGAAAGTCATTTTTAGAAAGTTAGACATTTAATAATAATATACAATTACAGTAACACTACTATCACGTGCAGTAGGAAGGCAATGTGTTTAGTCATCTTCAGATTACCAATGAAATTACAGCTACTGTTCCAGTGAAGTTAAAATTGATCATCTAACACAACACATTAAAATAAAACTTAAAAATTTCATGAAAATTATGGCCTATATAATTTTTTATTTCAATATTTCTGTTACTTTGCAAAATCTGTGCCATAATCTAATCATATATTGTTCAAATACATTTCTTTAATTGATTAAAGTTTTGAAAACTCTTAAAACTACTCTGCTATTTCATGTTTTTTTGTTGTTGTTGTTGTTTTTCAGTATGTTGGCCCAAAAACTAAACATGACACCAGAGGAAGCAGAGAGATGGATTGTAAATTTGATTCGAAATGCTCGGTTGGATGCAAAGATTGATTCAAAATTGGTAAGAGAATATTTTTTAGCTATACTTTATTTTGTAGTTTATTTTCCTATTCATATTACTATTTAAGTAGATGTTTGATGTTCATCCCAATTTTCTATCTATTTTCCTTTTTGAGCACCTGAATTTGAATGTGAGCTTTGTTGAAATCAGTGTTGTAATCACAACCTTGCTGTATTTGTCTAAACAGGAGCCTGGCTTTAATATAAGAAATTAATCAACATTATGTTATTTGTTGTATATAACTGGAAATACTGTATGACTGTCTGTATTTGTTTCCTTTATTCATTGCTCTTTGTTCACCATTTTAAATCTATTATGTAAGCCATTGGTACATTGCAACAGTCCTGTTTCTTTGAAAATATATATAGTAGCATTTACTTATGTAATCCCAGTATCAATATTTGTATCTTTACAAAATTCAGTAACGTATCAGTACACATTCAAAGTCTGTTGTTTAAAAGGTAATCAGAATTTTGTTTTATGTATTTTTTGTTACTAAAGATTTGCCCAGATATTTATGGAGCCTCTGCTGAGTCAGTATGTGTGAAAGGTGATTTTCATGCCCAGAATAATAATACTTTTCATCTTACAGGGTTTATATTTATTTCATTTACCTAACCCATAGAACCTTCTGAATGAATATCAGTAGTATTCCCTTCAGTAAATCCCTGTATTTTATCTGCTAGTATTTCTAGTTTGAACCTTACTGTAGCAAAATCAGCACTGTAGAGTAAAAAGTAAAATTCAAACATATGAAATATAAATTACTTTTCGTTCTTTATATGACTACATTACTCTTACTGTAGTAGTCTTTTCACGTCTAGTCTTATGTAATCATTACTTTACAGTATTTATACATCTTAGATTACACAAAACCATTTATTACATTGATACGTTTTGTGTAAATGCAGTTACGTGGCCATTACACCACACTGTATGGATTAGGATATCATGTATTATGAGAACTTTTATGTGTGTGTATATTTTTTCATTTATCTATTCTAGGTTTCTAATTTTTATGTTTTAATTACTTTTATATAAATAAATAAATTTAATATTTACATCTTGATTTAGCCTATTTTCCTGCTTAGAGCACTCCAAACCTATTTTTTTGTGACAGCATTTCTTGTGCACCAAATTATTTATGCTTATTTTATACATACATTTTGCATCACAAAAAATTTTCTCTAAACTATAATATTCTAAAATGTCTGTATTTTAACTGGCTTTATGACTAACAAGTGTTATGTTTCAGAATAAATAAGCCCTTTGTTTAAATGATGTTTTTGTACATTATTTGGCATATATTTGATATTCCTTCATAAATCATAACTTTGTGTATTGAAGCTCATTCATTTTAGAGAGTACAAAAACATATTGGATTCATCTGCAAGACTGTTACTTGTGGTTTATGTATTTTGCCTTGTGTAAAAAGTAAATAAAAACTATTGATTAAAATGCGGCTCAAAATTTAAGACCTTGAGTCGTAAGGATAGGTTAAAACAAACTTACTTAAGTTTGTGTTTAAAGAAAAATAAACAAAGCATAGAGAAAATATATGTATGTATAATTGAAAAATAGATCCCACCTATTTGAAAAAGTAAAACATAATGACAACAGCAAACTAACATTCAAAGCACTGCCACGTAAAATATATGGTATAATGAAAGATTGAGTGTTAAGTGATACTTATTGAAACGTATATATATAAAAGAAACCAAGTGCCAATGAAACAAGAAATGTTCATACACCAACAGACTTAAATAAATGTGTATTTTTGAAAAATTAATACTTTTAATGGGAAAACTTACACAGTTGTTTTGCATGAAATTCTGCATTTAAAATGCTTTCAGCTGTGTCATTAGTGTAATACACAGCTTTCAGGTTATGGGATTATTATGGTTATCATATCTATATCATGTGTGACTATAGCAGGCACCTTATAAAAAACAAAGGTAAAAGCCTATCAGTGAAATTGCTTCCAAGAAAACTTCAAGTAACAAATATATTTTATTGTTGCTAGTTCTTCCAAAATTGTCTTAAGTATGATTTACTGTTAATTATTGTAGATTTTTTGAAATAAAACAAGTTTTTGCATAATCTTTATGTGCACATTGTTTATTTCATTCTGTCTATGCAGAATTTGTAGTTTTTGGTAAACCTAGATTTCTAGAATATCCTGGAAAGTTAATTTATGAGGTCTTTAAAAAATGATGACAAATTCAGACTCTTGGAGAAGTCCTAGAAATATAAAATGTCTTCATCAAAGTATTTTTACCCAAATATTTTAAAATAACACTAAATAAAACGTGCTGTGGTCAGCTTTTACACCATGTACACCATTCTGAACTTAATAACTGACAAAAACAGCAAATTAAACTTCACAAGGCAGTACTAATAACTTTCTGAACCTTGACTGTATAACACAGTTTAACATTTACTGCCTGGACTATATCTGAGTTCTTTATTTTAATAAATACAAAAAGAAATATATATTGTTCTTCCTAAAATACCAAGGAAAAACAAATTGTTCCTCACAGGGCAAAAATTATTTTCCATTGTACTCTCTGATGACATCTATGATTTTTTTTATTTTGATTCCCAAAATACCAGTGCTGCCAAAAATTATTACATTGCAAAAAAACAACAACCAGAAAATCGTCTATGAACGATGTGGATTGGTAAGGGTTAATTTTGTGATGAAATAAGTTGTACATTATGGCTGCTTCTCCATGATGAACATTTATGTAATGTCAGAATGGATTGGATCTTTTCTAGTTGAATGCATTCTTTTGACCAGTTAGTGTAATCTGTCAGTCTCTAATAGAAATTTGTCTTAAAGTATATAGATTTGCAGGCACATCATTGATTCATGTCAACTTGAAAGTAATTTTTTAACATGATCAAAGCAAATGAAATCCTCATATTTCTCATGGTATTACAGTAGTTTCTTTCTTTATTTTTGTAACTTTATAAATTTGATGGAGTACTGTTATTTATTCCCCTTAAGGAACATGAAAGAGTAGTATGTAACAAAGATTTTGATTCTCAAGGCAGTAGTTAGTATGTATGAATAATTATTAATGTATTAATCAACTGTGAAAAAGCAACATTGCTTTATAATAGTACTAAACAATACTTAGAGGAAATGTGTACCACTGAACTACATGTTTTACATTTTGAATAATAGAATAGTTATAGTCAGTCAGTAGTAAGACCAAGACAGAATACAATATAGTTCAGATTGCAACAGTAAATGTCAGTTATCTTGCACAGTGTTGAGCTGTTCATTACATACTACATCATAATTTATTTTTGTTGTTCTGTCATAACATTTTTGTTTTTAGGTAATGGAATGTTGCAGGAGCGAAAAGACTATACTTAGAGTAATCTTAAAGTATACATATTTTGGGTTGTACAGTGTACAGTTTCCATTTCAGCTACATAAACATGCAAGAGAACTCAGAAAGAGCTTGCACTCAGTAGTTGTCAGTTTGAAGACTTAAAAAATATTTTGTTTTTTCATTTCTATTAAGTAAAATCAATGTTTCATAGTTGTAAAATTTGAAAGTTTTTAATAATGGTAACAGAATTTATTTACATATTTTCATGTTTTATATAATTCTATTGTACATTTTCGTCAAATTTACATACAAATCTTGTGGGTTGTTTTTTTATATGTTTTTACATTCACACACGTTTTTCTTACAGGGTCATGTTGTAATGGGTACTCAAGCAATATCACCTTATCAACAACTTATTGAGAAGACAAAGGCCCTATCTTTCCGAACACAGATTCTAGCCATGAACATTGAAAAAAAAATCAATGCTAACAACCCAGAAAGGGTGTGTTCTTAATTTGTATTTGCCAATATAATTTTGTGTTTTTAAACTTTTCAGTAACATTTAATTGCTTTTTGAGCATAAGTTATTATTGAGCAATCTTTAGATTTTAAAATTACACCCGATTATATTTGATTTGTTTTTGACAAACTGTTATTAAAAAAATTGTAAACTATTTAACTGTTTACAACAAACATTAGCATAATTCAATGAATGATGGAGGAGCCGGTAAAATTGGTTTGAGGGACACCCTTGTCAGCCTGTAAATTTAGGGAAAGGGAAGAGGTATCATTCAAATAATGCATTGACATTAGAAGTAGTTACATACATATGTTTAAATAGTAATAATTTTTATAATAACTTTTTCAACTGTCTGTTCCACTTCTGATGTTATTGTTTTAAAAACAGTTATTATCATATCAGTTTCTTTGCAGTAACATGAAAACAAGTAAATACTCTTTGAAAGATTTGAGTTGTGATTTTACAAAATACAGGTACTTAAATAATGACAAGATTTACAAAATGTAATAGAAGTCATGTAGTTGTGTACTATTAGTTTTTGTCAACAAATATGGTATTGTTAATTTTAAATTATGAAGAAATTGAATTTTTCTGTTTGCTTCTGTGTGACTTGGGCACAGTGAACAACTTAAGTTATTGAGAATTTTTTGTGAACATAAATTAAACTTTCAGTGATAGAAAAAAAAATGATAGTCGGATAATCAATATCTTAATCTTTTCACCACATAATTAGATTTGTCAATCAGATCCCAGTTTAGTCATTTTTTGTTAAATGCTTCGTGTATGTAACATTATGATGTATAAGACGCTTTCACTGCATATCCTGACGTTATGACATCAGTAATAACTTGCCCATATCATCTGATATTTTGGGTGTCTTACACGCATGGTTACTGGAACCCCATCTGAGGAATCGATTGTTTTTCACTCACACTCCTAGATGTTGGCACAAAATTTTTGACAAAAAAGCTGATCTCTCCTGTCATGGGAAATCACGTGTTGAATCTAGTTGCATCCTGTGGTGGAAAGGTTGAGTAAATAAATCTTATTGGAAGTATACCTAGGGATATATTGTAGGACTACTAATCAAACACGTCATTTTACACTTAGCGCTCACATGCTATTAGCAAGACAACCTTTTGTGTTCTGAACATAAAATATTAAGTTAATGCAGTATCATAGAGAATTACAATGTTAATTAGCTGTTAATATACTCTCGCAAAGAAATTATGCTAATAAATGTAATATTTGATTGTAAGCGTATTAACATTTTGAGTACCAAACTTCTAACACATTGAACAGGCTGGAAATTTGTTCAGGATTAGAATTTTTAATATGTGTAATTCTGTATCTTATTTTTTACATTCCAGATTCAACAGTGGGGAGCTCAGGACTTTTAGCAAAGAAGATTTTAGCAGCATATTCTGAAGAAAAAAACTGTTAAACAAATGAAATTATAAAACAAATTTGGCTAATGTATTGTTTATAATAAAAAAAACATTTTGTCCTCAAAGTTTTGGGTGATTTTTTCCATATCAGCTTTATATGAATGAATTATATTAAAACAAAGTGTTAAACAATTGCATATTAATTATGACTGAGGGAAGGTTGATTGTGGAGTTGCTTTGAAAGTACATTAGAGTTGGTGAATGGCTTTACATTGTTTGGAGTAACCTTAACCCATTTTGATGTTTCCAAAACTGTTGGAGTTTATAATTAACCTTCTCTTGTTATGAGAACACAGCCTAGAGTACTTATAATCATGGTATCTAGTTCTTTATGAGCATGAAATACATGGCAACTATACTGCAGTGTGTGAGAGTAAGTATTAACATTTTCAAGTCTATAGGAAGTAAATGAGCAATCATTTAAAGTTCCTTTAATTTCAGTTTTTAGAATCAGTCGTCACCTTGTGCTATTCTGCAACTACTATTATAATACCTATCAAATGTGACCCATACCACTGAAAGATTATGGAGTTAAGTCACTCGTATTGTTATTATTTTTAACACATCCTACTGTGAATATGATCAGCTATCACGACGAACAATAAAAATGCATTACGTGATCTTACAACATTCGTAAAATTTTAGGATGGAAACATTAAAAATGCTTTACAAACTCAAAACTATGGGAGGAAGAAGAAAAAGAAAACAAATCCTCCCCGGCGGGGAATCGAACCCCGGTCTCCCGCGTGACAGGCGGGGATACTCACCACTATACTACCGAGGAACGGTTTAAATTGTAGCAGGGACTTAATTTATAGACAGAGACTATTCTAAATTTTACTCTTTTATTATAGTAGTTAAAAGTGTTGTGGCCCCTTTTCGTTCTCCTCCCTTCCTTCCTCACGTGAGATATTTAACTGTACTTAAAACTCTGCCTGTTTTTAATTTTTATTTGGTTAAGGTATAAAGTGCGATGACACATTATAATATTGACGTAATTCCAAGTATATAATGGTGAAGTTTAATGAATATTTAATAATGAAAGAAATTTGTATTATTGACAATAATTCTCTCTAAGACTAGTTACAATGTGCAAGTTGTATACCTTCCTGATTATTTGTTTCAAAATGTTTAATTGTGATAATATTCAGTTCTGATAAGCTTTGAAAAGTAGAATTATTACGTGAAGGTGGACGTTTGAAATATTTTAGTGCAAAATTAAATTTTCAATAATAAAAATAACACTTCAATTATTTTATAAGCAATAATTCGGAACAGCAAAGATTCTTTAGTTTTAAGCTTAACTTTATACAAAGGCTTCTTGGTTGATTGTCTACGGACATACAACGCAAGTAACAGAATATTGGTACCCCTGGTGGGCACAACACAGATAGCCCATTATATGGATTTATTCTTAATTATTACGTTGCTCAGAAATAAATGTAGCTTTTGAACTGCAAAAATTGGAAAAGTATAAACCAATGTTGTAAAACGTGCCTTAATCAAAGTAAGCACCATTTGCTTCAACATACTTTTGCCAATGTGTATCGATGCGATGGCGTTTATCCCTCTGCTCTGGAAATCAGAGTTTCTATGGTCAATGAACTCCCTGAATGCTTCTTCTGCAGCTGCCTGATTGGTAAAGAAATTATTGTCAAAAATTTGTCAAAGTTCTTGAAAAAACGAGAATCCGTAGGTTTACTTATTTTGAATTTTCGCGCAATGCTACACGAGGGCTATATGCGCTAGCCGTCCCTAATTTAACAGTGTAAGACTAGAGGGAAGGCAGCTAGTCATCACCACCCACCGCCAACTGTTGGGCTACTCTTTTACCAACGAATAGTTGGATTGACCATCACATTATAACGACCCTACGGCTGGGAGAGCGAGTATGTTTGGTGAGACCGGGATTCGATTTGAGGGAAATGTGTGTTTGGGTTTACTATGGAGCCGGCGTTTTTGTTTTACTGTCAGCTTTTAAAAATGCTGCACAATACCAAAATGATACAAGTAATACCTATACTGTATAATAAGTGTGAATGTTTACCTTAAAATATTAAGTAGCAGTGAAGCGTTTTTGATCAGGATTCAAGTTTTTGAAAATTTGCATGTTAATAAGATGTCACAAGTATGCAATTTAGCTAATCTATATATTGTTTGTGTCGTATTTTAAAACTCTTTCCCCCTGTCATTTGATATATTACTCATTATTTTACAATAAATTTGAGCACAATTAAAGCAGAAAAGGTATTTTTTGAAAAATTATACATTTTTAATCACGGCTAAGCCCTGCCCAGGCTATCTATCCTATGTAAACCTGCAAGATGTGACCGACCACAGTACAAAAAATTATTAAAGTCCATACTAATGAAAAAATTGCAACAATCTTTGACAGCAAACTGATAAGGTCAAACCCCCTTTGGCTCCCTGTGTAAGTGTAGCGAAGTCGATTTCTCAAAAATATTTCCCTACTTTTGGGGAATATGTAAACAATTTCAATTTGTTTTGCCACATAAGACTTATCTTTGGGTGTGTGTTTTTACATGGCATAGCCAAATCGTCAGGAATCGAATCTATGATTTCACCATTCTAAATATGTATACTTACAACAGTTCCACTGGAAGACAGGTAATGGAGGGCAAAATAAAACGAGTTGGTTAATTTTGCTCATGAATTTTAAAATTCTAGGTGTTTTTGTTTTTATTTTTATAGTGTAATTACTTGAGATATTAGTTGTTTAGTATATTTATTGACTCGTTGGAAGTGTCTTTTAGGGCATTGCTGATTTCCAGATTCTTTCAACGAAAGGCGACCTGACCTGGTGGCAACCTTTGAGGCAGCGGTTGTTGTTGTTTTTTCAAGTATAACTGGAAGGAAACTTATGAAGAACAAATTATTCAGAAACTGGAAATTTTTGTTGTTGTTGTTGCAGAATGTTTTCGTTACTATAACAAACACTCTTTCTTTATTGTACAAAGTTGAGCCTGCAAAGTGGCTGAGTATAGCCAGTTGGTTAGGGCGCTTGGCTCACAATATGAGGATCGTAGGTCCGAATCCTCGCCCAACTAAACTCGCTCACCCTTTTAGCTGCGGAGCCGTTATAAAGTTACGGTTTATCCTACTTAGTAAAAGAGTAGCCCGGTGAGTGGTGATGACTAGTTGCTTTCTCTCTAGTCTTTCACTTTTAAATTAGGGATGGTTAGCGCAGATAGCCATCTTGTTGATTTGCGCGAAATTCAAAAACAAACAAACACTCTACAAATTAATTAATAAAGCAAGCAATATTTAAGTTTAATAAACATATTGAAATTTAATTGTAACACAGATATATAAAATAAGATAATACATTAATAAGCTAGAAAACATTATTATTTAATATTATTGATACCTTTTTTAGTGGCTGCCGTTTCCTCTAATTCCAATATATTTTTCTCAATGGACTCTTGTGCTCAAATTTCAACTCGATTGATTAAATACGAAATTTTCTTAACACTTATTCTGATTGAATGCAAAAATGAAACCAAAATAATTTCATGAAAAGATGTTTGTGTGCGTATTTTTATATCAAAGCAACATCGAGCTATCTGCTGTGTCCACCGAGGAGAATCGAACCCCTGATTTTAGCGTTTAAAATTAGAAGACTTACTGCTGTCCCAACCAGCTACTCGTGTAAAGGAGTGAGCTTGGCTTTAATTCGTTGGTTGTGCATAAAAGCAATTACTGATAAAATGGCAAATTTATTATCTTACTGGGGTACCTTTAAACTGCTCATGATACTTTCACCAAATCTTCAAAAGCTGTGTGTCATTGCAAATGTAAGTAGACCTTGAAAATCCTGAATATTTAAGTCAAAATTCAATATTTTAATTCAAGAACTCAATAGAAGTAAAATATCATTTTGAACATTTAAGTTTGCTGTAATATTACGTGATTTTGCTACCAAAATGAACGCCTTATAAAATTTACTTGATTTACACTAACTCAAGTAACTGTCTCCGAATCTTTTCAAATAGCCAGAAAATTCCTTCTCGAAAATTATAATTGATACAATTAGGTCTTAATGACAATTTTTTCTTTATAGTTTTCAGGAAGATTATTCCATTCGGATAGTCATGGATGACTGGTAATTGAATATAACATACAACTATATAGTTCAGAATTAAAGTATGCATTTAGAAATCTCTTGGTTTCTTTGTATAATCGCTATACATTTCTTGAAACGAAGCTTTCTCCTACCTGTTATGCCTTATCCAGCACAGTAACTTTTTCTTCT
The DNA here is from genome assembly GCA_011833715.1 of Carcinoscorpius rotundicauda. NCBI lineage: Eukaryota > Metazoa > Arthropoda > Merostomata > Xiphosura > Limulidae > Carcinoscorpius > Carcinoscorpius rotundicauda. Next base: position 54,409,999 of record CM022394.1, on the reverse strand, counting down.
TCTTCTGTGGTTGAGGCCTGGCATGGCCGAGCGCGTAAGGCGTGCGACTCGTAATCCGAGGGTCGCGGGTTCGCGCTAAACATGCTCGCCCTCCCAGCCATGGGGATGTATAATGTGACGGTCAATCCCACTATTCGTTGGTAAAAGAGTAGCCCAAGAGTTGGCGGTGGGTGGTGATGACTAGCTGCCTTCCCTCTAGTCTTACACTGCTAAATTAGGGACGGCTAGCACAGATAGCCCACGAGTAGCTTTGTGCGAAATTCCAAAAACAAACAAACAAACAAAACATCTTCTTCTGTGGAACGTTTAGGTTTAGAAACCTTGTAACCGTAACCTCAAAGTTCTTTAAAAGCTTTTCTTTTGTTTCCTTTTTACTGATAATTTAGATAGAACTACTTATGATAAAAATGTATTTCTGATACATAACTTTTCACACGGCAACAAAACATCCATCTTTACCAGGAAATGCTTTTTACCTAATTAATAATAATAATGTTGTTGTTTTTTACAAAAATTCTTTCAAAAGAATATTCTGCCTTTTTATTAAGATGTCAATCCATACAGTAGGCGAGAAATACTTGCAACAAATCTACTTCTATAGAAAAACGTAAGACCCCATTTGGTTGTTTAGGAATTGTTCTTAATATTTGAGGTGTTCAGGTTTATACACCCGTCCTACTTCTGAATGAGGAAAATTTTGACTTGGTTTCATACCAACCCAAATCTTGGTACTGGTGAAGTAAAAGCTCACCAGCTTCATTAAAAGTGGAATTATATAGGGAAAGACACTAGAAAAAATGTAGGAACCAAACTGTAATAATTTCATCTGCATAAAGTTTTCAGAGAGATATTATAATAAGTTACCACAAAATAGGTAGATCCTATCATGTTGAATGGTTGTTTAGTCCCTTTATTTTTTTTCCCTTGCGGATTAAAAGGAAATAAGAAATACACAGGGTGTCTGAAAAGTCTGGAACCATAGGCACTTCAAACGAATTTTATAGCATATATTCTACATGCTGTCTTTGTAATTCGAAACAAGTTTAGAGACGTTATTTCCATTATCTTTGAAAACTGCGAAGCATATTCATGTCATTGACAGTTGTTTATACTGAGTTGTGTTGAGCAAACCCACTTGTAGAGAAAAATATACATGTAAAAACGGCTTGTTTGGGTTGTGAAAATTTGAGTTATTTATACAGTCAGTCTCCTTAACTTTATCGAGCAACTTCCTACTAGAATTGTGAATGATATCAATTTCTCTCTCTCTCTATGCTATGAAACTTACTTTTTGAGTAATAATAATATATACATGTAGGTGTGTGTGTGTGTGTGTGTGTGCGTGTGTTGGGCTAAGGATTCTTCCGCAGTAGGTGTCTGATTTGTTTGTGATAAATAAAATCGACAAACACTACTTACTACACTTGTTCTCAACAAAATATACATTCGGAACGAGTTAAACGTATGTACAACAAATTCTTTAGACTGTGGAGATCATAGGCATACCATAAGCACTATATATTTCTCTTTTATTCAAAAGCACGCTTAGGCCTATTCAACGGTTTTAGAATTTCAGTTAAGAAACCAAACTATGTTTCTCTATTACTGTTCGAGAATAGTTTACTAACTTTATCACCAAATTACCACAGTTGTGTCGTGTGCTTCTAAAATCGTCTATTTTCAAAATTCACTAAGGTTGGTTCAATTGCTTTAGAACTCTCCTTGATAAAATATGCTATTCTTATCTCTTTTAATACCGTTAGTCTCATTCTAATGTACCAACTGTTAGGCCTATAGTATACAATAGGCCTTCGACTCCTACGACGTTCACTTGGAATTAACTTTTCTTTGGATGAATTCCTTCTCGTAACTATCCTTTTGTTCTCCTCTCTCTGTCTTGTTTGCTTTAACCGCTCGTATCACACTATGCTTTTTACTTAACGTTCGATAATCTAAATCTCAATGGATTATAAACACAGCGTACAACTCTTACCGATTTACGTAACAAAGATTGTCAAAAGATTTACTTTAATCTAATTTCTTTCTAATTCTTTTCCTATAAACAAAACAATAATAAGATATTAACTCACAAAATACATTAATCAATAACATTTACACTGAAATGTATTTTATACCTTTACACTCTAGATGTCATCCATTAAGTTCGGCAGCAACATTTTGTTTAGAACCTTCTCTGTCGCACAGCAGAATTAATTTGACCTTATGCTCTGAAAGCGCCATAATTAGTCACGTATCTGAAATTAAGAAAAGCTGTAAATCATCTATGATTCCAAGCGTTTTAGTCACCCTGTATATAACTGCCTAAGAAGTCTTTTAATACATTCCATCTAAACAGTGGGCACTGAGTATGAACACATAGCCTGGACACTTATTTCCCATTAATTGTGAATTTTAAGGCAGAGAAATATTTACTTTGGGGTAACATCGGTCATTTGGTGAGTTCCTTCGCTTCTTTGTTTCCCAGTTCTTCAATGTAAAAGTTAAAGCTGTAATGAAAATTAACAATTACAACTTCATATAGTGAATGTTGGAACATGAAATACTTAGGCTGTTAAACTTGCAATGTAATACAAGTGACGTGACACAAAAAAGACTGAGTCATCCATATGCTTGCCTACAAGATTTCACTCAAGGAATGCTGGTGGCCAAAGGCAAGGGAAACTGTGAGGTATCAAACCTGATGGGAAATGTCATTAAGAAGGATAAAAGTGCTATCTCTCATGGAGTAATAGACAAGCTAGATGAACTACTTAAGATCTCCAGTCAAAGCAGGAACTAAATTTTGAGAAACAGATATCTTATAGTACATTTTATTTGTTTGTTTTTAATTTTGTGCAAAGCTACACAAAAGCTGGCTGTGCTAGCCATCCCTAATTTAGCAGTGAAAGACTAAGTGGAATACAACTACTAATCACCATCCATCGCCAGTTCTTTTAACAATGAATATTAAGATTGACCATAATATTATAATGCCCCTACAGCTGACATGATGAGCATGTTTTTGTTGGGCAGGAATTTAAACCAGCAACCCTCAGATTGCGAGTCAAATGACCAAACCACCTAGCTATGCCAGGCCAGCAAAAAATATTTATGATTATATCTAAAGTTAGTTGTGTGAATAAGGTAACATTGTAGTACATGCATAGTACAAAGTAAACGACTAGTTTCTGTATGGTTACAAAGGGAAGAAATAGAAAGGAGAGTGATTAAAGAAATATTTGATCATCCTCCCAGAGAGCCCAAATGTTGAAAAGAAAGGAACAGTATGGAAACAAAATTAATCTGTCTTTGTGAGAAAAAAAGAGAGTGCAGTGTATATATAAAGCAAAAATATCCTAGTGACATTTACTGCAAATTAGAAAAAGAAAATACATCTTAAGAGATTACACAGAGAACAGGCTGTCAAAAATTCAAACAATGGACTTATAAAAGCCATTAGTTCTAAGCTGAGGTTCCAGTCCAGAAATAGAATCAAAGAAAGGGGAGGACTGATTAGAAAAGACTTGGCAAGGCATGTAAGAAATATAGAAAACAATTAGTAATGGTTAAGAAGAAAAAAGAAGATCGTTGACAAAGGCAATCTACACAAATCAATTATAGAAAAGGATAGACAACTCTCTGAAAGATAAAACAAAATCAGACAATTTAGAGGTGGTAACAGAAAAATCAGCATTCTTAACCTACCCACTTGCACTGATAAACTGCAAGGGTTGATAGGCAATAAAAATGATAAAATAGGTTACTCTGAGAGAAAATCCTATTGATCTTAATGAGGACAGAACAAGAACTATATTTCTAGATTTGCTGGTCCTGACTCCTCCATTCCATCTACTCTCACATTCCTGTGGTAGAATCCTGCATGTGTTTTCTTTCATTGTGGGGGTAGCTGATGCACATACAACAGACACACAATCTTAGCAAGATAGGGATCCAAATCCTATGACAAGGACAGTCCAAGACAATGGAAGACCTCTATTCTTGCTGCATCCTTCTTTTACCTTCACACTCATTGAGATTCTACACATTTTCTTCCTCCGAAGTAGCTGTGGAGGATTCTGGAAAAAGAGCTGGACTATGGATTGTCTAAAACCTTCCCCTAAGAATGTTATCTCTGCAAGGAGTACAAAACTCCATTCAACGTTATCCTCAGCATCTTTGGAACATACAAACCTCTCCACCACAAAAAGGTCAGAAGATGCAATTATTAAGCTACACTTTCAGCACAATCTTTTATTTAAAAAATATATATATAATTTATGATATAGAGAAACAACATATCATAAATACTATCCTTTCAATAATATAATAAGTTATAAATTAAAAGTCTTAAAAATGAAGAATATATGTCCACGTCTTTTGCTGCAAATTTAAAACTAAAAGATGAATTAAACTATTACACTGTAAATGCATAATCTGAGCTGAGGCCACTTAATCTTTATTGTAAAATTATTTCTAAATAAAAATTGAAATTAAGCATCTATATTTAGACAATTTTTATATAGATAATTCTCAAGCAGTTTTGAAAGTTCAATTTATCTTATGAATAAAAAAACTTCACATGGTTATTACATCTGTATGGTATCTTATTGAATTTTTAAACTATTTTTATAGGTTTAATAAAAAAAGGTATTGTACACTTGTCTACTTATACATACTGCAATGTTTCTTGAAAAAATTCAAAAAGTATTTTAATTTCCAATTAATACTAAGTAAAGTTACATTTTAATTGTTTTTCTTCTTTTATAGTTGACAAATGCTGTAATTTTGTTTTATATTTTTCTGTAAAATAAGTATGTATCATCTAAATAAAAATAATAAAAATCAAAATATATAACCCCAAATCATATATCAGACAAACAGTTTATTCAAGAACAAAAGCAGATGAATAAAGAAAAGGCAAAAATATTGATAAAAAACATTAAAAATGTAGATTATCATTATATTCTTTAACTTATAATGACAAGAATGTCAATTAGAAAAAGTACTACCAACTACATGATGTTTTGAATTATGTAAACAATGTATAACAATTCTAAAACTTGCATACATAAAAAAATACATTAACAATGTAATATTGATAAGTGTAACTACAAATACGACTGCACTTCACTTTTAAAGCACAAAACTCAAACACATATCTGAAGTTTAACAGTTTCCTCATGCAATATTTGTTTTTAAAAATAATTATTAAAAGTAAACAAACAAGTTTATGCTTTGAAACTACAAAAAGCCAATATTGATATAAAAGTAAAACCACAAACATCAATAGTGCACTAACTATCATCCATTATCACAGATACAACTTATCACTTAGACCTGCATGTTTTGTTTTCTTATGTGAACAATAATTATGAAAAACAGTGAGAAGTGACAATAAGCTAACATTTAAAGCTTTACCAGATCTTATGACAAAATGGATTTATTAAAACAATTAATTACAACAAGAACGATAAAAAATATTTACCTTAACAGTATAAACTACTGAGATTCCTTCTGCCCTATATGTACAAGACTGACTTGCTCTATAGTTTATAGTAAAAAGTACAATGTTAAAAATATTGTTCATGTTAGATACAGCAGAATATAGTTTGTAGTTTTTTATATTCATTTTTTTCTGAAATAACCATACATATGCAAATAAAATGTATAAATAACTGAGAATCACTATACAATTTTCAAGCTTGATGAATCTATAATCAGACTAAGTTCCACATTTATGAAATTTAAATCAAATTTAACAAAATAAAATATTAAGATTTATACATCTATAATGAACCTCTCACAGTATTTGTGTAAAAGTATTTTTGTTTGTTTGTTCTTAAGCACAAAGCTACATAATTGTCTATCTGTGATATCAAAATCAGGTTGTTAGCATTATAAGCTTTCAGATTTATCAACTGTGTAACTGTGAAGCAATAGTAATGAAAAGTAACAAATCTAACAATGATTCAATTATGTTTCAAGAAAAAATTATAATATTTAAAAGATGGATAAAATTACTGCAACAGTGATCTTGATTGTACAAGAGATAAAATGTTCTATAGACAATATCTTGAAAGATTATATTAATCTTGAAATATAAAACGGAAAATGAAGTAAGCATTAAAATTAGATTTTGCTTAAATATTTACTGCAGTAAATAGAAATTTGAAACCAAAAGTGACTCTCTTTTTTACTTCATAGGAAATACATGGTGTTAATGAGAATTAGGCTTTTTCTTCTTTTACGTTAATCTAAGAAGTTAAAAGCACAAAATTCTGTCACAGTTATCAAGTATTTGATTTACTCAACACTCCTTATTTAGCAATAAAAGAATAAATACAAGCAGAAAATGGAAAATCTGAAAAAAAAAGGTAGATATGCATTTTGGAATTCCTAGAGATTATGCAAACTGCACAATGGATAAAAGCATTTTTATTCCTCACACGAACATCATCTTGTACTCCAACTTCTCAGAATCTAAATCACACAGATGTCAGCAATTCACAAATGTATTTTCAGTAAAATGTTTTGCATACAGTAGGCTTGTACAAATTACTAAAAACCCATCACATTTAATATAGATACAGATAGTAAACTTGGAATTATAGTCAACCTTTCTTTTCCAATATATGGTGGTCCATTGGACTGACCCCATGTACATTTGGTTAAGAGTTGAAAGTATCTGAGAAATGTTTGAGGTTATGGATTAAGTTTAAATAGTTATTAGTTAGCACTTATCAAAACATTTTGAGCATAACATTATTTTAATTGTATGTGGCATTAAATTAAAAGTAATTAACAAAAAAAAGTATATTTGGTTTCTTGAAGGAGATTTATACAACATGAATATCCATCCCTGCACAGATCAAAACAAGAAGACCTTACCTAAATGACATTTCATAAAAGAAACTTACATTTATAATTCTGGGAACATGATTAGTTGTATATTCCAGTAAATCTTTTTAATTTCCATAAAGCAATTTTTATTAACTAAAAAATGTTAACATTTTATGTTATATATGTATATAATTACTACAAAAAAACAACAACAGCAAATATTTGATCTGTTTAGTTAAACAAAAGCTGAACAACCTTTAGGGAAGAATGTTTTATAGTTATTTAGTCTGGTTGTTGTTGAGCACAAAGCTACATAAAGGACCATTTGTGCTTTGGCAACTGTGGATATTGAAAACCTGTGTGTCAGCATTATAAGCCCTCAAGACTTTCAGTTGAGCCACTAGCAGGCAGAATATTTAGAGATATCTGTCATTAATAGTCAAATGGAAAATCCACTCACTATGGAAACCTAATAGTAATTAGCTTTTGACATTTATTTCTTCTGCTTATAACATAAATTGAAAAAAAATGAAAACTATCTAGTTAAACAATTGTAAACTATATAAAAATGTCCTTCTACTCGCAAATGAGCTTAAAACATTCCTTAATTATTTTCTTTAAGTAGATTATCATTTTTATAAAGAAACAGAAAGATAAATAAAAAAACACAAAAGAAAATTATGACAAAAATATTAGTAACAACCTTTATGTTTTACAACACCTGCTGAGATGAGAAATCCATAAAAAATGAAGACATGTATAGATTACATAGATCTACAATTCTGTTTCTCATTTGAACATTTATTTCATTCTTGACAGGTACTTATAAAAATTCTGCAATTTTCACCATTTACATTTTATAGAAATACAGTGTTTGTACAAAGTTTGTTGAAAATGGCAAATCATCCAAAATTATTTTATATGCTGTTATTTCAGAGGTGACACAACATATTTAAGTGACTGCTTTTCTGCAGAAACAACTTAGATAATTTTTATATAACACATACATGTGTATACAGTCTGACAAAGAGTCTACTCAAAATGTCACATAAAATAGAATCAATTTTTCTTTATATTTTTGTTACTTTACAGCATGTTAATTGATTCTATATTTTTTTTTTCTATACAAACATATATTTTCTGTCTAGTTTTGGATCAAAATAAAATTATGCTTAGACAGCAACAAGGGTTTGGTCTTCTACTTTCACATTTAAAAAAATTGTATAAAGTCATGTTTCTTAAAATCCTTCATATTTAAAAAAGAAATATATTATTGTAAAATATTAACTGATAAGAACTTTTTCATAGCAAAAAATTAAATACATGTAATAACTATCTTCAAATAAGACAATAATTCCCTCTTTTTTTCAGTTCAGGACTATAATACATAATAACAAGTACACTTCTTTAACTAGATGCAGTTTTGAAAATAAATATTTTGTTCTAAACACAAAATCATTTATACCTTAACAGCAAACGTGTAGGTTTCTTCACAAAATTATTTTTATTTTACCACATATTCAAGCAAATAGATTTCCTAAAATGTTATCAATATTTGTTATGTTTTCATAAAAGCATAATGTACAATACTTAGAGTACTGTAACAATGTAATTGAACAATAATAATCTAAAATCTTAAAAGCAGGACTTTATATACTGGTTCTCAGACTTTCTGAAATACTTATTACTGAAGGTATCACTCCACTAATAGTACACTACTTACTAAAACAATGACTATCACACTAAAAACTTTATCATCATTATTCCTATCTTTTAATTGAACTGGTAATTATACTTTTATTGCAAAATAAAACAAAAAAGCATGTGACTCCATCTATTTTAAGTCTGCCTTTAAAAGGCTGAGATCTTTCCAGGAGAAATGTTTCTTAAAAGAGAGCAAGTTTTGTGCATTTTAACATGCAAGTGTTTACTCTTTAATGAAAGCTAGAAATAAACAAATTTCTAATGAAATTAAAAATAAGAACTAGTTTTAAACATAATGATGAACAAGTAAAATCATCCCCACCCACAGCTGGGAAATAAGAATAATATTATATACATCACACCAAGGCCCAGCCTGCAGGCCCTATATACCAGCAGAGGAACTAAAGCATGGGAGTTATCAATATCAATCTTGAGATTATGAAATGTTTCTAACACAAGTTCTGTAACCACCACAGAGAGAACAAAGTGCTTTTCTGTGACAATATTACAAAGAGAAGAACTTAAGAAAAGCCTGGGGTGTGACAGGAATACATTCAGGAACACAAACCTTATCTTCTATTTCCTCCTCACCATTTGCCATCTCAGCTACTTCTTTTGTATGTTGTAGTGTTGTATCAATACAGGGGTGCCCAAATGACTGGGAAGCAAATAACAATTAAAATATCATTCATTGCATACATGTGTTAGAATAAAAAAAGAAAATCCCAAAAAAATTTAGTAAATTAAATCAACTTTATACAATTACAATTTATATATATTTATATTAGTAATTTTTTAATGCTACCAAAATATAATTTACAATTTCATACATACAAATACATACCCTATTCTTAGTCAAATTTACTATCAAATGTTTCTATAAAAGTTTTTCCTTTTTCACATTTTTTTTTAGAAAATAAAATTCAGGCAAATCTATGCATAGGCCATGTAAACTTTACCAAATTTAGTAAGAGATGACAAGCATCATTACTTTAATTAGAATGTAACAGTTTCATATTTACTTTGTTATGTAATAAAATATCATAAATTCAATTATTTCTAAATGCTTGAGCAATTGTGATCTACAACTTTCCATGAAATATTTTTATACAATTATCACAGTTTTCCTAATTAACTATTATGACTTTTTAAACGACTGTAAAATTCTCCAATTTTTTTAGAGAAATCCTAAATCTGCTTAACAAAGTTGAACAATATACATATAACTGCTGACTTGGTAGTTTTATTACTTATCACATGCTTCACTATTTTATAGTATTATTCAGAAAAGTACATAAAAACAAAATTAAAATAATATGTAAATTAGAAAATAATTATATACATATATGAGAAGCATTTAGGGAAAAAATTATAAGCATACAGAACATGCATATTCTCTATGGCAATGGAGCAAAATAAAACAGTATGGGTTAGTAAAGGATTAAGATATCATATTGGAGATAGCATAATTAATTCAAAAAATTTAAACTGAAAATAAGAACTTCAAGAATTACAGGAAATCAAGAGAATTTGTTAAAAAGAATCATCTAAATAGTGTATTGTAGCTTGCAACATGACAAGTAGAATTTGGGGTAGCATTTATAGAAATATAGAGCACAAGACATGATATATTATTGTTTCACTGTATAGATCACTTGCAAGGCCTCACTTAAGAGTACTATGTTCAGCCCTAAGTTCTCTTTCTCAAGAAAAACATTGAATTGTTGAAAAAGGTTCAGAGAAGAACCACTAGGATAATACCGAGTATCTTTTCTTTTTTGGCTAATGTGCTTTAAACATATTCTTTGTTATTGTGTATACTGTGAAATTTCCTTCTAAACTGATTGTAGTTCCACATGGTTAAAATTCTTATTCAATTTTCATTCAAATGTAATGTAATGCATATACAGTACATAAAAGTAATTGCCTAAAAACCTCTGAATGCATTACTTGTAACTTGGCTCATCAGCCACAATCATAGGAACATTGATTCTGTTAACTTTTGTTTGAGTGGTAAAATTTAGTAAACTGAACAGCTATGCACAAGAAATAGAGAATACATCAACAAACCAGGGGATTTCAAATAAGAAAGAGAAGGTAAATATACAATAATACAAGTGTTAAACAATTTATGTATATACTGGAAATTATTATGGAAATCTATAGGTGATACACATATGGGAAGCTTCAATGATCTCCAAGAAAGCTTCAAACTTTGACTGTGATACTCTGTCATCAAAAATTGTTGTTTGTCATTACCAAAAAATGTGAAGTTGTACTGATCTGCATAGAGTACTGCTCTACAATTTTACTCATCCTACCAATTTTAACTTTGTTTAACTAAACAATGATATTTTGATCAGCCAAATATCTATTGAGGTCACTTTGTGCAAAGTATATTGTACTTTTGTACTTTCTTAGGGGTAACATTAACACTAAAGATAGATAGCTGGTAGGATCACTCCTGGATTGTCTGTATCACACAAACAGTAAGTGTACCTGAGTTACTTAACCTCACATCTGAAAAACTGGAGCTTCTAATTCCATTGAACTGGAACTATAAGTAGGTTGTAAAGAGGGTTTGTGAAATTAATACTGTACGTAATATCAGCAAACCTTTATTTCTACAAGTCTGTCATGTGACATTTATGTCTCAGGATTCATGAATGCATTTACCAGGCTGCTTTTTAGACTGGTATAACTGCTTGTCTTGTCAGAAGCATTATACTGGTGTGGCACAGTACTGTCTAACCAACTGAATGACAGCCAATCACCATATAAACTGTTAAAACAATTTTCTTTTATGCACTTCACTTTTATGTATACATAAAGATAATTTCTATGATACTTGCATTGAATACACATTTTATCCACTGCTTCTGTAATTATTTCCAATATTATATGCAAAAAAATTTTTTTCAGTAAATAACAGAATTAAGATCTTAAACAGCTAGAAGGAAAAACAAATGACAATATTTTGTTCGAAATGTATTTATAACTGTATAATAGTTTGTAATAATCAGGTGTTTAACTGTAATTAAAACCTTATTACTTTCTTTTTGCATTATGAAGTTCTTACTACTATTTCAGAAAGAACTGTTACATTATTGGCTTTGCTTAATGCTCCAATATACTTATGCAATATACGTAAAATGATTCATGTACTAATATAAAACCTACATGGTCATTTTAATATTAACCCTTAATTTTCCAAAAAGAACAACATTATTTTAGTAACTCTGTAGTAACACTGTAATAGTAATATAATAATGCAGTATCATAACAATAAGAACTTTACAGTAAAATGCAACAGTACAATACTAAGGCACTAATAGCACTTTCATAATGTTGAAAAACAAATTATCAGGTTCAGTTTTAATAAGTAATCAACACACTAATATTTGTTTACAGATATGCAAGTTTTAAAATAAATATCATTACAGGTGAACCACATTGTACACATCTGCCTTGTTTAGCCATTGTAGCTCACCTTCCAAAACAAACAACGGCAATGTCTACAGAGAAAGAGACAGTCAGCATACTCCTCCTTTAATCCAAACACTCTGAAAATTAAATAATAAAAGACTTATCACAGACACAGAATTATCACAATATCCAAACACAACATGTATTTGTAGTTAGATATGTACACACATATAGAGAGTTTTCATTGGTTACAAGACACTTTATAGGAGGAATGTAGAAAGGATTGCTCATACATAGTCATAATGATGTTATGTTGTAAATCTATGGCAGTATCTGAAACTAACAGTTACCATTTGTGCTCTGTGTTCTTTAATACTACTTTTATTAACAGTACTGGTTAGAAACTTTAATGTGTATCTAATTTTATTATTTTACTTTTATTATAAGCCCAGCATGGCTTGATGGTTAAGATGCTTAACTTCTAATCTGAAGGTCATGGGTTCAAATCTTCATCCCACCAAATATGTTACCCTTTCAGCTGTGATGGTCAGTCCCACTATTTGTTGATAAAAGAGTATCCCAACAGTTGGTAGTGGGTGGTGATGACTATCTGCCTTCCCTCTTGTCTTACACTGCTAAATTAAGGATGGTTAGTGCATATAGCCCTTGTGTAGTTTTGCATGAAATTCTAAAAATAAACAAGCAAACAATACTTTTATTATAGAGATTGCTTTGCATTGTTAACATATTATATGGATTTAGGTCAGCCTTAAGCCCCCTACTCTGACTAAACCTGTTGACATGTAACTGATTATATAGTCAAAAATATCATTAACAGCAGAAGCGCCAAACTAATTAAACAAGTTGTTCTAATCTTCATAAGTAAGAATCTAAAAAAAAATATTCAATCATTTATATAAAATACCTCATTGATTCTGAGTTTTGATCCAAGTAGAAAGCTTGCTCTGTTTGGAATTTAATATTAATAATTAAAATGATCCAATTTTAATTTTTTAATAAAACAATATCAAGCTGCATGAGCAGTAAATGATTGTGTCAAGTAACTATGTAATGAACTCTTGTGTTTACTAAATGATTTCTGTACCTATTAATTTCACCTTTTGTGGTCAAGTTAGGTGCATATTCAGAACTAAAAATCCCATTAGCTACATTTACAGAACATGGTACAAAAATACTAATGTATTGTTTTTCTACGAGTCAGACAGAAATAAAATGTTTAATCTTTAAACTATGTAATGAATTCTTGTGTTTACTAAATGATTTCTGTACCTATTAATTTCACCTTTTGTGGTCAAGTTAGGTGCATATTCAGAACTAAAAATCCCATTAGCTACATTTACAGAACATGGTACAAAAATACTAATGTATTGTTTTTCTACGAGTCAGACAGAAATAAAATGTTTAATCTTTAAACAGTAAATAAACAGTTGTTGATTTTCATTAACAAGACTTTTTTTATACTTCCTCCAACAATTCTTTATGCTAAATATAAAGTTTTATTAATATACATGTTTCTCAACTTATGTTAATCCTGAATATCTAAATTCAAAAGAAAAGGTTAAACAGGTAATGCCCAGTCTAATGTAATTAATAGCTTTCTTCTGTTACAACAAAATTTGATAAAGAAAGTAACTATACCATCATATACCTGTTAAGATAAACATTGCATCTATACTTATGATATCTGAAAAATAAACATCTGGTGCAGTGCCTCATAATATGAATAAAATAATTCTTGCTAACACTGATTAATTAAACTCATAACCTAAAAATATAGCTTTATAAATGACTAAAATGGAATGTATCAGTGTCATAAAACAATTGAAAACTATACATGACATATCAATCTTGTATACTCATCAAAACAAAATGACTATATAAATAACTTTCATTACGATACAGTATTTATCAGGCACCTATGCATGAAGAGACTTTGCATTAAACTACTAGTATTATTCAGTAGCTTTTAATTGTAAATTGACAAATTTAGGATTTCCAAACAACAATATACATCCATCTGAAGCTTATTTTCATTAAGTCATACAAATTCATACAACCAGCTAAAACAGTAGCAAATAAACAATTTTTAGCACTTCACAGGTTGTTTTCTGGATATTTTTAATGCAATTCTAATTGATTATCTTGTCATATGAAAGATATAAAACACTAACCACTTTTATTATGGTATAAACAAGCTTGCATTGTAGAATGCTGTTTGTAGTAGCTTCACAGTGATACAATGAACAAATTACAGTGTAAAAATACACAAATAACACCTTTATTTGCCCAGTGCTTTGCAAAATTGTCAATAATGCTTTGATAGGAAAGAGATAAAAATGAGAGATTTCGAAATTGTTAAGCCTAAAACCAGGAGTATCACAACTGAATGAGCATTTATTTTTTAGAAATTGGAACAACCATGATATTGCTATTTAACCTTTTTGCCCATTGTTAACTGTTACATTTTTAAGTAATGCAAATTTTTGTTAAAACAGTTTTTACATATAGAGGAAAAAACAGCATTTATCAGTTAATTATGATTTAAATAATAAAATACCTTACCAAACCTTTTTCACTTTTCCAATTTTATATGCATTATTTGCACATAAAGTAAACAATTGTAAAATGATCTTTTTTTTAATAACTTAAAGTTTTCACCTTCTACCAATTATCTTCAATTATTCAGAGTAACCTTAGTGATCTTTCCTCCTTTTATTTGTACAAGTATATATGATATGAATACATAATAAATATAATGTAAACATTTATTCTAGAATGATTTAGATACAAAATAAAAATTTTCAATTTTCACTTACTTTCTTTTTTGTAAACTGTCTTTATTTTTAATATTATTTGGTGAAGTGTTCTCTTATGCCTAATTTTACCATAATGTTCCCAATTGTAGCAAAAGTATCTAATGTTACTAAGAAATCTGCTGCATAGAAACATAAAACCCATTAAGAATGTTAGCAATTGCTTTGCAGGTATAACATTATTAAACTCGAAGTTTTTGATTATTTAAAAAGTTTAGTAAAAATAACACTGCTATTGAATAAGAACTTCCAATTAAATTATTTATGTATGCATATGATTGGGATATTTCTGAAAATATCATTATGATGTATGCATTCATCTCATTCAGTAATAAATAATTTCAAAATGAAAAGCATTAATGTGTTCAAAACAGGATCTGTTTATAAGCCTTTGGAAATAACATCTTGTTATTTACATTCAGGGAATAAAATTTATTCACATAATCTCAAATTACTTTAAAGTGAAAAACTTTAGAATATCATAATATGCTCAGTTTAAGTTTTAAGTTGAAACAATTATCTTAAAATTCAAATGAAAAATTAAACACATTTTGCGAGCTATAGATATTATAAGAACAGTAATATGATAATAAAGTAAAAACTATTTCAAATAACAAATAATAAAAGTAAATTTTTATCTGTGTATTTGTTGTTTTCATAGAAATATATCAATCTTACTTTCGAAGATGGTGGAACACTCCTTGCCAGTCTAACTTCATGGGATGCCCAGATTTATTCTTATAGCAGTCAAGAGCATGATGAACCTGTTGTAGAGTGAAATGAAAATAACAGAGTTGTCTCCAAATGTATTGTTCATTAATTAGGCCTTGCATGACACTGTATGCTTGACCTGAATTAATGAGGTCTCGATAGTCACAAAGTCGTAGGAGTATTTCTCGAATAAGCTCAGCTGGAAGATGTGTCAGCTTAAGACTTCCATCATCTTTTGGCTTTAAAATGAAAAAAAAATGTCATGATTTGCTTTGTCATTTATTGAAATGTTCTTATTAATTTCACAGTTTTTTTTTTCAGAGTATTAATAATGAAACTTTACACCACTGTGTTTTCAACAGAAAAGTAGATGATAATTTTCATTGCCTTGTAAACACATGCATACTACTATCTTATGGTGGGGTTTGAGAACTAAATTTGTAAAATATGCCTTCTATTATCTGAAACAACATAATGAAGGAACAAACATTTAATAAAACCTCTGATGGACTGCACAGGTTAGAAAATCAGGTTTCTACATACTTGCATAATGTGTTTATATATTTGAGCCAATATACCAACAGATTACCTTAAAACTGCTAAAACTCTTAAAGACTTAATTCCAGCTTTCATATAGTTACTGAGTAAATGTGTTCATCTGGGGTGACATGTGTAGTTGAAAACTATTAATAAATCCTCTTACTACTAATCAACATGAGGCTATTCACCTACAATAGTGACATTTAAATAATTATTTTCTGAATTATTGATATACTCTTCATTCTCTTATAATACTCTCACACAGACATTATATCTTAAAAACAGCTTCTATATAAATCAAAATCAAATGGAGGTCTAAATGAGATCTGAGAGATTATAGGACAAGATCTTCCTGTGGGAGGCTTCTTCCAACCTACTTATTAAAAAAAGTCTTTCACAATTACATACATAAAAAGGTTTATTTATAATATTGAGGAAAATTACCATAAGTCATGAAACTGTGCTGGTTATAAGAAGTTAAATTCCAATAAACTTGTAACAGTTAGCCTGGAAACAGCTACTAGTTAATAGCTAATTCAGTATTGATTAAAGAGCTGAAAACTCATTTAAACAAGTCTTTTTTTTAATGTTCATAAAATGTTAAACTGTTTTATTTACTACCATTTTTCCTTTTCAAAAAAAACTAGGCAATTTCCCTATCTTATTTGTCTCAACTACTTCTACACCACTAGAGTAAATAAAAACATAAAACAATTACAAATGATCTGCATTCAGAATATTAAAATTTAATAGCAATGTTTCTTATTCCACAGTATCTTTCACTTAACTCAAAAGATCCTGGTACAATTAATTAAGAAATCTTGCACTTGTGATTATTATATGCATAAATATTTATAGTCTACATCAGGAGCTCCCTCCCAATCACTGGCTGAGATTAGTTTATAACTACTAAATCATTCACAAACATTAATGGATATTGAAAGTCACTTTACTATTATCTTCAAATATTATGCTATTTAAACAGAAACTCCCATAATTCTAACCTCTTTGATCTTTATATTACTAGCAAACATGCATATCCGCTCAATTGTTTGAAGATGCTGCTCCCACAGAAGTGTGCTCCCCAGAGGGCGCCCCCAACAGTAATACTTTCTCATGGTTTTCTTCAAGTCATATAAAATTGCCTGAAGCATGTGGATGTTCTGCTGGTTGCTTGCCACTATAAATAAAGCTTCCAATTATACTTTTATTTGAAAAATCAAGTATAATTTACTTTATGATAAAATATTAATCTCAAGTTTGTTTGTTTTTTGCATTTGTTAAATGTACATATCATTACAGAATAATTTGCTACAATGAAGCTTCTGATTATAATACTTTGCAGAAAACTAAGATAATTAATTTTACAATAAAACATGAAGGGCAATAAAGACATTCATTGTGCTTGCTTATACATTTATTATTAGTATATTTTAAATTATTATGTAATGACATTGTTACTAAAAATAAATACTCCTATCATTATATATCTTGTTTAAACTTATTATGCAGTTAATGTTCTACTGAAAAACTGATTATTCCTAGAATTTTAATAGTAATACCTATAAAGACCTTGGTACATTGGTTGCAAAGGTCAAGAAGGTTACAGGAAGAATTCAAAAATTAAGGTCCGAACCTTATATAGTATCACATACTTACAATAACTCAAAGTAGAGATTAGGAGTAGTCTTGAAAACAAACTAAAAC
This sequence comes from Carcinoscorpius rotundicauda, assembly GCA_011833715.1. Taxonomy (NCBI): domain Eukaryota; kingdom Metazoa; phylum Arthropoda; class Merostomata; order Xiphosura; family Limulidae; genus Carcinoscorpius; species Carcinoscorpius rotundicauda. Next base: position 54,392,237 of record CM022394.1, on the reverse strand, counting down.
AACTTATCATGATTATAACAATTAGAGTCTAAACATGGAAAACCTGAGATGTGTATAAATTCAGAAAAAAAAAATACATGGGAAAATAGAAAAAAATATGTATTTAAAAATGAAGTCCATAAATAAATATATTATTATCTGTCTAATTTTAGGTAGAGACTGCATAAATGGTTGTTTGGTTTCAGGCCATGAGCACAAAGGAGTCTTTTGCCTTCAGATGAAAAGTACAGAAAGTTTCTAACATTTGTCTTATTTCAGATAAAGACCACAAAAAAGACTATTACTAATGTTTCTCTTTTTCAACTAAAAACCTATATCATTTCGGGTAGAAAATACATCAAATCACTAATGCATATCTTGATTCAGGTAAAAACAACAGAAAAACCTATTTGGTTTAAGATGAAGGATACAAAGTTTCTGATGTCTACATTGTTTAAAGATTGAGACCATGGATATGCATTTGATTTCAGGTGGAAATCTGTCTCAAATTTTTAATACTTAGTTTCTTATCTATAACATGTCAAGTGGATGTAAGTGCAACCACATTTAATTTACATATTGTATTTTTCAACGGGTTAGGCCCGGCATGGCCAGTTGGATAAGACACTCAACTTGTAATCTGAGAGTTGCAGGTTCAAATCCCCTTCACATCAAACATGCTTGCCCTTTCAGCTGTGTGGACATTATAATGAGACAGTCAATCCCACTATTCACTGGTAAAAGAGTAGCCTATGAGTTTGTGGTGAGTATTGATAACCAGATGTCTTCCCTCTAGTCTTACACTGCTAAATTGGGGATGGCTAGTGCAGATGTCCTCCTGCACAACTTTGCGTAAAATTCAAAACAAGCCAAATTCATAGAGTTAAACATAAATAATAATTGAAAATAGAAAGAAAACTCGTTGACATTTGAAACTGAGGGACTCAATGACCATTTGTCACCATAGGTGAATGTAATTCCTCAACTATTTTGTGGGTGGTTGGTTGATTTGGTGTTTTATGGCACAAAGCAGCTAGGCTATCTGTGCCAAACATCCAGCAAAAGGTAAAAATTAAAGTAAAATCAGAAAATTTATAAAAGGAAATTAAGATAAAATAAAACAAAGTTAAAAAAAGGCATAAAACATATGTTTACATCTAGTCTACATCATTAAGAGAAAAACTACAGTAATACAAATTGTAGAGGACTTTTTGTAGCATAATTGCAATTATCATAACTCACTAGGAAGAACAGGTAAGTACAAAAACCACTGTCAGCCACCTGAAGTTGGCCTTTTCAGTCCTGGTTCTGAGTTATTTGACATTATGGCTATTTCCAAAAAGTAAAGTAATAAAAGTTTTAAAAAGACTTGTAGAAAAATTTCAATAATAGCTCCCCAGGATGACTGACAGGTAGTTCAAACAGCAGTGTTAGTCACCTGAAGTTGGCCTTTCAAGTTATTTGACTTTATGGCCATTTTCTAATTTCAAATTGAACAAGATGGACTGTGATTCTTGAGAAGGAATCTCATTTAAAAAGGTCTAACATATAAATTAAGAAACTTAAATGGCATTAAAAATATTAATGGCCTTTAAAAAACTAAAAACATTTCCACCATCACCAAATAACACTGTCTGACAATATGGACAAACCTTCAGATAAATTATGGTGAAAATAGTGCCATCATTGAGAGTCATAACAATGACAAGAAAATAAAATGTGGTTTACTGTGACCTGAGTATCACACAGACTACACATTGGTGCATCAGTTCCGGATAAAAGAAAAAGATAAGTTAAAAAACTGTGACCAATGTGTAGTCTAGTTAGAACAACTTCCTCTTTCTAATCCTTACGGAAGCAAGGTGGCGAAAGTCCAATATCGGGTTTTATTTGGAAAAGCTTGTTGTCATATTGCTCATTCCAAGTCAACTGCCGACTGGCACAGAGCTCAGCCTTGAATACAGGACCATAGTCCATGTATGGAATAAGCACAGCAGTGACAATGCCAGAGCAGATAGATTTAACTGTAGTGCTGGTGAGCTTGTTCCCCCGAATACCAACATGGCCCGGTATCCAGGAAAACTGAGTAAAAGTAGATATTAATGAGAAATGGGCTAGTCGGTTTTGAATATCAGTGAGAAGAGAGTGTGAACTAATGTGAAGCAATTCCAGGATCAATAGAGAACTAACTGAGTCAGTATAAACAGTGCAATTTGAGTACTGATAAGCTTCTATGTGATCCAGGGCAAAAGAAATGGCATACAGTTCAGCAGTGAACAGAGAACCTGTAGAGGGGATTCTGGGTGCAACCACTGAACAACAACAAACCACACTGTCACCTGATTTTGAACCAACTGTATAAATAGAAGTGGAAGAATGGTTCAAAAGATGTTCAGCAAATAACAGGCAGTATTCTCAATCAGGAGTGTCTACTTTTCTCAGATGATTGGAGACTGTAAGAAGCCACAGTGGGATGGGCTGGCCAGTAGATACAGCAATGTTATCGAAGGGCAGACCCAATTCATCCAACTGTGCCTGGATACGAAGGCCAAAAGGAGTAATGGCAGATCATCTATTATGAAAAAGTATGGTGCATCGAGGAAAAAAAACACAATCCCAGGTGGCATGCTGTGGTAAGGAACGAAGTTTCAAAGCATATAGTAAAGATAACTGCAAACGGCAGAGGTGCAAAGAAGGATTATGAGACTATGTATAAACTCTGAACTGGGAGAGTGCAGAAAGTCCCAAAGCAGAACCAACGTTCCTGATGACAAATGGGGTCCAGCATCTTCAAGAACGAGACTTGGCAAAGTATGATATATCTTTAGCATACAACATCAATCTACCTCCAATTGGTGGAAGAGAGGACGTAGAGGATGTTCAGTGATATTGAACATTTGAATCGTAGCGACTTGATATGTGGTATAAAGGTCAGCTTGTGGTCAAAGATAAGCCCAAGAACTTTGTCTCAGGGACCAGGGAAAGCACAACTTCACTAACACGGAATTCAGGATCGGGGTGAATATCTCATTGGCAGCAATGCATGCAAACGATTTTAAAGAGAGATAAGTTAAAACTGTTTGCTGTGGTCCACTTTAGTAAACAATTAAGAGCAGTCTGTAGCTGCTGCTCAATATACCTCATGTTCAATGACTGACAGGAAATGTGAAAGTCATCAACATAGAACCTGTTAGCAACAGTAAGAGAGAGTTGTTCAGTGATGGCATTAATCTTTATACTGAAAAGTATGGCACTCAAAACACAGCCCTGAGGGACTACAGGTTCCTGCAGAAAAGAAAGGGAAAGTGTCCAGCCCACATGAACTTAGAATCTCTTGTCCAATAAAAAAATGTTAATAAAAAATGGGCAAACAACCATGTAACCCATATATCTTGAAGACTCGCAAAATGCCATACCTTCATGTTGTATCATAAGTCTTCTCAATGCCAAAAATTACTGATACAAGATGTTGTCATTTGAGAAAGATTTCTCTGATGGACGTTTCAAGTCAAATCAGGTGATCCAGGGTGAAGTGCTGTTGCTGGAACCCACACTGGATGGATGAGAGGAGGTTGTTTGATTCGAGGAACCAAATGAGATGAGCATTAATTATCCTCTCTAAGTTTTATGGAGACAGCTCATCAAAGCAATTGGACTGTAGTTTAAAGAAGTGTTGAGATCCTTCACAGACTTAGAGAAAGGTAAGGCAATAGCTTAGTGCCAGGCATCAGGAAAAACATTCTCCTGCTAGATCCGGTTAAAAACAAGCAGAAGAATAGTAAAAGAAGCAGGAGATAAATGATGCAGCATTTCATAGTGTACATCAAGTTCAGATGATGTACTGCCAGACCAACGAAGGGCCAGTTTGAGTTTCACAGTGTATAGGGATGATTGTAGTCATAGAGACAATCAGCTCAAAAGGACAGAAATGTTTGCTCTGCCTGAGTCTTGATGGCTAAGAAGGTGAAGGAAGAAGCAGAAGTGCTAGATACCCAGCAAAAGTTTTCACCTAGAGTATTAGTGATGCTCCTGGTATTAGCTACTTCCTGGCTATCAGAGAGCAGGATCAAGAAGGGGAACATAATCCAAAATCCCTTCTGGCTTTGATGTCTTATCCAGCAAGCACGTGCACTGGTCTGCTGGAAAGCAATGCAATGTGAGAGTGTGGAATACCTTTGAAAAGTATCCCAGGCTCGTTTTTGAGCCCTCCATGCCATGTGGCAGGCAGGATTCCACCACAGATGAAGATATCGTGGAAAACGTGTTGAGATTTTAGGAATACACTGAGCAGCTGCTTGTATAATATAGTTAGTTACTGCTGCCATACAGTTGTCTACTGATGGCTTACAGACAATGGCAGAATCAAGTTCTGCAAAAGCAGTGAAAGAGAGCTAGTTTACTAGATCCAGCTTCCACCGGGATGTGCAGGTCAGGTGGTATCAACCATGGCCAGTCTCTCTCAAAATTATAGGAAAATGATCACTGCCTCATGGAGTCAACCCTCCAAGATAAATGGGAGAAAAGTGAAAAAAAGCCAACTGAGAGGTCAATAGCAATAAAGGACTGACTAGGTGCATGAAAATAAGTAGATGAACCAGTATTGAAAAGAGAAACGTTGTGATCAGAGAGCATATGCTCTATGGAGTGACCCCTCCTATCAATGTCAGCATTTCGCCATAGGGGATGATGTCCATTAAAGTCCCCTAGGATTAAAAGGGAGACAGCAACTGTTCAATGTTAGCATCAAGGTCTGACTGATCATAGGTCTTTCCAGGCAACAGGCAGAGAAAACAAACAGTAATGGAATGACCCAAGGAAACACGGATGACTATGGCCTCAAAGGGTGTGTCGAGTGGCAAAGACAGGGTGGGCACATGCTGATCAACCAACAGTGCCACCCCTCCGTCACACAGCATGTCATTTCTGTACAAAGAAAACTGTCAAAAGGTGACTGTATTGGCAGGTTTCACAAATGTTTCCTGTAAGGAGAGACATACAGAATGGTGGGAAGCAATCATTGTTTTGATGTCATCTAGACTAAGATGTAAACTTCGATAGTTCCATTGTATCAAGGTGGCCATTTTTATTTATGTATAAGTGAATTGAATGGAGAACCTTTTCATTTACAACCAGGACTTTTTTCTTTACTGTCTTTATTTGAGGGAGATCTATCAATCTCCATAGATCCTTCACTAGGTCGATTGGGCAGGTCTTTGCTCTTTGAAGAGAATTCCAGTGACTGAGGACATGAATGAATGATCATTTTGCATCTCAATGTGGGAGAAAAAGATGTATCCATAGAAATGCCTGTGTCCAAGACCAAAGGAAGGGATCTTGGGACTTGTTGGAATATATGTTATGAATAGAGATGAGTGCTGAAGTTGATTCATCAACCTTTTTAACCATGAAGGTAAAAAAACTTTTCAATTGTTTTGAGAAGAATTCTTTTGAAGGCACAGAGAGATCCATCTGCACTCCCACTGCAGTAGTGGAACAAAGTGCAGGAGCATATATCTGAGATGAAGTGGTGGACAGCAACTTGGGAGCCTCAGGAAGATAATGTTATGAATCATTTTCAAACATTCCACCTCTTTCTCTTCCAATCATTTGGGGCAAAAACAAAGTAGAATGGGTAACAGTCACTGCAATTGAGGCAACAATAGACTGTTTCCCAATTGTAGACATCATGGTTCTTGCAACCACAACAAGCACACATCAAGGAACCACTATATGACGTCTTTCAGTGACTGAACCACTGACACTGGAAACATTGGAGAGGGTGTGGAATGTATGGCCATACTCTGCAATTAAGACAACCTACCTTGAAGGTACCAGGTGAAGATGGTGACATAAATGTGAGAATGAGGACATTGGTTGGCATTACAATTCCATCTTTGCAAGTGGATGTATGCCTCACTGCAGAAACCCCTTGGGTGGAGAAACCAGTGAAAATCTCCGACTCTGGGATGTTCTTCAAATCCCTCTCAACAATAACTCCTCATGACCATGAGAATTCAAAGTAACATGAGGTGTAACCTCAACTGATATATCCCCAACTGCCTTTGACTGCAAGAGGAGTTTGAGATGTGGATGTTTCCACCAATATGTCATCACATCAAAGCTTCTTTACTGACTTTGGAGAGCCAGCAAGTCCCTCTAGTTTCTTTTGAATAAAAAAAGGAGACATATGTCCTAAAGATTTGTCTAAAATTGAATGCAATAGAAAATGAGGTACAACAGGTGGTACAGCTGGTGAGGACAAGAACACTGCAGCAATGCCAGGGTTTCATGAGTAACATACCCAAAAACCAGAATCAGATAAATGTCCACAACACCTGTTGAAAACATTCAGCACTGGTATTTGGTTGACTCCTAGCCCAAGTGAACCAAAAAAATGACCCAAGGCTGCCCGTCTACAGGAATTCAAGGCCAAAGTGGTGTGTTAGGGTTGGACCCCTCAACCACCAAGATCCTCTCCTCCCCTTCACAGGTCACTATGCACGGCAAACATGTGGGTGAATGTTTAGATTCCAGAGGAGGTAAACTAAAAGAACAGAACCTTCCCTGGGAGGTCCCCTCACCACGTACAGGAATCCACACCGAGGAGTACTATTTTGTGATAATTTTTCTACCTTTCAACTGACATTATTAATTTTGCAACTGAAACTACCTGTCAAGCAAACAATTTGACACACTAGTTTGTATATTTCCAAGTCTTTTCAGTAGTTTAATAAGTTTTTTTTTCACTTTGTGTTTAACCAATGCAAATCTCTTCTTGATTTTTAAAAAAATTATTTCAGTCTTTAGTTGAGTGATTTGTTGTATATTTTATGAAAAGAAATAGTTAATACATAAAATCTGGATTTGAAATAGATTTAAACTAATAAAATAAAGTTAAAGTACATAACACACACTGTATTACAAAACCACATAAATATTATATCTCAGATCAGTCTTTCAAATAATTCTTTTAACATTTTTACTGCCCCCCCCAACAAAATACTATTTACTTTCATGAAAAAATAAGATTTTGCACACAGTAAGAAAAAAACGTTTTCTGACTTCTGCAATGACTTGTACAAAAATATTTTCAATAATTCATTACTGTGCTATTAAACATTAAAATGGCTGACAGTACCTTGACCAGCTACTTCTTCTAGTAAAACAAAGAGAACTTTGGTAGCACAGCCACTGAGTGTTGTGAGATTCTGGCTGATGATAAGGTGGATAAGCTAAGTAAATAAAAAACAACCACATTCTTCGTTTAAATAGTGAGGTATTGTAGAAATGTACATACAAAAGTTAATTTTATTTTTACCAAGAAAAGAGACAAATTATCTACAAACCATGTTTAACAGCATATTTTACTTACCTGAAGATTTTTACATACTCAACAACAACAACACTTAATAAGCAACTAATTCTAAAATAAATAAATAATCAAAAAACCCAAAAATAAGTTGATAGGAAATAATGTGCCTCACCTTGCAAATGTAATTAAATCTTCTTATATCCTTAACACCATTTCGAAAGTCAAGTCTCCGAAAAGCTTCACTGATTGTGTTATAACCTGCAACCTAAAATATTTTAATTCCATCAACTGTTATGCTAAAAATACATTTTTCAATAAAAAGAAACATAATATCATAAGATAACTAACTTGCCACCAATAAAAGTACTGTTTACATGTACGTCAATGTTTGTCTTAACTTTTACACAAACATATTTAGTTTCAAATTCACTACAAACACGCACATCAAAAACTTAACAAGCACGTGTAAAAATTTAGTTGAAAACTTTGCCTCTATTCTAAAAACAAGGTTTATTAGATAAAATATTCATTTTAAATTTCAAATCACAATTTCAGGAATAAAACTAAATAGGTATTAATTTTGCAAAAACAAAGCATACATTAAATCTCATCATCTGTTTAACTTTCCTTTACATGATCATTAAATATAAAAATGAAAAACTTATTAGCAAGGTATTTTACCTCTCTTGTTGACTTGATGGTAATGGGGAAATGTGGCTGCCACAGATGATTTTCTAAAATAAAACGTGCATTATTTTCTTGAAACTATCAATTTGAAATTTAATTCATATAGAGCTAACCTAAAAATGTGTAATGTAGTAAAACAATGTAATCAAACTTTTATCAATTGACAATTATTTTAATATCACAAGAGACAAGTTAACCTTCTTCTAGCCTTTGCTATAAATTTAAATAATGCTTTTATATCATAATGTAAAATGCAACTAGTCAGTAATTAAGTTGAAATTTTGAAAGAGTTGGAATTCCCTTTTATAAAATGCTGATCCAGATCACTCCATTGTAATTTAACAACTACAACTAGTGGATTTTAAGTACAGAATTTCTTTTTCACAGAAGTGTGAAATCTTGTGTTTGAAAATAAGAACTATTATTCCAATATATGGTCAGTAGTAGCATGCATACTCTTCAGGTATATTCAGACAAAAGCAGAAGAAATGTTTCTTCACTGTTTCTTATTTTAAGAAGGTAGGAATGACACAAATTTATGAAGTATAAAATATTAGCTTTTTCTAAATAACATTAATATATAATATTTTTAGTTTCTCAAAGCTGATGAACTTTTACTTATTGTAAAAACAAACAAACAAACATCAAATTTAAGCAGTTACTATATTATACGAGTAAAAATTTGAGGTTCTAGAACCATCACTGGTAAACACATTATCTTAAAGCTGTATGCATTTCATGGAAAGCAATTTCAAAATCATGAATATTAATAGTTTTTAGAGCTCTTACCTCTTCTCTTCTGACACTTTTCACTAGCAGTGATGGCTGTAGTTTTAATTTTGCTTTCTGAATCACTGTCACTGCTATCTGTACTCCCATCACTATCTAATGAAAACCTAGAATTAATGAAACAACATTTTTATTTCGTTAAAAAAAATCTTTAACATATTTAGTTCTAAATGTTACAGTTGCTTGATCAAGAGAGATTTGAAAATCCCACTTTCACAAAAACATTTGATAAAAACAGAAAACTATCACATTCCAAAAAATGTATATAAATTGTAAGAAATTAAAGTAAGCATTCTCACAACATCATCTCTGTTAGTTTCAAAGTAAAAATCAAGAGTTATGTACAACATTTATCTTGTCCCTCCCCCTCTTTCCATTGTTCTGGGATAACCTTAATAATAGTCATTATATCCATCCAGTAAATATGAGAACTGATTGTAGTGAGATAGAAAGCATGTGTAGGGTTTTTGAAATCTGCATTACTTGAGCTTGGGCCATTAACTCTTAACTCATATTTGTGTTGTGAAGGCTATATCCTACAAACTATGTAGTTCAAACTCCAAATAGACAACTTTCCATCTTGACCATTAAAGTATTTTCAATGCTAAAAATGACAAAACTAAACCTCTAAAAAAGTTATTTAAATACTGATAAAAAGAAAAATATACAAAACTTTGAAAATAACCCAAAGATGGTTGAATAACAAAGCCTATTAATGAATTATAATTTTCCAAAAATAACGGAGAATAATACTTATCCTTTTACTAATTCAGTCACAAGATCTCCAAGAAGTATTCTTATGCCTTCTAACATTTCAATGATTTACTGTATATAGAAAATTAAAAGTATTATGAAATTTATTTCTTAGCTTGTATATACAGCACTGTTGTAGTATTATTCTTTTGTTGGTGGGACATTTTATCTTGTATAAATGATTTAATGTTCAGTCTACTTAACAACAACATGTTAATTTTATTTCTATCTTAAAATTTCTGTACACTCTTGTATGATTTGTAATTTGTTGTAGGCCTAGGTTTACAGCCATACTCTTATAAAAATCAACTGATTTGTATAAAATAACTAAATATTCACAACTGCTAACACAAATTTAAATAATGCACATTGATTAATTCACTTTATTGATTACAAACAACTCTTTACTTTCTTGATACTTATTGACTTATTCATCCATATTTATGATCGTATTCTTATTCTGGATACTTCAAAGTATACTGTTCATTAATATTCCCAACTATTGTGTTAACTTGTTAACTTAAAACAATGCCACTTTTAATAATTGTAAGCCCTTTGAATAATTCTAATGCAAAAAAAATGAAATTACAATAAAATGTTCATTTAGTCAGTCTTCCAAGTTGTTTTTGCATACCATTTCACCTCAATGAAATCAGTTTTATCAACAGCAACATCATACCTACCTTCTGTCTTATCATAAGCTGATTTAATTATCCTGAACTGCTTCCCTTGCCTTTCCCTGTAATCCTGCATATGCAAAATGCTTAATGTTTTCATTTGTCTATTAGAAAAAAAGTTACATCTTCAATCATCTGATAAGAAAGTTAAATGCTATAATAAATTGAATAATATCTAATGTCACTACATGGCTTTTACTCAAGTATGCATGTAATGTGCAATGTTGCATAAGATGGTATTAATGAATATAGCTTTATACAATGCTAATACAAAATCTATCGCATCAGTGACACAAAATGTAATCATATCCACTAATGAAAGGAAACAACTACCAGAGGGAAAAAAAAACAATTATTCAGAACCTGCTTCAAGGAAGCACTGGGATACCCATGAATAATGGCCACGCAATAATCAATTATCTAGCTGGGATAGGTACTTTTGATTTATCCACTAACAACTGGATAAAGTACCACAACTTTATTCCTCACAACCATAAGAACTCGTCCAACCATTGCTTCCTTAGGACATAACAGAATATTTAGACAGAGCCATTTTATAAAGAATTATTGATATTAACTCCTGGTCTAAGTATTTCACTTCTTGGTGGTGCAATGTTCCCATCCCTGTTTCTACCAAAAGTTCAACCTCCAATACAGTAATTACCATGTAATGTACATGAATTTCCAAATTATCGACTGTGAAGCTAGTCTAGCCTTACTTATATGTTTTCACATGAAATCAGTTCCCAGTGTTTACTCTTTCTGAACATCAATAATCCACACATCACGAGGTACAGAATAGCTTCCAACAGTAAGTGTAACTTACAACTTTTCTTTGCTGGAAGTATGTGTAAACATGCTGTTTATATTAAACCTTATTTCTTCATCTATGAAAACAATTTTAAACTTTTATTAACATATCAGATTAAACGATTATAACTACAGAAGCATTATCAAACCAAATTTCTATCAATAATCCCACAGACACCTGTTGATTTTCCTTAAATAACATACTTCTTTTCTCATTAGGGACAGTTGGAGCATTGCCAGCTGATCTTCACTTTGTAAATTCAATACCTGCACCTTTATTTGCACCTTTGATGAATCAAGTTCCATCACCAACATTAGAATGCCCTTCAAAGATGTACACTTACTTAACTTCAACCTGACCCTCATCTGCTATGGCATATATACACAACAGTCTCATGTCAACAAATCCATCATTTTATGAGGAGCATCTGATTAAGATAACAGTGTAAATTCAGCTACAATCTCTTCTTTCATCTGTACCCTGTTTCACAACTTTGCTTTGAATACTTGTTTCTGGTGCAAAACTCCAAAAGTGTTAGATTAGATAGCTACCAATGCTTGTTACTCAATACAGCTCTACTCAACTGGAAGATTACCTAATGTTGTACACACTGATCCATTTAAAGGGCCACATGATAGGTAGATTGTGTTAACTACTCTACCTATTCAAACTGAGCCATAGTACTTTCCCATACAGTTGTTGGTTTCTCTACAGACTGATACTGAACTGACCATATAAACTCTGGAACTGAATTTGATAATTTCATGACTATGGTAAATCAGTAAGATTCTTCAGAAACAGGTGGCACAACAGCTGTAGTAACAAGTTCTCCTATTTCATATTTGATAGTAGATGATGTTTTTGGTTGGAATTTTTGAGCCAATGCAAAAAGAAGTAGCTGGCTTAATCTTTGAATTAAATAATTTACCTTCCAAATACTTTATTCTGTTAGTGATGTTAGTTTATACCCAAGTGACACTACGATCTATCTTAATGTCTTTCTTTACTTCAATTTTCACCTGTTAACTTTGTGATTACAGTCTTGCTGTAGGTCAATTTGTTACTACAGTCTTTCCATACTTTTTCAATTAGCCAATTATTACATTTCAGAGCCATTTTTAAGATGTGTAATCATCAGACAGTGTATGACTACATCTGTAATAGTTTCATTGATCTTGTCTTCAAGCAGATTTATTGCTGATTTTATTTTTTCTTAAGTAGTATATGTCTCTTACCTCTTGATCTTTTCATTTTCTTTCAATTTCATCAATATATTTTTCCCCATTTCATTTTTATTTGATCTCTTGATTTTTCTGTAAATTTATTCTTGGTCTTATCTTAATAATTTCATCATCTTAAATAATACTCATTCTCTCACTTTGTGGTTAGCATTTTCACAATTGAAGATTACACTCAAGTATATCCAAGTTTAACTTTAAATTCACAAATTCATTTGTTAAATGACTTGCAAACCATCTTTCAACAGACTTTCCAAACATTTTCCCAAAACTGATGTAAAGCTAATGTAATTACTAGGACAATGTTAATCACTTCCCTCGAAAAGAGAACTTGCATTAGCTACCTTAGTGGTACCTTCCCACTATTCAATGACTGATTAAAAAAAATTTTAGTGAATGACTCACATATCCAATCTTTAACTTCCTTCAAAACTCTCAGGGAACATTATCTGGCCTTATCATTTTCTAAACTTCCCGATTTTTTCTTAATCAGCTCAGAATTAATGCAGTCAATTTATTTTGTCTCAACTTCATTTATAAATACTGCTTAAATGTTTGTTAGTAGAAACTGAAGAAAAAGTAAAATTTAATAACCTAGCCACTTCTGACACTATGCTGTAATATTGTTCTTTTAAATTATCTCATGCAAATAATTCAGTGTTCAGTCTATACACCCTTGTGCAAATTAATTTAAACAAATGGTCATTTTACAATATTTTCATCATTGCGGGCTGTGTAGGCTCGCTGGACCCGCTGATTTCCTTTAATAGTCATTTTTTCACACAGACAGTGTCATTAACTGTGTTTTGTAGTACAGTCGATCTATTTTTGGGATATGTGATGAAATTTTGAGGAATAATACATCATTCAAAATTGCGTCAGAAAGGCAAGGAGACCAGTCAAAAAACAACTTCTTATGAACTTAATGAAGAAAATATGGTATCAATGAGGTCTGAAATATAAGAACTGGATGCAAAAACAATGGAGGAAGGTGATATTCAGTGACGAGACTCATTTCTTCGTACAGGGTCAAAGAAGTCTGCATGTTTGCAGATCTCCAGGTGAGAAACTTCGAGAATTTCACATCAATCAGTTCGTAAAACATCCCTTGAAGAAGATGTATTGGGGCTTTTTCAGCTACTATGGCATTGAAGGCTTACATATCTTAGAAGGTATGATGCAAGGACTACAATACATCGAAGTTTTGCAGAGAAAAGTCATTCCAGAATTAAAAAAGAGATTTCCAGATGGATCTGGTATTTTTCTGCAAGATCTGGCTCCATGCCACACAACAAAACTTTTGAAGAATTTTATGACCACAATGCGAATAAAGGTGCTGGACTGGCCTGGAAACTCTCTGGACTTAAATCCTATTGAAAATCTTTGAGCGATTTGTAAAAAAAAGACTTTGAGGAAAAGACTGTACTACGAAAGATAAGCTAATTAAGACCATAATTGAGGTGTGGTACCAAGATCCAAAAATTAGTAAAAATTGCAGTCAACTCGTGGACTCGATGCTAAAGAGAATTAATTATCTTCTGAAAAATAAAGGCGGTCATATCATGTATTAATTCGTGCACAATTTTTGGATTCTCAGAAATAAAATGCAAAAAATTGAAAAAAATCGTAATTTTCCGTCTTCTTTCAATTAATTTGCACAAGGGTGTATAACAAATTAGTTTTATTTCCTTCTTAACATCTATAGGATTGTAAACTGTGTAACTTGTTGCAGACCTATGTTTACAGCTACATTATTTGCTCTACAATACTGTAAAAAGCAACTTACTTCTACAAAGTAACTCAATATGCATGATATCCAACATAAATCCAAAAACATAAAAACACTGATTGTTTAACTCTACCACTTAGAAAACAATTCTTATCTTCTTGATGCTTCACTGTTTCGCTCAAACTTACTTAACCAACTGATTAATCTAATCCTTGTTTAAAATATCTTGAGAAGCTTCTTGTTCATTAATATTCACAAATATTCCAGTAATAAAAACAAATCCTAAAGAGATGTATCCTTCAGCTAACTTACAACACAAAAACATAGCTTAAAACAATACACACACCAAGGGTTGAATATATTATATCAAAACAATTTTGAATATGCAAATCAACTGGTTACAACACAACCAAGCACAGTATAAGTGCAGTTGCAATAAGATAGCATGTGTCAAAATCCAGTGAGAAAATGTTAGACACTCATAGGTAGTGTAATGCCACTGAAAACATATCACTTTTGGAAAGGGTTATGTAACAGTGCTTTCCAATCCAAAACATACATAAAACATGTACTCATGTCATAAAGACGTGTTCAGATAGGGGATTAAGAATCTCAAAGATTGGAATACCCTTATACTTAATGGAACTAAAGAAACAAAGGAATGTGGATTAACTTAGGGCACAAGGTTTAGTTTGTATTTTGCACAAAGCTACACAAGGGATATCTGAACTTGTCATCCTGAATTTAGCAGTGTAAGACTAGAGGGAAGGCAGCTAGTCATCACCACCCACTGCTAACTCTTGGGCTACTCTTTTACCAACAAAGAGTGGGACTGACTATAATGTTATAATGCCCCCCCCAAGGCTGAAAAGGCAAGCATGTTTGGGTTGATGGGGATGTAAGGTGTTAGAACAGCAAACCACACCACAGCTATAGTGAGAAGAGTGTGGCATCCTGTAACAGGTGAGAATATATGAACATGAAAGATAGTAATAAAAACTTCCCTATTGTCTCAAACATCAATTATCTACAAAATCTCATAGAGTCTCCATTTCAAAACAAGGTCAAATGGGAATGGATTCACAAGGATAAGGATTCCAATCATTCCTGTTGTTCATGTAGCTGTAAAATGAAACAGATATTCATATTATTCCATATAAAAGCATGCTAGTGAAGTCACCAGATGTAGTTTGTATGAATTTGTGAGTAATCATACTGTTGAAATGATATTTGAGAAACCATCATCCTTGTTCACAAGATGGGTTAAGGAATGATGTACTTTTGACACGAAAAACTTACAACAAAGGATTTTACAATGGAAATTACGTTTCAGAACTATTTTTAAAATGTGTAGTCATCAAAGTATGACTATAGTGATAACATGAACTGTAGGAAAGCTTCAAAACCATTTTAATATAACATACTCAATCTTTTAAGAAACTCGTTATTATGATACATTTCATCATTTGCATTACTAATATTTACTACTACAACATTTTGTTACAACTTAGTTCATAAAAATGTGTTAATATAATCACACCATATTGTGTTAAAAATGTGTTAATATAATTACACTATACTGTGTTAAAAACGTGCTAATATAATTACACTATCAATCACTCCAAACATTCTCATCTCTATTCATTTTTATCCGTATATTCCATGCAACGAAACTTGATGGCATGGAATGTCGCTAGTTTATCTTCCAATACATGCCTTAAAACAACGTTTGAATAATTGTTTGTTTGTTGTTTTTTTGGCATTTCGCACAAAGCTACTCGAGAGCTATCTGTGCCAGCCGTCCCTAATTAAGCAGTGTAAGACTAGAGGGAAGGCAGCTAGTCATCACCACCCACCGCCAACTCTTGGGCTACTCTTTTACCAACGAATAGTGGGATTGACCGTAACATTATACACCCCCACGGCTGGGAAGGCGTGCTCGTTTGAATAAAGGAATTAGAGAGGAAACAAAGAACTGGTACAAAAACAGTGTTGAAAGTAGAAATGTCTACCAACCAGTTGAGACATTTTTTTTTAAATAAAGCATAAAAGACGCCAATTACTGAGCTATATCCCATTTCATTTTAATTATAATTTATTTGAGTTTTTATTTCACACAAAAAATAAAAAATGCTGCTCTGAATACCTAGCAAATACAAAATGCAGAATAATCCGCTTTTATTAACCCACAAGCTTAGTTCGGTAAATTTTTTTTAAATAAAGGAATCATGTATTGCGAGCATCCATGTATAATTAGTTATAAAACCTGTGTTACTACCATAAATATCTCAACCCGTTTGCAAAAAGAAAGAAGAACGATTACATTATTGACCTAACATTACCACTTGCTTGTTTTCTTCTGCAAATAAAACTACAGAACTACTTGAAAAAATTTACGATTATTCTAGAAAATCTTATGTTTTTTTAGTGGAAAAGCTACACAACAGGCTATCTACACTTTGTCTACTGTGAGGAATCGAACACTGGATTTTACCGTTGTGAGCCCGTAAACTTGTCGTTGGCCCATCGGTGGACACTAAAGAGATCTCAGCGCCTGTGTGCACTCATTAAAGATTGGAAATAGCTTTTATAAATGTCATGTTTATTTTGTACGAATGACTTGTTTATATAATAACAATAGCATTGTTTTTCTCTGTCACTTTGAAGCATCTATTCCACATTATGCAATATTATGATCTGTATAAGTTCAGCGTTTCCATGAAGGACTTCAATATTGCACAAACAAAATAAAAATACTGCATTTCACTAAATATTATTCTGCAAACTAACATCACAGATTTCAGTTCTGTTAATACGATGTTTTATTGACCACAAATATATTCAACCCATCGTAATGTTCTGTTATTACACCACATTCGAATAAAAAAATAGATTATACGTACGCAAAGATTTTACATCCATCTTAAACTAAGAAAATATCGACAAAAAAAAACAAGTGTAGACGCACCTCGCAACTAGAATATATAGTATTAATAAATAAACAGCCTCCTTCTTAATAAGGCCTAAAAACATTAATCCTGATGGGCATATATATATGTACTGCAATTTTTGTGAGAACAACTAAATCCACACAAGCAGAATAACTCTCTAAGGCTGAGAAATCGGCAGCGTAGAACGTTAGTAATCCACGTACAGGTTGCAAGTCGAAGTGTCATTTAATATTATATTACATAGTGACACATACGATTGAGTATGTTATGTAAATCTGCAAGTCATGCGACAACCACAACCTACATACAGTTGTATTGGAATGGCATGTGTCAAAACTCCATTGTGAAACTGAGGTTTCATAAGAATAGTACGCAATGAACTGAAAACTAGTCACTTTTGGAAGGGTATGAAGCAGCCCCTTAAAATGCAAAACATTCGTACACTCAGATCAAGAAGATGTTTCAAATCGAAGATTGAGAATTCCAAGTCATAAGACAGCAATTATACTTAATGGCGTTACGAAACAAAGGAATATGGATTAACTTTGGAAACCAAGACCAAACAGAAGAGACCGCAATAATTCGAACCTCAGCCGCGGAGAACAAACTTGATGTTTCGTAACAGATGATAATCTAAACACAGTGGCAACAGTCGTTCATGTGGCCAAGGCAACTGCACAGACCATAATCAACAAGGAAAAAGAAACAAAAACGTATCTGGTCAATCGTTGCATATATGCAACCTTAGGCAAGTGGACAATGAATCGCGTATTTATGCATACTAAAGACATAATGGTAAACTTTTCTTTAAGCCATGCAACGAGGTTCAATGTGTGGTTCCAATATGGAGTACAATAAAATGGAAATACAAAAAGATATCCTAACCAAACCAAACGTTCATGAAATTGTATATCTTCGCAGGAAAAGGATATACGAATAACCTAGTTAGAAACGACTTGGAACATTTATGAAAAAAACATGTGAACTATAGAAAAAATATAAACACATGCACCATAATAAAACATAACAAACAGGCCGTTCAGTCTGATGTTGAATATGATAAAAAAATCAACAAATCAAAATTTATTCTTAGAATATTTAAGCTACGAGCACCTATTCAGCCTTGTGTTGTTTCTTAGGCTTGCATACAGCATGCTCAATTCAATGACAATCTATCACAGACTTTCAATGACGTACTAATACTGTATTGGAAATTTAGTGCTAGAAATATTCCAGAATTGAGTTGTACAAAATTTCAACTAAATAAATATGTGCCCAGTAATAACATACACCTCTCAGTATCACTTTAAAACAAAATATAAGCTAGATTTCATGACTAAAAAATAATAATAAATAAATCACTAAAAGTATTCTAAAACGTCGATTAAGTTTCCCTCCATTACGAATAATATTTAAAACACACAGGTTACTTAATATAGTCGTAACCATATTGGAATTACAAAAAAAAGTAACTGCTATGCTATTTGCATCTCAAATACAGCTATTTCTGTAATTTGTTTAATCTTTAAGATAACAGTTGACACTTACGAAACACATGTGAAGCAAGACAGAGTAGCACGTGGAAGGTACTCAACATCCTAAAGATTAACTTATGTTTCTGATTTTCATATAATGCTACACATAGAATATTAGTACATAACTGTCCCTAATTTTGAACCAAAAGTACAGGTCGCCAACTCTTGGATTTTTTTATTGTTTAATTGTACAGTAGGATTAAATCATCACTTTCATAGTGCGACGACGACTCAAAAATGCAAAGCGCGTTTTTACAACAATGTGCGCGAAACGCTTAACAGCGTTCTGACCCTAATCATAGAAATAAAGCCTAGCGGTTATTAAAATAATTAGATACATTTCATTAGCATGTTTAGCATTGTTTACAGTGAAAATCGACAATCTGTCTACAGAAGTGCCTGCTTAAAAGTTAACTTGCAAGTTCATTTAATAATAAAGCAATAAAATACCATTCTTAGAAGTAATGTTTGTTTGTTTTTTGAATTTCGCACAAACTAATCGAGGGCTATCTATTCTAGCCGTCCATAATTTAGTAGTGCAAGACTAGAGGGAAGGCAACTAGTCATCCCCACCCACCGCTAGCTCTTGGACTACTCTTTTACCAAAGAATAGTGGGATTGACTATGACATAATAACGCCCCCACGGCTGAAAGGACAAGCATGTTTGGCGCGACGAGGATGCGAACCTACGACCTTCAGATTACGAGTCGCACTCCTAAACACGCTTTGCCATGCCGGGCCATTAGAACTAATATCACTAATAACAGAAAAATCGTTAAATCAATGAGAAATATAAACTGACATTGTCGTTCTCCTCTTCAAATTTGTAAAGTTAAGTTTTATTTGAAATTAGATCAACAATGGATGGGATGTAGTCTCTGATATATGAAAATTGTACATTTCGTGGATACGCTACTTTATTTAAAATGGAAGCTTTTGGCGTTTCGAGTTGATGATCTATCAAGCAGGTCGGCATACGCAGGACACGCCAAACCCAGTAATAACAGTTCCGATGAAAATGGCACCAATGATAATGGTTTGTTTGTTTGTTTCAAGTTAAACACAAAGCTAAACCATGAGCTATCCGTGCTCTGCCCACCATGGTTATCAAAACCCGATTTATAAGCAGTGCCAGTTGAGGCCGGAATGATGATGGAAAGTTATGGGAAAAGTCTCCAACACTAGTTTACATTATTTGTAGTGCCATTTATTATCCAATAAGTTTAAAATGAGCTACTACTAGAGGGCACACTCTATGCCACCATATAGGGAGTTCTTAAAAATTAAGGATCACCTCACTCAAGTTAGCGAGAAATTCAAATATAGTGGATGAAATAAAATAAAATTATTAATAATAATAACGTGTACATAAAATCCATTACAAAAATGTTCTTAATTATTCAGAATACTTGTACAACAAAACTAGTCCCACACTACCACTGAGCTATTAACAAAAAGTAACCATATGAAACTCTTGCACTGTGTTATTACAATATATGCATCATAAAAGCACCAAACGAACTAATGTGATATAATCACAGTTATGAATCTTTAATATAATTTTCAGTACTTGATCACTAAGAGCCTGTTTTGTACCCTTAAAATTACCTTGTAGGACAAACAATTAAATTAATGTCGTCGAGTTTATGGTGTATGACTATTAGGTTGCGTCAGCGGATAAAGAATAAATATTAAAATGTCCCATTTTTTTGCTCAGTTGTGCCACTGCATGAGAAAAGAACATAGACACAGTATCATTTCAATCGCGAAGTATTTAGGGGTCGCGCATCCCTCGCAAAGTTCACTATTTTCCTTAAATTTACCCTATATTACATTGTTAATGGTAATTAAATTATTTAATATTTATTGATTATACAATTAGCAAAAACATAAAAACTTGAAAGAAAAAATTATTTCATTGAAATTTTATCTTGCCTGCCCCCTTCGCATTATGTTCGCCGATGTTCTTCTGCCACCTGAATCATATACTGAAACTGATCTTCCTTCTTGGTGCGGCCCTTTGCCGTAAACTGTTGAAATAAAGCTACTCCTCTTTCAGCTGCGTCATTTGTCACAAAAAGTTTCTTTACTCTGCCCTTTCCTCGTTTGTACTCTTCGGAGGCGCTCCACTCTTTCGGTGGTGATGATAAAAATGTGCTACTAATATCCAGATGGTAAAAAATTGTCTTCGTTGCCGAGGTAAAAAAATCTGGAAGTTTTCTGGAAACAGCATTGCTTGCAGCATCAACTGTCAAACGTGGAGTTGGTCTAGGAGATCCTTTCACGGTATTCATATTTGAGACCATCTTGAGATTGTCGCTATTCGTTACACCGTCATCAAAGAGCGCAAGCCCAACTGCAACCTCAGATAAATACCAGAAATGCCGATTCATTACCTTTGTACCAACTTCCTTAATCATAAGATTTTCATGCAATGCAAGTTCCTTGAGTAGTGTAAGGTCCCTTCGAGCTGCTACGGAAGCATCCTTAGATGTAAACCATGAGAGCAAGTAATGTTTAGTTATAAAGACACACAAATCGCCAAGTTTGCTGCAGAAATGTGCGTCAAATGAAACACGAGATGAAGCAGGCCGTGGTTGCAGTCTACGAAACTCCTCTTGGAACATCCAAATTTTTAGAGAATATATTGCTCGAGCCATCCATCGTGCACGATGTACAGCACCAGAAATACGGAAAGAAACTGAAGAACGTCCGTGTGGAAGAGATCCAAGAAAAAATGACAGCTAATTCCAAGAGCTCTTTATAATCATCCCGTGGTTGATGAGATTGAAAGAGATTCTGACAAAATTGAATGATATCATCCTTCCAAGGTCGTATTCGGAGTGGCATTGCTTCTACTGCTGTTATGTATTTAGTTTTATTAATTTTAGGCCAACAATCTCTAAAGTTTAAAATCAAAGTAATATCTGAACTTTTTGATGTCTCTATCACGAGAGTAAAGAATACAGCGCTCAGAAGAATCTCCAAAATGTGATGTCTAAAGGCAAGGTGCAAGAGCTCACATTCAAGTAACATTTCAATCCTCAGACAGACGCCAGATTTGGATCCTGTATTGGTCGCCGTGGTGTCAAAGCAAAGCAATTTAATTCTGTCTTTTACATTTCATTCTACTAAAACTGATCCGATCTCATAAGCTACTGAATCCCCACTATCAATCTTGAGCACTGAAAGAATCTTCTCTACACCTTCACCTGAAACTAAAATTGCCAAACGTTCGATCTTCTCTCTGCCAACCAAATCAGGCATCAGCTTACCATCCCAATGCAATGTCAAAGGAACGTTTGGAGAAAAACTTTCCTTCAATTCAGCTGCTAGAAGAGTACGGAAGCACGTTGTGATTTTGTGCGCATTACGCAACCTCTAAATATTAATGTATTGGATTGATTTTTACGCTAGCATATTTTTTTCATTGAATGTAATCAAATTATAAGCGAGCGACTGAGTGTCACAGCTTTTTGTTTTTTGACGCACCCTAATGACTATAATCAAATGATACTGATTTTCACAGATAGCAAGTATGTTTAAATATGACCGCTTCGTGAAGAAGTAGAGAGTAGCTTTTTGACGATATGGGGGAGACGAAGTTATGATCTATGCTTCATTAACAATAATGCTGCACGTTATAAAAAACCACAATATGGACAAGCACTGTCAGGTTTCAAGCTCATGCCATTTGACCAATATTGCTGTGATAATCGACAATACTCGCTCCCACAGTGCACATATTGGTTACTTTGAATCACTTACTAAACACAAAACTGTGCAATATGTTTTGCACATTGCAAGCATGAAACCCGGAATTTCAACACTATAAGCCCTCACCAAATGACACTTATCTTGATAGGAAACTACTTCATAAAATTAAAACTATTACCGAAATTATTGATATTAAAACTGAATACCCAATCCTTGATGACAAGAAACCCACTTGAAATAAAAATGAATCTCAGAACGGCTGGCATGGGTATTAACACTTTTATTGATAAGGATAGGGCAACATTTCGACCTGAAGATGACCTAGGAAAGTCTAAACGTTGGTCTCTCCTAAACAGTAAAAGTGTTAATACCCATACCAGCCGTTCTGAGATACATGAATACACAATCGTTATTATTCAATGTAATACAGTATTCCATAAAAGTTGGTATCAAACTGAAAAACAGTAAGTTCTATCAAAAATAAATGACAAAAAGTAACGTCAGTTTCATATTTTACAGGTTTACTAGTACGGTATATAAAGCACATTTTTCTTTTACATACAGTATGCATAATATACGTGATAACTATCAGACTGCTAATGTTTTCACGTTCCTTTTAACTTGTTCCATTTCAGAATTCAAGCAATAATTCTAAAAAATAGCACTTCAGATCTAGCTTTCGTCTTTCTGAAGTCACTGCCGAGAAGACATTTCAATTCGCATTACAATTTATTAGCTGGACTAGACAGTGAAAAAAATACACATATATATATAATGCTATTTATATCTATACTTAAAAGAATTTTAAAGTTACCGTTTAAGGATAAAAAACTAGAGAAGCATTTGAATCCAAAAGGCCTATCTTTGAAGGATAAAATTTACTTACACAACAGACAAATTGAGTTTGTAGGAGATGCCGAAGTAATTTAGGTGCACTATCCAGGTATAAAGAAAATAGAATAATCACAGTAGTTCTGTTTTCTAAAGACAAAGAAATCAGAAGAGAGTACACAACAGTAATTATATACATTAACATTTCATTTACCTTTTTTTGCATATCGATGGAGAGAAGCTTTAAAAAAATTTAAATTCGTTAAGAAATAAGGAGATTTTTTTGCAATGTTACTCTTAAACTTTCTGATGCAAAAAATAAACGAAGTTATGCATATGGCCAAATTACACATATCAGAAATTATCTGTATCATTAGCTGGTGCTCTAAAATTTCCAACATATTTTTTAGTTTACAGAAGGCCGGACATGGCCAAGCGTGTTAAGGCGTGCGACTCGTAATCTGAGGGTCGCGGGTTCGCATTCCCGTCGCGCTAAACATGCTCGCCATTTCAGCCGTGGGGGCGTTATAATGTGACGGTCAATCCAACAATTGTAGGTAAAAGAATAGCCCAAGAGTTGGCGGTGGGTGGTGATGACTAGCTGCCCTCCCACTAGTCTTACACTGCTAAATTAAAGACAGCTAGCACAGATAGTCCTCGAATAGCTTTGTGCGAAATTAAAAAAACAAACAAACCGTTTACAGAAATTATATAAATCTTGTAGAAAATGCAGTGAAGATTATGATACTGTTATCTGAAGAAACATTATAACTTTGATACCTTGAGTTTCAAAAACAAACACAATATACATGTCAATGCAAAAATATTGCTTTTAGATTTTTTTATAAGACATCTTTTTTTTTTAAATGTAAGCATCATTCCACAAAAAAATCCTAAATTATTTGTTGTGTAACATTTAACTGAAAGCTGAAATCATAAATACTATATTCAAATCAGATCAATGAAAGAATTTATAGAAAGTGGACTGCCTTCCACTATAATAAAGATTCTGATACTGCTTCAAATTTATACTGTTATATTATGCATATACTAAACATATCGTTGTTGTTTTTTTTCTTTTAAATACTATATTTTTCAGAGATTGAAATAAAATTTCTAACAGAGTTAACACATGCTTATGATATTTGCTGATGTGGTTGAAACACGAGTCTTTGGGGAGAGTAGCCAATAGCAATAACTAGTTGTGCTTGATGAAAAACAAATACCTTCATATCACAGATGGTGTCGGAATTATTAAGTACGAAACTACCTTTTTTGAAAATTTCGAACAGTGCCTATAACCAATGAGCTTCTTTCGGTGAAAGCTTTTGACTTAAAATCACTTATTTTCATTCAGTGATATCAAAGCCCTTTATATAAACACTACACATCATTTATTTTCAATGCTAAGAAAATCCAGCCTTTTGAACACCTTATTTGCCTATAGTCACCATATTTTCCTGGTTAACTAATTTACTTTATATACGTTAGATTTACTTTCGAGAAAATAAAAACTAAAGCTACAAATTATGCTTTAGTTTCAATAAGTGTTTCTCACTGGATAAAATTAGGGCAACTGTGATTAAGTGAACTACTGAATACCTTGTTTTACTACTAACGGATGGTGTCCCTCTACAACACATTTATCTAATGCTATATAAAAAAAAAATACTAATTCCACGCTGATTGTTCCTCATCAAATGAGAGAATAAGTCGATTGTAAATAACGTATCCGAACAGAAAGAGCAGATCACAGTCATTTCCGCGTTAAATGATCTACCTTTACAAAAGTATGACTAATGCAAGTTACAGTTCACGGAACTATTTTCTAGGAGTTCAGCTGAGTGTTATACACAGGTTTACACAGTTCAGGATCCAAACACAGACAATGAAATAAACTTGTCGGTTTAGTGGCTTGTGACGTACTGAAAGAACAGTTTCGGTCCTGAAACAGAGGAACGGACAAAAATAAAATCCTAGTTTTAATGTACCTCTATGTTCCCATAATGTATGAACCAAAACATCACCAAGCTAGAGTTTCGCACTTTGTTACCCGGGCCTCAATAAGACACGTAAATTACATTTAATGAGTACATTCACCCGCATGAATGGTTGAAGAATTGTACAGTTTGAATACTGCATACCTGACAACTCGAGAAGATTATACATTATTACAAATAACAGTAAATCATAAAAAACAGTACTATTCTTCTTACGCATATATACATATGTAAACAAGATATTAAATAAAAGAAATTAATATATTTTACATCAAATACCACTTTATTATAACTATGAATCTTTTTTTTTTTTTAGAGATTTACATTTAACCAACGATTTTTGTTACCGGTAAGTAGAGAGAATTATATTAATGAAACAAAAATAGACTGTTTGTTAAATTTCATGGAAAGCAATTCGTCAACTGTCTGTGCGGACCATCTCTAATCTTGAAGGTGACTAGTTAACACACCCACCACCAACTCTTGGACTATTCTTGCCAGACGGAATAACTTAATTTAACCACCTCTCTTATAAAGTACTCACGGCCCCAAAGCGTGGAGCGTGATATTTTTATTCCTATTTTCAATGATAACAGATGCAAACCACGGAACGTTAGATCCACAGTATAGCACACATCAACTACTGGGCCACGCAAGGGGCAAAAACAAAACTAAACGATTAATTGTTTATCAAGGTCAAGCAAATGTCGAATACGTAAAAATCTGATATAATAAATCCACATAAATATAATTTTAATGTAAAAATATTAGCGAATTATAAATCAGTACTGAATATATGTAGTTTTTTTGCAACCTTTATTGCACTCTCACATTCTATTTTTTAACACTCTGATATGACTTTGTATAACTTGTTTTTAATCATTGAAAAAGTAGTAGTCGCCATCTGCTTACTAAATTACAAAAAAAAGCAATGCAATTTTAAATGTTCAGTTATGAGCTAACAGCTTATTTCATTGAAGTTATATTTTACGATATTTTTACAACATTGTTAATTTGACTTTTATTTAGCCATTATATGGTAAACGTTTAGTTTCTTACGGGCTCTTCATTAGCCAGTATTTATACAATTCATTTAAGATGTTAGAATTACTTTCCTGGTTTTACGACCATTCTATATGACAGTATTTTTATTTTATAAACTTCGAGAAAATGGCCAAATTATGCAAAAGCACATAAAGGTTGGAGTTGAAAACTATTGCATCATATGTTTGTTTGTTTGCTTTTGAATTTCGCGCAAAGCTACATGAGGGCTATCTGCGCTAGTCGTCCCTAATTTAGCAGTGTAAGACTACAGAGAAGACAGCTAGTCATCACCACCAACCGCTAACTCTTGGGCTGCTTTTTTACCAAATAATAGTAAGATTGACTGTCTCATTATAACGCCCACACGGCCGAAAGGGCGAGCATGTTTGGTGCGACGGGGATTCGAACCCGCGACTCTCGGATTATGAATCGAACGCCATAACCCACCTGGCCATGTAGGACCGCGTAATATGTAGCAAATTTATTGTACATTTTACGAGTACGTCATTGTTCATAAGGTGTTCCTGTTTAACTCTGAGACTGGAGTTCAGAGTTATAAAAAGTAGTCAGCTAGGTAAATCAGGTCATAGTTGCTAACTTGTCACGCTGTAAAACGACTATCAAGTTTGAGACTCAATGCCACAGAACACGCTTTGCACTTTCAGTTGTGGGAGTATTATAAACATAATGACAAACCCCATAATATTCAGTCACTAAACCATTACGCCTTACTCGTTAATAAATTTGAGTCACTTGGATAATCACAAGGTAATTAAACAGAGAACTTAATACATATCAAATCATTAAAAGCGTTTACAATTTTAATTTGTTTGTTTTGAATTAAACGCAAAGTTACACAATGAAATCAACAAAATAAAATAACACTTTATCATAATCAATAAATTTCCTAAAAAACCGTGAAAAAATTATACGCACACACCTAGACCAACAACAAACGAACAACAATAAATCCCAAGATACAACAAACTACAAAACCTTATACTGCTGCATTTCATACGTTCCCAGCATCAGCGAAAAAATAACCAATATTTGGAAAACACAGCATTCCAGTAAACACCAAATTTATTCAAAAAACAGATAAAAAACTAAAGTCCATACTTTATAGAAACTACACAGACAAACATAACACCAACATAATTTATAAAATACAATGCAACAACTGCCACGACTTCTATCCTATATTGATGAAAAGCAGAAAAACTGAAACTAGATTCAAAGAATAAAAAACACACCTCACCAGTTTTTTAACACTGCAAGTCAAATAAACAAACGTAACCACAGAATACTCCCACACACTAAGTCGGGAAACAAAAAGAAACAAAAGCAAAAATCAAAAACTCCCTAATTATACAACAACTGAAATCAAAATTAAACCAATATAAAGAAACACTTTTATACCTATACTGATTAATAACCTAACATCCAACTGCAATGCCTCCTATATTCCCGTACCCCTTTATAATCTTGTCCGTAAGACATGTGGCCGGAAATGGTCAGTTGCAAGCTCTCTTTGTCAACCTGAAGATGACCTAGGAAGATCGAAACATTGTTCTCTGTTTATCAATAAAAGTGTTAATACCCATACAAAGTAGTTCTACACCTTATAGCTTATATCAAGAGATGATGGAAAATGAAAATTAAGAAAAAACTGCGTTTCTTGTGAAGGGTGTAGCACCTCAAAATGACGTCTTACGGCCTTTTACTCGCCTGCAATATTAGAATGATTCATGGAGCTAGTATTCGATGGTTTGCATTGCAAAATTATTCTGATATACATGGTATCACTGTCTTTGGGTATACCTTCCAAAGCGAAGTAAAGAAGATTGCAGGAAGTCTCCTGATAGCTATAAAAAGCTTACATTGTATTAACTCCCACAATTACCTGTTGTTTCAGAAGGAGGCGATATATTAGGGCACATCATTATTGAAAATATTGTGTGAATAGATCCTGATACAAGAGCTTCAAATGAGAATTAACCACAAGCAGTAATGTAAGTGAATTATAAGGTTTTCTTAGCCTGCATAGTTAGTACTGAAGATATGTTCTAGAATTTATAAACATAGTCAAACCACTTCAATATCTAACAAAGGACAGAATAACTTAAATTTAAAAAAGCCCCGACTTGAATTAAGGAATAGAAGCTGTAGTATCATAAAAACCAATAAAGACAAAAACGTGGTGGCTTATTAGAGTAGAATGTTGATCATGTCTGAATGTAATTATTATGTTACCAACAAAAAACTTTTGGCTATGGTGAATGCTTTACATACTTTGTATTATTATTTCTATGAACAAACATTCTTGAGTTGGGTAGATCATACTGATTTATGCACGTTTCACAGCCTTAAATGACCTGAGGGACAATTTGTCAGACGGATTAGAAAGATGAACCAGTGCCAATAACAGATTTAGTGTGCAAGCTCATAGTAATGTTGGCAGTTTTAGTCAATGACCTGGACGAAAATAATGTAAGCATTGTGAGAAGAAATAACTTCAGGAGTATTATCAAGTTACTACTTCCAGAAATAATTATCCATATATTAAGCTATTCTAAAAGAAAGAATCCAGATAAGATCAGACACACACACGGATCAGTCATGAGAAAGATCAGCATGTAATATCTTACCCAAGCCCTGAGACTAAATCATACTGGGCTCAGTGGAACATGTTATACTTAACAGTTTGATATATTACAAAGAAAATGATAAAACCCAGATGGGTCAAAACAATACTAGTTAACAGTTATCAAAGTAAAAACAAGCAGCCACTTGTGACAGTAATATTATCGCATCTCAGGTAGATATCTTGGAATGAAGAAGACATTTGGTAAACTTTGAACGAAATTCTACTGCAGTGGCATGAAAAGGGATGACAAGTAATGCTAATGAGCATATAAAGTGTGTGATGAAAATATTGGGTCTTTCAAACTAAGGAGAGTAACACAAACTGCACCAAGTTACAGCTCCAACGAAGTGAATAGTTATGGGATGACTGTCAACAAGTGACATTAGAAAACAAGTTATGGATTATTTTACAAAGTGAACAGAAGCTTATAACCCGAGATCAAGAGGAAGCTACAACAGTAAACGTGCTGCTTGATTAGTTCTTTACAAGACTCTGTCTGCCCATGGAACTTCACTCTGATTAGGAAAGAGACTGAGTTAGCATTACTTAAGAAATGATGTGAATTATTTGACATAAAAAAAACAACAGATGGAATGAGAGAATGTTTAAACCAGATACAAGGCAGTCAACATATCAAGTTTAGTTAAGAAAGTTACATCAATTGGGATCTAAACTTAACACTACTGTTCATGTCTTATAAGCCTTCTATGCATTAAACTACATGCCATACAGTCGCTGTAATGATGACGATGGGACGAGAACTTTGACAACCAGTGAATCTGGTCGGTGGGAGACCACTGAATGAAGTTCTACAAGATAACAGTACCGACTTTGTGAGGAATAACTGAAAGAAATACACCAATAACAAGTGAGAACCTTATCTCAGCTGCAGAAGCAGTAAGGTAGAACTATCATGTTAGGTCGCATTTATATCACTTTAATGCTGGAAACCTTTTGAGTTTCATAATGTCATGGGAAAAAATGGAAGTTTAAAGCTGTATAGCAACTGGAAAGGTCCTTACGATATGACATAGCAACTGCCAGATGTCATGTATCAGGAAAAGGGTAGATACTACAAGATATCCAAGATGGCCAGTATCACTAGAGGTCAGAAAAGTGGCGAAGGAGCAGTTGTTCCAGGCAAACTGATAAAAACAACACATATACGGTCACTTCAGCGTTACCGAGTGATCAAGACTGAAAGCTTCAAATAAAGTTTAATGGGAAGCGAAAAGGATCTAAAAAGTCAGATTGGGAGTAAGCAAATGGCCATTGTGAATTATGTAATTTATGTATTTGTAATTTAACTAGATCAGTTTAACTCTCAGCAAAAGGTAGTATTATGAATGCTTAAAATTTATTTTTTTATTTTTACACGTATATGAAATATATTATCGTAGATTAACATTTTTGTATTAATATTTTCTGTCTTATAAAGGATTAGGAAAATAGGACACAGTATGCATTATTGTTGTGTAATACAAATCTCATATAAACTATATGCATTAGCGTGGCTTGACGAAACCTTATATACAAATATGTATACCCAAACACCTAGAGAGAGAGAATCAATTATGATAGATAGACTTCTATATAATACAATAAAGTATTTCGATAAAAATTCGAGAAAAAATGACAGATATTGCATACATGATGAAGAGAGTCCTAAACACGTCTCTCCGATTAATTTATAGTTTTATAAAAAATAATAAATTAGCGCTAAAATAAAACAGGCCATCTATGATCTAAACTTTGAACCTGAAAGTACAATATACGTGGGCAATGCCCTGAAAAAGGGTCTGAGTGATGTTCATCACTCTGGCTCTCATGTATTAATTTTAAATATACCAAGCAGTCCTTCCTGACAATGAAAAGAGAGAAGGAAGAGGTCTAAGGTACCTGACCCTTCCGAGTATACAAAATTTATTATATACCCAAACAACTAGAGAGAGAAAGAGAAAATCGATTGTGATCAAATTTGAAAGAATACCAAAAACAATTAGACCATTGACTTCCAAACAAAATTATAAAAACAGCTAAAAATAAAATAGATATAGATAACTACTGTCAAATAATCACGAAATGCCTACAAACTGCAGCAAATCAGGCAATACCAAAACAACAACATAAAACTATAAATAATAAATGGAAACCACATAAATAAATGTTAACGCTGATCAAGCACAGAAGATGATTAAGAAGACAATACATGGAGACAAGAGACAGTGAATTAAAAACACAAATAAATAAAATAAACCAAATCAAAGTAGAAGTTAAATTATGAAAACAAGAAAAAATTGACGATTTCTGCACCAAACTTAATGAAAAAAACAGAGCCGAAACAATTTTGTACACACCTAAAAAGACTCACAAATGGAGACACAACAACAAGAAAATACCCACCACTAGCACACAGTAATACCACAGCATATATAAATAAAGAAAAAGCCAAAATATTCAAATAACAACTTCAAAACAGGTTTACAACACACAACGACCCAGAAATGAACACAAACTTCTACAACAAAGCAAATAACTTTATGATGAATAATAGTGAACTATTCAAACCACTCTTCCCAGTCAACTTAAATAACTATCAAATCAACAACACAAACGACTACGCAAACACAATGTTTACAAACACAATTTCGGTACAAGAACTCATAAAAGTCATAACAAACACCAAAAATAAATCACAATAAGATGATAAACAAGCCATTCTTCTTTAAAAAGGCACTTCGAAGTTATTTGAACATCTCACAGCAATTTTTAAATTATCATTATTCTCTGGTTATATCCCTGTTTCTTGGAAGCATGCAAATGTATCAATGTTCCATTATGAAGGAAACCCAGCCAATAACCCAAATAGCTACCGACCAATCAGCCTGACCAGTTGTGTAGGAAAAATTCTAGAGAGAATAATCAGTAACACACTCTCCATATTTCTGGAGATAACATTAAAATTACCAGAAAAACAAAATGGTTTCAGAAAATTCAGACAAACAGACCACTTAGATCAACCGAAGCAATTGTTGATAATTTTAATAAACGAGAATGAACTGTCGCTTGCTTTCTCGATATTGAGAAGTCATTCGACACTGTATGGCATAACAGTTTCCGGTTCCAAATGCAAGAAATGGGACTACCGTGGGGCTGTCAAACTTTCTGGTAAACAGATCATGTAGAGTAAATACTGAAGGGACCTTCTCTAACACTTTCACTCCAGAAGCTGGTGTCCCTCAAGGAGAGGTTATTAGACCTATCCTATTCATCATGTAAGTGAATAATATGCCTCTAAAAGATCCAAATAATGGATACTCCTCACAGTTCACAGACGATGTAGCATTCTAGAAAAGTGCACCAACACCAGCAATAGCAGCCATAAACATACAACTAAAATTAAGCAGAATAAGTGAATATTGTCAAAAATGTAAAATTAAAATAAACACAACCAGTAGTATTTACTAAGTTAACTAAACATAAAAAGCACAACCACAGACCTATATGAATGGAAAACTACTCCAAACTGCTACATCTGCATAATTTTTAGGACTTACATTTGACTTAAAACCAACGTGGGTAAACCACATAAATATAATGAGAACAAAAATTTGGCGAAGAACAAACTACGCTAGGAGTCTAACTGGTCAAAACAGTGGAGCGACGGCAGACAACGTCATAAAAATATATAAAACATACATTAGACCAGTCATTGACTAAACAGCCCATGCATGGATAAACGTAAGCAAAAAACTACTTAAAACTACAAACAATACAGGATACACTACTCACAACAGCTTATAAAGTACCCAGAACAACATAATCTGAATTCATGCATAAATACGCACACATGGAAACAATAGCAGATAGACTGCTACGTAGTACAATAAAGTATTTTGACAAAAAATGGAGAAAAAATGAACTAGTAAGTGAATTTTACAAGTACTGTTTACATGATGAGGATAGACCTAAGCACCTTTCCCCAATGAATATATATTTCCTAAAGATATAAAAGGCTACCTATAAACTAGACTCCACATGAGATTAGGGATTAATTACTCAACATTGAAAAGTGTTTTTTTTATGTAAACGTTTTATAGTTAATACCTAACTGATGAAAGTGCTAATAATCTATGGAACAATAAGAGAAATGATTTATTTGCACCAAGTGTATGTATAGAGTGTGCATGGACATTGCTCTGAAAGGGGCCTGAGTAAATGCGAGTTACTCTGGCCCTCGTGTACCATATATAAATACACTTGACAGTTGAAAAACCAAAATTTTGATTTCAAGGAAGGAGGAAGAGGTTAACGAAACCTGACCCTCCTTGGTAGATAAACATCTATACCCAAATACCATACAGAGAGAAAGAGAATCAATTATGATTAAGTAATATATACAGAGAGAGAGGGGATTTTGAGTCTTGTACGATGTTTTCAGCGAATCAATCAAAAGTCCCGTACCAGAAAAGCAACATTAGCCCCGTAATGTTTGAGAAAGTGAAATATTTTGTGCACGTGGCTAACAAACCCGTTACTCAAATCACGTACTGTTCGTCATTGTTTCGAATGTAACCAGCGTAAGCAATGTGAGTGTGCTTGTACTTGAAGGTTCGAGAGGTAAAGCCAACAAGTTGACTAGTATATAAAAATCGGAATTTAATTCATCTATGAAACAAGCAGTTTTGGCAAAAACATTTGTTTTTGTTAACGAAATGATGGGAACTGTATTGCTAAAATTCTGATAATTAGTTGAATTTGCTCCTAGGGTATCCAATATCGATCCCATATAGTGTACTAGTAAAATACGAGTTTCTTCTGGGACAGACCATTGTGATACGATGACGTTGAAAACATAAAAAAAATTGTCACAAAAGGGAGGAGGGGGAGTTTAACATTACTTAAGTGTTTTAATGTTCAAACCATTTCAGGCTGAGACACCATTTCTCTGGCAATTTAATATGCATTTTCCCTTCTTTTACTCCTAACAACACTGCACAGAAGTGGAAGTTAAAATGTGCAAGGTATATTAGTTGCTCGAGATTCAAAAAGAGTTTCAGCAATAGACGAGTGAAGTAATTGTCCTACTTTGTTGTTTAAGGCAGAACAAATGTATTGTAAGAGAACAAATTCGTTACCTGCTAGTTGCTAAGACAAGCACAAGGTCACACGAAACCTGTCCTTACGGTAACCTGCGTAGGATGTGAACAGTAGCACGGTTAGCTTTTTATATTCTACTTCCCGACACACTTACAACGTACTAGTACGACACACCTAATATTTCTTCATGGACGAAGTTACAGACTTGTTAATAAAATAAGGTTATCTTCATAACGTGTTTATGCAGACTTGTGGCACATGTTAATTAATGGTCAACACCAATACGATTATACTCGCGTAGTCTAATAAAAACTACAGCTGATTTCAGTAACTTTCAGTTTGTTTCAAATTTCGTACAAAGCTGCACGAGGGCTGCCTGCACAAGCCGTCCCTAATTTAGCAGTGCAAGATCAAAGAGAAAGCAGTTACTCGCTACCCCCCACTGCCAGCTCTTGGGCTACTCTTTTACCAACGAGATTGATCGCCTGTTATAATTCCCACAGGTGAAAGGACGAGAATATTTATTGTAACAGGGATTCAAACCCGCGATCCTTAGGTTACGAGTCAAGCGTCTTAAACACCCGGCCATATCGGACCTTACAGTAACCTTCAAAATTATACAAGTTGTACATTCTGACATCGTGTATTTATTTTATATTTTAAAAAGATGGGGTAACACTTATATCAACGATAAATAACACTTTACCTTTGCTTGCTTTACACTAAAATGTTAAAAACTATAAAAAGCAAATTTAACATAGCTCTACCCAATATTTAATCACTAAAGAAAATATATATATTTTATCCAGAACTAGGGATTCGTTAATTTCGGAAACAACAGTGCAAGAACACAGCCAAACTTGGCGTGTTTTTGTTCAGCAAAGATTACCCTCTGTTAAAAAAAACAATGGCGTGTCGAGCTGCTTAAAATATATAAAACAAAGTACTCAGACACACAAAGATGTGCCTCAATGTCAGTCCTTGCCTTATGACAACTAACTATCCGCAAATATAAACACACAATGGGTTAGAATATGAAAAAAGTTGATACATATTTATATATACGAGTTACTGATAATTCTGCTCGTACTGCTAAAAACTAACACTACTTCACAACATAATATGTATTAAATTGCTTACGTTCTGATAGATTTTGATGTCTTCGAGCTGATCGTGACATCATTGAACCAAGAGGACGTACTACAGAAATATACATAAATATTTTAATAGAAAATACAATTAGTAACACATAGCACAGATAACCGACACAAGATATAATAATTCTCATGGATCTAAGTTTTGATGCAAGGTTTACAGCATGGATACAAGTTGTTCCACGGTTATCAAAATAATGCCGCCAGTTCATTGGTTATTGGTTTGGTTTGTTTTGAATTCCGCGTAAAGCTAGACAAGGGCTAACTGCGGTAGCCGTCTCTAGTTTAGCAGTGCAAGACAAGAGAGAAGGCAGCTAGTCGTCGCCACCCATCGCCAACTCTTGGACTACTCTTTTACCAACGAATAGAGATTGACCGTACCTTATAATGGCCAAACGGCTGAAAGGGCGAGCATGTTTGATGTAACGGGGATTCGAACCCGCGAGTTTGATAAAGTCCGAACTAATTCACAGGAAAAAAAAACTGAAACCGACCTTAAGAACAAGCAAGACTGCTTGGAGCTTTCTATTATTGGGCAAAATAACAATTAGGATTACAGTAGTTGATATTTTTACCTGTCGCAAAATTTTAAACAAAGTATAATTTTTAGCTCTTTAACTGTGGGCACCTAATTTAAGCTTTAAAAAAATAGGTGAACACCCTGAGTTACCTTTTAACACTACTTATATTACAGAACTAGATGATCTGATTAACATTACAGCTTTGTGCCTGATGCTCGCTAATCCAGCACTGGTTACTTCTGGGTAAATAAAAATGGGAAAGTTATCTGGGTAGAAAACTGTTATTTTTTAGACAAAAATATTTCTAAATCTGTACCATTTCTTGATCATGAACTAATTTACAGAAGCACGACAATTTTTTAAATGACACAATAAAATTAAGATGTTAAATTATGGTAAATTAATCACTATTTGTTATCCTATTCACTAAATACTTTAGATCAAACATTAAGTGCTACCGCCAGGAAAAGAAAGAGCAGTTAAAAAGATAGTATATGCTAATTTTTCGGCGAACTCTTCGCAACTAAAGATAATAGTTATTAGACAATCACTACGAAAACTGAGTCAAGAGCTACTAATTCGATTGGACATGCATAGGTTCTAGATCTATGGAAATAATTGTGACGTAAACAACAGCAGTTTTATTCATACTAGGAAACGATACATTTACAACAGTTTATTATTTTATAATTTGGCATTACAACAATAAATATCATGAAATAGACAATTTTTATCACTTCCATTTAAAACCCAGACCTTCTGATAGCAAACAAAAGGCAACATTTGTAAAATTTCTTGACAATAGCTTTTTTCTCCATTTTCCATGCACAATAAAGAATTTATTTTTCACTTTTTATTTTTGTATTAATATTATTTTTTCTATTATTTCTGTGCACAAACCACCGTTTTTTTACATTTCTTTGTTATTTATCATAATCGATAAACAGACAATTAGACACTTATTAGTTGTATAGTTGTCCGATTACTATGAGACACATAATGGAGTAAATTTAAGTCAGAAATAAAATAAAACTAGATCTGTGTAGGTCAAATAATGGAGTAGGAGTAGATTTAAAATATTAACAGAATAGGCCTAGAACTATACAGTTCACATAGATTAAACATGTAATGTAATAGGCCTAGTATAGATCAGATAATGAATAAAACTATTATTTTATTGTTTGATAAATAATCAAGTGTGTCCTTAACTTCGTAATTTTTTTCAGGTGTCTAGTTCGTCTTATTCTTATGCACTGTTTAATTTTGTTGTTATTGTTTAAAAACAGTCCACTTCGGGTCTTTATCTCAAGTTTACTTACTTTGTTCCTTTTCACCCTTTTCCATTTTTACGTCACACCTTTCATAAATTATAGCTTTTCAACTCCTTTTCTTTTCCGTCACGTCGGTCTCAACTCTTTCCCCAGTTCAGGTGAACAGTAAGTTTGGATCCTTTTGAGATTGTACGTTAAAAAAAAAAAAAAAGGAGGCAGACGTCTTGTTTAACCATATTTTCCAGAAAGAGTGAACTATTAATGTATTATCGAATGCAACAAAATTTCATAAATATTTGCTACCAGTCTTCCAGTACCAGCATTTTTCAATGTTTCTTCGTTCACACTGTTGACCAATCCATTCCAAATGGAGAAATCATTATTCCTCTAGCCTCAAATGTATTATCTGTTGTGATACCACATTGATTCTGAAGCCATCAAAGAACTAACGAAGTTTTTCAATACGATACTTTATTTGTAATAATTCAAATTCATCTGTTTCACTATAATTTCTTCCAAACCAACTTCAAGCCTAGAAACGATAAAATTACCCTAAGCTTAAGGGTAACTTTACTTTAGCTCAGGTTCTTAAAATTCGTCCTCTTCCTTCTCAAACAGTTCAAATGTATCCCTCACCTTCTGTCTGCGGTACAACTCAGACCTTTTCTAGTCCCTCTTCTGACCTTGAAACCCAGACTAAAATTAAAACTCGAAGTGGAACTACCTAAACAATCCAAACAGTTCTTCAGTTTTTGGCTCCGACACTAATTTATTTCATGACGATTTATGACGTCTCTATGACACACTAGCTACCAGGCTATAACGAACTTCTAGCTGGGAATATTATTCTATCACTATTATTCATAAGTATCTCAAGCTGCTACAAGGCGATAAGCATTTGTTGAAGCTCCATTTACCAGACTGCTTTATTTATTTGAAAACTTAACATACGATACATTCTTTTAGATGTACACAGAAAGAAAGAAAAAAAAGTTTATACATCTCCACTTGGACTTCTAGATGTTTACTGACGTTTTTCTTTCATTTTTTGGATCCTGATACAGATGATATTGCTCATCGTGTATTACTTTTCTATTCTTATTATTTAATTAAGCTTTCTGTTTATTCTTTCCACTTACCGTTTTCGCATTACAGGTTTTACTTCACAAAACTTAACTATGTTTCAAAGCGAGGCGAAAATAAGTTGTCTTTCAACAACCCAGATTTACCCTAATATCTACCATGTTTTGTTGGTTTTAAACATTTCTTTTTAAAATTGCTAAAAACACTGGTTAACTTTATGTGAAACTAGGAAAACGTTTTGAATATTTAAAAGCTTCTAATTAGAGGAAAACTTCTGAAAATTTGAAAGTTTGGTTAAATAGTGAAAAGTTAACAAGACATTTTTTTTACAAACATACACTTTTCTAAACATCTACTGATTGAAAAATAAAGTATCTCGATATGAAACTTACCCTTCCGAAGGTTAGCGGTAAGTTTGAAGGCTTATAAGGTAGAAATCGGGTTTCGATATATGCGTTCTGCATAGCACAAATAACCTATTACATAACTTTGTCTTCAACAACAAACAAACAAATATATATAAAAATGAGGCTCCACCTCCTCGCTAGCATAGCGGTAAGTCTACGGATTTACAACGCTAAAATCAGAGGTTCGATTCCCCTCGGTGGGCTCAGTAGATAACCCGATGTGGCTCTCGTATAAGAAAACACACACACATTTTTCTGCCCAAAAAAGTACATCTGTTCAGTACGTGACATTTCCTTACAAACAAAGCACGCCTTGAGTATGACCTCCCTGGATGCATAAACAGACAACAAAGCCTAAAGGGTTCATTGAATCAGCTGTTGAAGAACTATCACGTTAATTACTTTCACCGAGTTGCGAAACATATGGCACTGTGTTCCCCTGTCCCATTTGATACTAATCCGTCAAATGTAATATCAATTACACCTTTACATGAGTATTGAAAACACTTACTGGCTAACGCAAGTCTCTCTTGATGACGAGAAACCCATGTGAAGTAAAATGTATTTCAGAACGGCTAGTGTGGGTTAACCTAGGAAAATCGAAACGTTGTTCTCTGCTTTATTAGTAAAAGTGTCAATACCCATGCCAGCCGTTCTAAGTATTTACCTTGTTCTCAACACCATTAAGCCATCACACTTACCAGGTATGAAAAAAAAAAGATTAAACTGTGAAGCAGTTTTTTTTCTAGGTAAAGTAAAAGATGCGTGTACCACTATAAAAAATAAAGGTTAGAGCAAACATTTGATTATGATATAAACAAATTAATATACATAAGAATACAGTGTACATGAAAAATACGTCGACAAATATACTATAATATATTCTGAAGCACATGCGTAGTCGAAAAAAAGTACCTATCGTATCAACAGTATAAAATATATACACGTGTCCGTAAATTGTGTTGTTGTTTTGAATTAAGCACAAAGCTACACAATGGGCTATCTGTGCCCTGCCCACCACGGGTATCGTAACCCGGATTTTAGCGTGTAAGTCCGCAGACATACCGCTGAGCCACTGGGGGGGCTTAAATTGTGTTATTTAGCGATTTAATAGTGCATAAAATACATGTTTAATTTACATTCGTTTCAGTTACATAACAGAGAATGCTTAATGTGACTTTGGCGCACTCGACTTATCAGCTCTTCGATATGTCCCCCCCCAGTGACACAGCTGTGTGTCTGGACTAATACCACTAGATATCGGGTTCCGATACATATTGTGGGTACAGCCCAGATAGCCCTTTATGTAGCTTTATGTTTATTATCAAACAATTCTTCATTATAAAGAATGGTTTGTTTGTTTATGTTTGGTGCGACCGGGATTCGAACGCACGACCCTCAGATTACGAGTCGAACGCCTTAACCAACCTCGCCATATCGGAGCATATTATGAATGGAAAACTTGGATGTGACATCAGGCGTGATAAGAATGTGACATTATATAGAACAATATTTGGCATGTTATTAGGCATGGCGTAGTGGTTAGGCCCCTCAACTCGTAATTAGAGGGTTGCAGGTTCAAATCTCTGTAGCACCAACCACGCTCGCCCTTTCAACTGTGAGGGCGTTACAAGTGATTATTACTCTCACTATTCGTCGGTAAAAGAGTAGCTCAAGAGTTAATGGTGGGTGGTGATGACTAAATTATGGACGGTTAACGCAGATATCCTTCATGTAGCTTTGCGCCAAACTAAAAATAAACATGTCATTAAGTCTGATATAAAAGCTAAGTAGTATAAAGTAAACATTTTTTTTTAAAAAAAGAAATCACTTGAAATGTCTTAATAGCAGTTTTTAGTTTAATACTATATAATTAGATTTTACTTTAAATTACACTAACCATCATGAATATTGTACCTTAACTAATTCATAAAACGATCCAAGTTTGTTTTGTTTTTGAATTTCGCGCAAAGCTACTCGAGGGCTATCTGCGATAGCCGTCCCTAATTTAGCAGTGTAAGACTACCCTAATTTAACAGTGTAAAATTAGAGAGAAGGCAGCTGATCATCACCACCTACCGCCAACTCTTGGGCTACTATTTTACCAACGAATGGTGGGATTGACCGTCACATTATAACGCCCCTATGGTTGAAATGGCGACCATGTTTTGTTTGACGGGTATTTGAACCCGCGACCCACCTGACCATACCAGGCCACGAAAAACGGCACAGCTACAGTTGTAAACAAGTCCAAGCAGCGTTTCAAACAGGAAATGTACGAAGTCTACATGATGAGTTTCAATACAAAATAGAAATTAACATTTTTTTACACGAACATTGTCAAAACTTTTTTCTCAGTCTCACGTTTGGAAGTCATTATGTTTAATTATTTCGATGTGTTTCTTAGCACCCGGGAAAGATATCTAATTGTTAACAATTAATTAATTTGCAAATTCTGAAAAATTTCCTTAATAACGGGTTAGTTACATTTCGTTCAGTATGACTAGTTTTAATATACAAATTACAATCAATTAATACAATTTAAACATAATACTAAGGTTACAAATAACTCGTCTTATCAAGCACGTTGTAATTGGTAGGAATATTATATTCTAATACAAATATAATAAAAACAAGCAAGTTATTTAAAATACAAGTTATTGAGAACAAAGTAAACAATATTTTTCATTAACTTATTTCCGTTTATTTTTTGCAGAATTACGTAATTTTGCTAGTTTAATTCCGAGTTTATGTTTTGTTCTCAAATAAAATACTAAATCTATTATACGATGATACATTCCAGTGAAATATTTGTATCCAAGTAAAACCTGCCACAAAACCTTTTCTGTCATGCAAGAAGCAATGAGAAAAAACAAAAAAATACTTTGTTTTTTATATAATCTACAACTGCGATTACAAATCAAATTAAAACTCAGTTCTTAATGGATATTATAAAATTTAAAAAGTAAAAAATTTTAGAAATGGTAATTATTAATGCCACAAAATATTAAACTTCAGGCTTCATATTAAAATGAATAATTTAAGATTTTTCTGAAAATTTTGAGCCATTTGAAAAAAAACTAATCCTAAATCTATCCAGTTGTTTTTAAGATAATCATTCTTTTTAATTGAAATTTAGTCTTTAACCTACGTATAGCAGCTATATCGTTTTAATTATATAGCATATAAACATTTTCAAAAGCCTAAACTAATATTAAACGGTTACTTGTGGTATGCTTCTGAGAAATCTCCTTTTATCCCACTACTAAGCAATAAAAATATCGTCTGGTACGTTAGGCCTACCTACCTTTTCTTCATATTGCGATTTAGCTGCTCAAGATTTTTTTTCCGTTCCCAACCTTCCTCGGTCTTTACCCATGCCTCGCCAGGAGATCTCCAATCTTTGCTTATGAACGGCATTTTTTATTTTCCTTTTATATTACAAGTTCCACTTTTTGGCAATCTTTTCTACAATCAACACAAATATCACGATTAGCTTCGATGATCAGCTGCGCTTGTGTTCACGGCTATTATGACAATGTTGACGGAAATGACGTTTGGAACGTGACGTAGCTGACGATCAAATGGCAGTGTATTTGTACACACATCCTATAGTACATGGTTTCTACAATATGTTCGATTATAATAGAAAATAGTAACATCCATGTTTTTATGAAAACACAATATCCAATGCCATTTCTTTAAAAAAAGATATCATATGAATAATTTATATAGCATAAAATAGTAGTAATAAGAACAATATATTTTTATTTTGTGCACATTGTTAACATAATGAATTTCACAAATAAAAACAAGGAAATGATTAACTTTAAAACTTTCTGATTATAATTTGAATAATAAATCATTGAGGTACTTTCCAGGATAAAATACAACTTGAAGCACTATTTCTATTAATGTGCTGCTACCTTTTGGTTAATAAAGGTACTATTATCACAGGTTATTCAATTAAAGGACAGTCAATTTTTAAATATATCATTTGAAGAAATATAAACACTTTTATTTTATTGTGATTTTCCAAAAGTTGATATTTTTCGAAATTATAATTACATTTCATAAACATAAAGTACCCTAGTGGCACAGCTGTATATCTGTGAACTCACAGTACTAGAAACCAGGTTTCGATACCCACAGTGGGCAAAGCATAGATAGCCCATTGTGTAGCTTTGTGTTTAAATCCAAAGAAACATACATAAATATAAAAATGTACTTTTAACTAGATGAGTTAAGATTTCAAGATAGAATGTTTTTAGCAAGAAGTTATTAAAACTTTCACATTCATTTGCAGAAATATTTATTAGTAATTAATAACTCATCTCCTTGGACGAACAATAATCAGAAAAAGTATTTATGATAAGATAAATAAGCTAGTTAAGCAATTCGTGTACAATGTGAACCTATATAAAAGTATTTAATTGTTTGAAAAATACACTCGCACAATATTAATTTTCTCTAATATATATATATGATAGCTGGAATTAAAAACTCGTTTCTAACAAAGAATAAGAAATTGGACTTCTGTTGTGTTTTTTTCCTGAACATAACAAATATTAAATGTGAAATAAAAGTACATAAGGTACCAATACTGAAAAGCATAACATACTGTTTTAAGAATGCTATTAACATGAAATTGGATGAAGGATATAAAAATCCTTGTGACTTTTCTCATACCAACCTGTATCACTGTGTTAAGCTTGGTACTGATTGGTCAAGAAATGTGAAAACATATGAGAACGACATATGCACACACTCATGCACATACTGGCGTTTATTTATATTGATACATATTGATTAATAGAATATAACTTCCGATTGTTCAAAGTCATAACTATGAAAATTAATACTGTTGTTTTGGATAGAAATTTGGGATCGTGTAATGATAAAGTGCCAGTTTATATCTGGTTTAGTTTTAAAATTTTTATAATTAACTAAAATTTTAATTATACTGGCAGTTAATTTTACCAGTGCCGATATTATAGAACAATAATATCATAAGCAACAAGATACCTGAAGATTGTAATATTAGAAATCAACACCCTTACAAGATACCTGAAGATTGTAATATTAGAAATCAACACCCTTACAAGATACCTGAATATTGTAATATTAGAAATCAACACACTAACAAGATACCTGAAGATTATAATATCAGAAATCAACACCCTAACAAGATACCTGAAGATTATAATATTAGAAACCAACACCCTCAACCACAGTTGTAATATTCCTTTGGTTTATTGAGGATTTTCTTTAAAAGTGTGATACTGTGTATTTAAATTTTTAAGAGTCAATAAGAAATGTTATAAACACAAATA
Organism: Carcinoscorpius rotundicauda; assembly: GCA_011833715.1. Lineage (NCBI taxonomy): Eukaryota > Metazoa > Arthropoda > Merostomata > Xiphosura > Limulidae > Carcinoscorpius > Carcinoscorpius rotundicauda. The sequence continues at coordinate 54,348,667 of CM022394.1, read as the reverse complement.
TATCCGTACTATACACAGTGTAAAAACCATTTGGGGCTTGAAGAGCAGTGATTAAAATAAAATAAAAAGAAATCCACGGTTAAGAAACTTAATCTGTTTTTATTTCTTGCTTTTGTAAAGAAGTCCTCATAAACTTTAGTAATATGAACCTGATAAAAAAAACATGGGCCAGAATAATTAGAAATAAACTTTTTATAAAAAATGGCCAGGTGGTCAAGGCGTTCGACTCGTAATCTTAGGATTACGTGTTCGAATTTCCATCATACCAAACATGCTCGCCCTTTCAACCGTATGGGCGATATAATGTAACAGCCAATCACACTTTTGGTTGGCAAAAGAGTAGCCCAAGAGTTGGCGGTGGGTGGTGATGACTAGCTGCCTTCCCTCTACTTTGACACTGCTAAATTAGGAATGGCTAGGGGAGATAGCCATCGAGTAGGTTTGCACGAAATTAAAAAACAAGAAAACTGATACGATACTGTCCAAATGTGATATCTGTTCTATGCCCACAGTCAGTATCGAAACATGATTTTTAGTATCATAAACACTAAGACTTAATACTGAGCCAGGAAGGTGTAATTTTTAGGTTTTATAAGAAATACAAATACTTTTATTTTAATGAAATAATATGCCATAACTGATAAAAAAAAAAGAATACGAGTGATAAAATAAGCCCAACAGTAGCTATGTTAATTTACTGTTTATGACAGAGAGATAGATATCAATGCATGAGCACCCGTAGGAAGGGGCAAGAGAGGCATTTACCCCCTTACATTTCACACTCACAAAAATTGCACGCATTTTGACTTTAAGTCAACATTGTAGTTAAACTTGATATTTTAATTGTTTTTATTAACACTGTAAACTTGTGTTTACGTTTAAGCACAGTTAACACACATTTTTTTAGTCTGTTGAATTACATTAAAAGTTAATTCATGTTTTGCACCCCTAGAAAATTTTTCTGTGGGCGTCCATGCGTTAATGTAAGTACAATTTATGGCAAGAAAAATACAAGTTTGCAAGAAGATTCTTTATTTTAACACAATATATATACTTAACTAAAATTTAAAGAGAAAAAAGGTCTTTCAGATTCTCTAGCTTGAAATAAAAACTAACACATTTTCTTAAGACCACAGATTAATCAGGCAGCTGATGTGTGGCGTTGCAATTAGCTAGCTCGGATTGCTTGACGTAAGACATAACGGAAAGTTTGTTTGTTTGTTTTTTGAATTTCATCAAAGCTACATGAGAGCTATCTGCATTAGTCTTCCCTAATTTAGCAGTGTAAAATTAGAGGAAAGGCAGCTAGTCATCACCACTCACCGCCAACTCTTGGGATACTCTTTTACTAACGAATAGTGGGATTGACCGTCACATTATACGCCCCCTCAGCTGAAAGGGCAAGCATATTTGGTGCAATGAGGATTCGAATCCGCCACCGTCAGATAACCGGTCGAACGCCTTAACACAACTGTCCATGCCGGGCTTCATAACGAAAAGAAAACAGCTGTAAACAAAACCATTGTGTTCTATTTGTAGTAGTAATACCTAACGGACTCCATAACTTACATTTCAGAAAGCATGGGTTAACAAATTAGACATTTGTATACTTTGTCGGGTGGTTCTTTGGCTCGCAGTTCTTTAAATTAATTAATTTTCAGTTGATATAACAGTTCATATATTGAAAGCTTTCTACATATATGTTAACTGATATTTAAGCCCTCCAATGGCTCAGCAGTATGTCTGCGGACTTACATCGCTGAAATCCGGGTTTCGATACTCATGGTGGGCAGAGCATAGATAGCTAAATGTGTAGCTTTGTGCTTAATTTAAAATAACAACTAATTTTAAATCAACCAGACTAAATGAAGTAATGTATCGTGTTTGTTTCATATGTTTTCGCGATCCATACATATACGTAGTTAAGTCTAATACACGGCAGCCTTATAACTTCATAACGAAATAAATTGTTAGAATGACCTAGATTTATTACTTTCAATTACTAAACATGGTTTTTGCGTGCATGTATTGTTCACTTTACCACGTTTTGAATATGGTATATTCAATTCTTGTTGATTAATTATGTACTCCTTTGTCGTAGATCTCCAATTGAGTTGAATATCCTATATCTGTGCAACAAGTGCACTTTGTTTACTCTGCTATGTCTGATTATGGTTCTTTATTACTTATTACGCTAAAGATTTTGTACATGTGAAAAGAAAACACATTGTTTAATTCGGAATTGATTTAGTGGGTTTCACATTTTATGTTAAATGGGTTAATTCTATGTTTTTATTTGTCACAACACTCGAAATATATAAAAAAAAAGTGAATTAAATGGGTATTTTGCTAAGTACATAGAATCTGTTTATGTGGTGTTAAGAACAAAGCTACACAATGGGCTATCTGTGATGTACTTTGCATGAGTATCAAAACCAGGTTTTTATCGTGATGAGCCTTCATGCTTACTGCTGAACCAAGAGGGTCAAATATGTAAAAAAAAAAATAATAAGTATTAGTAAGCGCCATGAATTGCAACGTTGGCCGTATTTTTGATTAAAATGTTATATGTGACGTTTGTGTTATTAGCGAATCTATAACCAACAAATTTATCCCAGACTGGTACGGTAGTAAGCGTACGGATTTACAACGCTAAAATCAGGGGTCCAATTCCCCTCGGTAAGCTTAGTAGATAGCCCGATGACTTTGCTATAAGAAAAAAAAAACATACACACACACACACACACACACAAATTTATGGAACGAGAAGTCGCTTAATGCATGAATAGTTTACAAAAATTTATTGTTAACAAACGCGATGGGATACATGAACACAATCAGTAAGTCTGTGTTTAATACAAGTTATGTAAAATTAAATTATAATGATAAATTTAATGTATTATTTTAGTATTCTACATTCTAATGTCCTGCACAGGTTCACCTAAACACACAAGTGGAAGATGGCGCTGGGTCCTAAAATGGTTTCATTGTTTCTTTGTTTTTTTGTTTAATTTCGTGCAATTCTACACGAGGGCTATCTGCGCTAGCCATCCATAATTTAGTAGTGTAAGACTAGAGGGAAGCAAGCTAGTCATCCCTACCTACTGCCAACTCTTGGGCTATTATTTTACCAACGAATAGTGGGATTGACCGTCACATTATAATGGCCCCACGGCTGTAAGGGCGAGCATGTTTGGTGCGACGGGGATTCGAACCCGCGACCCTCAGATTACGAGTTGAGAGCCTTAACCACCTGGCCATGCTGGGCATAAAAAGGTTTCAGTTGTATAATCATTTGAAAGAAATATAATTTTTTTGGTAAGAATCAAGCAGTGGATACAAAATCAAGTAAATGTCCAGTGCGGTATATCAGTTTAATATTTAATTTACATAACATTAAAAGAACAAAAATATCCAAATAGCACGAAGAATGTAATTTCAATGATGACAACCATACATTTAGTTTCAAACACAAACTTATTTAACGTTTTTATTTATTGCCCATTAATAATATTTAACAGGTTACAATAACATAATTTCTCGAGAACTAAAATATAAAGCATTTCAAAGGAACGACTAGTAATTCGAAACAATAAATTCATTTTCTAACATAAGTTGCTCTGAAACGTGCGTATTATTTAATAAATACATATAAATTCATAACACACGTATCACCTAGACCTCTACTACGTCTTTCGTATCTCAGACAGCCTATGGTTTTCCAGGAAAAGGCTTCGTTAGCACTGCCTATGGCGGATATAGTGTGGGTGATACTGTATTATCCTTTGCCATCACTCATGGGTTCGTGGTATTTCTTATACATAATGAATATTATTTAATTAAATTCAATACTCAAATATTTTTTTAAGGCGTTAAGTTTAATATTATCTGAAAAGAGTAAATGAATATTCTAAAATATGTGTGCGTGCATACCTAATATTCAAACAATTCAGAAACTGTGTTTATATTGCACAAAGTATGCTGCATAGGACGAAAAAGATTGCAATAAAATGGAATGCTTACGTAGTCTCGCTGTTTTAAAGAAGAAAAATGTAATATAAAGCTTACCATCGAATAGTGGGATTAACCATCACATTATAACGCCACCATGTTTGAAAGGACGAGCATGTTTGGAGAAACAATCAGTTCTAAGTTCTAACCGATGCGTGACATATGCTTATATTATGCAAAAAGTATGAAGTCAGTAACTTCGTCTGAACAACTATGCTAGGTCATTTATGAATCTAAATAATATTCGTATTAAATGTTTTGTTTTGTTGTTCTTTTCTGTAAGTTCATTCCTAACCACAAGAGTGCGAATTGGTTGTTACGAAACAAATTTTAAAAGTGCAACTCGCACACAGAAACACCAAGCTTATATCAATGAAAAGTTTACAATATAAACATTATAATTGAATAGGTATGCCAGGGTTTGCAATAGCATTGGCGGTGCCAAGTTGCCGGTACCAGTACTCGAGTATCTCTTATCACGTCATGAGTAGTTAGAAATTGAACTATTCTTGTGGTAAAATATTTTTACCCGAAACCAAATTGTCAATTATTTTCACGTTCACTTGGTATGACGACTATAAGCAATCATTTAATTGAAATCTAGGCTTTCTGTTGATTATACATTTAATGGGTTTGTTTGTTTGAATTTCGAGCATAGCTACTCAAGGGCTATCTGTGCTAGTCGTTCTTATTTAGCAGCGTAAGACGAGAGGGAAGGCAGCTAGTCATCACAACCCACCGCCAACTCTTGGGCTACTCTATTACTAACGAATAGTGGGACTGATCATCACTTATAACACCCCCACGACTGAAAGGGTGAACATGTTTGGTGCGATCGGGATTCGAACCTGCGCCCGTCGGATTACGAGTCGAATGCCTTAACGCACTTGACTATGCGGGGCTCAAATTTAATGGGAGACAGCCTCAGAAAAATATATTAGCAGATTGTAAATTAAAGCACGTCAGAGGTAGGCGTGGAAAATGTTTTTTTTATTTTCGTTGCTTACTTATTAGCTCTATAAGATTTAATAATATAAAAATATAGCTTCGGAATATTCATGACGAAATTATAATGAATAAATGACATTACACTTCATAGTTCTATAGGCGGTGTGGAAGTCACCAGTTTCCTATATTTCAGGTTTGTTTGGTTGTTTTGGAATTTCGCACAAAGCTACTCGAGGGCTATCTGTGCTAGCCATCCCTAATTTAGCAGTGTAAGACTAGAGGGAAGGCAGCTAGTCATCACCACCCACCACCAACTCTTGGGCTACACTTTTACCAACGAAAGTTGGGATTCACCGTCACATTATAACACCCCCACGGCTAGGTGGGCGAGCATGTTTGATGCGACGCAGGCGCGAACTCGCAACCCTCGGATTACGAGTCGAACGCCTTAATGCGCTTGACTATGCAGGGCCCAAATTTAATGGGAGACAGCCATAGAAAAATATATTAGCAAATTGTAAATTAAAGCACGTCAGAGTAAGGCGTGGAAAATGTTTTTTTATTTTCATTGCTTACTTATTAGCTCTATAAGATTTAATAATATAAAAATATAGCTTCGGAATATTCATGAAGAAATTATAATGAATAATTTACATTGCACTTCATAGTTCTATAGGTGGCGTGGAAGTCACCAGTTTCCTGTAATTCAGGTATTAAGGTGATTGAGGTATGAACTCAAAACAACCACATTAAGCACATTTATACTTTTCTGAAAAGTGAAGTTGGAATAATGGGGAAGCGACATCTAATAATATATTATTTGCAAGATATGATATACCACAAACCAGTACCGGTACTGATACCGACTGCAAACCTTAATTTATAGTACCTACGCCTATTTAAAATAAGATATAAAAATATTTAATAACTGTTCTTGATTTGTGTATTCATATTCTATTTAATTATTTAATATTCGTGAGGTACCGTGTCATTGTTTAAATGGTTTCATATAAACAACATCTGTGAGGTACCGTGTTATTGTGTGAGTGGTTTCATATAAACAATATCTGTAAGGTAATGTGCTGTTGTTTGAGCGGTTTCGTATAAATAATATCTGTGAAGTTTTGTGCCATTGTTTGTGCAGTTTAGGGCAATAATATGTGTAGGCACTATGCTATTCTTTGTGCGATTTCGTGTAATAAAATCCATGAGGTACTATGCTATTGTTTGTGCGGTTTCGTGTTTATAATATCCGTGAAGTACTGTGTTTTAGCGGCTTCTGCATAATTAATATTTGTAGGATAGTTTTCTATCGTTTTTGCAGTTTCGTACAAATAATATACGCAAAGTAATGTGGCATTGTTTGTTTTGACTAGAAAAATAAACATTTTTTGATGACAGTGTTAACACAATGCTAAAACCTTCTTGGTAAAGTCGTGAACACGACGAAAACTTTATTTATGTAGATTACGTTTATATTAAACAAAGGTTGTTCATTTACAACTAATTCTTTGATCTATCTATAAGATACTTTACAAAACATTATTTCCATAATACTTAAACACTACTTTTTTCTTTATTTCTATTCAAAGGATCAGTTTATATTAATAGGACCAGTTACTTCTCAGTATATTTTTGTTTAATGTTTTTTATTCGACTGATATGTTATCAGTGATTCTATTACCAAACAAGTGACAGATCCTCAAGAACTGACAAATTAAAAAGGATAGTTTTACATATCTGCGATGATGTTGGACTCAAATAGCAAAAACAGAAGTAAAACCGACTCAAATACTTCATTAAGATAGATAATTTGTTTAGTATTATAACTTCTTGGAAATCTTAGTTTTTCAAAATACTTGATCATAATACAAAATGGAAATTCAAAGAGGTTCAGATGAGAGTATAAGAATACCTTCACTTTAGTAACACTCTAAAACAAATAACGTCTTTAAAAACATTCTAATATGAAACGAGACTAGCAGCAAATGATTTATTACGTGTATTGAGAAATAGTGTTTTATTATACAAAATAGAAAGTATGAGACAACATATGTAATATTCTTCGTAATCTAAAACACTTGCATATGTTGCTGTATTTATTTTAAATGAAAGCTACCCAACAAAAATATGATTTTAAAAGACCGAAGTGACCGGATAAAAGAACTCATATTACTCGTTTCAATAAATCTTCAGAGTTGCTGCAATGATAATTGAACATGTAAACTTTGGTTGTGTCTACAACTGATTTAAAAAAAAATGACAATCCAATGTAATTATTTTACTGATCTGATGCATAAATCGACCAGTAAACTATTAAAAACACTACAAATGAAAAAGGAAAGAGTATTCTAGAAATGTAATCAATAACTGTTGTTGAAATATATCTGGGATGCAGAGATGGAACAATATTTTCCCTGGGATGTGTAGTAGATGATTGTGCCTTATGTTCAACTTCTTGTCCAGTAGGTCCTTCCGTAGTATCTTTAACTTCAATGTTTGAGGCACCAAAAATCTGTGGGGAAAAAAAATAGATTGTATCTCTGAAAAGCTGGTATGGGTATTAACACTTTTACTAATAAAGTAGAGAACAATGTTTCGACCTTCCCAGTTCATCTTCTTTGTTAACCTGAAGACGGGCTAGAAAGGTCGAAACATTGTTCTTTATTTTATTAGTAAAAGTGTTAATTAATACCCATACCTGCCATTCTGAGATAAATTAATATTTCAAGTGGGTTTCTCGTCATAAAGAAAAACTTAGATTACTTTTATATTCTATCTTTTACCATCTTTATAAGCACCAGACTCCAAACTGGAAACCTAAAATGATGCAACATGACAACTACAAACCCCTCATCACAATATTCTCCCCCGTACAGAAATGCATCGGTTACCAAACTCTTGGAGCTTGTAAACATGGAAAACTGCTCGATACGACCAGCAACTACCACTAGTGAAGTAATAATGGTCAAAACTCGATATAATTTTAGATTTATGTGTAAGAAAAGATAAATTTAGTTGTTAAGTCTTTTCAGAGGGGACCCCAATGGCACGGCGGTATGTCTGCGGACTCACAACGCTAGAAACCGTATTTCAATATCCGTGGTGGGCAGAGCACAGATAGCCAACTATGTAGTTTTATATATAAAACTAATTTTCTCAACCCAAACGAGCCTATTTTACATATATATTTCTCTACAAGTTGGTTTTCTCGACATCACTGACTATTGTGTAGCTTTATACTTAATACCTAATAATCAATCGATCGATCTCCTTAAAACGGTTAAAAAGCTCCCACCAAAAAGCGGTTAACTCACAATAAGATTAAAATTCATTTGACTATATTCTATGAATATAATACTAACTACATTACTTTATGATTGTTTTTTTCTAAAATATGTACAGTTTAGTGAGACTGTAACAGATATTAACTGTTTCAAGTAGTCTTATCCAACAAAATTGTCTTTTACAAAAGTTTGGTTTTCATGAAAGTGATCTGATGTCGCTCTTCGTTTAAATATCTTATTCTTACCTTCGTAATTCGTAAGACCTCAAATCAAGGATTAATTGATTTTTAATTTCACGCAAAGCTACTCAAGGGCTATCTGTGCTAACCACCCCTAATTTAACAACTAGTCAAGTATGTGTGTGTTCTTCTCATGTATCCACTAAGGGGAATCGAACTTCTGATTTTAGCTTTGTAAATACGAACACTTACCGCTATCCCAGCAAGGGACAACACAACCGTCGCTAACTCTTGGGTTATTCTTTTATCAATAAATAGTGGGACTGACTGTGTTATAATGTCCTGACGACAGAAAGGATGATCATATTCGGTAATGGTATTTGACTCTGAAACCCAAAGAGTACGAGTTGAGTGCCCTAACCATCAGGTCATCAGTGTCCTTTGAAAAACAAAACGAAAACTGAATCCAATAGTTAGTCAAACCCAACTCTCATTTAGAAATACGAGGACTCTAAGCAAGCTAAATAGATCGTCAATTCTTTTGAATCACGAGGTTTGTTAATTTATGTATGAATCGAATTGGTAATAACGAATTAATTATTGGAATGTATAGATATTTTGATGTTAATAAAATCATAAACCTAATTCTTATGTGTAATGATCTGAATCAAATTATTACAAAATTACAGTTCACTAACTTATTAACGTTCACACCAAAATAGTTGTCGTTCAAACAACTGATGATATAAAGAGTGTCTGAAGTGTTACGTTACTTCTTGTCTCCCAACAGATTTAATAGACCCAACTACACTTGAGTCAATGTGATTGACATACGATGAAGTTCTTGTAATTACAAACCAATCCACGTACTATTAAAGCCTTACCAATTTCACCCTTAATAACCAGTGAAGTTAGAACTGAGAAAACTGAGAACTTTGATCACGTACATTATGTGGATGAAGTTAAGGCAGTTTCTCTTTTTAAAAAAATTAATTGACATGTAATCATAAATTGATTAGTCACTCTTGAAATATTTATAGTAAACAAAGTTTTTAAAGAAGGTTTTCTGATAATTATCACTGAAAGTTAATTTTAAAGAGTTCTTACTATATTTCTCCTCAGCTGAAATCCCATCCGATCGAAACTCGATTGCGATGATTTTGGGTTTGACGAAATAGCTGCTAGCGTATAGGAGCATGCATATTCTATCAGGGACGAAAACACCATGAAGAGACAAAAAAACATCCAAACATCTAAAGCCTTGACGTAGGAGACAGGTGGCAGGGACAGGTGTGACTGAACCATCTGGGTTGCTAATGTTAATAGTGATGTTATCCCGAGCGCGACTCGAGCTGGAGCAGCTTTGACGTCGAGCCAGAAAGAAACCCAGGACACGACAACGACAAGTGAACTTGGTATGTAACTGGTAAGTACGTAGAAGTGCACGTTACGTTGAAATTCAAATGTTGCCAGCAAGTAGGTAAAATTACCTACAAATCAAAAGAGCCTTAAATTAGAATAAAACACTGACACAAAATTAATTCTATTTCTTGTATAATCAGTCTAGACCATCTTACAAAATCATTATGGATTTTTGTTACATAAAAGCGAAATAAAAAGTAAACACGATCAGCAGTAACTTTGACTACCTTCCAAAGTAATTTTTTTAGATAATGTTTAAATTCCAAAATATTGAAAAGTTTCATTTCTTTGCTAAATTTTTGAAAGCAAAAGTGTGTTTTTCAACTTCAGCTTACTGTAGTAAAGTTGTCGTTATTAACATCAATAGTCTAATTGATGTTAAGCTATATTACTTAAATCTGCATGTAATATTCATCAAAATAACTTGGCGTATTGACACTAAACTATATCCCTCCCTACTTATTTAAATGGCCAGAATTTATGTTGTTGAAATTTTAAGTAATTATAAATGTTTCGTTGATAAAAATTGAGCTGTTTCTACAATGTAGAACTTGAAAGTTTCCACCAAAATGTGTTCACAAAACTTCCATGTGTCACGAGTTGGTCGTGTGGCTGAACTCTGAATTCTGGAGCTGGCTAACCAGTATTCGAATTGTATTCCAAGATGTGGTGCATTATAAGAGTAACAGTCAATCAATTAGAGTCGAATTGTGGGTGGTATGGCGTTGCTTACTTGTGGTAAATAGTTCAAAATGGCAGCAGCTATTCTTAGTAGCTTTGTAATAAATATAGAGTGCAAATACATTTCAGTAACCAGATAAACAAAAGTAAAATATTGGATAGAACAGTTATTAGAATTTTTGTGCATAACTATATAAGGACTATCTGCGTATAGTCGTGTATAATTACAAATTAACTGACTAGATAGAAGGCAGCTAGTTAATAGCACCCGCCGCCAACTCTTGGAATACTTTACTTGGATAGTAGGATTTTTACCATCAGTCTTATCGTGAAATGTAGAAAAAATAAAAATATACGTTCAGGTGCAAACAGGTTTTATGTACGTAAAATAATATTACTTTAAATAAATTTAACAGGAGCTTCCGGTGGTTCGACGTTGAATTTGTAGGCCTATAATGTTAAAATTAAATTTCAATACTCGTGGTGGACACAGCACGGATAACCCATTATGCGGTTTTGTACTTAACTAATACAAACAAACCAAAATAGTTTCATTTTTAATTTATTTTCTGATTAGGTATATCTTATTACCAGTCATAATTTACACATTTTGAAATGATTTGCCTAAATAAAACACGACCAATAAATTCTTGTCTTAGTATTAGTTTAGAGAAGTACAAAAGTAAATAAACTTATTAAATCACAATATAATTCTTGATCAATTAATGAGAAAATCCAAGTTTTAAAAAAGGATTACCTTGAAAAACAATAAATCTAAAATAAAATAATTAAAATTATGCAAAACTCCGAGTTCATTATTATACGTTTTCAGAAATATACAACATTTGTTTCTTTGTTAATATAATGTTTTAGCCAAATTATACAAGGGCTATCTGGGTACAAGTATTTCCAATTTTGAACAGGTAGACTAGAGAAAAACAGCAAGTCCATTGCAAACTGTCAAGCTACAAATAGTTGAATTTAACTGTCAGACTTAAACACCGTCGGTCCTAAGGTACGGAGTGTGTTTGTTATTTGTAATAACGAATCGTGAACCGAGAGCCAAGGTAAATTTTATTAACACAATTCACAAAATAAATATCAAATTATGTATGGGAGAATATTCTAGAGTTATAACATGATCCATTGGGTTCATTATTAATTTCTTTGCTAATTTCTGGGATCAGAAAAAGTTAAGAAAATATCCTTTCTCTAAAAACAAGCGTATCGAAAACGGATCACTCCAAAAAAAGCAATAATACACTAAAGAGATTTACTGACAAAATATCAAACTATTTTTATACACGAAACAACTTTGTATTAAGGAAGGAGATAAAGCACTACAGAATACAGAAAGTGACGTACACAGCAAAGTAATAACATTTTAAATGACCTTGATAATATTAAGTTGTATTACATCATTTTTATTTGATATTTGTCAACCTCAATCTACCGTTTACAAAGTTACATCAAATGATGAATATTTTTGCCAATGTAAAACAATAATATTCTCTCTCATTTAGTTTTGTTTGTTTGTTTTGAATTTCTCGTAAAGCTACTCAAGGGCTATCCGCGCTAGCCGTCCCAGTGTAAGACCAGGGGGAAGGCAGTAGTCATCACCACCTATCGTCAGCTCTTGGGCTACTCTTTTTACCAACAAGTAGTTAGAGTGACCATCACTTTATAAGACCCCCACGGCTGTAAGAACGAGCATGTTTGGTGTGACGGGGATTCGAACCCCCGACCATCAGATTACGAGTTAAACGCCTTAACCCATATGGTCATGCCGGACCGCCTCATTTAGTCATAATCATGTATATATTCATATTATACTACTCAACTATTGCCGAGAACCACCTTTTAAAATCATAATTAATTTAATTAACACGTATTATTGTAAGTATCTATCGATGCTAAGTTATTCTTTCAACTTTTCCACATGCAAAGTACGTGTTTCTTGAACTCCTTGAACGAGCCTACGATATAAATAAGTATAATATATCATTGTAAGTTTGAACGTATACTCATTTTTTATTTGTTTGTTTTTGTTTCTTGTTTCAGTAGATAATTTTGACAGTGACTAAACAATGAGAATCTGAACAAGGACATATGGATGCTTGAAATGAGACAATGTAATGCTATGTTGCTTAATTATTGGAGGTGTTGTGATCCTATACCAAATCAGTAGCAATATCAGGAGAAGCAGGTTAGGATGATACTAACTCTCAGGAAAATCTCGATATTCACACTAAATGACATCCACAACCCGCCGCAAACGCTTCGCAGTTGAAAATGTACCTTTAAAATCTAACAATGGATAGAATTTATACACAGACAAGTTCCAGATGATTTCGTGATGATAATATGAAATCCCGTACTTATGACATTCTGACACATCCAGATATGTTTGGGATGAGGTATGAAGGGGACGTCAGATGTAATATAAGTGATTTAACATCAGTTCTCTTCAATTACGAGCCCCAAGTTTGGAGAGAACGTGGTGAGCATTTCTTTGCCCGCAATATGTTGCAAACCACAGAAGATTGTGAGAAGGGTCTGTCATGATGCGAGCTAGCATCAGCACGCAGGGGAAGAGGAACCAACATGTCACCCACAACAGCCTCCTCACTGTAGTTAGGTGATGAGATGAGACATTTTCATCTTATAGCGAGATCTTATATTGGTACTACTGAGCCAAACTTCATATCAGAGAAAGATTATCGCTGTTACTCTTGAACGAGATGAAATCGAGAGAATGGATTGACCATCAGGATCTCCTGAACCGAACCTAACTGAGGAATGTTGCAGGGGACGACAGCGGTTCATCCAGAACAATCTGGGAAGATTTTTCGGTACTTTCTTACCTAAAATTCAGATCAGCTTCCGCAACACCAACACGTGTTTGTCATCCAGTGCAAGCGCAGGAACTGCAGAATTTCCTCTTCCATAATCCATGCGTCGTCATCCATTGCAGATCAAGACTACGCAAGAACTTAAGTTTCCCTTATCAAAAAGTTGATTCAGCTTCCACATCAAAATGTGTGTCGATTAGTCTATTCGAATTAAAGTGATTACGATACAGCATGCAAAGCACTGAACTTGTGCAAACACATAAAACATGATTCTTTAAATAAACTGTTTTCATAACTTTGAATTTTCCCAAAATTGTCTTGTGTTGTGAGGGGCGAAAGGAAGGGACGCCCGTTGTTGTGAATATAATTATGTTTTTATTAACCTTAATGCTTCTTATGCATCACTTTCCACGAATAAACTACATATTCATACAATCAGTAGATGGAACAATGTGAAATTTCTCTTTGTTGAAAATATTTATCCCTAGCAAAAGTTGAGTAGTGTATTATGTTAACGAAAATAAGTACTGTTTTCCAGTTTCGATATTGAAAATGTCATTACCAGTTTTCCATTCCTGGGTCACTTTTTCGGCAGATGTATTTTGGATTTCAAACTGGGGAAGTTGAACATTGTTATCTACCACCAAACTCTCAAAATAGAAAGTTTTTCTTTCTTCTGCCCACTTCAGCAAAACGTCAACATCAGAATGAAAGACTATAAGATATTCTAGTTAGTATCACTGATGACAAAAAATATATACAGTTATTTAAGTTACATACCAAACTATCTCCTAACACAGAAACTATCCTTGTAAAACAACATAAGCGACAATTTTATACCTAAAACACAACTACTTGTTTTTATTTTGTCCTGAATAATTATAAATATTATTTAAAAAATCAACCCAGTAAATAATTTAAACCTTGCTCATAATACCCGTTTTGTTCGTATAATATAATATAGTTGTCTTGTGTTAATACACAATCGCCCATCCGCAATACAATGGTTGAACGCTGACTGTTTGTTTTATTAGCTCTGAAGCTTACCTCATGAGTTATCAAAAGACGTCACTTTTGGATAAGTCATTACTAAATATTACAGCTTCAAAAACGTCACTGACTCTTTTATATTACTATACATTAAAGAAAGGAAGTGCGATAGCTTTAGTAATTCTTCAACATTAAATTAAACCGGAGTTTAAGTCAACGTTGAAAAATATTCTAATGCTATTGTATGAAAATTGGCAAGTTCAGCTTCCAACTATTTTGTTTTAATATGTTAAACAATCACTTTAAGAATTTCCAAACCTTCTTACTTATTTATTGCAATACACTGGCCCCCCAGTGGCTCAGCGGTATGTCTGCGGACTTACACGCTAAAATCCGGGTTTCGATACCCGTGGTGGGCAGAGCACAGATAGCCCATTGTGTAGCTTTGTGCTTAATTCAAAACAACTACTATCGCAATACACTGAATTTTAAAAGAAGAATTGCGAGTAAAGCCTATTATATATCTGGTAGATAATGATATTTTGATACATTAATCTGTTTGGTGACCCTTATTATAGTTCATACTGTATTGTTTTTTTATTATCGTTCTAATGCACGTTTTGTCTATTGAAATTCAGAACAGTTTTTAATATCTTGGAAATACAACAAGTTTCAATATACCTTGGATACATTCAAGTCTAAGCACGAACTCAAAATACGTGTTTATAAATATAAGAAAATCAATGATAACTATGTTTCTTTGGCTGCACAGATGTCTCCAGCTATTCAAAACAAGCAATGCTTGTGGAACTAATTAATTAAGTACTCGAAAGATTAAATTGAGCAACAGAAAAAAGAACAATTTTTTCAAGGAAAGGAGTAATTGGGATTCCTAACCTGTGCTCCAAGGAGCCGCTTAAATCGCAACTTGGTAACTCCTTTGAGTATTTACTCATTGAATTGAAACCAAAAACCTCCAGAACAAACAAGCCTCAGGACAGGACTGTTTACATATATATGTAAAAACGACTCGTTTGGGTTGAGAAAATATTTTACGTAGAGGAGCGAACAACGTTTCGACCTTCTTCTGTCATCGTCAGGTTCACAAAGAAAGAAAGAGGTAACTGATCGGAAGCTGACCACATGTTTCAAAGCTGAGTGTTGGAATGTAGAGGGCGGTGTTAGATGTTTAAATATATAATTGTATATTATTTATTTTATTATTTTTAATATAGGTATAAAGGTGTTCCTTTGTATTGGTTTATTTTTGGTCTAAGCTGTTACACAACCCCTTTCAAACATGTGGGCAGCTTCCGGTCAGTTACCTCCTTCTTTCTTTGTGAACCTGACGATGACCGAAGAAGGTTGAAACGTTGTTCGCTCATCTACGTAAAATACTTTCTCAACCCAAACGAGCCGTTTTTACATATATATTTATTTACAAGTGGTTTTTTTCTCGACATCACCGAGGACTGTTTACAGATGAAACAAAATTGTAATGTATGTGTCCACGTGAGATAAAAGCAAATATTTTATTGTTTATACATATATATATGTTTTCTTATTGATTAACGTGGTTATGGCCGTGTGTTGGATTTACAATTACATTTGTATTTTAATATCAATGTTAATATAAATTAAATTTATATTTTGAAGTGTACTTAATTTACACTGTTAAATCTGTATAGCAAAATTCCCGCCTATTCACCAAAGCTGTAGAAGACTCTCAAATGTAAGAATCAACAATGTGTATGAGTTTGTAAATGCCAGGATTATAACTAACAAGATGAATTTTTTAGAATCTCGCCTCACGCCCATAAAACCAAACCGAGGCGCCAAGAAACAGGATACATTATTATTGGTTTGTTACATCTAATATGCTGTAAACGTCGGAAGCTATAACTGGTAAAATGAGATATTGACCAGAAATGTTCATAGATTTTGAACATTACAAACTGTTTAACTTAAGTGGGTTAACATCGGACGTTAGAATTTTTTATAAAGAGGTTATATAACTTCAGCTGTTAAAGAAACTCACGTGTAGTCAACGAAGAACTAGCTAGCTATTTTTTAAGTGAACTGTGTTGTTACCAGGATTTTAGCGTGGTAAATCCGTAGACTTACCGCTGTCCCAGCCGAGGACATTACTGTAGTATGTACAAGTTGGCATTATATTCAACTGGGTATAGAGTATTACATGAATAAACAGTTTTGCCATGTCTTATATTTATTTGTACACACAAACACGATTCATTTAACTGTTATGACTTTTAGTGTCAAACAGCCTCAAGAGCTATTCTGTGCATTACCTCCACGTAAGCATATTAAAGGAATAACTGCTGGAGTTGAAACTATTTTAATTATATATATTTGTCAATATGCTTTAAACGTTTAAAAGTAACATTCCCATGATAAACTAAAGATATATTAAGATAATCTAGTGGATATAAACAAATGGACATAAAAATCAGTGATGTCGAGAAACCCACTTGTTGAGAATTTTATATGCAAAAAACGGCTCTTTTGGGCTCAGAAAACACTTCAAATAGAAGAGCGAACAACGTTTCGACCTTCTTCGGTCATCGTCAGGTTCACAAAGAAAGAGGTAACTGGCCGGAAGCTGACCACATGTTTGGAAGGGGTTGTATAACTGAGTGTCGCAATGTAGAGGGCGCGGTTTGATGTTTGAATATATAATTTTATCTATAATATTAATATAGGTATAATGGTGTTCCTTTATATTGGTTTATTTTGGGTTTAAGTTGTTACATAAAGCACAAAGTTGTGTTTCGTATTGAAGTAAAAGTGCAGAGTTGCTTACGAAAAGTATTAGGAACTTTCACAGGATAACTTGATACTGATTGATAAGCATGTCCAGAAACTCTGGCGGCTCATTTCTGAACTAAACACCCACACATTATAATAGACCTCATCGTCCTAGAAAATTATCTACACAAAACTAATAATACAACTTGGAACTTTTCGCCCCTGGTAACACCTTCCTTCAGTGCTACTTAGTAAAACTATAATGCCACCTCAACTTTCATTTTCAAAGGATATCCACTGCTCGGTGATACCCTTTGACCTACATTCACTGACTAACCCTTAACGAGATGGTTCTTTTAAAGTTTTCGTAGTTTAAAAAAATAGTCTAAAATTGTATTAGGTTTTCTAAAATACATAATTATTAACAAATAAATAAAAAGCATATTACTGATATTATCTTTCATTAATTAAAGTTACATATTCACACTCTGCCCTTAGTGGCTCAGCGGCAGCTCTGAAGGATTATAATAACAAAAATATGGTTTTCATACTCTCGATGAGTAAAGAACAAGTACTCACTCTATAATTTTGCACTTAACATCAAATAAATGAATTTTATATCCAATTTAGGCTTAAGGAGGAAGGCAGTGCTATGTATAAAACATTAAGGTATAGAAGGTCTCAAACATAAACACTATGCATGTTAAACTATACAAATATAGTTACTACTCAATATGAAGGAACACTTTTTTGTTTGTCCGTGGACTCAACTTCCTCCTAAATGAGTTAACTGATCCAGACCGAACGTTATATCCTAATTTAGTAGTACAAAAGTAAACCAAATTCGTACTCAGCTTTCCCATCCATTGAAAAAAACTATTTTATAGAACAAATCCTATATCGTTACTACACTGGTTGTTGTAAATAGTTGAGTTTAAAAAAATCTCACCAAAACAATGTTCTACACGTTAAAATATTGTACATATATATATATTTTTTGCAGTTTGGCTTATTTACTATACTAACCAAAATACATAGTAATACAATAGCTAGCTACAATTCAAGAAATAAGAATATATCTGCTCTTTAACTTCCCTCTCTCTTTTCTGATTCATATTATCTAACTTCAATTTATACTATGATTACAATAAGTGCTTAAGTTTGAATAAGAGAAATGTTTCATAATTAAAATATTTTAGGATATTTCTTACTTCTTGATGTGGAATATAGTTTTTCATAGAAGAAAATTCACATTATTATTAAATTTAACGCATTACATGAGCCAAATTCAGACAGTATAAATCTTAACCACATCTTTACTGTGAAATGAACTACTTTGAACTAAAGATAATGCGATTGTTTTGCAATTTCTCTCAAGATCCTTGATTCAACTGCTAGAAATTCTTCAATTCTGATTTACTTCCCCCGTGTTATAACAATTTTCTTGGAAAATGAATACTACTGAATATTTTCACAGATATTTTTAGCAAATTTGTTCGTGTTTTCTGCATTATTAAGAGAAAACAAAGGACAGAGTGTAATCTTTTCAAAATGGCCTTTGAAACTTTTAAGGTAATACATTACCTTAAGCTTCAAAATGATAGCCTATTATATACTGAAAACTTACTTTGAGTTATAGATTTTTAATTTTCACTGGATCTGTAGAGCTTTCACCAAAGGCGGATAGATCTTGATAAGCAGTTTGTTGCTCAAAACATTTGTCAAATTGTTCATCTGTGTGATTCATAAAGAGTGATTTTCACAAATTCATTTGTTTGTTTTCGAATACTCTCGCAAAGCTACACAAGAGCTATTTGTGAACAGGCGTACCTAATTTTAAGATAAAATACTAGAAGGAAGGCATGTTGCGAGCCCCACCCAACGCCATATCTTTGACTGGTCTTGTCTGATAAGTTTGTAGGAATTGACCAAAAGCTTATAACGTAACTACGATCCCAAAGTAAAAAATAACTTTTTTTTTATTTTATCAGTAACGGGACTCGAGCCATAAACCCATAAATCTACTGTTCGACATGCTAACCGATGAACTACGTACGTCTCCTTTTAATAAAAATCACGATTAAAGATTTATTAACCAAATGACTGATAGAAAATATTAACACCTTAAAATTAAAGTAAGTTTGATAATGTATACTATATGAACTTTATATTTGGGAAGTTAAAGCTTTATTAACATCATGCGGGTAAAACTCGTTCAAGTTCAGACTGAAATCATAATAATAGTAATATAAAATACTTTCTTAGTATGGAGAAATGTTATTAATTAGAATACCTGTTACTCAACAATTCGATATTTTAAAGTTCCAATGTATATATATATAAACTTGCAATCTTATATACAAAATACACAAAGAACAACTGGACAAGTTAAAACTCTTACACTTACACATTCCAAGCTTCATAGCACATCTTTGCGTGTCCATTGGATAATTCCGTAAATTCATAGGGCAGCTTGCTACTACCAAGTATCTATGAGTGAAAAATAGCTTTTTTTGTTTGTCATACAGTCATAAACAATTTTGAAATTAACGTTGCAATCCACAAAGGATTGTAGTTCAGATGTTTCACAACAAAATAAATACAATTGTTGGTTGATCAAGGAATTCTTCGTTTTTATTAATTCATTAGTTTTTACCACAGCTTCAAGATTGGTATTTAAAATGTATTCTTTAATTGGTAAGTAGAAAATACGTTGTTAAAAAGATTATGATTAATAATAACACTATTCTAGAAAATTTCAACATAAGCTTTTTAAATTAACAATACATTGGCGCCGTCTAATGGAAAAGTTGTAAATCTAAACTACTGAGAAAAATAGACTAAAAATCAAGATACACGGTTGTGTTTCGTACACTCAAAACAACCTATTGGAGGATATAGAGTGTGTCATTAACAGGAGTAATATTTTAGTGACTTTCTACCTTCTGTTTTTTAGAATGTGGTGATTCAAATAATCACATATTTTCAGTGAATGTGCTGTACTGAGTTCTTACTTCACATACCAAATTTTAAGGCAATCCATTAAGAAATACCTGATATATTACCTCCAATTTTGATTTTTTTATGTTTTTTATCTTCGCACCAAAGTACGGAACTTTTGCTGGATAGAAAACCATTCTTAGTTTTCATGGAATGTTTGTTTTACCTGTAATCAAACTTGAAGCTGATGTAGTTTGTGGCCTGGTTAACTAATGAATAAATATTTACTGTAGTATTTATTATCAGTGCTATAAATATGGTTTGGCCGCTGATGTTGAGTTCATTCTTTTAAATCGCACACTCAATTCTTTTTTGGTTGCACCTTTTTTACACATAAGGTATTTTTCATTAGATATTATCAATATTAAAAACAATAACCTTAAAATTTATTAACAGACTCCAACATATATTTAGTTATGATCTGTTAACAGAACACTTCTCGTGGAAATACTGTGCTTACAATAACATTAGTTATAGCTTTAATACGCTGATAAATGTGCATTTGTTTCGCGATCAACCAACGCATGTTCCAACAGGCTAGACATTGCCCAATATGAACAACTGCAAATTCGATTAAGTAAGCCTGATAAAAGGGACTTGCGGAGATATTAGTTTGGGAAGTAAATTGCTATGTTGTTTGGTGTTGTTTTTTGGACGGGACGCTGTATTCGAGCCCTAGGGGTTTCTCTATTGTAATCTAAAATTCCACGCGCACAATAACGTGCTGTTTAGGTTGAAGATTCCAGTTCACGTTAGCATTTATAAAATGATTTATTTAAATACCGTTTCACCAGAAGCGCCCAATAGCTGATATAAAGCAGTGATATGAATTGGTGCAATGATAAACAAAGTACCAATACATATGCACTAATATAAATACATAAATGGATGGCTTAGCTTATCTGCGAGCTTTTAAACGTTACACATATCCAAGTAGTGAAGCAGAGCTATTCATATTCAAACAAACAGCGGAGGAATAGAAACATAATATTTTTGTTGTTGTTTTCACTTCTTGTTATTTCTGCTTTATAAACTAAAATATTAAAACAATTTTGAGTTTGATTTTGCCTTAACTGTTTCTATCTTCAAACATAACAGTATAAAATTAAGTTATCAAAATTCATCTTAAACAAAGATTCCCAAGCTGCTAAGTATAACTTGATATCAATCAGTTCCAGTCGTTTATACAAGGATAGAAGATTAAATTATGGAGTTTGTTTTCAGCGCAAAGATATTCGCAGGCTATCTGATTGAGAGGCCAAGCGCGTAAGGCGTGCGACTCGTAATCCGAGGGTCGCGGGTTTAGCCCGCGTGGCGCTAAACGTGCTCGCCCTTTCAGCCGTGGGGGTGTATAATGTGACGGTCAATCTCACTATTTGTTGGTAAAAGAGTAGCCCAAGATTTGGCGGTGGGTGGTGATGACTAGCTGCCTTCCCTTTTGTCTTACACTGTTAAATTAGGGACGGCTAGCACAGATAGCCCTCGAGTAGCTTTGTGCGAAATTCCAAAAAAAAACCTGATTGAGCGTCACATTATAACGTCCCCACGGCTGAAAGAGCGAGCATGTTTGATGTTTCGAACCCGAAACCCTCAGATTACGAGTCGAGTGCCTTAACCATCTGGCCATATTGGCCCTAGTGTTAAATTAGAGGGAAGACGGCAAGTCAGCACCACCCACAGCTAGTTCATTGGTTACTGGTTTGGTTTGAATTTCGCGCAAAGGTACTCAAAGGCTATCAGCGCTTGCCGTCTCTAATTTAGCAGTGTAAAACTAGAGGAAAGGCAGCTAGTCATCACTACCCACCGCCAACCCTTGGGCTACTCTTTTACCAACGAATAGTGGGATTGATCGTACATCATAACATCCCCACGGCTGAAAGGGCGAGCATGTTTGGTGTGATGGGGATTCGAACCCGTGACCCTCAGATTACGAGTCGAACGCCTTAACCCACCTAGCCATGCCAGGCCCATTGATTACTGTTTTATCAACTAATAGTGAGATTTATCGTCACATTACAGAATTAAAAGGCAAAGAAAAACACACAAATTGTGTATTTAAAAACGGCTTGTATGAATAGAGAAAGCACCAGTAGAGGAGTGAACAACGTTTCGACCTTCTTCAGTCATCGTCAGGTTTACGAAAAAATATATGTAATTTTCTCTACAAGTGCGTTTTTTCGTCATCACGAAAAACACACAAAGTAAAGTATAAATTAAATAGAATCAGATTATGACACAACTATCTTATTGTGAATTCACTGGTAATAAAGATTCAAAATTGAATGCTTACATGCTGGACCGAAATATTGTTCCATCTGGAAAAAGTTTACAAATGACGCCATTTCCAATCGATTCGATTACTTCCGTCGACTTACTGTTTTCGATGTAGGTGCTTGGTTGCCATATTTTTTCACAACCATCAAGAGGTATCACAGAAGGGTTACTAGAATCAAGGAAACTTAGGTTCAATCGATAATCTTTCCACATGTTGATGTAGAAGAAATGGATGCGGAAATCCTGATAAATAGTAAACGTATTTCAATTTTACAAACACTTATTGTTTGTATTACACCATCAAACCTAATTATAATATGATAAATAATGGATATAAAGAAAATATAAAATATCCATTTTTGTGGGAAAATATGTAAGTGTTTACGTGGAATCAAATATTTAAAATACAATACACACGTTAATTATTTAAAGAAGAACTGACAAAACATTTCAACCAGAATCAGCATTCAACTTATCTTACTGAAATATGTAGAAAAATATTTTTACAAGAATTTTAGGATAATAGAGTCAACAGGGATAAAATGACTGAGGTTACATTTTGTTTGTATGAAGTTAAACCCCAAACTATACAATGGCTGCCTGTGATGAGCAGATCACAGAAATCGTGTTGTAAATCCGCAGACACGTCGCTGTGTGCCTTTGAAAAGGGGACGGATGTTACATTTTGCTTGGAGATATTTTATAAGAATAATTTTTGCATATGTAGATAAAAATCACATTGAGAATAGGTCGAAATAGAGAGGATCAAATGTCGCCGTGAGTAAAGATAATTAGGAAAAGCGATACAGTGTCACGAATGTGAAGAGTGAATTTGGACTTTTTACGATTAAGAAGTGTTTTGCTTGTTCGACTTTGATTTCTTCTTTTTTGATATTTTATATTACATTAAACAAGTTTCATTTGAAGATATATTTGTGATCATAAAGGCTACACGAGCGCTATCTAACCTAGCTGTCCCTAATTCAACACTTAAACACCAGAAGGAACGCAGCTTGTTAACACCATTCATAAACAAATAGTGAGAATGACCGTCACCTAGAACCCCAACACGTTTGAAAAGGAAGTTGTGTCCGGAGTGACAAAGATTCGAACCCGCGACCCTCAAATGGCTAGTCGAGCGCCCTACCCCTCTAGCAATGAGAAGATGATTAGTAAGAATGATCATGCAATTTTCTTGGTTTTTGTTTTTTCATTTTTAAACGTTTCTGAATAATAAATTTACTTATTGACCTTGTTTATGCTAAAGACATAGAACATATTAGTAGTATTGTCTCTACAAATAAAAATTAAGAGCTTGATTAATTTGAAAAAACAACAAACTAACAAACAGTGATGTCGAGAAAACCCACTTGTTGAGAAATTTATATGCAAAACGGCTCGTTTGGGTTGAGAAAATATTTTACATAGACGAGCGAATAACGTTACGACCTTCTTCGGTCATCGTCAGGTTCACAAAGAAAGAAGGAGGTAACTGACCGGAAGCTGACCACATGTTTGAAAAGGGTTGTGTAACAGCTTAGACCCAAAATAAACCAATACAAAGGAATACCTTTATTCCTATATTAAAAATAATAAAATAAATAATATGAAATTATATATTCAAACATCTAACACCGCTCTCTACATTCCAACACTCAGCTACACAACATCTTTGAAACATGTGGTCAGCTTCCGGTCAGTTACCTCTTTCTTTCTTTGTGAACCTAACGATGACCGAAGAAGGTCGAAACGTTGTTCGCTCCTCTACGTAAACAAATTTTCTCTACCCAAATGAGCCCTTTTTGCATATAAACTAACAAACAAAGAAATAGGTAAATAAATTTATTTATTTATTTGTACTTAGGGGAGCTGGCATACCCAAGTGTGTTAAGGCGTTCGATTCGTAATCCGAGTGTTGCGGGTTCGAATCCCGGTCGCACCACGCCCTTTCAGCCATGGGGGCATTATAATGTTACGCTCAATCCCATTATTCGTTGGTAAAAGACTAGCCCAAGAGTTGCCGGTGGTAATGATGACTAGCTACCTTCCCTCTAGTCTTACACTACAAAATTAGGGACAGCTAGCGCAGATAGCCCTCGAGTGGCTTTACGTCATATTCAAAAAACAAAACACACTAATATTTGTACTTAGGAACAAAATTATACAACATGCTATCTGTACTGCACTCACCGCGGATATCGAAACACTAGTATTATAAATCCGCAGACTTGCCGCCGTACTTCTGGGAGGGATAAACAAATAAAACAAATCAACACACCGATGGGACAGCAGAAAATCTTCAAAGGTACAATGCTAGGGTTTGGTTTGATTTGTTTTGAGTTTCAAAACAACATGAAAGCTATTTGCGCTAGTCGTCCCTAATTTAGTAGTGTAAGACTAAAATGAAGGCAGTTAATCATCGTCACCCACCGCCAACTTTTGGGCTACTCTTTTATCAAAAAATAGTAGAATTGTCCTTAAAATTATAACGCCTTCACCGCTGAGTATGTTTAGTGCGACGATGATTCGAACCCGCAACCCTCAGATTACAAGTCGAGTGCCTTAACCACCTGTCCATGCTGGGCCGTATGAAATGCGAAAATCATAGGTTCAAATCCACTTGGTGAAAACTCACAGACACTTTTACACATTCCAAATGCTCTTTCTATTTGCAAAAAAAAGTCTAACTAACACATTTTTTAAAAAGTAACAAAATAAAAATTTCCAATAAGATTTTAACATTAAAATCCAGTATTGAAAACTGTTTGTGTTAAACTCATTAACTAAAAACATGAGATATTTAATAGGATTATTGTTGTTTTGAATTAAGCACAAAGCTACACAATGGGCTATCTGTGCTCTGCCCACCACGGGTATCGAAACCCGGATTTTAGCGTGTAAGTCCGCAGACATACCGCTGAGCCACTGGGGGGCTGATAGGATTATTATGATTAAACTGAATATTCTCGCAAATTCAAACATAATAAAGTTGTTTTAATAACAGATATTCCATAACCCGGGAAATTCAAAAACAAACAAACAATCCATAACCCAGACACGTGGATTTCAAAAATATTTTTTTCTACCACGTAAGTATTTTATATAAGTTTAGAAGAAGAAAAACGTAAGTAGGTCAAATGATTATTTCGTTTACCACAATGATTATCTTATTATTTTTATTGTGTTTGTTTTAAAAAATACAAACAAACAGAAGAATAGAAAACAACATTGATGTCAAACGAACATATATCCTCATTCATCCTGTTTTTTTGTGTGTGTTTTTTTAATTTCGCGAAAAGCTACTCGAGGGCTCTCTGTGCTAGCCGTCCCTAATTTAGCAGTGTAGGACTAGAGGGTAGGTAGCTAGTCATCACCACCCACCGCCAACTCTTGGGCTACTCTTTTACCAACGAGTAGTGGGATTGACCGTTACTTTATAACGCCCCCACGGCTGAAAGGGCAAGCATGTTTAGTACGACGGGAATGCGAACTCGCGACCCTCGGATTACGAGTCGCACGCCTTAACGCGCTTGGCCATTGATGTCAAACGAACAAACATCCTCATTCGTCCTTATTTACTTTGTGAAATATATGTATTTTAGTCTCAAAACTACGTATAGTGCTCTTTCTTCTACATATTGCGTCTGATGTACCTAGTTTTAATGATAAACAGTAATCAGCCATCATGCTGATGTTCCACCTTCCCTGGTACATCATATCCATTTCCCTGATGTGCTGATGAAATATTTCCTTTGTTCTTCATTTACGGTACCGACTTTTCCAGGGTAATGTCAAAATGTGAGTACAGAAA
Organism: Carcinoscorpius rotundicauda; assembly: GCA_011833715.1. Classification (NCBI taxonomy): domain Eukaryota; kingdom Metazoa; phylum Arthropoda; class Merostomata; order Xiphosura; family Limulidae; genus Carcinoscorpius; species Carcinoscorpius rotundicauda. The sequence goes on along the minus strand of CM022394.1, from coordinate 54,322,446 downwards.
GCTCATGTTACAACTCAACTTTTTGAATTTATCGAGCATTTCATTAAGAATATTTTCATAATTTATGCCCTTGTTGTTTCCTAAAATAATGTAAATGATAGTTTTCAAGACAATTCACGCTTCTTATTCAACTTTCTCATTGCCTTTCAAACTCTCAGCCCCCCAGTGGCTCAGCGGTATGTCTGCGGACTTACACGCTAAAATCCGGGTTTCGATACCCGTGATGGGCAGAGTACAGATAGCGCATTGTGTAGCTTTGTGCTTAATTCAAAATAACAAATAATAATTAACAAATCAAACTCTCAATCGAAGTAAATTTCCTAATTTGAGACCCAGCAAAAATTTACTGAAAGAGCTGGTGATTGCCCACATAGATGTTTGAAACAGTAGCCATCTTTGTCTAAGGCCTTCCAAACTACTTCAGCAAACCCAGTGGAGATTTTCGGACTTTCTTTGTGTCAATTAAACTGTCATGTTCAACATTTTTCGACCCTGGTATCAGGCTGACTATGAGTGACCGTTGCTTTTTTATCTAATGCTAACTTTGTGCCCTAATGCCCAATTCACACAAGAAACATTGAAGCTTTGTATAACCGGATTGTTGACCCAACAACGTACAAAAAACTTTTAAGTCTCCACAAAGTTGCCAATCAACCATGTTAACTTCAGTAAGAAGTTCGAGATTTTGTGTATGTTTCCTTCAAGTAAACCAAGCCTCCCGCTAGTACAGCGGTAAATCTACGAATTTACAACGCTAAAATCAGGGGTTCGATTCCCCTCGGTGGGCTCGGCAGATAGCCCAACGTGGCTTTGCTATAAGAAAACACAAACTCAAGTGAACCGAATAAGCAAAAGGAACAAATGCATGTATCTTATCACTGTGAAGGGAAACACCTCTTTGACTTCTTTTGGAGAAACTGATAGAGTTGTCACTCACTTGGTTCATAACCTGCAGTTCCTAGTGTGGATATTAATTCAGCAATATCGTTGAAATAAGTTAATATACCTTCTTAGGTATAATATACCTTCTGTGGTATAAACTCTTTCTGTACCGGTAAAATGATGCCTTTAGAATAAGAAAGCTTTTAGCCCGGAGTCTGGATCCCAAAATCTCTGAAGAATCCTGTGGCAGATCTAATCCTTATGTTCATCAGATGTTTCAGGTTGCTAACAATCCCAATCATCATTTCTATTGACATGACATTCAGAATCAGTATCAGAATCAGAAACTGTATCAAGAGTCTATGGTGTAGTAGGAACAGATACATCATATTCATTAGTAATAGGTTTTAAAGTAGTCTGAAGGTTTAGATAAGAAATTTCTTTTTTATTTCGAATTCTTTAGCCTTACAAGCTACATGAGCAAAAATAGCAGACATGTCTGTGGTCACTAGGCTCGCACCAGACCATTGAAATTTCAAAAGACAAAGACTCAACTCTTCAACATAAGTTAAGCGATTTTTATGCGGAGCCCGTGATTTGTCTCGATTCTCAAGTTTTACTCCAAAATTCGCGTAATATACTTTTTTGACCAAATCTGTAATGTTGTACCTTTGTTTCTTTATGACAAATTTGGCACAAATATAGCAATATATTTAGGTCATTTACATAAATTATTGTTGCCGTAGCGATGAATAAGTAATATTGAAATAAAAATAATGTGAAAATGCACACACAAACAAATATTTCCTAGAAATTATAAATAATGCGGCCAATTAGCCGTATATATACAAGCGATGTGTTTCTCGTGGGTTCTAAAAAGATTAGCAAGACACCCGTCGCGATTGACCAAGTAAAATATATAACCAGTGATTGTAACATTTTATGTATAACAAACTGTAACCCGATTTAAGTGAAAATGATTCACTTATGTAAAGTAAAAGTGTGTGTATGCGTGTATTATTGCAAAGCCACATCGGACTATCTGGTAAGCCCACCGAGGAGAATTGAACCGCTGGTTTTAGCGTTGGAAATCCATAGACTTACCACTGTACTAGCGGGGGACGACATTTTGTAAAAAAATTGTACGAGATAGATATTTTTTGTATATAATTTTCAGAAATTTTAGAAGAACGTATAAATATCTCAAGACAATAAAACCATCGCACGACTGTGTTATAATAGCCTACAAAACTAGCAACCTGATTTATAAAACAAAAAATCAGACGTTTTTTTAAATAGAAACTGTACATCCATTAGTAAAAATTTTGTTTTTTAAGAATCACTATTTTCAATAAATAAAAAATAATGAAAAATATTGGAAACAGAGAAATGATTTTTTGTTTGAATTAAAATGTAAAAACCAGCGCAACGTTTCTCGTTTCTCCTGACAATGTTACTTATGTCCCTGATTAATGTTTCATTGAACCTCAATACAAAATTATATAAAATATTTCCGATGTATTTATAAATCTACTAATAATTGTGTTAGTAGGGTTGGTAGTTCTAAAGTATGTTGCTGTAAATTTATCTAAGGTGCATGTGCCAGATATTTTATTACATGTTTTACTCGCGAGCCACCAAACGCTGTTTATCATTAATTTTAAACTATTTCATGCTATACTTAAACACTATTATTTCATTCTTTATAGTTTTTCAAACTATATTATTTTCTGCATTATCATTAGGGTCAATTTTATAATTTCACTTCAATGACAATAAAAACAAAGTGTGTTTGAACTATAAAATCAGCATTTTATGTCTTACAGTTTGAATATTTGAGCATCATATTTTATTAATATTTGGCCAGGTGGTTAAGACGCCTAACTCGTAATCTGGGGGTCGGAAGTTCAAATCCCTGTCACACCAAACATGCTCGCCCTTTCACGCTTGAGAGGCGTTAAAAAGTTACAGTTAATCCCACTGTTCATTAGTAAAAGAATAGCTCAAGAGTTGACGGTGGATGGTTATGACTAGGTACCTTCCCTCTAGTCTTACGCTGCACAATCAGGGACGGCGAGCTTTGCGCGAAATTCAAAACAAACCAAACCAATGTTTCTAGTCTATCCGTGAAAAGTCAGGCTTTCCTCCAAAAATCTAAAACAAACGAGTTTTTTGAAAACCTCTACCTCTAGTGACGCCCCCCGCATGTACAGCGGTATGTCTACGAATTTACCACGCTAAAATCAGCGGTTCGATTTCCCTCGTTGGTTAGCCTGTTGTGGCTTTACTCTAAGATAACACAAACCCTCTAATGACACAATTTTAATTAAGAATAACTTGATAGTTTATTAGCAAGTAAATGTATTTTAGCAATGAGTGTAGTGAGCATTTCTGTAATGAATGTAAATGTGAATTTTCAAACAGAATATTTCTTTGATCAATTGTCATCAAACGTGGCATGTACTCTCATCGAAGTGTGATGTAGTTATTAGATGTCCGGATTTGACTGTTCTACGTCTTTCCTGTTGTTGTGTCTGCTCATAACTGACAAATTATTTCAACAATTGGCACCAAACCTGCTAAGTACCTTTAACCTCTCCTAGAGAATGTAAATGGTCTAATTTCGAATCTGATCTAACCTACGTCAGTTCCTGGGTGCTGTTTTCTCTGTACATTAACGAGTGCGTCAGCTAGTGCCAAAAATATAATAATTTGTCATGGAATTTTTTTTTGTTAATTTAATGAGGACTTCATTTGGATACTTTAATACATGTTTAATTTTTTTCTACATCAAAGTTTTCACTAATATCATACCCATATTCTTTATCACGGATAGCTGGAATATATGCACAACGGAATATATTCCCTATATTGCCTCAGAGGTATTTTAAATTTATAGCAAAGTCTTGATTGATTATTTAGTTTTGTTTGTTTCAGTTTTATTCTTACATCCAAAATGAGCACTAATTTTATATAATCAAATATTAATGATGTAATTCAGGTGTTTTTTGTTGTTGCTGTTTAGAAATAAGCACAGAGTTATACAATGGAATATCTGTACTCTGTCGACCACGGGTATGGAAACTAGGTTTTTAAAGGTGTAAGTCCGTAGACTTGGTGATTTGCCACTAGGCGGCTTTCAGGTGCAGAAGTTCACATCATCAACATTGCATACTAACTATTTCGTTCAATTGTTTTGAAAACGTGCATAATCAGATACCGCTCTCTTTAACACTGAAAATTTACTTTTCAAACATTGGCTATTATAGAATAAGATACTAAAATAATTTATTCAAGAACTAGCTTGAAAATGTAACTATTACATTTTGTATGTTTTCCAACTTTATACAAACCAAATCTGAGATAAAATTCGATTTCAGTAAGTATTTATGGAGTAAGGAAACAGGGAAATAAAGCCAGAATTTGCCTCTTTTTTTTTTTTACATTTACGAGTTGTAACGATCAGTCTCCATAACAGATGAACATTAAACTAAAACCTTTCCCACACGTAATTAAACATAAAAACAATACCTTTCCCACATATAATACATATGTTATTTATTCCACGTAAACATGTTGCAAACTTTAAGTATGATGTACTGTCCTTATCTAGAAACAGACCAGAGTTTGGAAATTTATTACTCTCTTCAAAAAAACAGGACTAAAATAAAACATAGTTGAAACTTTACCATCGTTTCTTCTTGCAAGGAATAGATATCCAGGACTTGAACAGCGGTGTACACTATTACTGGGCCACCTAAACAGATCAAAGAAGAGATTTGCTTAAGGTGGGTATGGTAGATAAACTCTGTATAAGGTTTTAGGTATACGTGCACAAATGTTTACAAATTTAGCTGCGAAGGTAATTTTCAAATTATTCTCTTGTCTTGCTAAATACAACATTCATATTTAACCCCCTTTCAGTTTATGATGCAAACAGATGTAACACTGTAAACCAGTTTGAATTCTGTCTATGGGTTCAGTGGGAAAACACGAGTACATTTGCAGCTTTATATGCTCTTCTGCTTCACGTCTTGTTAGTGGCCCTTCATGACAAGTAAAACAGACATTTTTCTTGTAGGCAGTGGTTAATGAATAACAGAGTGATTCTCCCTTATTGTGTTATGCGTTAAAGTACCCTAAGTCATGTAGAAGATAAATAAGAACACATACCTTTCGCAGGACATAAATATCGACTAGGTTTACTTCTCACAAGTAACAATAGAAAAGTAATTTTATCTGACAAAAAAAGGCATCTCGACACAGTATTGGCAAACATGATTTTTTGGAGATCCACATATCTCCCTATTGGCCCTCTACAGGGGAAGCTTAAAAATAGAATTGTTTTTATTCATATTTGCTGCACTTTATTTCTCGTTCGACAAAAACAGGAGCATATACACGTAATTTGTTTAAAGATATTTACTTTATTGTGTCCAAATCCTCTGGCGATAAGGATAGGATGGGGTTGAAAGGCAAAATATATGAATGCAATAGAACTAGTGGTCGCAGTCATGCATGTAGGTACTTCAGGAGATTGGTCACTCTCAAATGACTGAAGCAGTATCTTAAGTCGCTGAGAAGCTCTCCCCGAGAATGCACTACTTACTCTGAGTGGAATAAAATGAGAAATGTATTCTCAACATTATCTGCTGTATACATACCTGATAACAACCTGTGGTTGGTTGATATCGTAACTCTGCAGAAATCACAAATAAAAAATGCAGACACTGCTTCTTGAGAGAGTACTAAATTTGTGAACCTTCACACAAAATATGTAAATTGCAAAAAAGTTTAATAACTTAAGCGTTAGCTTCAAATAACATTGATATTACCAGTTTGAGAGAGGTTTAACTTATTGCTGAGGGTTAAATAACCAGTTTTTGTGTTTGTCATAGAATAAAGGAAGAGTTGACGAAAAGATCAATGTTTCTAATAAAATCTCTAGAAATATTTAAGCACAATAATACGTTTTGAATGATAAAATTTGTCAGTTTTCATGAAAAGACGTTATCAATGAGAGTCCTACACTAACAGTTTGAAAGACTTATCACATTTGTCTTCAGTGGATGAATATTGAAACTTTGGTGGCTAAAATTAATTGGTGTCACTATTATTTAGGCCCGACATGGCCAGATAGTTAGGGCGCTCGCCTCGCAATATGACAGTCACGGGTCTGAAATCCCGTCACACCAAACATACTCGCCCTTTCAGCCGTGGGGGCATTATAATGTGACGGTCAATCCCGCTATTCGTTGGTAAAAAAGTAGTCCAAGAGCTGGCTGTGGGTAGTGATGATAGTAATTTAGGGATGGCTAGTGCAAATAGCTCTTGTGTAGCTTTGCGTGTGATTCAAAACAAACAAACCAAACCGCTCTCATTTACGTAAAAGAAATGACACAAGGTGTTACTATATGTGTAACAGATAGTGAAAAGGCAAAGTAGAAAAATTCCAGTTACTCATTAACTACAATTAGACAAAGATCTTCTATAGCACCGGGAAGGCTGTGTATGGTTTCAATTCCAGTGAGGCAGTTACCTTACTAAACAGTATCTTCTAATAGGCAAAAAGCTCACACTAAACTAATGAACATAAAACTTTTGTAATGTTTTGAATAACATTGGTTTGAGAATGTCAAAACCTCATTTAGAATCACGCTCTCTCTGTAGTTAACGAATCGCAAAAAGGGTTTCAAGAATTGCAGTACCCCATGCAATAGTCGCAATACAATTCTCTACACAAAATATAAAGTAGGATACTGTTTAACTATCCCATAAAACAGCAGATATATTCCTTTGAGCTTGTTGTAAACTATTACACAGCAGGATGAATTTGGTACATCACATCAACCGAATTCAGAATGCCCAGAATTAAAACTTCCAAAACAAAATTTGGTAAATATGAAACACGCAATGCAAGACGATTAGGTATACACTACATAGGCTTAGGTGTCTCTATTTGCTAACGACAGATCACAAGAAATGTAGAAACCATAAGGGAAGAAGAAGGAATTCCTGAAGAAACCAAGAAGACGTTGAACCATCTTAGTGAACAAACTGTGATAGACAAGCATACTCGAAGCATGTTTTGCTGAAGAAAAAGTCATTTTCCAGAATATCTAAGACCAGCATCATTTTGGGGCTTCTCATAGAGAAACAGTGTAACAAATCAAAGTTGTTGTCTAAGCTTTGCTTCTCTACACCCAAGAAAGTTCGACAATGTTACTCAACAGCTGCATCGTTTTCATCTGGACTACCTACATGATGTCATGAAGTGGCACTACTAAACACCCAAATCAAAGTTACTAAACAGAAAATAAACTATATTACATGATACTGAAAGTTCAAACATTATTCAAAATAACGTTTACATGTGACACTCTACTCGTTCTTATGTGTTTTTTTAATATATACACATATATGTGAGCAACGGTTGTTGCAGAATTTATTAACATAAAGAGTTTCAAAATGATAAATCAAAATAACGTTAGCTCTTACCTTTTTTTGGAGGCGAAAAGCGACTGTAGTTATCAGGAAAGTAGATTTCAAAGTCAGTTGTAATAATTTCATCAGACTTCGTGGTCGGCCTAGAAAAAAAGAAACGTCATTCGTAAAAAAACAACAGGGCACAGAATCTTCAATTAAAGGTAAGAAAGTTTAAATGATACCGCATTTTGCATACTGTGTTTCAGTTATTTAAGCATTTTATAATTGCGTTTGACAAAAAGCCAGATAAACAAACTAGTTAAGCTCCGAATGTTGGTAACAAAGTTACTGTCTTAACTCTCATCATCTGGTATACAGAGGTACCAGGCACGGATTTATCCTGCGTTACAGCTTCAGATTTGACAACTGGTGTTGAGGCATTGAATCTCAACGTAAATCACAAAATATGTACTTTAAGTTGAGGATGAGTTATAAGATTTAGTGTCACCAGCATCGAGTGACTGGCGGGTAGTTGTCTTCTCGCTGGTCACTAGTTCAAAGTTCAAAGGGGTCAAGGCAGATGGCCTCATTAACTTTGCCATAAAAACAAATACAAAGAAATGTTTGTAATATGTTTGTGTTTTTTGGAAATTTTATTTTATTATTTAAGCTTCGTTCCTTGCTAAAGGAATACTAAATGATTTGCACATTTCTCTACAGTATGTTAAGAACGGTCTTTTAGACATTGTTTTCTGATATTAGGCAATATCAGTAGGGTATTTTAATGTGCTAATGTCTAAGCTGAATGTAAATTATGAAAAATGACATCGAATATATTTATCTCTACTCCAAGTGAAAATGTGTTCAGTTCGTTTTGTAAGAAACTCGCTCAATTAAACGGATTTTGACAAACCAGCAATTCTGTGTTTTTCTCGGATAACAAAAAATTACTTTTATTTAATTTCTGTGATGCATATTGGTATATAGAAAACATATTAATAATAGAAATAAACGGCCTTATAACACCATTTTTATTTTTATTGCTAGAAATTGGGTTTAGATACCTGTGGTTGGCAGCCGTTTGTATAGCTTGGTGCCTAATAAGCATGTTTTTGTAAAATATTATAGAGAATTTTCTGGAAAACATAATATATCTGGGGAGCGTAAAAGAGACTAATACAAAAATGTCTATTGTAACATTTGATGATCCTTTACCATTAGAATGAATATATATTGTTACTTTCAATGAACTTTTACTGTAAGAAAAAAATGTATATTGTAACATTTGATGAATCTTTACTATTAGAATAAATGTCTACTGTCACATCTGATGACCCTTTATGTTAAATTTAGACATCAGCTTACCGCTAAAAACTTCCAAGGCAGATTCAGTCTATACACAATACGTACAAGTTGATTTAAAAATTCTTTCTAACGTTTTGCAGAATAACCTAAAAGTAATAAATTGACAAACTTTACTATAGTAAAAGTTGCCTTAGCAACCATAAATAGGCTTCAGAACTGTTCTTTTAATCACATTGGTGAATTGATTTTATGTGAAAATTCAAACATATGTTGTATATAAAATGCAACATGGATTATTAATTGCTTTACGGAACACTGTCACTGCTTGATGATGAAATACATAAGAGAAAACATTTATCTTTGTATATAAAGTAGCTTCGGAAAAGAATCTAACATTTTTCATAATGTAATAGCACTATAAAGTGTACAAAACTTTTTGTACATCGAATATTCTATTAGAATGTCATATAATTATTGGTCGATATAATTGTAACGTCAAACTATTCAAAGTACCATGATGCATAGAAATGAAACACGGAAAACGTTCAACACAGCCAACTATTCACAATACCGCACCTTGCTGTAACTATTTATTTTTCTATTATTATACAAACTATAATATATATTTTATTTAAGTTTAACCCTGCCTTAAGAATACCACAACAACCTGCTTAAACATTCATTGTTCTTTCTATTCATACAACAACCCTCGTTTAAGCAAAATCTGAAACTTAAAAACGAGCCGTAACAAAATTCAACTGTTAATATTTGTGCTATTGTATTTTCACCTTCGATGTCGTCGTGAAACAAAACCTTCTCTCCAAACTCCTTACTCTCGAAACGCAGTCTACGAGTAAATATGAAACTAATACGTCAATTTACATTTCTTGAGGCTGCTACTCTCTATTAACCAGTTATTTTCTTCTGTTAATATATATTTATGAAGAACAGTTGATGCTGTTTTTGCATTTTTTATCATTCTCTAAAATCATATTGTATTTCGTGTTGTTTTTGTTGTTAAGCCTAGAGCTATATAATGAGATACTTGTGCTGCACTCGTCATCTGGTTTGAGGGTTTTAAGCCTTTACGATTACTACTGAGCCAATGGGACCTTTATTATACTTATTTTCAGACCCGACGTTCCCGATTTAGGCAGAGAGATTATTTGTATAACTAGAGCATGTAGATATATAACAGGAAAAGTACCATCAACCCCATCAGTAGTTGTCAGTATCCCAAAAACAATTTATAAGTATTTAGTATTTATCTAATTGTTTTTGTGTTTTTTTATTTATACAGTTGTTACAAAATACGTTTGGATGCATATATAATCGCGTAGATTATAGGAAAATCATACAACCTACAGCTTTGATGGCTGATGCTGATTTATAAATATGTATATATATATTGACGAGAAACAGATTCCGAGGGAAACGATTACAACTCACGATGCAAGCTATCATTGAAATAATAAGTTTTGTTGTACCTGAAGAATCGTTTAATGAGAACAGGAGTCACATTAGGTTTTGAATATGCTCTCCATCCATTTAAAAAATAGAATCCAGACAAGTTATGATATAACAGACAGCAGAACGAAACATTCTTCAGTGGTATGCATTTGCTACTGTTGAATATGACTTTTTTCTCAAGCATTAAGCGAATGAAAGAAATTTGACACCAAACTTACTTTTAACTGCAATTTCCTGACTACTTTATATGATAAGTAAATACAGTTTCTACGCCACTTTTACCGTATCATTAAGTGTCTCTTTTTTTTCCCAGCCTTCCTTCAACTTAGCTGTTTTATTGGCTATCCAGGGTTCATTTTATCACCTAGAGGCTCACCTCTGTCATTATCATATCGAATTTTGCATAAAACACCAACTCTCCTTTTCTGAATTCTGGTGAAGGATTAACATTAAAAAAATACATACTTGATGTCAAATGGTTTTTCATTAACAATCGTTGTTCCGTTAGAATGGCACGAACGCAGGAAGCATTATTCCATTAGAATTATATGAACAAAAGAAACGTTGTTCTGTTTAAATGGCATGAATACAAGAAACGTTTTTGGTCTTTCCAAATCAGAAACTGTTTGAAAGAACAAAAATTGGTTTACATTTCATCTTAATTTTCAGCAAACCAATCTAAGAATTGGAAAATAAGTGTTTGGAGACATTGGCTCCATTAACAGTCGTAGAACAGTTTCAAATGCATTAAGTAAGATAAGACACACACAGAAAAACTATACCACGAAATATTGTGTATGAATACAGTTATAAACCTCATTACATTTTCTTCAACTAATTGTCGATTCAACATCGTCCATATATACTTATAAACATACTCCGCGCTCGTGTTTATAAACCAAATGTTTTATTTTTTTGAAATAAAAGCAGTCACCAAACTAACCACATATCACAGTTGGAGCTCTAGTCTTTCTTATTGTTTTGCTTTTAAAATAGTTATGATAAACTATGTTCTAAACGTAAACATTCATTCTGACTCCAAAATAGAAGATTCTTGGGTGTAATAATCAACAATATATATTTTATGAAAGTTCTAACGTGTTTTAGGCCAGATGAAATTTATAGAACCTCGGCTTAACACGTATAAATCGACGAGTCAGTAGACAATAGATATCGTTGGTTTGCTACAGTTGCAATAATATAAAACCTTGGAAACTATAATTGTGATTAATGGTTATTAATCGGGAAACTACAGATATTTGACAAGGAGAATTTATAGAGTTCAAATATTATAAACCGTTCAACTTCAGCGGATTACCATCAGACGTTAATATTTCTATTAAAGCAATATATAACTGCGATAGCTAGAAACTCCTTGTGTGATAAGCGAAGACCGAAGAATGTACAGCTAACCAGTACCCTGTTAATAAATGTACCTACCTCAAATCAAAATTAATTCGCTCATCGTGAACAGTCGATAAAATTTTCAATTCCAGACCAGATAGAAGATTCAACAGTTTTTGTAAATTTATAGAACTTTGGTATTATTATACTATTATTTGTATATTAAAATATGTTTGTATTAGGAAAGGAAACACTTTTTATCATTTATAGATATCATAAATTTGATACGCATCGATTCAGTTAACTTCTAAATTAAAATTTCAGGCTATTTGAAATTATAATATGTAACATAATAAATCGGAAACTCTTTCGGCATAAACTGTAATACGTAACAGGAGTGACAGAGTGTTCTTTTTCTGGTCAAATCTCGCACTGTGCCAAAAAAGAAAAAAAGAATTACCACAGAATTAAACTTTAGAGCAGAAAAAAAATATTTCATTAACACAACAATCACCGTATTGCGATATTTTTCTTTAGGTAATTAAGTTGGCACAAACTTTTCAGATAGTGCTTTACTGTGTATTAAAAGCCAAAACATCACCATGGTTGGAATATTTCCTAGGACACTCAGTAATCTATTTAAGGAGCTAGATAACAAAACTTATTTCTGCATTATGTTGAATTTCTGGTTATAGCACTAAAACTTTCAATACAGTCTCTGATATTCAGTGTTATAGTATCAAGTAAATATATCAAAATGTTCAGATTCTCCTACAACTAAGTGAGTTAAACAATTTATGATTAATTAGTTCATTTTTCTATACAGAATATTAGTCTTACCATTTCATCGCTAGGACTAAGATGGATCCTAACATGTTGACAATGTTAAGGAACATATTGCCTGTCTGGTAACAACTTCAGAGATTCAGTGAACCAACAATCTGCCACGAAGTTCTACGCGCTTTCGAATATAACTGTCGATCTATAGATTTTCACCATTGGCGCGTATTAATAATCGTCATGTTTCTTGTGTGCAGACACCTTGGCTCACATATCTAACATGCATATGCACAAAATGGGTGTATAACAGCGCAAACTGCTTTCCCGTTAGTGCAGAGTCCAGAAGTGGTCAATGCGGCAGCACGTAAGGCAAAACTGTCACTAAGAAAATATTGCATATTGTGTAGTGTAGCACATATTTTGTTTGGAATTTCCCCACGTGTATGCAATGTTTTGAAAACACAATGCTGAATAAAAGTTTCAATTTGACTGCTTCAAACCATATCCTTCTCCATTTGTATGGACTTTGAAGTGCTTTCTCGGGTCAGTGTGTGCTTCTTTTAACTCTCTCTCTCTCTCTGATGTTTGAGTATATATATTTGTATACCCAGGATGGTCAGATACACTAAACCTCTTCCTCCTTCCATTACTTTGTTAGAATGGATTGATTAATACTGAAGTAATAACATAACTTTAAACTGGTCCTTTTCAGGGCAATGTCCATTTATATTTTTCTTTCATTTTTTTAATTTTTAGTCTAGAACGTAGGTGGCTGTTTTATATTAGCACTATATTATTATTATTATTTAAATGTGATTTTATCTTAAAGATCAGATGCACAAATTTAACGGGGATAGGTGTTGGAATCAATCTGGATATTGATGTGTAATACTGTGAATTTATCCATGTTTAACAGAGTTCATGATGCATGTTAACATTTGTGGTAGGTATTTTTGGATGTTTTACATAATTATTTTAATGATTATATCTGTTAGCTTGTTTTAATTATTTGGATTTGTGTATTCTGTCAATATTTCAGAGAAGTTGGAAGTAGTGGCATTGGTTAGTGTGTTTTCAATATTCGTAGGTGTGGTTTTGTGTGTGTCCTCAGTTGTTTTAGGTAGATCTTCATTACTTATTGAAGATGTTATCTGCATGAATGATGTTTTCTTGACTGCTGCAGCATATGAGTTTGTTTGTGTATCTGTGTTTTCTGGCGTCTGAGTAGTAGTTGGTTTTGAATGTTCTTGGATTTTGTTCGTTTGTGGCTTGTTCATATTTGGATTTTTAAGTTCATATAAATGTGCTATTGGCACTCTAAGAAACGATTGGTTTGGTTTTTGAATTTTGCACAAAGCTACAAGAAGAATATTTGCGCTATCCGTTCCTAATTTAGCATAGTAAGGCTAGAGGGAATGCAATTAGTCATCATCACCAACCGCCAACTCTTGAGTTACTCTTTTACTGACGAATAGTGGGATTAATTGTAACATTATAACGTCCCCACGGCTGAAAGGGCGAACATATTTGGTGTGACGGGGATACGAACCCGCAATCCTCGGATTACGAGTCGAGTGCCTTAATCACCTGGCCATGCCGGGCCATGAGAATCGAATCCTGGACTTTAGCAATGAAAATCCATAAACTAATCCTTGTCTCACTGAAAGATTCGAGCTAACCACAAATTATTTAAATTTAAGTTCCTGAAGTTGGCACAATTGTTCAGAATCTTGGACATTCCTATCACACCAGATATAAGCTTATATCAAAACCCTAAAACTTATTAAAAATCCAATTGGCATTTGAAACTCAAATTCAAAGATTTTCGAAACAATTATTCGTTACTTAAATAAATTTCAAAATGTATATTTAAATCATCTCGAGTTCACCAACAACAGTATTTTAATACAAAAATTCACTAAGAAAATAGTTCTCGTGTGATTCAGTGGTGAGTTTTGACTCCCTGTGGGAGACAGGGCGCTCCTGTGTATAGCTTTGCACTAAGAATAGAACAATTTATAATTGTAGTTAATGTTTTTATGAATTTATAACCGGCAATTTATTGCAATGATTTATTTAAAAACAAGAGAAAATCCTCACTAGCTGCGGTTGGATTTAGATCTTGAATCATTCAAGAGAGAAAGGTACGAGATAAATGCTTGTACTTGAAAAACAAAGGAATTTCTTGATAATCGCTGATGTAATTATATCCCAAATCAATCAAGAGATGGTGCCACAAACATAATTCTTCACTTCTAAAAAAATAAAACTTTGTTCTACCGTCCTGACTACGAAACGACTTCACGTGTTCAAATGTTCACATAATTAGAATTCTATTTATTAGGCAGTTTTATAGACCTAAATAAAATAAAATAAATAATAAGTTTGCGATCTGAAAGTTTAAAGGTTGTTCCTAACAAACTAACTTCATAATTGGCTACTATTACACCTTTTGTTAACATATAAAATAAAAACATTTTCTCAGAAAAAATATTACAAAAGATCGTTATTTGCTTGTCTTGGACGGTACAGTTCTGATATAGCCTTTTAGTTTTCTTTTATTAAATACGAAAAATAACCAATATTCAAGGAGAATTGTTTGTTTGTTTGTTTTTGAATTTCGCACAAAGCAACTCGAGGGCAATCTGTGCTAGCCGTCCCTAATTTAGCAGTGTAAGACTAGAGGGAAGGCAGCTAGTCATCACCACCCACCGCCAACTCTTGGGCTACTCTTTTACCAACGAAAAGTGGGATTGACCGTTGCATTATAACTCCCTCACGGCTGGGAGGGCGAGCATGTTTGGCGCGACGCGGGCGACAACTTAAGTACTCTAAAACTTTAGGAATTCAAGTTTTTTCAAGATAACTTCTACAATTTCATAGTTATTTATGTGTAAAAACGGCTTGTTTGGACAGAGAATTTTTTTTTACGTAGAGGAGTGAACAATGTTTCGACCTTCTTTTTGAGCCTGACGATGACCGCAGGAGTTTGAAACGTTGATCACTCCTCTAAAAATTTTCTCAACCCAAACAAGCCGTTTTTACATATATATTTCTCTACAAGTGGGTTTTCTCGACATCACTGATCTTGTAGTTTTGTCCAGTTCCTTATGATTCATTTGTATAGCAAATGTAAAAAACTGAACAAAAAACAAACTTTACACAGCCATTCCTTGTACTAAAAAGAACTATATTAGGAGGAACTTCCTGGCATAAAGGGTCAAAGAGTTATTTTAGACTCCAGTGACACCGATGAAGGGCTACTGACCTGAATTATTGTCCCCAAAGCTTAATGATTGTCATGGAATGCATTTCCCAAACTCCTATTCTTGATGCATTTCATGGAAAGGTACTTAAATCGCCCTTTGTTATAGTACACAAATTCAAAATTCCTCTATGATACCTCTACACCACAGCTGTTCTACACCTACTTTTGTAACAAAATAAGAATATATTTCAGTAAATGTGTGTGTCTGTAAACAACCTCCATCTATTGAAATTCAACAAAATTTCGTAAAAGAGAGTTGGGAATAAAGACAAACCACCAGAAATGATTTTGTTTGTTTTTGAATTTCATGCACAACTATCTGCGCTAGCCGTCCATAATTTAGCAGCTTAAAACTTGAAGGGAGATAACTAGTTATCACCACTCACCGCCAACTCTTGGGCTACTCTTTTACCAACGAATAGTGGCATTGACTACAACATTATAACGCCCCACAGCTGAAAGGGTGAGCATGTTTGGTATGACAAGGATTGGAATCCACGGACCTCAGATTACGAATAAAGCGTCCAAACCACCTGACCATGCCTGGCCATCAGAAATATATTTACGAGTCTTGCCTGTCTGCTATATCATGAGTTGCCGTTTAATAAACATAATAAAACGAAATAAAATGTTTATAATTCCATTTTTTCACATTCATACCAAAGTGTATTAAACGTTTTCATCATTGTTCGTAGTTACAGTTTCGTGGATAATGGTAGATTGCGGTGCAAGAATGACTTGCTTTATGGTATTATATTTTCTGACCGTCCTTTGGTCAAAGTGACCCGGAAAGATCGGGGTTCCAAAGGAACTTTACCTCTTTCTTTGACTGTTGTTTTGATTCTTTAATAAAATATATGAAGCCAACATTAGCTCTTTCATATTCTTTGGTTCAATAGCTAGGAAAATCTCATTTAAAATCATGCAGCCAGTGCACGTACTCTACATTTGTTCGTAAGTTATCACACGCACGAGTAGCTCTTTTCAAGTCAAGTGCACAGATGTCCAGACACAGATTTTTTTTCTTATTTTCAATTAAATATTTCACTTTCTCTCGTTCGCTGTAAACATTCAGTCTTGTTGATATAAACAGTTCCATGGCTACTGATGTAAGAATATACAACATCAATCTTATTTTTACATATAAAAATCATTTTTAAATAAAATTAATATCTTTGGTATGTGCCTATAAGTTCTGTTAATTCAATAGCTGCTAAAGTTTTGCATTTGTAAACCAGACTACGCAGATGTACTCGTCTGTCGCTTGATTGATTTGTGAAGGTATCTGTAGTCACAGAGGCAGCTGAGTTTATATTTGACTTAAAATTGGTACAATATTGGTACAACTGTGAAGCTTCTTGTTTCAATATTCAGACAAGAAATACGTGTAATTTAATTATTAAAAGCATATAGATCCTTGGTTCACAGTTACCGGTCGTATTGTCAGATGGTTTGTTTATAAGCTTTCTTTCTTCAGATAAAATCAGTTTGAATGGACAAGGGATAACACCAGATGAAAGTCTCTGTGTCATTTTGCATGATTTTGTACAAACAAATATTTATTTCCTTACATGTTCAAGTCTACATTCACTTACAGGTCATTCAATTTATAGCTTTACACATTCAGCGGATGCGCCATAAGTCTCAAGCTTATTATTTTAAAGACAATTCTCTAGACACCTCAAATCACAACCATCTTCACAATAAATTATACAAACGTTCCAGACCATATTTCTCTGTGTCGAGTAAGAGATAAAATTACTAAAAGTATAATCAAATTATTTTATTATAGCATCTTTATTTAATGAGGGGAAGGGTTACTGTACTGTTTAGGAGCCATTGGTTTCATCATGTATATAAAAAATATCTCAAATGTTTTGCATAATTTTCTGTTTTACACCTTATAAAAGTCCGAAAGTATTTAGAATATATAATTAGAGTAACCACTTACGCTTATTATAAGGTCAGTTGTTGAGTACAATCTTCTATGTTTGAAAAAAGTATTTTCAATTATCGAATGTCTTACTCGAAATTCAAAAACAAACAGACGTTATATGCTCACGTTACGTGTTGATATTAGCTTCAATATAAGAGTACCTTATACACGGTTAAAAGTTAATACAAAACTTTTATCTATACAAACATTTAAGTTCATATATACGAATTAGTTTCGTCAAGTTACTCTGTCGAGCTTACAACTGATGTCGTTTAGTATACTCACATATATTCAGTATGCTTTGGAGATTTGTGCATTTCTATCGTTGATTTCGGGGAATAAGAGCTACAGAAGACTTTTTACTAATTTTCTGTGAATTAAATAAAATAGTACTCCTTCATAGAATGTATTCAAAACTGTTAACATTTCCAAGCAAAACCGTAGCGTGTTTGGTAGTTTATTAAAGTTTAATTTTGTGAAATTACAAAGCTCTTTGGAATGTCTCGTGCTAAAACAGGTAATGTTGAGCTACTTAGCTTCTGACTAGATATTGATGAATAAAACTACTTATACATGACATGATCAAAGTCCTTCTAATGGATGCAGCTTTTGGTTTGGTTTAAATCTCACGCAAAGCTATACAAGGGCCATCTGCCCTAGCCGTCCCTAATTTAGCAGTGTTAGACTAAAGGAAAGGCAGTTTGTCATCACCACCCACCGTAAACTCTTGAGCTACTCTTTTACCAACGAATAGTGAGATTGACCGTCACATTATAACGCCCCTACGACTGAAAGAGCGAGCATGTTTGATGCGACGGGGACTCGAACCCGCGACCATCAAATTACGAATCGGGTGCTTTAACCATCTGGCCATGTCGGACCAGCGGCTTTTGTAAGAGCTTTTGTACTCAAAAACCGACTGCCACAGTTTATGTCTACAACATGGCTTTAAACGTTTTGAGGACAATCTCCTCCAGAAAATCAAAACAGACCTTTTCTTTCAAATGTATTGAATAAAACTTAAAATTATTTTTTATTTCTATTTGTCTCTGTATATTGAAGAAGAATCCCTACAACATTCCTTTTTTTTCGGCTAATAAAGGAGTAGATTAGGCCTTAACGTCACACGTGGATTTTGTTGTTACTGAAATTACCTACGTTAATAAGGGGGGAAAATTTACAATTACAACAAACAATATTGTTAAAAACAAAATGAGTAACACAAACAACTTGTACTATCATTTAGTTGTGGTTTTTCTGCTTTTGTTTCAGAAAAACAAATTAACCACACGATCTATGAATTTTCCTTACTTAAGTAAAAAAAGATTTGTTCTTAAGAATTAGCTCTATAAACTTGTACATAATTGCCAATCTAACTTTAAGTTTCAGTTATCTTCGAACGTTCTTGCTAAATTCAGCACGTTTACCCTCTTCATTCATGAATTGCTCACTTAGCGCGTGGAAGCTGCTACGCTTACCTACGTGAACAAAATGTTTTTCTGAAGTATAAAAGGCTACGTAGAACATCTGCAAATCAAACTCTTGATAAAGTAAGCTTTGACTTTCTTTGGTGGCTTGGAGATTGTAATCTAAGTCTATTAAACCTTCTATAAACTCCATCTATATATCTTAAAATCAGAACCTTTTATTGGTAACAATAGCCAATTACTTCTAGCAATTAATTCTGCACTATTAAAATGTTGTAATCGTTCTTCACTGTATGTATTTACTACACGTCTTATCCACTTTACATACATTACTGTCTTTTGTAACATGATGTACGTACTAGCTTTCGTAGTTGTGAAGTGGCTAGTGATTATAAGAATTAGTCACATTTTTCATTAATTCATTTGATTTCATAAAACTAGTGTTCATTATGTTTAACACTGCTTATCTTAACTATTATTAGTTTTCCATTTCGGCACGGAACATAAGTAAATGTTCCCCGTTTCATTTTGGCAAAAGTTAAGGTTATTTATTTCAAGTTCTGTTACAAAATCCTTTTACAGTAGCTAAGTATATGTACAAAATATATTTCGTATTTGTGGCTGCTATTTCATCATTTTCACGTAAATACTTCAATGATTTTTACTTTGAATTATTTAATGTTAATTTCCTACCAGATCAATTTATCTGCTAAGGTCACAAATTATGACGCATTTACTAACGTATATATATTTTAATATCGATTTAGAAATGCATGTAACTTATAATGTTAAATGTATATTGCGCAACACCCGCCTGTTCTCTACAGTTTTAGAAGATTCTCGAGAGTAAGAATCAACAATATATGTTTTACGAAAGCACTAGCGTACCTTCGAATATTGTTGCCAAATAAACTTTCGAGAATTTCGTCAAAAGATTATAAATCGATGCGCCAAGAGACAGTTTAAAGAATATTGGTTGGTCGCTGCAGTAAATACACTATAAGTCTCGGAAGCCATGATTGTGACAAACACTCAATAATCGGGAAAATAAAAGAATTTAACCAGGAATGTTAATATATTTCGAACATTACAATCTTTGGTGAATTAATTTTGTACCTGAGTATTTCTATGAGAACATAAGATATTTTCTTCGGGAAAAATTCACGTGTGATAATTAGAGATAACTAGTATTCCCGTCAAGTGAAGCGTATTTGTGAATCAACATATAAGTAATTTGTATTTGGTTCCTGTTTGTAAGTTCGTAAAACTTTTTTGATATAAGTCATCATTTGTAATAATCGTTATTATAAATTGCATTGTTGTTTGTACATTGAAATATATTCGGATTAAGTAGATAAATTACTTAACGTATAATTAGTAATAATAACCTTCTCTATGAGTTTCTTGTGTTCATGTTTAATTTTCAAAGTACAGCTAGTTAAAAAGCGTATTATTTTGTTTTTGCATCAATACTTTCAATAAATGCTGTTAATACGAATTGGACTTCAAGCTACATCAGTGTTTCAAAATAAATACATGTTTAAAAATGCATAGCTAAAACACAACATTTCATATCACAAAAATTATTTTTCTTCTAAAATACATTCTAATGTGAACATTTCTGACTAACCAGAAAAAGTAATATGTAAAAATATTAATTTAATATCTAAGAGAGTGACAAGATTTATATTACTCTAAGTGTTACAACTACAATTTTTTGGAACTATCCAAACTTTTATTCGTTCTACTTCTTCCCCTGTTGGCTCCACATGGCCAACCCTGTTAAGGCATTCGACTTCTACTCCTAGGGCCGCGAGTTCAAATCCCGGTCGCACCAAACATGCTCGCCCTTTCAGCCGTGGGGCGTTATAATGTGACGGTCAATCCCACTATTCGTTTGTAAAAGAGTAGCCCAAGAGTTGGCGGTGGTTGGTGATGATTAGATGCCTTCCTTCTAGTCTTATACTGCTAGATTAAGGACGGCTAATGCAAATAGTCTTCGTGTAGCTTTGCTCGAAATTCAAAAACAAACAAGCGTGTGTTATTTTGTACGGGAGTTAGATGAAAGTTTTATTTGTTTGTTGAATTTCTTGAAAAGCTACACGACGGCTCTCTTCGCTAGCCATCCGTAATTTAACAACGTATGACTAGAAAAAAAGCTATTAGTTATTATCCACCGCCAACTCTTGGGCTACTCTTTCAACATCGAATATTGGGATTGATTATTATATTATAACGCCGCCACTACTGAAGGGGCAAAAATGCTTAGCATAACAGGAATTCGAACCCGTGCTCCTTAAATTGCGAGTCTAGCGCCCTAATCACCTGACCATGATGAGCCATAGGATGAATGGATTCTATTATTTGCCCTTTACTGTTTCAATTTTCACGAATTTCTTTTTCGTATGGTTAAAGTATTTGTATGTATAACACATAAATATAAAACACAACTATTAAACTAAGGCATTGTGTTACAAAATGAGTAATTTTATTATTTCTGCCTTCTGCTCCCGTGGGTAAGTAGTAAATAAACTGTATGGGTGAAATTGTGTTCAATTCTCACGAGAAACATAACACAGATTATGTAGTTTGAAAGATTGTGTTAAATCAAACAAACAAACTATTAGCTTTCGATACATTTAACCCACATATATTTATACATTCAGTATACTCTTTCAAAATGAAATTGTGATGTGAACTCTTTTATCATATTATTTCATGATGATTAGCTATCACCATCTATCACGCTCGCGACATAGTTGTAAGTCTGCGGGCTTAAAACGTTAAAAATTGGATTTCACTATTATTTACAGCTGCAGAACGAGAAGACACTCCGTGGCACAGCTGTAAACTTGAGGACTCAAGCCGTTATAAATCAGTTTTGATAACTGGTGGGTAGAGCACAGCTAACCAAATGTGTAGCTTTATGCACAAGGAAAAACAAACACTTTTGTTAAAGAGTAATATCCACTCAAGTTTCCTATGGAATCCTGGCATTTGATAAAACTTTCAGCTTCAAAATTCTATTGACAGGGGAAGATTGTTTGTTTGTTATTTCGTGGAGAGCTACTAGAGGTCTATCCGCGCTAGCCGTCCCTAATTTAGCAGTGTAAGACTAGAGGGAAGGCAGGCAGTCATCACCACCCACCGCCAACTCTTGGGCTACTCTTTTACCAACAAATAGTGGGAATGATCGTCACGTTATAACGTCCACACGGATGATAAGACGAGCATGTTTGGTTAGACGGAGATTCGAACTGGGAATCCTCGGACAATGAGTCGAGCTCACTAAACACCTGGCCATGTCGGACTAAGAACACATGCACACAAAAATGTTGAACTAACACACCAAAACCAACGCATTTGTTTCTAAATGCGTTTAAGCAGTTGTTATATATCACTGAATGCTGATTGGTTGTAAGAAAATAGTCTTTGTTGGAGAATTTTTTAATGGCCAAAAATTAGTATGGTCACAAGGTCGTTACCACTTTTCGGTATTGAAATTTTAAAACAAATGCTTTCACTCTACATGTCGAAATAGACAAGTTATTATCTACAGGAAAGCTTTTTTTCTATGGTTAAAAATATCTAAAAATTTAAAACAGTTTCAGAATTAAATAGCATCTTGAGTTGTTAATAATTAACCAAAGTACCCAGCTTCACTCAGGTTGTTAACGTGATATAGTACTGGTTGACTGTGTTTGTGTATTTCTATGTACTATAATTTATTTCTGACGAGCCTCCGATTTATTGTTACGACTTCAAATAGCCTAAAACCGAATTAAATTGTAATTTGAATTTAGAAGTTAATTAAATATCAATTTGTATCAAATTTATGATATTTGCTAACAAGATTGACATGCACAGTTTTTTTCTGAACACAATTATATTTTAATATACAAATAATAACAGAATTTATAATAACAATTATTACAAATAATGATTTATATACAAAAGTTTTACAAACTTCCAAACAACGTTGAGCCTTCTATCTCTTTTAGAACTGAATATTTTATCCGCGGTTCACGATGAGCGTTTTCATTCCAAATTGATAACAGTACAGTTCACTAAACGGATACCTAGCTAGTTCTTCACTAATCACATGTGATTTTTCAAAGCCGAAGTTATACACTGTCTTTGTGGAAATACTGATGTTCGGAGCTAATCAGCTGAAGTTAAACGGTTTGTAATTTCGAAATTTGAAACAGTTCCTCGTCATATATTACTAGTTTCCCGATTGATACGAGTTACTGACAATTGCCCCCCGCTAGTATCGCGGTATGTCTCCGGATTTACAACGCTAAAATCAGGGGTTCGATTCCCCTCGGTGGGCTGAACAGATAGCCCGATGTGGCTTTGCTATAATAAAAACACACACAAACACATACTGACAGTTACAGCTTCCGAGATTTGTAGTGTACCAACTGTAACAAGCCAGCAATATATACTCTCTCTCCGCGTTTGCGTTAGTTACCTTTTATAATACTAAGAAGATATTTTCTAGAATTTTCAGCCAAAGCAACAATATTGGCAATCACTAGTATTCACGTACACAGAGAGTGCATTGTTGATTCTTACACTCGAGAATCGTTTATGACTTCAGTAAATAAGCGAGAATTTTGAAATACACATTTAACAGTACAAGTTACATGTATTTCTAAATATATATTTAACTAAAACAAATGAATCTATCTTTTTAAAGATTTTGCTTTCCCAAAAAACTTCAAAAATCCTTAGTTTTATTACATAATAAAAATCTCTGTTCTAAGTTAAGAATTAGTTATTTATATCTTAACACTTTACCACTGTACTAAGAATTTCACATCACATATTTCTATCACATTTTATTACAGTGTTGATGCTATTTGCATAATTTAAAAATATATATAATGCAAAATTACATGTTCAAACTTTGTAAAATAGACTTTACTTTCCAAGTGTTTGTGTGTAATGTGAGGCCCATCGATCTCGAATTTATTTATGCGAGGAAAACTATACATTTTCAACTCTACTGTCTTTCCATGCGCCAAAAATTCTTTAACTCTTTCTAGAACTTTATATTAACCTTTTTCTAGTATTCTGAGGATACGTAGCATGGGTTCTGGGACGGAGGTTTTGATGCCTTTGTTCCCCACCCACTTTTGCTTTTGGCTGGCTAAGAAATGTTTGGTCTCATACCTATTGAATTGCTTTGATATTCGGTAAAATATGTCACTTGTTTCAATTTTTGATCAGTTACATTCTTTTTTCGACAGTATTTCGCGGAAAACCTCCACACATTGTCCATTCAGTTTGTGAAAAGTTTACAAATATAATACTTTCTATAGACTTTTAGAAGTCAGAACGTGGATAAAAAAAAAATGGTCAAAATTGTTTAAAAAAAAATATCCAGGTCCAATACCCCTCAAAATTCTCTTATTATGCGTGAATAACTGCTAAACATTATTATTAGTAGCTTTACAATCTAGGTAAAACTTCAACAAGTTAAAACATTTTAACGCTTTATAATGTGATCGTAAATTGATAAAAAGAGATACATAACACAGTAAAATAAAGTTTAACCTCCATCCACATACTTTTCTGGGAGGAAACGATAAACGTTATTACCCAGTTATTTCTTAAGACTACTCTGACACTTTTTTGCAGTAAAATCTAAGCGTAGAAGTATTATGGAGTAAGGAAAAAACATGACAGATGTTTATTTAAAATGCATTTTTTGGTCAAGACACGAGTCTATTTTTTACAACGAAAGTAAAGATGATAAACTGGATAACGTGGACATTTATCACATTAGTGTCATGAAAAGTGACTCCTGGTTCAACAGTTATGTTTTGTAATAAGAATACTTGAGTACAAATACGAATACTTGTACTAAAGTTCATGACCAGCAGCTTTCTCCCCTGTGAGCAGTTTAAGTAAAACAAAAACTCACATAAGACATAATACTTTCATTTATAAACATTACACTGGCGAAAATTTAACCTAGCCGGCAAATCAAATTCCGATAATCCATTTATTGCTGATTGTTCCGATCACTTTTGATATTACTTGCTCTCTCAAGCGAAGAAACAAGTGAAACTTAAAATATGACTCTTGATTGTTTCATTTTTTTAAAAACGTTAGACAGCTGACTTTTGCTGTGAAAATTAGCATTACTGATGTTATTAATAC
The DNA here is from genome assembly GCA_011833715.1 of Carcinoscorpius rotundicauda. NCBI lineage: Eukaryota > Metazoa > Arthropoda > Merostomata > Xiphosura > Limulidae > Carcinoscorpius > Carcinoscorpius rotundicauda. The sequence goes on along the minus strand of CM022394.1, from coordinate 54,297,437 downwards.
TGAAACTATTGGGCTGCAAAAGTACGTTTACCTAATAAAACTGTTATTCAACAGAAACAATGAAAGATGCAGGGGTATTATCAAGTTGCACGGTTGTCAGGTGGAGTTTGACTAGACAAGGCGACATAGACTGTAAAGAGATGATGAGTCTCCAAAACAATTTTAACACAAAACACCTAATCTTTGTATAGGTACAAACAGTTTTACTGTTCTTCAAGTGATTCTTATAAACTTCGATCGTAACGTAGTACTGAAACAGTCGTATGCATTATGTAATTTTACATTTAGGCAGCGGAACATATTTGAATTTAGGCAGACACCATCGGTTGGAAGGCACCCTATTTGCTCTGTCGTCTGAGACCACTGATTTCGAAACTAAAATAAAGTAATTACACATTACACGTCTCAACTCATTCAAAGATATAATTCGCTAAACACTCAAAATTGGGGGAACGTGCCCCTACGTTTTGCATTACCTATGGTTTCACAGATTATTGGAACGACTTTTGGACACTGTAATAATGCTACATTCTTACTTGCAGAAAGTCTGTTCGTAAGTGATACGTGTAAGACTGTTGTTTCTTTACATTTCTTTCAAATTATTCTACTAATAGAATAACATTTGAGACAGAACTTTGTTCTAACAGACTTTGGTTACAGGAATAACAGTCAAAGCGTAAGCCTCGAAAAATTAGTGTTTTCTTTTTTAAATGTGTTTTATTGTGTTTATAAAGAATATTATCGGAGTTTGAAAGCCTTACATCGATCACGAATTTCCCTTATTTAGAAATACGTATTTCTAATTGCAACACCAAACATGCTCTTTCAACAGTGGGGAAGTTATAAAGTGACGGTTAACCCCATTATTCATTGGTAAAAGAGTAGCCCGAGAGTTGGCAGTAGTTGATGATGATTAGTTGCCTTACCGCTAGTCTTACACTGCTAAATTAGAGCCGACTAGCGCAGGTAGCCCTCGTGTAGTTTAACGCGAAATTCAAACACTCAAACAATCCTAATTGTGTAGTTTTATGGTATCGTGTAAATAAGACCATTCCATTAGCCAAATAGCTACTATATGACCACCTTCACATTTGGAAGGCATATTCTACATGTTTCATACAGTGCTGAAGTGTTATTTTTTCACATAACAATTATTTTAAAGCATTTCTTTATACATGAAATATTCCAATGATAAACACTTTACACCAAAGTGCTGTTCCACCAACGGCTTTTCACTTCAACTGACTTAGAATACAGTAAAATGTAGTCATTTTCGATATAAAGTATCGGTAAGAAGTATATTATAATATTAAAGAACGTTGCATGAGGAAATACGAAATAACGTGAACGATAAAAAAGTTTTTCGTTTAAAATTAAAAGAGGAAGTGCTTAAAGTTCAAAATATTGAAAATCTCTAGATGGAACCAAGATAGGTAAAAATAACAAGTTACGAAAAACAAACTTGTCACTTCTATAATGTGAACGATGACTAATTATTTGTTTTTCTTTTAACGAAGTTTGTTCGAAGAGGATTATATATCATTTCTTGTTCTGGTTCTCATAAAGAAAATCGTTTTAAATAAACTAGATGTTGTTCTTCTCTCAATGATGACCAATAGAAACAGACACACCATAAAGTAACCAATAAATGTGTTATTTTACCAATGTAGATAGTGTTACGGGTTAAGAATACTTACTGTAAACGTTTTTTCTTTGTTTGGTAATTGTCAATAAATTGACGTATACATTTTCTACGTTAAAATTAATTTGAATTTTACTCTTCGTGCAATGAAGTAGGGCTTATTGTAGATTACTGTGTATTGTTTTTATCCAGAAGTAGGGGTCGCTTGATCTTATTTTGTCCATTTTTACTTCGAAAATAAAATTTAATTTAAAACACACAAAATCAAATTTCTAGAAGAGTTCCAACCTATTTCTGAGACTGTCATAAGTGTATGTTGAACTTGCATAATTCTGAGCTTTTTATTTTATTTTAAATAATATGAAAAAACTTCTCGTGATAGATTGTTTACAGACTGCAATCATTTTTTTCTTGTAGGGAATTTCGTCCATAATGTTTATTTCCACTAAAATCCGCCTCGTTATTTTGTGCAAAATAATTATTAGAGGAATGTGTATGATTTTTTTACCACCACCACTCACTGAAGGTAGGACAGAAATTGCGTTTTTATCTCTGTATCTGCATGCTTGTTGGCAAATTTTCTCGAAAACTGCAGAATGTATTTGGACGAAAGTCGCTATACGTTTCGACCATGAGTCAACTTAGAAGTGGACTTAAGGTCATAGAAGCCCAAAATCTCTATCTGTTGACCTAGGGACCTATTTTGTCACACTACTTTGTTCGATAACATAATAGAAACTGTCAGAAATAGAAACTTTTATGTAAATTATATCTACAACTTTTTTTTAAATTACATTTTCCAGAACAGTAATCGGACTACAGTCCCAATAGCAGTTACCACAAACTGAAGACCCCTTTATATATATTTTCAGGGGTACTTATTAGAAAATACTAAACACTTATCTAACAAGTCCTGCAACAAAGAGATCGAGGGTCATTTCACAATGCATGATTTATATTCCTCCCAAGCTTGTTTACTTCTGATGTTTGGTCATTCCCGGTCAAAATGACTGCTGTTTGCGGACTGAAACTTTAGATATTTACTGGTAGCGGTGTAGTGGTTTGGTTTGGTTTTGAATTTCGCGCAAAGCTACACGAGGGCTATCTGCATTAGCCGTCCCTAATTTAGAGGGAAGGCAGCTAGTCATCACCACCCACTGCTAACTCTTGAGTTACTCTTTTACTAACGAAAAGTGGGATTGACTGTAACATTTCAACGTCCCCACGACTGAAAGGGCAAGGATGTTTGGTGTGATGGAGATTCAAACATCCGAATGTTATGCGAAAAAACAAACTTCTCTTTAACACTCAAATCTCCATACCTGTTTTATCACATCTGAACCTAAAGAATCAACGTAAAGGTGTTATCTTTGATGTAAAGTGATTTAAGACTACGCACCAGAAATGAACTTACTCAGGGGTCACCAAACTTTTTTCATAGGGGGCCAGATTACTTGGGGAATGAGAAGCGAGGGCTGCACGATCATTATGTTCAATACTCATAAGCTAGAACGAAAGCTCTCTGTTAATGACTTAACACTAAGTTTAGGATGCCACATTAGCCATGTGGGAGTAGCAGGCAATACACACATATAATAAAAAAACCAGAAATACAACCAACATTTTTATTTACTAAAAGGTTATCAAAAAAGGGGACAATAGCAAAAACAATTGTCACATCGCACATCGTGAGTGCATATCTGAATTTCAATAAGCTGCAAAAAAGTTAGTGGGATTTATTAAATTGGTATTTGGCTTTCAAAATATCTTCAATGTTCGGTTTTGAATTGCTGCATCCAATCATTAGAATTGCTTTCAAATGTTCATCAGTCAAGCTTGATCGATGTAACGACTCCACATACTTCATTTTTGAAAATGTTTGTTCACAGAAATAACTTGTTTCGAACACTGATGCCATACCAGATTTCAAACTGCTTCAACTTTGAAAAATCGTCTTCAGGTATGCAAAATTCAATAAGTTGTCCCTCTCTGTGTTTTGCTTTCAACAAGTCATTTCCTTGCAAATCGATGACCTCCATCTGAAGTTCCACTGGCACGTCAGCAATGACACAATCAAAAAGATTCTGAAAGAGGAGAATGTCACTTTTGATTCTGTCGAGATCCGAAAATCTCTCTATAAATGCTTATTTAAATCACCAATGACCTTTTTTTTTTAAACTCCAGGTTGACATCTTCTGTGATTCCAGCATGAAACTCATTGAAACACTGAAAATGAGAGAGGTTTCTTCCATCCAAATGTGCTTAAAACAATGACAGCTTTCTCCGAAATCCTTTAATGATTCTGTAGAGACCACAGACAAGGTTATTCTTCCCCTGAAGTTTCAAGTTCAATTCATTCATGTGCGATGTGGTGTCAACCAAATATGACAACTTTGACAACCAGGTTGGATCAGACAGAAGTGGATCGATTCTATATTTCTCGATAATAAATATATCTATTCCTCTTCTAAGCTTATAAAAATGAGACAAGACTTTACCTCACCGCTGTGTGATAAGGCAAGTCACGGAAATCCGAATCAGTTTCTTCAAGAAACGCCTTGAACTGGCGATGATTAAGTGCAAGACCCCGAATGAAGTTCACTGCAGAAATAACTGGTTTCAGCACGCAAGAAATATTTAAGTCTTTTCCACAGAGTGCTCGCTGATGTATGAACAGAGCGCTTGGGAGTTAAAAATCTTCCAACTGATTCCTGATCAGCTTCACCAGATCCTTCTTTACTCCAGCCATGTTTTTTCCTCCATCAACTGTTACACCTTTAAGCTGATTCCACTGAAGGTTATAGTCTATCAAAGTTTTATGCACTTCCATGAAAATGTCTTCTCCAGTTGTTCTTCCGTGCATACTGCAAACTGATGTCAACTCTTCCATGATCTGAAAGTCCAAATTAACTCCACGAATGAACACGAGAAGTTGTGACTACTTGAGAGATCAGTAGACTGATCCAGTGTCAGAGAATACCATAGGAAGTTCTAGCTTTTTGACGTATTTCTAATGCAATGTTCTCTCCATGTTCTTCTGCTCTCCGTACAACTGAAGTTGCTGAAAGGCTGATACTTTCAAAGAAATTGGCTTTTTCAAAACACAGCTCATTTGCTGCTTCCATCATACACTTTGATGAAGTTGCCGTCAGTAAAAAGTTTTACTCGCTCTGCTATCCTATGCACTATTTTGTAACTTGTACGAGTGACAGATTCATTTTCAGCAAACTTTCTCGTGAAGAGATTCTTTTGAGATTGAAAACACATTTCATGGATTCAAATTTCTCAGAACGGAACTTTCCTGAAAATTTCAAATATGTTGATAAATGTTTTGTTTCATAGTGACGCCGAAGATTGTACTCTTTCAAGTTTTTGTTTGAAATTTCGCACAAAGCTACTCGAGGGCTATCTGTGCTAGCCGTCCCTAATTTAGCAGTGTAAGACTAGAGGGAAGGCAGCTAGTCATCACCACCCACCGCCAACTCTTGGGCTACTCTTTTACCAACGAATAGTGGGATTAACCGCACATTATACACCCCCACGGCTGGGAGGGCGAACATGTTTAGCGCAACGCGGGCGCGAACCCGCGACCCTCGGATTACGAGCGCACGCCTTAACGCGCTCGGCCATGCCAGGCCCTACTCTTTCAAAACGACAACACTTTCGGTGTACATCACACAAGTAACTTTCTGGTATTTTGTTTCCACAAAGAAGTACTTTTTTCCCCCATTCTTCATTGAAAGCATAACACTCAGAGTCCACTTTTCTTCTTTTAAAAGCAGCCATAACGATGGGTGAAAATAAAACAGGATATGAAAATGAAAAACACAGAACGGTTTGAGAAAAGTATTGTACTGGTCCAAGAACGCACAAACAAAATATATTGAAACGTACGTTTGTCACGACACTTATCTGAGAACGATTTACGAAAAGCGCATAACCCGACTACTAAGAGAAATGATCTTCCTGAAGCGATAACCCTAGGCCACTGAATTTACAAGACAAGTCGATAGGACGAGGGTTAAGTCTGTACTTGTTTTCGAAATCCTAATGTTTTCATAGATACGGGCCTCGATATGAATAAACGAGCAGCAAGGACGAAAGAAGAATTTTCCTATTGGTTAAAAATACTCGTGACAGCCTTGTTTCTTTTCATCATAACGTTTTGTGTTTGCCAGCTTAAAGCGACCATCAGTGTGAGTTATTTTGTTATGACAGTCGGACATTTGATGAAATGTCACTTTTTATTTCCAAGCGGCTGGCGGACCGGACAAAATGACCTTGAAGGCCGTAGTTCTGTGAAACCTGAGCTGACTAATAGAACGGGAAATACTTTCAGTGGATAAATGTTGCTTTGTGAATTAATTATGTTAACGTTTATTGATTGCAGTTGTGAATTAGTCAGTCAAATACACTCGTTTATAATCATGTAATAAATAAACAGGAAAAAGTCAGACAATTGGAAACGAATCGAAAATATTATTATTTGCAACAATTTTTATGGTTTCTATATTGTTACATGCGAGGACCTAACGTTGCTGTGTTATGTTCGCATGAGTGTGAACAATAAATCTCTGATGAAACTCAAGATGTTTCTTTGTTCGAAACAGAATACAAATCACGTCTGCCTCTGAATCTTGGGATACATTTTGATTTATGTCGGCGTTTAAAGTGTTTAAGTATTATTACCAGAAATAACGAAAACTGTCCATTATATTGAAAGTGTAAATATATAATTCTTAATGGACAGTATATGTGACTTTTTTTTTCTAACTGGATAGAATGAATCTAACACTTCTTTAAACTACTCAGTTGACACAAGACGGCTGTCAGCGATATTCAAAACCATTATGCCTTTGTTATAATATAACGTGTCAACACCTACCCTCTAATCTTACATTGCTAAATTAGGGACGGCTAGAACAGACAGCCCTCGTGTAGCTTTGGACAAAGAAAAAACACAAAACAAACACAAAACACTGTGTTTGAACTTAGCAGACGTAACAGAACTAAGGTTCCCTAGCTTAATCACAAAGATCTATGGGTTCGATTCCTCATAATTTTGAAGAAACGTGTATCCTGTACTAATATATAACTGACCGGCGGGTGTTTCGAAAATTGTGAATTCCGTAAACGTGTCTATTCACCTGGAGGTGTTTCACTGACTCCAACATCCTGTTTTACACTTTCTAGCATGACCTTGATGTTAGCCTTGACATTCACTTGATGGAATTAGACGGAACGATCCGAAGCCATGAAGTTCAGACAGTGCTCTCGTCTTTGTATCGTCTTAACCACACTTATTTTCCTACAAATCTCACGACTGGATATCATTTCTTGATCTAAATGTCCTCAGGTGGAGTTATCGATCTGTTTTTGTCATAGACATTTTTTTTTTCTTCAAGCTTATTCACGTTTTCACAGACACACATTTTAATAATTATAAGTTAAAAACAATTCATTTTTGGTTTCTTTTCTTCGTAAGTAGAACACGATAACGATAAAAAAAACAAACAGACACACATTTCTTCTTTTGTTTTCATATCTTATATTAATAATATCCTTTCACTCTATGACCTTTTATTTCTCACACTTCTATTTCTAACTTCATTTCTTTCTATTTTTATCAATGATGTTCCTTATATCTTTCACATCGTTTTTTATCTCACGTTCTTTCAAAAATTTTGTCCTTTTTATGTTATTGCATTATTCTGTCTTTGTATATATTAATTTTATTTTCAAAATTCCGTCTGTCCTTTCATGTCTCCTTCATTTTCTCACCTATGGTTTTAAAAGCTTTTGTGTGATGCTACAGGCACTGTGTTCTTACCATTTTTTTTATTTCTCTTATCACGTTGAATACTATGGATAAACACAAGGTAATTACCCATAATAGTAAAATTTTATGTATGTATATATTGTAATGACTCTAATTTCGGAAACAGACAACATATATATTTACATATACGGGAGTCACAAACAACGAGTAGTGGCAGCAAGTTGGTTAAATTTTTAATGGTACAAAACATTATCAGAGAAAATACAAAAAAAGCGAATATGTTGCGTGTGAGACATTGTTTAAATGCTGACGGATAGTTTTACAATGTAGGACTGTAGAACATTGCTCAGCTGTAAGATGAATTTCCGCCTAATGAGCCGTATTCCTGAGAAAATAGCATAATGGATCAGAGTGTGCATGTAGGTTTCAGCAGTCAAGGTGCCATCTATTTTGTCTAGATTGCAGATGACGCTGGCTCAGATGCAACCTCAAACTTGGTCGTATTATTCAACATGCTTTATTGCAAAGACATACAATGATAAAACTCTATTCAGCTGTAAAGAGCATGAGTGTTTCTAGTTTGTTTCTTCCGTAGTTTTCAGACTAATTCCCATTTCAACCTTTTAGTTTGGTTAACTCTTTTAGTGTAGTAATGTTTATCTTATTGTATTCACAGCATAGTCGTTGACAAGTTATGTTCTTGACCGTCGTCTATCTTATAAATAACATACCCTGAGCTACGAATCGCTATTCTGTACAGTTTTAGCTTCTACCTCGACCACATCTTTATCAATTTCCCGTACTCCATTAGAGTTCTTGTGCACAACCAGAGAAAAATGGAGTTTGACGCAACACTTTCCATTGAGTGTCATTGACAAACCAAAACTTTTCTTTTTGTATGGTATTTCATTCTTAGAAACATAACTAGATTTACACCTCTATCACTGAGCACGTAACTGTAGTCAAAAAATAATTCATCTTTACACAATAAACATATATTTTACTTTTATCCTCCATCTCTTTGTCCGCACTATTACCATAATTATTTCAAACATCATAGATAAATATACATGCTAGTTAGTAAATTGGTCGTAATATATGCATAAATATGAATAACTTGATGTATAGATATTTATGTTGATTGTAAAAGATTCACTGTTGTACACTTATTTTAGTGCCTATTTTTGTTTCAGTATAGTTTCCTTTCTTGCATGTGACATATATTGTTGACTGTGTACTGCACAATTCCCTCCTCTTCTCGAACTTTGTAGAATATTCTTGAGAGTAAGAATCAGCAATATTTTTTTTTACGAAAACGCACTAGAATATTGTTGAAATTTCGAGAAAGTTGTGTGATTTGTATAAAAGCATTTGAGCGAGAGACAGAAGAAGATTATTAAGTGACATATAGGCCTAGAAAGCTGTAATTGTGATTAACACTCGTTAATCGCAAAGTTACAAAACTGGACCAGGAACATTGGTAAATTTTGAACATTACAAACCGTTCATCTTGAATCAAGTATTCGGATGTTAGAATTTCTACGAGGGCATCGGATATGATCGCCGGTGAATTGTTTTTTTTTATTGTTTTTAAATTTCGCACAAAGCTACTCGAGGGCTATCTGTGCTAGCCGTCCCTATTTTAGCAGTGTAAGACTAGAGGGAAGGCAGCTAGTCATCACCAACCACCGCCAACTCTTGGGCTACTCTTTTACAAACGAATAATGGGATTGACCGTTACATTATAACGCCCCCACGGCTGAAAGGGCGAGCATGTTTGGCGCGAACGGGATGCGAACCCGTGACCCTCGGATTACAAGTCGCACGCCTTAACACGCTTGGCCATGCCGGGCCTATCGCCGGTAAAACTTACGGGTACATCAGGATTTGCCAACCGTCAAAAAAAGTGTACAGGTGTATCAACAAAGAATTAATTCGATCTCCGTGAACGTCGGGTAAAAGATTTAATTTTAGACCATCTATAAGACTCGAAATTGTTTGTAAGCTCCGAAAACTCTTGCATTTCAACCATCATTTGTAATAACTATTAGTAATAACGGTTGTTATAATTAGCATTGTTTCTTTTTTTTTTACTTGTATATTAAAATATATTTATGTTAAGAAAGAAAATTATATGTATCAATCTTGTTGGCAAATATAGTAAACTTAATACATTATAACCTTTAACTGACTTCTAAATTAAAATTAAAATTTCCGGTTATTTGAAATTGTAATACGTAACGTAATAAATTGAAGACTCGTCCAAAATAAACTGTAATACATAACATTACATGTACATAAAAACGTAAGCAACATATACAATATATTAATGAAATACGCTTTAAAACCTACTTTTTAGTTTGCAAGTGACTTAAAAATCATTGTCTAGTTCCTATTATTTAGTTAAAATGGTTCAAAATACATAAAATACTCAATATTTAGAATAAAAATTTATTTTATCAATTGTAAACTACTGAAGAAACTTAAAGTTTTGACAGATGTTTTTAAAAGCAAATATCGCAACATGAGTTAAGATAATGCAATGATGGAAAGGCCCGGCATGGCAAGGTGATTAAGGCACTCGTTTCGTAATCGGAGGGTCGCGGGTTCGAATACCCGTCATACCAAACATGTTAGCCCTTTCAGCCGTGGGGGCGCTATAATGGTACTATCAATCCCACTATTCGTTGGTAAAAGAATAACCCAAGAGTTGGCGGTGGTTGGTGATGACTAGCCGCCTTCCCTCTAGAATTACACTAGTAAATTAGGGACGGCTAGCGCAGATTGCCCTTGAGTATCTTTGCGCGAAGTTCAAAAACAGACCAAACCAATGATGGAAAAAACCACGTTTTTATTTATTGGGTATGAAATAAATACACGGTTCCAGTGTCTGAAATTTCCAAACTATTCATACATTATAGAAAACTCTCAACAAGGAGATCGAAAATTGAGTTCAAGGATAATATACTTTAATTTCCAAAATTTCTTAACAAATGTCACCCCTCTAAGTTTAATGTTATTAAGTCTGAGGGCTTACTAAGCTGAAATTCTGATTTTACTCACTACCCGCGAAGAACACAGAAACATACAGCCAGTTGTATAGTTTTGCGCTTAACAACAAACGAACAAATATCTCTGACAAACTCACAATAAAGAGTAGACGTCTAGTTTTCCAGTAACACTCTTTGTAATTAATCTTTAACGTTGTCGTATGAGATTTCTTTGTTTTCGGAAGTGTCATTACGACACATTACAAAATATAAACAAAGATCTCCAAAGATGTAACACCCATTCTTTAATATTCAGAATTAAATGCATGTTCAATATTTTGCTCATTCCGTGTTCAAATAATTAAATAAACCATGGTAAATACATCTAATTAATTATAAGATATGTCAAACACCACAAATGGTTTACAGCTGTCTTTCTTTACGTTATGGTGATTTTGTTTTTCGGTACTTTTCTACTGTTTCTTTTCTTCGGTTTCAAAAACGATTTTGAAAGCAACTTAAGTAATACATATTTATTTAACATCAGCAAAGTAAAGACATATCTACTCGTAAAAAAATGTTCATATCTTTATTATCTAAAGATAATATTTTACGTATATATATATATATATATATATATGTAAGTGTTATGAAGACGACAATACTTAAAATGTAAAGAAATGACACGTCCAAGAATAAAACTTCATAAGCCAAAATAAGACTGCAGTACTTAGTTGAAATCTTATTTGCATGATAAAAATATACACTTGTAATACACTCACGTAAGGATGTCTTCTCTATTCTTGCTTACCCGTTTTAAAGGTCATTTATAATAATAAAAGAACCTGTGTGTATGTGTGACCCCCATAGCTCCAAGAGGAAAGAACTTAGAGACCTGAAACTTCTTACGCATACTAAGGGGATTGTGAGGGTATGAACTTCGGTATTATTTTTTAGCTTTCATTCAAAATGTTTCTGCCCTATAGCCCTTAAGCCCCATAATTCTACTTCCTGAAGGTCTATAGAAAAATATTATATTTTTGTTTTTCTAATTCTCACTTACTTAATGAACAGTGAAAGTTTTCTACCTTGTGAGAAAACAACCAGTTTTGTCTATCTTGAGGCACAGTTGGAAACACTGTGACAAATTGTGATATAAAATATGTGAAATTTTCAGAGCAATAATAAAATATTAAGATATAAATAAATAATTCTTAACTTACAGCTTAACTTACTGAGAAACATATACAAATTGTAACACATTTCTTTTAAGAGCCCCCAAGTGGCTCAGCGGTATGTCTGCAGACTTACACGCTAAAATCCGGGTTTCGATACCTGTGGTGGGCAGAGCACAGATAGCCCATTGTGTATCTTTGTGCTTAATTTAAAACAATAACAATTCTTTTAAAAATGGTGGCTTAAATAACTGCTTCAGTGATAACACATTACATCTTAGAAATAAAGTGTTTCCCACGCTTCATTTACTTGAAATAGTAGAAATGGTTCATGTGATTCACAATGAGATTACTTGATTATTTATAGTCAAATGTTTTGAATTGCAATTTTGTATTTTGTATTTTTTTTAAACTGTTGTTCCACTCAATTACCTACCCTTCTGTTTATGTGGTCCCTCTGTGGGTGAGGAGTAAGTTTCAAGACTTACAATGCTAAAGTCTGGGGTTTGATTATTCACGGTAAACAGGAAACAGTTCGCCAAATTGTTTAAATTTACACCGAAAGCAAGCAAGAAGTCTGCTTATCTGTGTATAATAGTTGTCTGAAAGAACGGTACATCACACATTTAGCTGCTGCCCATAATCTTCTAGCCAGTGAAGATAGCCGAGCTGATGTGTATCAGTGAAATTAATACTCGATTCAATCAACTTATTTTGATCTAGAATTGAGAAAAACTTATTTTATGCACTTAGAAAATATATGAACTAACACCATAACCACTACCTGAACTAATTATTTTACAGTACATGGTTGCAAAAAAAAAAAATCATACAATCATCTAGTGTATCACATCTCAATAAATCTTTATCACAAATGGTTGTGCATTCAAACTTTACAATTATTACTTGAAACGAATAAATTATAAATAATACAACTGTTAAACAGAGCAGTAATTAAAAATTACAAAAATATTATTATATGTTTTAAAAACAAATAAATATGCATCTAACAATTTTTTTACACCAATATATCATAAAGGTTTCAATCTATAATGTGCTTTCATTTGAGAAATAGTGATTTACTTTTGTAGTGTTACGTATTTTTTTATGTGTTTTAAGTTCTTCGTAGATTAAACGCAACAGAAAAACACAGATAACAGCTTGTATGATTTATTACACTAAACTATTAACAAATATAACAGATATAACATAAATTATATGATAACAGTGACAGAAAGTTATAACATTCGAAACCAATTACAAAACAAAATAATACTAGTTTCAAACTTCAAAATTAATCACAATACAAAACGGTACTGGCCTGTATCTAATGTAATGATCTAAAATGAAAGTCTCAAATCCCAGTCTAGGGTGTGAATTTGGTCCCACGAAGAAATTCCGAAACAGTTCACAGTTCAATAAATTCGCCGTCTCTCAGCACAAGCAGTAATTCAGATGTATCGTAGAGATTGACGAAATAAAATCACAGCATCCGTAGATCTAACTTCAATCACAAATTCAAGTTGAATATTCACAGCAAACACTTAATCTTTCTCAAATAACTAACTCTCTTCTTTCTCTTCGAATAAAAACTGATGTCTGAATCTCACTCTTTTTCTTCGAATAAAACTAATGACTGAATCTCTCTCCTGTCTCTCGCATCTTCGTCTGTTTATATATTGTAGGCCTAAACTCCTCGAAAAACCGCGAAAGTTCTACAGGTCTCCAGAGCAATCCACGCATGTCCGTTCTTGCACGAGACTACACGTCTAGACACGTAGTCACCAGCACTTCATTTACAAACATATGATTGGTCTACTTAATTCAAGAAAATTCTAAATGTTACCCTAAATGAATAACAAAATATTAGTTTAAACTTCGAAACAATAATATAAATATGGAAAAATGAATAATAGAAATGAAAATTCAAACACAACACGACATGTTGTCGTTTACAAAATATTTACACATTTACATAACAGTAGGATAGTGAGTTTTATACGCGTGAGCATCCTGTAAAACTAGAATGATGATTCATTATGATAAAATATATGATCATGTATCTTAAGGAAACCCAATATTTAATAATAGTAGGTAAATGACTTCTAAAATCTTCGACAACTAAAATTACATTGTCTCCGGATTTACAACGCTAAAATCATGGGTTCGATTTCCCTCGGTGGGCTGAGCAGATAGCCCTTTGTGGCTTTGCTATACGAAAAACACACACATACACAAAAGTACATAATTTTATTATGAATCACATTTAAAATGTATATTTGTTTTAGAGGATCTTCAAAACGCCATCTATCATAACGAAAATAAAAATAATTCAAAGCATAGTGGACTAATAAAAAGTGCATTTTTCAACATAATGTCTGAGTTTTGGAATAATATAACTACTTCATTAAATTCTTAAATATAAAGTTAATATTTCAATTTATTATCAGTTATTACTCCTGGATATTTAATAAAACTTTCTTTTGATTAACTACCATACGATTAATAATAGTTTTAAAATCGTAAACCTTCAGTGTTTTATTCGAAATAAAATTACGTGTCTGATTATAATTCATGAAAATATCGTTTGTTGCCATCCATTCATTAGTTTACTTATTTTTCGAAAAAAATTAAAATTATCAAAGACAACAATCAGTTTTATATGAAACAAAGAAGCCTCAGGTGAATCGTTAGTAAAGTCAAAATGAGAAAAGTCCAAAATCAGATTATTGAGATATTCTACGATACAAACACATACAGAAATAAATTAGTTTAATAACATTTCACTAGCTCAAGATCAAATCCTCTTAATCCACAGTAATGAGATTTGCTGATTAAGATATCATGTTGGACAGTGTCAAATATTCTGACAAATCGAGAGAAGTTTCTCAAACAATTTTTAGTTTATCTGGAGAATCAAACAGACTATCATAAATTTCTGATATTGTCAAAAGCGTACGTTGAACATTCCGAAAAATACGTTGGTACTTGAATAAAATGCTGTTTTCTGTTATAAACCTTTCTAGTCTGAATTAATTAATTTTTTTTAAAGATGTGTGAGAATCAGAATAAAAGTAAACATGGTTTACAGTTTGTTGAATTGGTTGAATAATCACTTTTATAGATTGGAACAACTTTGTGAACTTTTAGGCAACTTCTACAATTCTTTTCAAATATGTGATTATTATATATGTGCAAATAGATCATCAGCTTTCTTTATACATTTAATACAAATATATTCGGAATCTCGTGCTTTCTTTCATTAATACCTAATGTTCTTATAACGAAACAAAGAAATTCGGATAAAAATTCCAGTTTCTTAATTAGTTTGTTTGTAGTCTGAGCACAAAGGTACACAATGAACATCTCTGCCCTCCCTATCACGGGTATCGAAACCTGGTTTCTAACGTTATAAGTCTGTAGGCATATCGCTGTGTCCCTGGATGGATTCTCATTCGAAATATTCAAAAATTTCTAAAATATTGTTGTCTTGTTATTATAAACCTCATTAACCACTTTAGATTTAGCGTTAAAAAAGAAACATTTAAAAGTATCACTAACATTGATTACTGTGTTATTATTTATCATAAATTTGTTCAATGATTCATTAGATTTGTTTATCAACTTGATAAGATTGTTTAAAATCTTCCACTTTATTTTATCATTATTTAGTTTATATTTATCATGTGTGTCTGTGTACTTTTTATAGCAAAGACACGTGGGGCAATCTGCTGAGTCCACCTAAGGGAATCGACCTCCCCTGATTTTAGCGTTATAAATCCGAAGAGTTTCCGCTGTGCCAGCGTGGGGACTTATATTTAGTAAGTGGACTATACACTAAACGTATTTTTTGTCATTCGTCTTGTGTAAATAACCATTTCTACAGATAAAATATTTATTATTTACTAATCTTAAAATACCAGGTGTAATCCAAAGCTTATTAATTAATTAATTCAGTTTCAATTTCGGTTTAATATTTTAATTGATACGTACTTGTTCGTAACGTTTTTCCAAGCCATTTTTTTATGCAATACCCTGAATTTAATGCAATGTATGGGTGTGTGTTTGTGTTTTTCTTAGAGCAAAGCCACATCGGGCTATCTGCTCAGCCCACCGAAGGTTATCGAACCTCTGATTTTAGCGTTGTAAATCCGGAGACATATCGCTGTACTAGCGAGGGGCTTTAATGCAATGTAGGCATAACATTGTTTCATACAGACTACATGTGTGTTTGTGTTTGGACCTTTAACCCTTGACTTAGTCATTATGCTTAAAACTCCATTAATGGGCATAACTATCTTAAAATTATGCTGAGTTTTATTCAGTTTTTTTTCAAAAACGTGATTAACTGTAATATGTGAGAATAATCTGTCAACATATAAACGTATATCCATATTATTGCAAAAAATATGTACGAAAGCAGTGTCACTTCTGTTATAAAAAATATATTCATATCTGTGTCTAAGGAATACTTTTCAAGTTTATCAAAAGCTCGTTTGTTTGTTTTTTGAATTTCCGCAAAGCTACTTGAGGGCAATTTGCGCTAGCCGTCTCTAATTTAACAGTGTAAGACTAGAGGGAAGGTAGCTAGTCATCACCGCCCACCGCCAACTCTTTTTCCAACGAATAGTGGGATTAACCGTCACATTATAACACCCCAACGGCTGAAAAGGCGAGCATGTTTGGTGTGACAAGGATGCGAACCCACGCCCCTCAGATTACGAGTCAATGGCCTTAACTGCCTGGCCAGCAATTGTGATACATTGTCGTCAAATGATACTGAAGAAACCCAACGTCGTACAGCAACATAATTATTCAAAACAAGTTTTAGAAACATCTTTGATGGCCAGATTGTTTTGTTGGGCAAACGCCCCAGTTGTTTTAATAATCTTGATGTTTTGACAAGTTATCCATATATCAATAATGTAAATTTAATGTCCAACAACGTGAATACAATAACCTATAGTTTAGACTCAATTTTAATAGCCTTTATTTATTGCGCTACGGTAAAGTGTTAGTGTACCATGAGCCCAAGAAAAAATGCGTAACTCTTTTGACAATCCCAAAACTAAGACCACATTCACAAGAAAGTCATGTGAACTTTAAAACAGACCTAACTTACAAAAAAACTCTTTCTACGCAAGCCAGTCATTCAGATACATCAAACTAGAATTATGTGTAGATCTGAACTTTGTTCTGTTGGGATGGTAAAATGTAAGATTGAGGAGCATGCGCTGTAGAATAAAGAAGACATTGGCGGTGAAACTACAACTTTCATTTGTACGAGTGAGTTTGATGAATTTCTATGACTCATGCGCGTTCCAAGATCTACGTGATATCCAAACTTTAATGAAGTCACAGATCTGTCTTCAGTTGCTGAGCATCGAGTGTTAAGAATTGTTCTGTTTTATTGCTAAATAAAGCTTTCAAGTGTTTTTAATTTTATGCACTTGACCTTAAGGTCGTAAATCAGTGTTTTGAAGTTAATTACGACGTTTTTAGTGTGAACGTAAGAATAATAATAACATCTAAACATATTTGCATAGACGTCATCTTCTTCAAATAGCACATAGTTTTAGGGATATAGCGAACAAATGTTTTATATTTTTAATATAAAAATATAATATAAATGAAAAGGAAAACGTATCTAAACAAACATCAATCACAAAATGGAAGACATCTTTATCACCTCAGTCTCCGAAGGAGGACAGAGGTTATGTTTACCCACCTGTGTGTGTTTGTCAGTAAGATTTCTCGGAAATTAATGAATGGATCAGGACAAAGTTTAGAAAACATTTGAATTATGATCCAACTTTTAAGAGTCAAAGTCAGTGTCGAGAGAAATAGAATCTCTGTTAAAGTGGGGATCTCATTTCACACTATTTTCGCTCTATAACTCAGTCAAAAATGATTAAATTTTGAAGAAACTTGGCAGACGTGTGTAGAATATTATTTCTCATTGTCCTGATGAAAATGGTCTGTATCTGTTAACAGTGACGGACACAGAGACACATTATATTTTGAGGGTTGAATATGATTAACGGTACGTGTCCCTCTATTGACAGTTTGCTTTATAGTGAGATTTAGCAACATATTATGCAGATGATTTGTTTTGTTTTGGAATTTCGCACAAAGCTACTCGAGGGCTATCTGTGCTAGCCGTCCCTGATTTAGCAGTGTAAGACTAGAGGGAAGGCAGCTAGTCATCACCACCCACCGCCAACTCTTGGGCTACTCTTTTACCAACGAATAGTGGGATTGACCGTCACATTATACGCCCCCACGGCTGGGAGGGCGAGCACGTTTAGAGCGACGCGGGCGCGAACCCGCGACTCTCGGATTACGAGTCACACGCCTTACGCGTTTAGCCATGCTATACAGATAAACATAAAAAAAATGCTAATATTTATATTCCAAATCATATTTTCTAATTCCTTTACTCTGTACAATGTATATATATATATATATATGTGTGTGTGTGTTATTTGACAGAATAACAGAATACAGGAAGGAACAAAAACTCTGGGGTGAGAAAAGAGGGTTATATTCTGTGCCCCAAGGCTACAGCCGGATTTTGTGACAAACATTTCGACGACTCGCCAAACAGACACTGACTTGTTTGGAAATT
This sequence comes from Carcinoscorpius rotundicauda, assembly GCA_011833715.1. NCBI lineage: Eukaryota > Metazoa > Arthropoda > Merostomata > Xiphosura > Limulidae > Carcinoscorpius > Carcinoscorpius rotundicauda. The sequence continues at coordinate 54,279,223 of CM022394.1, read as the reverse complement.
TATTTTAAGAGCTTGTTTGTTGTGGAGAACAAAGCTACACAGTGGACCATCTGTTGTGAATTCACAATGAATATCGTTTTTAGCATCATAAACACTCAGATTGGCCATTGAATCACCAGAGACATAGTCTAAGACCTCATAAATTAAAGCAAACGAGAATATGTTACAATATATCAACCACAACACGCCTGCCGTATACAGTGCCGACGAGGCCTTTCGTACAGTACGAGGGTTCGTCAGGCCGAATGGGATATGATATATATAATATTTGTCTAAACGTTTTATATACAACAGTAAAACCTGTCTAAACCGCAAATTGCATAAGGCAGAAACTTATGCAAGCCAAAAATATCAAAATTTTACAGCATTATCTTCATATTTTTGTTATAAAAAAAGTCCTATGTAAGGTGGAACCTGCGTGACGCGAACGGAAAACCTACATCATTTATCAAAAAGTAGGATTAGAACCTGAGTAAGGCGGAAAAAATGTTTTGATTAAATATTACTTTATTACCTAATTAACAATTTTTAATATCAATAAATTCTTCTTTAATTAATAATTTATTTAAATATTAACAAATTCTCGAACATTTTGTTATGGTAAGTATTGGTTAAATATATTCTGTTCTTTTTTTCTGCCGTCATTATTTTTGAAGATGTGTGTGTGTTTTTTATAGAAAAGCCACACCGGGCTATCTGCTCAGCCCACCAAGGGTAATCGAACCCCTGATTTTAGCGTTGTAAATCCGTAGACGTACCTCTGTACTAGCGAGGACATTTTTGCAGATAAATTACATTCATGATATGTAGAAATATACTTGTCCTTTTAATTGCAAAATTGCCCGCGTCGCGCTAAACATGCTCGCCCTCCCAGCCGTGGGGGTGTATAATGTGACGGTCAATCCCACTATTCGTTGGTAAAAGAGTAGCCCAAGAGTTGGCGGTGGGTGGTGATGACTAGCTGCCTTCCCTCTAGTCTTACACTGCAAAATTAGGGACGGCTAGCACAGATAGCCCTCGAGTAGCTTTGTGCGAAATTCTAAAACAAATTGCAAAATTCTACTCTTTAAATAATTATCATGATCAAATAAATTCCTATCTTCCATTATTTTAAAATGTATGGAAAATTTACTTAATACCCTCATTTATAAAAAAAGCTATTAAATACCCTAATTTCTTTTTTTTTTAAAAAAAGCTATTAAATATGCATGTAATCTATTAATGAATTTCGGGATAGGGATAGGGTTGAATTATTCGTCATTACAACCCAGGCCTGGCTTGACCAAGCGAGTAAGGCGTGTGACTCGTAATCCGAAGGTCGCGGTTTCGCGCCCGCGTGGCGCTAAACATGCTCGCCCTCCCAGCCGTGGGGGCTTATAATGTGACGGTCAATCCCACTATTCGTTGGTAAAAAAGTAGCCCAAGAGTTAGCGGTGGGTGGTGATGACTAGCTGCCTTCCCTCTAGTCTTACACTGCTAAATCAGGGACGGCTAGCACAGATAGCCCTCGAGTAGCTTTGTGCGAAATTCCTAAACAAACAAACAAACAAACAAATCATTACAACCCAAAGAATGTTGCAAGTGCAGACGAAACAGCTTTGTTTTTGGGAGTATTCAGTAACACGTGGCAGATTAAAGGAGAAAAGTGTTCCGGAGGTTGCATCTCGAAAGAACGATTCATTGTACTAATGGTCGCATTTGGTGACGGAAAACTAGAGAAACCATTGATAATAGGTAAAAGTAAAAATACACGCTGTTTTAAAAATTTAAGGAAAAATCAACTTCCTGTGGAATGGAAAGCGAATAATAAAGCATAGATGACAAGTGCTATATTTGAATTTTTGAACAACTTAAGCAATATACTGGAACAATAAAATAGGAATACTCTACTTTCCCTAGATAATGCAACTTGTCACCCAAAAGTTCAACTTTCAAGTGTTCGTTTAGTCTTTCTACCTCCATGTACAATATCAGTTCTACAGCCTCTAGGTAATGGAATTATACAATGTATAAAATTGATGCTTCAACATATTATTGCAAACACGAACTACTGTAAGAAAGTATCTGAAATGTCCATGAAAACTGACGTGTTCGATGTAATTGCATTTTAAGTCATCCAGTCAAATACGTAATAAAGTGTTTTCGAAACTGTGGATTTATTCTGGATAATGGCGGATATTGTGTAGAAGTTGTTTGTTATGACGATTCTAGTGAAATCCAAACTCTGATTGAGAAGATTGATACAGATGATTCTGTGAACACAGAAAGTTTTGTAAACGTTGACAAGAATGTTTTAACAAAAACTGATGAAATTGATTTAAAATCTATAATAGAATTGCAAGATGTTAACAGTGTGAAAGTTTGTTTGTTTGTTTTGGAATTTCGCACAAAGCTACTCGAGAGCTATCTATGCTAGCCGTCCCTGATTTAGCAGTGTAAGACTAGAGGAAAGGCAGCTAGTCATCACCACCCACCGCCAAATCTTGGGTTACTCTTTTACCAGCGAATAGTGGGATTGACCGTCACATTATAACGCCCCCACGGCTGGGAGGGCGAGCATGTTTGGCGCGACTCGGGCGAGAATCCGCGACCCTCAGATTACGAAGCGCACGCCTTAACGCGCTAGGCCATGCCAGGCCCAAAAAACTAGAACTTCCCATGTCGGGATAGTGTGAGAGATTCAGAAGATGAACAAAATGGAAAAAGACTGAGGAAATAGAACTTCCTACTTTATCGTAAGTGTTAATTTATACTAACGCTATCAAATTGTACGTAAAAATGAAGGGGGTAAAATGAGCTTCAAGAAAAGGCTGTAGAACTGGTGCTCTATTTTAACCACATGAGAAAGCCCATTAAAAAACGAAACATTTGAAATTTGACACTTTCTTCAAATAAATTTGATTAATATTTTTTGTAGTTATGTATATTTTGAATGTCTATTTTTGTTCTTATTCTAATAAGTATAGCATGAACAGTATAATAACTTTATTCACAAATGTCTTACTTCCCCTGAGTCAAGCAAGTATAACGTTCCACTAAAAGTTATATACAATTAAGGAAATGCATGTTTATTATGTATAAGTCGGAAAACCTGCTTAAGCCGGAAATTTACTCGGTTCCACGCGATTCCGCCTTATACAGGTTTTGCTGTATATATATCATCTATTATCTCGAACATTTTTGAAGTGTCAACTAGAATAAGCAAGAAGGTAAATTGTAATTATCATTTTTATGTACGTTATTTACAAGACAGAATTTTAGGGCAAGAACTGATAACGTAAAAGAAATTGTTTTAATTTTTACCCGCGGCATAGCGTCCACATCCATAGAATGGCTCTGGGTTTGTTTGTTTCTTTTCTTTTCAAGTACAATCTTTTAGCTTATGTCTCCATCATCTCTCGACTGATTTGACATGTAATAAATATTTTGGACTTAGAAGATCAAACTCTTATGATTGATTTATTTGATCACACCTAAGGTTTCATAGACTAATTTACTCTAATTTTGCCTAAAAGATTTTTAAATTAGGCTAATCTCGTAGAGATCCTGATGAGTAATAAAATCTAACCAGCTATACCTTGCCCCACGCTTTGTAGTGTTGTCGAAAAGAGATTAATTTACTATTATTCTGCCTAAAAGAACTCCAAGTGCCGCGAGCCATGAGCTAAAAGTTTACACTTGAAAAACTCCGAGTCATCTTATGAGCTGATATGTCGCAGCTAACAAAGTAAGATAGCATGAGAGAAAAATCTTTCCATTTTCCTTGTGACTTTTTTTCACACGTCACACTTGTTATACACGTATTTCAGCTTTAGTTGTTATTGTTACGTCATTCAGTACATTCACACTCCTCAATGACGCACGCGACTTCACCACCAGTAAGATTACAAGAAAACTACATTAACCCCTTCTGGCTATTTTACTTTCTTTTTAATAATGCCAATGTAATGGGAAATTTTTATGTTTCTCAATTTGAAATATCTTCATCAAAACATGACATATAAAGAGCCATTTATTTCAATCAAACTTTAGTTATTAAACTACTTTTGTGTTTGTAAGTATGTGAACGTGAACGCTCGCGGGGGTTCTAATATGTAGAAAAAAACGTAAATTGTAGAAACAACCATTAATGTTTTTAAATTGTAAATTTAAATTAATGTCTCCATGTTTAGTTTAACATGAAATATCAAACGATGCAAGACGTTAAAAATCAAACTACAATGAAAGTGTAGAGAAACGAAACATTAGGAATTAAAGACGTATTTCAACGTCAAAGTGGTAAAATACTATTAATTGAAGAAGAAAGTAGTACAAGGCAGGTATAGAAAATACATTCAGAATTAAAGCAGACCTACCAACCACATTAAAACAACAATGAAAATATATATTTTTATTATATGGAAGATCATACGCGAATGTAAATAAAATTATTTATACCAAGCCAGTTCCAAACAAGAACTACAGTATCCGGCTAGACGTAATACAGATAGTCTACAGTCCTTAACTAGATATAATAAAAAGTATTTTACCCAGCGTGAGATTGTAAAAAGTATACAACGAGTCACAAAGTGGATAAACCTCCATGTGCTTCTTTAAACCAGAAAGTTAAAGAGAAATAAATACTCATCTATTAATGTAGAATTATAAAGATTTGTTTCATAACAAGTTTCACAAAAACTATACGAACTGTTTTTGCTATATGAAACCTAATAATAATATTTGCTACAGTTAATAAAAACATAATGCATTTCTTATTCTCAAAATCTTAACAGGAATGTTACCGAAATCCTAAAAGGAACATTCATCATAGTTCTTACTTTCCCTCTCTGGGACTCACCAGTACTCTAATTGTTTGGTATAAAAACGTAGAAACATTTGTACAATTTTTAGTTCTCTCTTATTTCTATGTTACCAAGCATCCTCGGAAACATAATCTTCATAATATAAACTATCAAACTCTTTCGATCGATGTGAAGATGCGAGAAATTTCCATTTTCAACTACTTAAAAAGAAAGCTTATAACAAAAGCTATGTCACTCTTGAATTCTCGATCACTTGCATCTTGCATTTTGTTATTCAAATACATTTTTAGTCAGGACTAGCTGCGTTACAAAGAATATGTGATGACTTCAAGAACGCAATAAATCATTGATTTCATTTTATGCAAATAACTCAAGTACTAAGAATTTTTCTTTTATTAATTGATATGGCGCTTTAAGGCGTGCACTCGTAATCCGAGGGTCGCGGGTTCGCGCCCGCGTCGCGCTAAACATGCTCGCCCTCCCAGCCGTGGGGGTGTATAATGTTACGGTCAATCCCACTATTCGTTGGTAAAAGAGTAGCCCAAGAGTTGGCGGTGGGTGGTGATGACTAGCTGCCTTCCCTCTAGTCTTACACTGCTAAATTAGGGACGGCTAGCACAGATAGCCCTCGAGTAGCTTTGTGTGAAATTCCAAAAACAAACTTAATTGATATATAAAACACACCCTGTACTATATTAGTTAACTGTGTTTTTTCTTACTACTCTAACCCTAAAGTCCCTCCGGGAGAGGGATCGGCATGGCCAGATGGGTTAAGGCGTTCAACTCGTAATCTTAGGGTCCCGGGTTCGACTCCCAGTTGCACCAAACATCCTCGCTCTTACAGCCCTGGGGGGGCGTTATAATTGTCGGCCAATCCTATTATTCGTTGGTAAAAGAGTAGCCCAAGAGTTGAAGGTGAGTGGTGATGACTAGCTGCCTTCTAGTCTTACACTGGTAAATTAAAGACGTTTAGTGCGGATAGCCCTCGAGTAGCTTTGCGCAAATTTCAAAACAAGCCAAACCAAACCATCTGGTAAAACAGCTGTAAGTTTACAGACTGACAACGCTATAATCGCAGTTCGTTTTTGAGCAGTCACGTGAACAATATGGATTCTAAGTGCTTTCATTTTCGTTCTTTTACTCTACTCATCGCTCAGTTACTGTTGTTCTTTGTTGTAGAGAATTCGTATATATCATACAATAAATTCGAGGGTAAAAAAGATGCCTAAACTTTTCATGTTTACCGTGTTATTATGGCAAATACTGAAATAGACTTGAGTATAGTTATGATAGTGAGAAAAAAAGAAAAATAAATAAGACAGTAGATAATTCTAGTATAAACATTTTGCAATGAATATAAACGAACAATCTCATTTGTATTTTTGTTTTTGAATTTCGCACAAAGCTATTCGAGGGCTATATGCGCTAGCCATCCCGAATTTAGTAGTGTAAGACTAGAGGGAAGGTGTGTGTGTGTTTTTCTTATAGCAAAGCAACATCGGGCTATCTGCTAGCCCACCGAGGGGGAATCGAATTCCTGATTTTAGCGTTGTAAATCTGGAGACATACCGCTGTACTAGCGGGGGGCTAGAGGGAAGGCAGCTAGCTAGTCATCACCACCCATTACCAACTCTTGAGCTACTCTTCTACCAACGAATAGTGGGATTGACCGTCACATTATAACGCCCCCACGGATGTTAGGGCGAGAATGTTTGGTGCGACCGAGATTCGAACCCGCGACCCTCAGATTACAGGTTTGAAAATTAGATACATGTTTCATTAATATACTCTTCAAAAATAGAAACGCAAAAGGCAAAATTTGAGACAAACTGTTAAAAAATTTATTCCGGGTAGCTCTGTATGACATGTGTGAAACTTTGCACATTCACTGCTGAACATCCAAAGTCTGGAAAGGTGAAGTCCACGTTCACTAGTTGAAGTTTAACGTCACTCAATGTCAATAACGAGTATGCCCCCTTGAGCATCAATAGCTGCTTGGCATCTCCTGCCAATGGAAGCGATGAAATGACGAATCACATCCTGTGAAATGGCTGTCCACTGAGCCTGAAAAGCTGCTGCAAGCTGAGGTAGAGTCTGCGGTTGAGGTTGTCGCCGTCGCAGACGTCGGTCCAACTCGTCCCAAAGATGTTCGATGGGGCTTAAATCTGGTGATCTGGAGGGCCAGAGAAGAACGTTGATGTTGTGGTGTCTCAAGAAGACAGTGGTGAGTTGGGCTGTGTGAGGACAGGCGTTGTCATGTTGAAAAACGTCGTTGATGTTCACCATGATGGGTTGCACATGGAGCCTAAGAATCTCGTCCATGGTTGCGTTCAGTCTGATTGGAAATCCTACGCAGCCCTGGTATGGTTGAGGCATTAGACGTCGTAGTGATGGTACTATCCTGAAGGTGACGCAACCGGATGTAGCGATTTTGTGCGGGCGTGGTCACACGAGGTCTGCCAAATCGTGGACGGTCACGAGTTTATCCAGGTTGTTGGTGACGATTCCATAGCCTTGTGATGGTGCTTTGGTGGACATTCACAGCTCTGGCAATATCTGATCGAGATTCATCTGCTTCTAAACGACCAATGGCGTTGTTGTGTTGTGTTTCAATCAGTCTTGGTGTAACTGTATTGCGTGTCGGTGGCTTGACACTGAGCTATTGAAACCGAGAACCAATCACTTTTATAGGGATTTTGCAAAAGTTTCACAGGCAGAACCTTCAGATCTCTCAAACAAATTTATTGGACACGAATCCGTTTTGGAGAAAAATTCTATTGTTTTCCTCCATTTTCAAAGTGCACAACTTTTATTGTCATGTGTAACATCACATACTCTGAGCTTGTAACGTTATTACATATATTTCTCTTTAAAATAAAAAATATCCCTTTTGGGTTTCATTTTTTTGAAGTGTACAGTAAAACTGGTTGATAAGGGATTTGAGTATCTTTATTATAACATCAAAAGCAACTTGAATTTATTTGTCCTTCTTTCAGTCGTGAGGGCGTTATATGTGGCTATTCGTTTGTAAAAGAGTAGCCCAAAAGCTGGCGGCGGGTGATGATAACTAGTTACCTTCTCTCTAGTCTTACAATGCTAAATTAGGGACGGCTAGCACAGGTAGCCCTAGTGTAGCTTTGAATAAAATTCAAAACAAACCAAACCGTCTGTCTGGAAATAATAAGTTCTAACTTCTAGGCCTCTGATCACCATAAACTTTCGGAGGTTTTTATGTATAAACAGGATGGATTTTAAAATAATTTCCTGTATTCTTTATTCGTTTCAACTTTTTTCCAAGTTTGAAGCTATTTCGTCATCTAAATTAATATTCTCATACCATTCCTAAAGCAAGCTGTTAAACATAATGAAAAACAGTCTTCTAAATACGTATATTATGGTATATCTTGCTTTTAACGCATACTCCATTTGCTTAACGATTGCGTCTTGAAGATAAATCGCTAAACAGAGGAAGCGGGCGATGCACGATTTTGTAACAAAACTGGAATTAGATCGTGATGCTTTAACACTTATTTTTATTTTCTGCTCGAAATGTGTTTCATTATTAACTAGAAACCACGTTCAAAATTACGAACACTCCGTGATATGAAATGTTCCAAAGAATGTCGGTAAGTTTCAAGTGTTGTACACGATGTCGCGATTCAACGTCGAGCATTAGGGCGTATGTTAGAGACGCCCTAGTTATGGTGAAAGAGAGAGGCGTTCAGACTTGAAGGTCTAGACAAGCATTACTTTGTTTCAAAACTGGACTGCACTAAAGTAACCTTGTTTGGTTAATTAAGTGAACATTATACATAAATGTTAAGCACGGCCAAGAATCAGCCGAAACACTAGGTTGGAAAATGTTGGAAAACAATTGCATTTTTAGAAGAGGATAAGCTACTTTAAAACTTGCAATTATTAATTTCAGGAATCTAATCTTAGCATTATACCGACGATGTTAAAATGACCCTACAGGATTATGTTAAAACAGACATTCAGGAAGCATGGTGAGCTTTGCTAAAGTTTGTGTCAACAATGAAAATGAAAACTCTGTGTCTTAAAAGTAAATACTTATGGTCGGTTGGGTAGGAATTAGCATGAGTTCTATCTAGATTTGTACTTGCTTGGAGTTATCGTGAAAAATAAATGTTATAAGTTTGACATGTTCAGCAAATCTTAATCCAGTTTGTTAACCGTGCCAATTTGGAGTAAAGTTAGTGACATTACAGTTACAGAAGTATCATAGTTAAAAAACAGACATTTAGGAGTTCTATTCTAAATTAGATATAAACATAATTCAGGATAGACTATCCAGCCATACAGAGTATGTTTGTTTGTTTGTTAGTCTCGCACGAAGCCTCACGAGGGTTGTCTGCTCAAGCCGTCCCTACTTTAGCAGTGTAAGACTAGAGAAAAGGCAGCTAATCGTCATCATCCAGCACAAACTCTTTAACTATTCTTTAGACAACGAATATTCGAACCTAAGAACCTCAAATTACGAGTCGAGGGCCTTAACACTCTGGCCATGCCCGGCCTTATAGTGTGCGGTAAACTAAACGTTATTAAATTAAGTTCTTATTTTGTGTCTGATTTTTACCTTTTTGAAGCTTCTTTTAAATTACAGGTAGTAATTTCAAAAGTAACCAAGATGCATAATATTTTAGAACTGAATTAATTTCTTATGGCTGAGCTCATTGACAACATGGATTTTGAATATTTGAATAAAGTTGTATCGTTGTTATTCAATACCTCTAGTTTAACTGTTCCTGGAAAACGTCCGTATATATATATGTATGTATGTATACATAAACACACGTATATATATGTATATATATATAAATTGAACAAAATTTGCTTTATATAAACAAGAAATACTTAATCTAATGGACGTGATTTATTCACATTTATACTTTTTCAAGCTTATTTCACGATTTTTAAGGCAATTTTTTTCTAGGGATAAGAACACATATGTTATTTATAGATAAATATATAACAAGTAATTCATATAAATATTATTTACAGAAATGCTTCCCGTACGTATCCAAAACTGCAATGTTGGTTTGATTGGTTGTTTGGCATTTATTGGCGCAAAGCAACTAAGCTATCTGTGCCATATTAGATTGAACAGTTAAAATTTTCTTGGTTAGAAAAAAGTCTACATAACAGTTATGTTAAAATGATTAGAATATAAATATATATTTAGTACATCAAACAATATTTTACCTTTTAAGTCACTATACCATTGCTCTAAACGGTATTATTTCTAACACATACCACTAAATATTATTAACATAACTAACCAATGATATTATTACTTCACCCACACAGCACTGTAACTTTAAGTAAGTAAACAGCACAAATAAATTAGTCACCATAGAGTTGTTGTTTAATCCACAAGATATTTTAGTTTCCCTCTAAAGAACAGTATTGTTTCTTTGTCCACGAAACACTTTCGTTTCTCTCTAGAAAATAGTATTGTTACTTTAACTATTAGAAAGCATTGTTACTTCATCTTTTAAGAACTTTTTTCAATAAACAATATTTTCTTTAATTGCTAATCAAATAGCGTTGTAACTTTTGTGACGAACCAGTATTGATAATATATACACCCAATACATTATCTTTGTTGTCCATCTATCAGAATTATTGGATAGTCTACGAATTGTATTTTGTTTCATTAAAAAGGTTTATTCTTTTCGATGAAAACACCGTTGTAATAGGAATTGCACTCGTTGCTAAGAACGTTGCCAACAGATGGGACATCTCCACGTGTTCATTGCTAATATACATAAAACTTCCACTTCTGTTCAGTAAAGACCAGTAACGTTCTTACTTCCAATTGAATAGCTTTAGCGTTTTATCGTTGTGTAGCACAACTATTACTAATTTTTTTTTAGAAAATAGGAGAAAAACTATAAACTTGTAAGTTAAACGTTGTGTAAGTGTTCCTTTAACAACGTTATATCGTATTAGCATGTTGATCTTAAAACGAGTGACTAGAATATGATTTTTTAAAAAAATGTTAACACAACTTGTTAGAAATCACCATCTTCTAGTTACTCGCTTTAAGATTAACATGTTAATACGATATAACGTTGTTAAAGGAACGCTTACAGAAATTTTAACTTACAAGTTTATAGTTTTTCTCTTAGCTGTTTAAGTCCACAACGTAGATATTTGTAACTTGAGATTTTACCCTTTGAAAATTGACGTCATTAGCAAGAATACCGTAATTGAATGTTCAGAACTTGTGATGACATCCAGTGGCGATTTTCATAAATATGTAATGCAGATTGCGCGAAAACAACAATAAAATTTACATATTTCAATTTTATGTTTTTTTTATAACCACTTGTCTTCAAGTGTCTCTTTTCTCCATCCACTAGTTTTTACAATAAAAAAAATGTTTAATTAAGTGTACACGTTTTTAGAGAATTCTCTTTGTTCTGCCTTCTCATGATTCGTTCAAGTTGTTAAACCTGCATGACCAGTTCCTCCGGAGAGACTTGAACTCCTAGTTGACCTTGGAAATTTGTTTAATGTCGTTTTCACTTGGTGCTTTTCGTCTCTGTTTGGAATGATTTCTTCTTCTTTTGTTTTGATTGAATTTCATCAATTGAACAATAGAAAACGTTTTAAACAGGAGGTGGTTACAATCACACTAGCATTAGAGACTGGCTCGAGGAACTGTGTTTAGCTTCCTTATGAATGTAACGTTTTTTATTACATGATGAGAAACACTAGCTTTCGAAAAAGTAGTTTTATTTAACGATTACAATTAAAATATTATAAGTTATTTGGAACTACCAGTAATTCTCACGTCCTTTTAAAATATCTATGTTTGTATAAAATAAGCTCTTAATTTCTTTCTTTCTTCAAATTAATTCGGTTTGTTGTTAAATTATTATTTACTGAAGAACATTATTAAATTTACTTTTAATGGATCACTAAAGTACTCAATGATCAGTTGTGTGTATGCATGAATGAACGTTTTTGTATTTACACATAACCTCATAATCTGAAGAACTAAACTTTTTAAAATAGAATTATTCTTTTAATTTACGAAATGAAACAGCATAGACGCAAAGTCGTCGACGTCTAGCTTAACTGAAGCTGTGATAGGGTTATCAATCCCTAACACTAGGCTTAACCTACGTCAAAAGTTTATGTGTTTATTTGAAATTCGTGCTCTATCATTTCACTAAATTTCGTCAGTATATCTTCTTAAGTATTTGAATTATATTTTTTCATTGGTAAAGACAGGTTTCTGTGGTTACCTTACTTGGACTTTGAAACCGAGGGTTTCTGATTCTCAGACCATTGCAGCAAAAACACGCTCTACATTTTGGAACTATGTGAGCGTTATAAGAGTGACAGTTAAATCCCATTATTCGGTGAAACAAGAGTAGTTCACGCATTGGCATTAGACGCTGTTGCCTAGCTGTATTCTCTCTATTCTGATAGTTAAAAATTAGGAATATCTTTCCGCCGATAACCCTTGAGTAGCTTAGTTGTTGTTTTGAATTAAGCACAAAGTTACACAATGGGCTATCTGTGCTCTGCTCACTACGGGTATCAAAACCCGGTTTTTATCGTTGTAAGTCCGCAGACATACCGCTGAGCCACTGGGAGACAAGTAGCTTAGTACGAAAATGCTAAAGTCAAACTGCGAAACAAATTTTATGGCGAACCTAGCTCACTTGAGAAAATGCAGTAGTTTTGTGTTCCTAATGACGGATTAAACTAATGATTGTAAACAGTTAACTTACAGTCATGGCAACTATTTTTTGAATGAGCATACTGATGTTGTATTTATTTCTAAAGTTTGTCATTTTAGATAAAGATAAGACGTTCTCAAGAAACTTGCTTCGAATGAGTCAGAAAAGTGTTAGCAAAATCACAAATTTCTTTGTAAGAAGATCATGAAAAGTTACACAAAAGAAACAGTTAAGAAAATGCTTCGTTTAAAACTGAAAATGTCCTTTATATACTCATTTTAAAACAAAGTAAGACTAAGAATATTAAACCGTTATAGAGTTCATATTTAGATATATACAAGTCACTTTAGATACAAAGTTAATTCCCATTCGTTTAAACTTTATAGTAATGATTCGATGCCCCTGATATGTAGAAGTTAATTTTACAAGTTAAGTTTTTAAGGAAATGTGAACATATATCAAGTAATTAAATCTAACAAAAAAGACTTAAAAAGTAATAATTTATTTCAGTTCTGAGGTAAAAACAGTTAAGCCTGGGTACCTTGTTACTCGAAATTATACTTCTGGTAGAGTCTGTTTGTTCAAATATGGCGCAAAGCTACCCAAGGGCTATTTGCGCTAGCCCTTTCTAACTTAGAGGCGTAAAACTAGAGGGAAGGCAGCTGGTCATCACCACCCACCGCCACCTCTTGGGCTACTCTTTTACCAACGAATAGTGGGATTGAAGGTACATTATAACGTCGTCACGAATGAAAGAATAAACATGTTTGGTGTGACGGGGATTCAGATTCGCGACCCTCAGATTACAAGTCGAGCGCCCTAACCACCTGCGCAGGTCGTGCCATTCTAGTAATGAAATATGATGTTCCTCAGATAATCAGAATAAAAAAAAAGGATAATCGATCATGATTTTAAACACGTGCATTAAATAAGATCTTTTATCGAAAGGGGAAAAAAGCGCGTATCTCTTCTCAAAGATGATTTTCTTATTTTCACTTCTCAAATTTTTATTTTTAGGGTGTACATTAAGCAAGGTTACAAAATAGCATACTTATTGTGAACGTTAATAGATACAAGTATTTTTTTAGTTTCACTTGAGCTTCATGATTCTTCTTACGAATATTGAAACAAGTTTTTGCTCTTTCGTCACTATTAAATATAACACTGATTAATTTCAAGCTATTCTGAAAGAGCAATTTGATGAATCGAAAGTATGACTAGACATGAAACCGTATATTGTGGTTTAGTTTATTTTGAAAAAGCCATACAAACTCTCAAAATAAAAACAACAACAAAAAACATGCTGAATTATTTAATTTTTAACGAATTATTTCTATTTTAGAAGTAAAGGCAAAATTAATTAATAATATTGTTGTTGGTGTTTTCTAATTTATCTGCAGTCTTGAATTTAATATACTTTTATTAAAGGCTTAAAAGGTTGCATTGCATGCACTTTAAATATATCCGTATATATCGTTACATAATGAAACAGGTAAATAAAATAGCTTGCTGTAATTTAAAGGTATTTCATCGATACCCCTATTATGCGGTTTCTAGTCATAGTGTGTCAGATATTTTTTGAGGGTTTGCGCATTAACAAAGCATTATGTTATCCATGTGAAATTAGAAACGATTTCTCAGGATGAACCAGTCACTAAAATCTTTATTAATAATAATTATGTTTACATTTGGAAGAGGTTTAGTTATAAATCAGATCTCACCTATTATGACATGTAAGTTAATTTTATTACGGGGATATGATCAGTGGTTGCTTAGAATATAACTTCTTAAAATCAAATTTTACAAACTGTTAATCTAAAGCTTAACAAGTAAAAATTTCTCGGTTAAAAAAGTTAGGTTAATTCTCAACCATCTCTTCTTTATGACTACACAAATATTGAATTTAATTGGATAAGTAAAATGCTAGTGAACAAAAGAAATACAACTGATGCTGTAAAGCAGTATACTCAAATACACTGGTATCATATATGTATACTAGTCCATGTCTACGACCATCACTTTGTCAAGGTAATAACTAGAGGTGTCTGAGCTATTGCGGAGACATTTTACAACGTTATCGGACTCTGACCATCGATGTGTCAAAATAATGACTATTATCGGGCATACATAGATCTTAAAGGTGTCTGAGCTATTAAGGAGACTTGTTCAACGTTACCGAAACAGGTTAATGGTTTCTCCAGACACTTTCCTATTTGCATATTAATATGACTGTGTTTCTGAACATGTGTTTTTATTAAGTCGTCAAATCATGTCTTAAGAATGTGCCAAGGCATAATGCAAAAATGTAACTAACCCTTGTAAACAAATCTTTGTCTAAATCATATACTAAGTATTTTTAATGTTGAAATTATGTGATGCAACACATTCGACACAAAAATACAGTTTTAGTTTATGGATATCAGTAGTTACTCAACAATATTGAATAGTATATTATCATTATTGCTGACAACATTACAATACTTAAATTTTTAACTATGTTATCAGTTTATTGTTAGATGAAATAAATAATCGAATATACCATGTCACGAAAACTTTCCAAAGTGTCGAAAAATGAGCCAATCTTATTGAAAATATTTTTCTATTTCGTGAGCAGAAATACAAGGTCATAATATCTGCTCACAAATGTTTGTCTTGGTTGTGCGTGTTTTATAAAATCCATAAAGTGTTTATCAAATTTAAAGCTTTCAAAGACATTTGTTTTGAATTTATATTGTATATCACTAGAACAAAACCTTAAGAGTTACTTGAAAGAAAGGCTGTAAACCACATGAAAGACATAGTACAGATAACATGAGACAAAGATCGGACGTTTATGTTTTGAATTTCGCGCAAAGCTACACAAAGGCTATCTGCGCTAGCTGTCACTAATTTAGCAGTGTGAGACTAGAGTGAAGGCAGCTAGTCATTACCACCCACAGCCAACTCTTGGCTTACTCTTTTACCAACGAATAATGGGATTAGCAGTAACATTATATCGCCCTCACGGCTGAAAGAGCGAGCATGTTTGGTACGACGGAGATTCGAACCCCCGACCCTGAAATTACGAATCGAACGCCTTAACCCACTTGGCCATGCCGGGCCAAGATCGGACGTAGACATAAGACACTTTAGAAGTTGATACACATTACCACATAAATACGTTAGGGGTTTGGTCGAATCCCTTATTTTAGTGAGGCAAAAAAATATGCTTATTTAATTATTGCGTAGTTGCTTACAGTATTTAACGTTTTCTAAAATAGTCTATATTATTCTGATAGCGTATCAGCATTTATTTGTTTGAAATCTTCACATATCCCCGGACATCAGCACTCTTTACATACCGATCGTGTTTCACACAGTATGTGTTATCTTTTGATGTCAGAAATTAATACCCCCTTTCAAACATTCTGCCCAAGGGTTTTGTTACTGTATGATTATTTTACAGAAACGAAATACATAAATGTTCACAAATCGAGGATATGCGGAAAATATTTTACAACTAATAACAGTTGCGATAAGGATACCTGGAGATCGCAGTTGTAAGAACAACCAGTGTCAGCTGCTGAAAAAATATCTAAGGACAGTAGTTGCAATAATAGTTAAAACAGTAGGAGACCGTAGTTATAAAATTAGCTGGAGACAGTGGTTATAAGAGTAATGAAAACCAACAGCTACAGAAGTCAGTAAGAAGAAACATTTTACACGTAACTTATAACAGTTCCTACTGCGCACGTGATTGTAGTGTAGCACAAACCAGATACAAGATCTGTTTTAACACCGAGGAAAATATCCACAAGACCAACAAGAGTCTGTAGCTGCTAGGGTAATTGAGGAGTGAAGGTATTTAAATAACTTGTAACAACTCCTACGTAGTTTATGATAACAGTTCTTTTAAAAATAATCATAAATAACTAGCGAGAATATCTGTCAAACAAAAAGAGACAGAAACTTTCTATAAAGCTTTTAAAAGTTCTTGTACAGCTTGTGAGAGCATTTGTGAAAGTAGTTTATGAACTTAAATTTGTAAATAACCATATACAGAAACAGTATACATAAATAGAAATAGTAGCTGTAAAATATTTTAAAACTTTATAAATAACATGTGACAGGAAATTGAATCAGATGCAGTAATAGCATAAAGTACTAGAAGAAGAATTGTATAAATAAATAACCGGATATTAATATTATAAAATATTAGAAACAGAGTTGTATAAATAATTAACCAAATATTAATAATATACAATATTAGAAACAGAGTTGTATAAATAAATAACCAAATATTAATAATATACAATATTAGAAACAGAGTTGTATAAATAAATAACCAGATATCAATATTATACAATATTAGAAACAGAGTTGTATAAATAGTCAGAGACAGTAAAAGTATACATTATTAAAAAACAGAGTTTTTTTATATAAATAGTCAGAGACAGTAAGAGTATACATTATTAGAAACAGAGTTTTTATATAAATAGTCAGAGATAGTAAAAGTATACATTATTAGAAACAGAGTTATATAAATAGCCAGAGACAATAAAAGTATACAATATTAGAAACAGAGACGTATAAATAATTAGACACACTGATAGAGTATAATTAATAAGTATGAATAAAATTATAAAAAAATATTTTACACTAACAGTATAGATCAGTCGGAACAAAGTTGTATATATAGTTAAATAGTAATAATGTGTGTTACCAAAACCATTAATTGTACTAATAGTTACAGGAATAGGGGCTGTACGTATTACTTATGTTGTGTGTAGTACTGGGCTGGGAGTTTTAGTTGTATTAAAATAACAGAAAGATGA
This sequence comes from Carcinoscorpius rotundicauda, assembly GCA_011833715.1. Classification (NCBI taxonomy): domain Eukaryota; kingdom Metazoa; phylum Arthropoda; class Merostomata; order Xiphosura; family Limulidae; genus Carcinoscorpius; species Carcinoscorpius rotundicauda. The sequence goes on along the minus strand of CM022394.1, from coordinate 54,261,889 downwards.
AACATATTAAGAACAAAAGCTACATAGTACCAGCTGAAGTAAAATAACACATTAGGCTTAGATGTATGAATGTTATGCGGAAACTTTATTTTAAATAACTTCATAGTATTCAGCCACTGTCTAAAAAGATAAAATATTCATCAGGGCGTCTGGACGAGACAAGTTGGGTGTACTCCTGAAAATAGTTATGGCTTGTAATTATGCTTTTCTGTTTTGTTTTTTTTAACTATTCAGGAAAACATTCGTGCAAATAACATGATAGACGATTCCAATATAACTCTCTCTATTTTTAAATCTTCTATATAAACACACACTCACACACATATGTATATATATATTAGTACACACAGAGAGATATGTCTACTTTCTCACTCCAAAGATATTTTTAAAATTCTGTTCTCACTTTTTATATTTTTCATTTATCTAAACTGTATTGAAGTAAACAAACGTTGTTAAGTAAGGTGTTAACTTCGTTTCTTTTTAAAAAGCTAAGGAATCTTTTAAAAATCGTGATAAATCTTAACCTACATTAACCATGATTGATTAACATAGGTCTTTGGAAATAAATATTTGCTGCAAATGTTTTATGGATATTTCAAGTGTCTTTTTTAATATGCATTCATTTGTTTCATTTAACGAACACAAGCCAAAATTTTATTAAGTCAAATACACAGTAAGTGAGGCTATTAATAGATTGACTTTCAAGAGGGATGATGTAAGTTTCCAATGACTCCGGTTTATTTACTATTAACACGATGTTACACAATTTTTTTTTCCTGGATAGTATGCGTTATTTTATTAATTGCTTATGTTGTAAAAGTACAGGAAATGGCCATTATTTCCTTCAAACTTTACTTTTGTGACCTGGATAATGAAATTTAGAAATTAACCTATTTTCTATGTACAAACGGGCAAATTTGCACATTTTTATTCATCTCTGGTCTGAATAAAACAACATATATACCAAGATTTACATCTATTTATACTAAAGTTATATACAAAAATGAACAAAAATGTTTAAAAGTGAGTAGTTTTTCGAGATTTGCAACTTTAATGTAAATAACTTTCACGTATCAGCCCCCAAATATAGTCTCCAATCATGTTTTCGTTATACGCTCCTTGGTAGCGACTCTCAAAGTCCAGTATATCTTGGTGGAAGCGCTCGCCTTGCTCCTCTAAGTATGCTTCCATGTTCTTCTCAAAATTATCAAGATGAACGTCAAGGATATGGACTTTCTGGGACATCCAACAGCCCATTTTGCCGTAGTTTTCACCAGTTCCACGCAATTTTCAGCCTTGTGATTGCCTAAGAAGCTCTGAACCACTGCAACAAAGCTGTCTCAAATCTTATTTTGCCCTTTCTACGGAACTTCTTGGAAATTCTATGCACTCCAGGACCTTCTTTATTTGTCCAACGAAAACACCAACTTTGATCTTTACCTCAGACAGCTCAGGGAAGAAGTCTCTAAGATGCTTGAAGGCTGCAGACTCCTTATCAAGAGCTGTGACAAATTGTTTTATAAGACCCAATTTTATGTGCAATGGTGAGAACAACACCTCTGAAAGGTCCACTAGTGGCTCGCACTTGACATTGTGCCTCCCCACAGAGAACTCGGTCCGTTGTGGCCTGTGCTTCCTATTGTAGTGCGCTGCGGTGTCCCTGCTGTCCCAAAGGCAAAGATATATATGTATATATTACTATGGAAAGTTCTAGAAAATCCTGAAAGGTCCTTGAAAATTCTTGTAAGTTCCACAACATTCTAGAAAATTCTTTATCAGCTACTCAGCACTGAATCTACCTTAAATCTTCTGGAAAATGAGTAAATTTCAAAATTTTATTACCCAGGTCACAAAAGCAATGTTTGAAGGGAAAAATAGGTCTTTTCCATTTACTTTAAGCATAAGCAATTGGGAAATAACACTTTTTGACCAGGAACAAGAAAAGTAAACATTTTGTTACATGTTGTAATCCTAATGTTTCATTGCCAAAATGGATTAACTTAAATGTAAACATTTATACTTAAACCCCAGACATAAATTGGGCTCGTTATTAAAAAATGAAAAAAACACGATAAAAAGAGGTCGCAACGTAAAGTTAAAAGTGGTTTATGGTAGAAACATGAGGTGACCTCTGGTCATCTGTCATCACCTGCTATTGTGTCTCTAGGAAATTCTCTTCCAATAGATCACCATAAGAATCTATTGATGATTCCATCCTCAGTGATAGGTCGGAAGTAAGACTAACAAAAACCTTGGGCCCTTCAGCAAGTTTATTTAATAACTCCGGCAGGATTGAAAAATAACCAGTTTGCAATTGTCTTGCCAACATACTTACAAAGGTCACAGTTGAGAACCATTACCTTAGATCGTTTGTCCCTTTGAATTCTATAAACCAAATCCTTGTTTTCCAACTACAAAATAGTACCCTTTACAGCACCTACTTAGCCTCACAGTTTGTTCTCTCTTGCATTATACAGTCATACCGTGTCACCACGATAAATCTCGTTTTCAATCAAATTTATTTTTGTTGGTTATTCTTTTGAATATTTTATGTCTTTTTTTTTCTTGAAATTCATTTTTTTTAATTTCATCTTCCCTTCATCTAATCTTATTTCTCATTTTTAACCTTTCAGTCTCTGTAACATTAGTTTAGGTCTTCGTTTACTTTCAGTCTTTTTCTTGTTGTTACTATTTCCAGTCTTTTCTGTTCCATAAAAATTTCACTCTCTCTTTGAACGCATATCGTCATTTTAAAATTCAAAGTGGTTATTTACCAGAATAACCCCGCTTCTGACAACAATGTTTCGATCATTGGGCAGGTTCATTGGATTATTGGATAAAAAGAGAGACATATTTTCAAACAACACGTTTTGCTAGTTTGTTAAATAAGCATTCGGAAATAGGTCTAAGTTCGCTTTATTCCGTTAAAAGCCAAAAGCTAACACAACAATTTCTTTAAATTGGCACCTCATTGCTGTCTCGCTTTACTATATAAATAACTGCTTTGGGATAATACTAATACTTATGAGCTAGGCTGACTGACGTCATCTAAAGTAATCTGCCAGTTCTCGCGAGACTAAAAAATATAATGCCTCTTAGGGGAGATAAGTAACCAATCAAAGACTGGCAATCCATCACCAGTTATCTTTTGTTCTTGAGCGTCGACATTTTTACCAACGGACTAGCAATCAGTTATCAGTTTAATTTATTTGGTAATTTTATCTCGTATATTTATATATATATATATATATTGCACCTTCTCGTATCTTTAGTTGTTCGTTTAAACATAAACCCAATAATCGCAAAACTAGGATGACAGACCACGTACTAGTGAGCGTGATAACTCAATAAAGAATCCTTCATTGTAACAGAGTCAAAAACACCCAGCTTAACTCGCTTTGATACGACAAAATTTATTTCATACACTTTTGAAAAAGATTTAGCTACCAAGCCATGCCCATCACGTGACGTGCAAATTTCCTCTAGCCAACTATGGCCCAAGTATTTTAATTAAAAAAACACTTTAAAACACTACTAAATTGCTTCTTATATATGCTTAATACTAACTCACTGAGTGTTAAGGTTGCAGGTCATTCTAATATATTATTAGTCAGTTGTTTTAAATATTCAGTATATTTGTTTTACCTTCTTTTGAAAATAAATAATTCCTGCTGCTGTGAACGTTTGATTCTGTCAAATGTACGGAGGTGTTTTTAGTACTGCAACTAATTCTCTTTAGAAAACAAGATTTTGTTTTATATAAACTGTAGCGCTTATGAAGCATGAATAATTTAAAGTTTTACCTCGATGTTCTATATCTGAATTGGAAGAAGTTTGATTTAGTATGTATTCACTATTATGCAAGAAAGCTTAATATCTTGTGTATTCTGAAATGGAAAGAAGAAAACATAACTTGAAAGCTGTTAAATGTCATGTAACTTTGGCCGTGATGACCGTTTCTCAATATTTTATATTTTCTGTTGTTTTTTGGTAATGAAGAACGTAACCACAGTAAGGACCTCACTGCGAATCAGTTTTCTTTGATTGTAACTTTATCGACATTAATAAAGTCTTAAGGTCTACAGCTACGTTAATGTTAACACCAAGCTTCCAATTAAATTCTCTACTATTGATAAATTCACTAACGCGCTAATGAAAACACTTTCAGGTTTTTCAGATAAGAGTGAACTCGGAGAATGAAGCACGCCTTTGTTTAACAGCATACATTTTGTCTGAAATTTTGAAGTGACTTTTATATATAATACCTTTTGGTAGAATAAGATTTCATTATTTTCACATCATATTTTAACGGCCAGATTCTCTTGTCGAAAAAACCTCCTAAAAAAACTCTCTAGGTCTATCGCTGTCGATCATTTTTAATTAAAGTCATATCTTCACAGTGAAGTTTAAACTTATTAAAATATGGTACTGGTATTGTTAATCTAAATGACATGAGCTAAACCTCCAAATTGGAGACCCTTAGAGTTAAAATACATCTGTCTCCAGCTTCAAAATATTAACCAGAGTAGAGATAATCACTCATATCTCTTACTCCCACAAGAACTTTGTCCAGCTTTGAATCAATAACTATCACCCCTATAACTCACCCATAGCTATTTTAGGGAATGTATTAAGAAGAATCGGGACGCGAACCTAGAACCTTATAATACTCGATCCAGCATACTAGACCAGTTAACACTGCAATGCTTGTTTGCATTTTTACAGAATATCACTTTCATTCTAAAGAAAACTAATATTTTTAAATAAAAAATAACAATCTCAGAAATTTTTCTTTCAAGACGATAAAACTTCGAATAAGAGTTTTGTTTTCATTCTAACCTACGTTTCATCTTACGCCTGTTTACAGTGATCTGTGTTTTGTTATCACTGGCTTATATAAATCCTGTACTCTCACGTACACTGTCTAAAAATGACACGCAACAAGTGGTCAGTCATACATAAATCCAGACGTTCAGTATACAGTCGTTTTAAAGAGCATATTCGTGCCACTGCAGACCTTGAAAATAACAAAAAAAACACTGTTGAAAATTACCTCAACGTAGACGGTATAATTAACGAGACACCTATTGGATCAAAATGTTAAATATTTGTGTCAACTTTCTTGATTCTAATGACGCAGTCTACCGCCATGGCCAGGTGGTTAAGGCGATCGACTCGTAATCTTAGAGTCGCGGGTTTGAATCCCTCTCACACCAAACATGCTCACCCTTTCAGCTGTAGGAGCTTTATAATATAATGGTTAATCCCACTATTCGTTGGTAAAAGAGTAGCAAAAGCGTTGGCGATGGGTGGTGATGACTGACTGCCTTCTTCCCTTTAGTCTTACACTGCTAAATTATGGACAGTTAGCGCATATAGCTCTTGTCTAGCTTTGCTAAATAGAAACAAAAATCAGTCCACGTACCAGTCCATTAACTGATAAAATGTCTGGTCCCTATAATACATTATTATTTTATGCAAGGTTTTGCTTTTAACATTTATTTTCATAATCTACGACTCTAATCCATTCAACAACACTATTATCACGTTTCCCCATGCAATGTACTATTAATACTGTTTTAGTTTAATATTATTTTTGGTTATTACAATTTATAAAAATGTATTAGTACTGTCTGCTCTATGCACATATAAATACTTCGTAGGGTGTAGATGGATCAGCATCAAAGCTACTATAGAGGATCATTTAGTCCATGCAGGGATACATACAAAGCTTCAGTTTTGCACATTTTGTGTGCGTTTTTTGCACTTTTTACCAGTATTTCTTCCGCTGTTGATGAAGCTTCACAAAATATGACATGAATGTTTGTTAGATCTATGTAGAGCTACACGTTAATTTGCGGTTTCAAATTTTATATTTTGCAGTTTTTGCTTTTCTTACAATTACATATAAGAGAAACTCATATCCACATTTGCCCATCACGTTCCGTTTCATCGAAATATTCAGTTTCACTTGGACATTGCTACAACGGAAAAACGATATCAGGGCAACTGGAATCCGTCAATGCTTGCTGACTACTGTTGGACCTTGTAACGGGATGCACCTGACACTGAACACAAACGAAAATGAGGACCAAAATAATTATAATTATGTTGAACTTAATAGCGTATTAGAAACATAATAGAAACACAATTAAATACGTTATTGCCGGTAAACAGTTAACTGTCTATTTCTCAGAGTTCCTACGTGATGAAGTAAAACCAAAACTATATTTGTGCATACCCACCAGGAACCTGTCACAATCAGCAAAAAACTTTTCACAAAAATTGTTGTGCAGTGTAATTACAGATTAAGGAGGCGTTAGTAAATGTTTTGTTCTGTTGGCGAGCGCTAAACTACATTATAGGTTATTTGTAGTGTATTGGCCGCGGGTAACGAAATTTGATTTTCAGCGCTGTAAGCTTTTGGACTTACCGACAGGGAGGGGCAATATGGGCCTGAGCGAATGAAATCTGGATATATCGTAAAGCCTGCAAAGCGCCTTTAGGCTACAGTGCTATGTGCTATGCAAAAGTTTAGGACAAAGTCAAAAATTAGATTTCAGGCTACTTAATAAAACAAAAAACATGGAAATCATAAGGGAAACGTCAAAAGTTTATCTATATTCATAGTCGATATAACAAAAACTCAGTGGAAGTTTAGCAAACAGTTAATATTTTGTGTTGTTCCCCTTTTCCGTTATTCTCTAATACATTCCCATGAAGTTTCTTTTGAATTAACTTTGGATTTTGCAAATCCCACATCTGTTCAATTGGGCTGAAATTCTATTACTCTAGCAGCTTCTTTCTTAGCTAATTATTGCAAAAGTTAAAAAAGTGTTCAGATTCATTTTTTTCTTGGTTATAGAATTCTTGACTAATAATAGACAAACCATTGGATATACTATGACAGATCAGTAACTAATGGTACTGGCACTGGCCAATTATTCCACCTATTTTTCAAATGTCTCCTATAGCCTCACCAGAAAAACATCCTCTAACCATCACACTGCCTACTCCATACTTCATTGAGATAAGTATCTTCAACCATTCTTCTGCCAGATGGACAGTTTACGCTTTCAACCAAATATTTCACACTTAGATCCATCCATTCATAACACATTTTCCGAATCATTAACAGTTTTTTGTATATTTTTAGCAAATTTCAATATTTTGACAATATTTGGAGATCGAAGTAAAGGGTTTTAACTGATACACGGCCAAATACTCCGATCTAGTCGATTCCTCTTGAAACTGTGAATCTGGACACTTCTCTGTCATCTGGTACATGGTTGTTTATCTCATGCTTAATGTCAGTGTCACTCTTCTTTTTGCCTCGAAAGCTGCATAAACAAAATACTTAACATCAGTGTCATTGAATGTTCTGCCTCTTCCTTTCCGATTTTCCTTCTCGGTCTCGTGATACTGTATGTACTTAACAACAATTTTTAGGACAGTCCATCTCTGCTCTACTGAGAATTCTCTACACTTTTTTGGACTGTGGTATGAGAACAAAACTTAATATATAATGTTTAACACTGTTTTTATCAAGGTGCTTTTGTGGAGTACTATTAAATTGATTTCCTCTAGTATTTACTGGTATTATATGCTAGTTCCTTGGTCACTTCTTTCTATATAGTTAAGATACTGTAAGGAGTACCATGACATTTCATACCCTAAATTTGATGAATACGTTATTCAAGTAGAATTGTTAGGACATGCCCTTGGTACAAGTATATGGGAATTCTAAAGAATGATAAGTATTATCACTCCGGCTCATCCAGTTGTCAACAGGGATCAGTAATGCATTATCTTAGTGTTGAAACATATATTCTGTAGTGACATAAAATGGAAGGAATGAAACAATATTTTCTTGTACTAACACTTTTCCACAGCATATCTTCATTTAAACATAAAAAGCATAGTTCTTGAGCTTTATTTCCATATAGATGCTACACATATTAAAAATGACGGAAATGATAAGTTGAGTGATAATTTATATAAACTTTACACCTTGAATGAATATTTGTTGTTATCTTATTAAAGTTTTTATGCTTATACTGTGAACTAAAAACGATGGCTGCCATGATACTGTCTTGTTTATGAGCTAGTTGCTGTCCCAATTTAGCGTTTTCTTTTAAAATAAATTCTTTAAAATGTTAAAGAAGGGGAGAAAGGAGGCCAGACTCGGATGTTTGCCCCGGAGCCTGTGCTGAGTTATTGGAAGAGTAAGGGAAACACTAGTAACTATTAATTATAATTCTCCGACGGAATACTAACATTCCAGCAAGTCATTACTGACAATTATAAGAATGTGTTGCGCAAACTGGAGTTTTTGTAGTTTTGTTTTAACAAGTGCATAATTTTGTAAGCATCAGAGTTAAGCTTGATAAAGCTCCAAAAGCTTGCCAGTCAAATGTTGAGTCCTAAGGAATGTGTTGTCCAGCATGGATGATTTTTCGGTGGATTCCTATTTTAAATTGTGTATCAGTTCTTGTAATTTTGAGGTTAAGAAATGATATTTGATTGCTTTTTTCCTGTTCACATGTGAAGTTAATGTTGGGATGTATAGAGTTAATGTAATTGAAAAAAAATCAGTGTGTTTTGTGGATGTGAGTTCCGCAATCGTATCGTCTACATATCTGTACATGTAGGCTCGGCATGGCCAAGGTGGTTAAGACACTCGACTCGTAATCTGAGGATCGCAGGTTCGAATCCCCGTTGCACCAAACATGCTCGCCCTTTTAGTCGTGAGAGTGATATAATGTGACGGTCCGTCCCACTAATATTTGGTAAAAGAGTAACCCAGGAGTTGGTGGTGGGTGATGATGACTATCTGCCTTTTCTTCAGTCTTGCACTGCTAAATTAGGGACGGCTAGCATAGATAGCCCACGTGTAGCTTTACGCAAAATTTAAAAACAAACAAACAAATGCCTAATAGGTCTATTTAACTGTCATATAGATTGTAATATTTCAGTAAAGAACATGATAACACATACTATGTTCAGAGCGAAGACTTGTTTCAGTTCTCGTGTGCCCCCCAGTGGCTCAGCGGTATGTCTGCGGACTTGCACGCTAAAATCCGGGTTTCGATACCTGTGATGGGAAGAGCACAAATAGCTCCTTGTGTAGCTTTGTGCTTAATTCAAAACATCAAAACAACAACAGTCCTCGTGTTTCATGATAGATTATTGAAATAATCTATAAAAGTTTAACGGCCATCATATATCTTAAAGTGATATCTTGAACATAAACTTTATCTTAAAATTATAACAAAGCTTCATGAACAACATTTACAGTTTGATTTCCATTTACCAACGTATAATGGTTATGAGGTGATTCAGTCTTTGAACACACTTCATCTCACTGACCATGAGAGCAACACGGTTGTTTTAGAAACAATCCAGTAACTTTCATAATTTGGTCTTGAATCCCTTTAGAATATTCAACGTTGTCTAAAGCGTCAACCTTTCGATTTTAATCCCCTTAGGACGTTCCTTACAGTTCATATTGTTTACATAATAATTTTATTTGAGATTGAATAAATAGACGCGGAGGACTTAAAGTGTAACTAAACACGTGTCTTTATATACATATATATAGATAGATAAGCTCGTTGTTGAAAATATCACACAGGTACACTTGCTTACTACAAACTCGATCGAATGTCACGTGAGGTTAATCACTCTTATTACATAACATTTTCCTAAATTTCTTTAGTAATTATACTTAATAACAATTTTTAGACTGACTTTGAAGTTGGGTTTGCCAGACAGACTCCTGTCATATCAAGGGTAAAGAGAAGTGAAATGCCCATTGTTGTAATAAAGTCTGTGAATAATATTTGACAGCTACAGGATTTATTAAGGCGGGGGCGGAAGAAGTCATTTTTGCCAACGCCCCCTACCAAGTAAATAGTAGTTCTACAAGTCCCTTGTGTTCACCGCACTTGAACCTTGTGAAGTTCACATAATTCTAGATATTAAGAGAAAGCTTATTTACTTTTAAAATTTGTGTTTCGAAAATTATCAAACATACACGAAATATATAATATCATATGGCAAAAAGCTCATAAAACATATATTACTTTAGTTGCTGTATCTAACTTTTGCGTATTTTTATTTTTCATGAATCATATTTATTTGTTGCTCTAAGTGGCTCCGCAGAATGTCTCTGGACTTACAACGCAAAAAACCGAGTTTCATTACGTTTGGTGCGAACAGAACAGATAACCCATCGTGTAGCTTTGTGCTCAGTTATAAAGATATAAAATATCTGTTTTTATTACAAAAGCTATTAGAAACCTTTAAGTTAAATCAATCCCATATCGAGAGGGAACGTGGGAGCCAGTACCTAAATCCGATTTTAATTTCACAAGTGGATAAGAATAGCGACACATTCTTTCTCTAGGGGATACCAAGTCTCCGGAGGTTATTCCCCAGCTAACCGCTGGTGTTTATTAAACAGCTAAATAGACTGACACAGACTGGGTAATATGGGTTTCTTACTCAACGAAAAAAAATAGCCTTGAGCTCTCGACTTTTCAATGATTAGCTTAAAGCTTTAGTCACTGAACTACATTGCCTCCATTAGAGGCCTGGCATGACCGAGAGCGTAAGGCGTGTGACTCGTAATCCGAGGGTCGCGGGTTCGCGCTCGCATCGCGCTAAAACATGCTCGCCCTCCCAGCCGTGGGGGTGTATAATGTTACGGTCAATCCCACTATTCGTTGGTAAAAGAGTAGCCCAAGAGTTGGCGGTGGGTGGTGATGACTAGCTGCCTTCCCTCTAGTCTTACACTGCTAAATTAGGGACGGCTAGCTCAGATAGCCCTCGAGTAGCTTTGTGCGAAATTCCAAAACAAACAAAAAAAGCCTCCATTAGAGACCCTCGTTGTCTCTGTTTTAAAATGACAAAATAAAAGGAAGAAAACAATACCAATCGCCACCTTGTGGACTAGCTTAATTAAATAGAAAGTTTTAACCATGTTTCTTACAACGTAACACTGACCCCAAACTGCGTGTTGTGATTTTGTAAATCAACACTCCACTACCTTATCCGTTGGGCTGCACCAGGTTCTACACTGAGTGAGGTCAAAACCACAACGTCTGTAGACTTGCAACGCTAGAAACCGGATTTCCATACCCGTGGTGGGCGAAGCACAGAGAGCTCGTTGCTTAATTACAAACAAAGAAAATAAACGAAACCACAAAATTTTGCGTAAAACCTTTATACATAGAAATATTGTTTTGGAAAAATAATCAGTAACCTTTTCCCTAACATTTTTAGGACTAAAGTTGTGAGTGCTTGCTATATGTAATTTAATAAATATTATATTATTGTAGAAAAATTCAAATCAACGTATGAACAAAATGAATAATCCAAATTATTTACAGATGAGTGAATAATTGAATTTCTACAAACAGGTTAGCATTTGTTTCAGAAATGGCCAATACTCAGCAGTGTATTAGAGACAAATATTAGCATCTCGTTAATCATTTAAACATATCGAACAAGTTATGTCTGAAATTTCTGAATACGAATTAAATGTTATTAAAGCACACAACGCATTATTGATTATTTCCTTTAATTTGTAATGTCTTTTCATGTGAATATCTCCTCAATTCTTTGGACTTTGGTTTGGAGTACCTATCTTTTTCAGGTTATTAGCACGTTATTAAAAATTCAAAATATAAAACTGGCACGACTGCTGTAAAAAAGGCTATCCACCTTTGACGTATTCCTTCGAGAATGTTTAAACATATAACTATCACAATACATGATAAATAAATAGACGTTTGTTTCTGGAGATAAAAAAAAAATTAAAACGGTGAATAGAGGTTCTTTCTTGTACAAATCCAAGAAGTTTCATTCTATATAAAGATAATATAAATAAATTTTTCCAAATATTTACCTAGGATTTCTATTAGAAGAACTTCATTTGCTAGGCAGTTAGTAAGTAAAATCTCTTTCTGACCATTAAAACTGCTTGAAAGAAATCCTTTAATGATCCATCTTATAGTTAAAGGCTTAAAAATGATATACTTTTACTTGCTTGGGTTAATTAACAACGTCTGCTCATATGAGGTATAGTTGTCACATGTGACCCCAACAGTTGGGAGCACGATCTGAACACAGGCATTATAGAAAACATTGTTAGTAATAATCTATATGTACATATATGTTTTTCTCTACAAATGGGTTTTCTCGTCATCACTGATTGTTAGTAATAATGGTACCCAACAAATGACCTGAACCAGTCGTTCTTTTATTTAAAATTTACTTTTTTTTTCAAGGAAGTCACTTTTAGTTCTAACACATTTTACTTTTATTTAAATAACATTTATTTTATTAACATCTGTCTAACAGTATCAAATATCTGGAAAGCATTTAAAAATATGTTTTTATTATTCTTTACTATTATATGTATGTGCATGTAAACAAAATCAATTTTGTCACAAAAAACCATCGGGAAAGTACAATTCCACCTTCTTGCTAGGAAATACAGGAGTTTTTTGAGAATTTGATCTTTCTTTTTTGTGTATTCAAAAGCTGTGATGGTCCTTTATGTGGAGATTCTGCTGTAAAGAAGACTGGTACTCGTGTATACGTGGATATAGAGACCCTTTTGTGCAATTGTGTTTTGGAGTTTGACTAATAGATTTATAGCTATCATATTATGCAAACTATCCAGAAGCAAATTCTCCTTGATCAGGAAAGGATGATCACTTGATTATTTCTCAACTGTCTATGATTGCTTGTTTGTTTTTAATTTTTAATAAAAAGTCTTATCTTTGAAAAACTTAAATAACTCTGATGTTTTCATTTTAAACCTGTACATTACAGTTTGTCCTTTAGTATTTTTACTCGAGTCACATTCGATCAACTTCTTAAGACCCTGGAGGCTCACCTTTTTGAGGAATTGTCTCACACGTTGACTCTACACAATAAAATCTCTCTCCGATTATCTTACTTAGAAACTCTTCTCGGTTGGATTTACTTCTCGAGTTTTTAATTACTCGTTCAGTGATCATTCTTTGCAGGTTTTTTCTAACTGCTCTCTAGTTGCTGCTGGACCTTAATAGTATCGTTCTCAATTCTTTTGTTGTTTATTTCATAGCTCCCGGTACGGCCAAGTGTGTTAAGGCGTTCGACTCGTAACCCGAGAGTCGCAGGTTTGAATCCCGGTCGCATCAAACATGCTTGCTCTTTCAGCCGTGGGGGGCGTTATAATGGGATGGTTAATCCCATTATTCGTTGGTAAAATAGTAGCCCAAAAGTTGGCGGTGGGTGGTGATGACTAGTTGCCTTCCCTCTGGTCTTACACTGCAAAATTAGGGACGGCTAGCGTAGATAGCCGCCGAGTAGCTTTGTGCGAAGTTCAAAAACGAACCAAAACAAGCAAACAATTTTTCTCATCACGGTAAAGAGTTTGAATTTATTCAACTCTTCTTTGCATGTCTTTTCTTCAAGAAGTTGAGCCTGAATGCCAGATATGATCAATATGGATGTGTCTTTAGGATGGATGCGTGTATCTTTGGTTGTTGTTGATTTAAATTTAGCACAAACCTACACAATGGGTTATCTGTGCTTTGCCCACCACGGGTATTGAAACCCGGATTTTAGCGTGCAAGTCCGCAGACATACCGCTGAGCCACTGGGGGGCGTATCTTTGGTACAAGCACCTGTTAAACGCTTTCAAATGTGTTCTGTGGAATATTGTGGATTGAATACAAAGACAATGTCAGCGATTTTGAAGAGTTATTTCTAGATTCTGATCCTACTGACATCTGTGACATTCATCTGTCGAAAATATCTGAAGGAGTACACGTTTCAAATTATTGTCAGATAAGGAAAGTGTTGTTTTTTAACAGGTTTCTAAATATAGTACAGGATACCAAGCAAAATTAATTGAGCATATTAAAAATTTCAGTTGTGAATATTAAAACAACTATCTTAAACATAAACTATTAAACTTTTCTTAAGTTTGCCATATCCTTCAACCCCCCTTATTGGCCGGCCTCCTGGCAATTGCGGGGGCCTTCTTATCACTGCTATGAGTGATATGACTAAATAAAATGTTTCCATTATTAAAATTGTATTTAATATTGCACATCTATATACAGAGATATTCGCAATTATGTCTTTCGTTTAAAAAAATTACATTTGCAATTGAGAAAACTGAATTAGCATACGTATACATAATCTTGAAGTGGGCCAGACAGAAAAAAAAATAGGTAAATACGAGAATGTAATTGCTTTTTTGTTGTGTGAGTTAAGCACAAAGCTACACCATGGGTTGTGTTCTGCCCATCAGGGATATTGAAATCCGGTTTCTAGCGGTATACGTCCGCAGACGTGCCACTGAGCAGCAAGAATGGAATTGAAAACCGAAAGCACAAATATAAGTTTTGTTTGTTTGTTTTGGAATTTCGCACAAAGCTACTCGAGGGCTCTCTGTGCTAGCCGTCCCTAATTTAGCAGTGTAAGGCTCGAGGGAAGGCAGCTAGTCATCACCACCCACCGCCTACTCCTGAGCTACTCTTTTACCAACGAATAGTGGGATTGACCGTCACATTATACACCCCCACGGCTGGGAGGGCGAGCATGTTTAGCGCGAACCAGCGACCCTCGGATTACGAGTGCACGCCTTAACGCGCTCGGCCATGCCAGGCCACAAATATAAGATTTGATGAATCGAATGCAAGGCCTATCTCAAAAAATAAGGCAGATTTTTTTTTATCAAGAATCCGTGATTAATACAATGATTAATTTAATGTTGTTGTTTTTTATTTCGCGCAAAGCTACACGAGAGCTATCTGCGTTAGCCGTCCTTAATTTAGCAGTGTAAGACAAGAGGGAAGGCAACTAGTCAACCCACCGCCAACTCTTGTGCTACTATTTTATCAACAAATAATGGGATTGACCTAACGTTATAACGGCTCCACGGCTGAAAGAGCGAGTATGTGTGGTGCGACGGGATTTGAACCCGCGACCCTCAGATTACGAGTCGAGCATCTTAACTCACTTGGCCAAAAAGGATTAATTGGAATCGAGTTTTGACAACGGAAAGTCTCTTTGTTAATTATAGTTGTTTGTTTATTTATTGGTAAACGCATGGCTACACAATAAGCTATCTATACGGTACTCATTACGAGTACCTAAACACAATTTTTAGTCTTATAAGTCTTCAGACTTATACCTTAGCTACTAGGGGACTAATTTTATTGCAGGGAAAATATATAGCCTAAAAGATATCTTGTTTTCATAACAGGTAGCGATTTTTCATTTTTCAAGAAGCTTTTTCACTTTGATTAGTGGAATAATTTCAAATTTGCAGTTTCAACAGTCAACATATTTCAGGTCATCCTTACTTTCTATACCTTCATTCCTTATCAACACATGTAACTCGCAGACTAATTTGTTAGGTTAAAGATCACCTATAGTGTAGCAGTACCTAATTTTGAACTAACGAAGGAAGGGAAGAACACCAACAGGCACAAGATCTTTGCATCGAACAAAAGGAAAGTAGATCAAAACAAAAAATGTGAAACTTTATTTTAACAAACATGATATACTACTTACAAGATAATAATAATATATATGTATATATACATTTAAGAGAAAGTAAACGTAGTCAAGTATAAGCAAATTCTTCCTTGTTCTTGTTGGTCGACAAAATTTTTTTTGTAAAAATTTCATGTGTTTATTCTGTGTTCTTGAACGTTTTGAAGTGTAAAATGTTTGACCATCGTGTTGCTGTAATGTTGTTTTGTTTGTCTAATCTTAACAAGTTGGTATTAATAGACCAGAAGCTCCATCTTAGCTAATTCGCTTAAAATATACCCTAAATAAAAAATTAAATTTTAGTTCAAGTATGACAAAATTACTTGTGTCAGTTTTGAGCTAATTTTGAAATAAATATTATCGAATATTGAGAAATGTTATGTAATAAACTAATGTGATTCAAAAATAATTGCTTTTCTTATTAGTTTTATAGAATTAGTCTTTACGTGAGACAAACTTTCTGTTCCTTTGGTTATGTATAATAACTTATCGCTGACGAGCCTCCGATTTATTATGTTACATAAATTACGTATGAAGATTTCAAATACTCGAAAATTTTAATTTCAGTTTAGACGTAGATTAAATATTAATATGTATTAAATTTATGCTCTTTTCCCACCAAGAAGGTAGATATCTAATGTCCTCGTAGAAACACTAACGCCTGAACTTAAACGGTTTATAATTTTCGAAATCTATAAGCGTTCCTGGTCAAATTCTGTAGTTCTTCCGACTAAAAAGCGTTATTCACAATTATAGCCTCCGAGCCTTATAATATACTGCAGCTGGCCAATAATATTATTTTAATGTATTTTGACTAGCTTTTATACCAATTGGGCGAAATTCTCGAACGTTCAACAATATCTGAAGATATGCTAGTGTTTTCGTAAACCATATATTGCTGATTCTTGCTGTCGAGAATCTTCTGCAAATTTAGAGAACAACAGAGACTTGTGCAACACACATCCAAGAACATACGTTACACGCATCAAATTGAAACAAACGTAGGCATTGAAATAACGTACAACAGTAAATACGTTACACTTTTTTGTTGGACACGAAGAAATGTTTGTTTCAAGCACAAAGCTACACAGTAGCTTACATGTACTGTGATCACTGCGGAGAATGAAATCCCGGATTTTAGTGTTGTAAGTTCCTAAACTTACTACTGACCACTGACTGATGGGATGTATTAAACAGTCATGTCAAATGACATTTTCTATTATACATTTTGAGTTAACTTAAACTGTGTTTTTTCAGTAGTTGATTCATAACATAGTTTCAACATTACTGTTTAAAATAATAAAAATAATAATAATAAAAAATAAACATTATTTTGGTGTTGACAAAAAATATTTTTCCAATGATAAGAAACCCCATTGAAATAAAAATGTATCTCAGAACGGCCGGTGTGGCTATTAACACTTTTATTGATAAACCTTCCAAGGTCATCTTCAGGTTAACAACGAGAGTTTGCAAGTAACCGTTGTCTTAGGGACGATAGTATAAATAAGTACGGGATAGTGGGGGGCGTTACAGTTAGTTGTTAGGTTATTAATTAGTAGAGATGTAAAGATGTTCCTTTATATTGGTTTAATTTTGGTTTTAGTTGGTGTATAACTAGGGTTTCTTTGATTTTGCGTTTGCTTATATTTGTTTCCCTATTTAGTATCTGGAAGTTTTCTATGGTTATGTTGTGTTTATTTGATTTGCAGTGTTCTAAAACGTGTGAAGATGTTTTATTGTGTTCTTTGAACCCAGTTTCCATTTTTCTCCAATATAGAAGTCATGCATTCTATTTTATAAATTATGTTGGTGACAAACACCTAATTTAACAATATTTGACTATATGGAAGGCAACTCGCCTCCACCACTCACTGCCAACTTTTGGGCTGTTTTTTATCAACAAGTACTGGGATTGCCCGTAAGAGTATAACGTCCCTAAGGGCAAGCATGTCTGATGCAACGAGAATTCAAACCTAATATTACGAGTCGAACGCCCTTATCACCTGATAATGTCAGGCCGATTTGTAATGGAAGTCATTGACCACGAAGTTTCAGGTCACAAATGGTGCAGTTGTTTGTAGTAAAATATATATTCTCTTTCTCAGATTAACAACTTGAACTATAATTAATAGTAAACCTGAAATACAGATATGTATGTAATAGGGGTTCATGGGCGTCCCAGAAATTAACTACAACAGTTCGTAAACATCTGTTGAATGAATAAAGAAAAAATTGTTTCTCGGTTTTCAAGGAAGAAGTGCCCCCTCCCCCGCGAACGCTCATGGCTCTGTTCATTTTCATGTTTGATAATCTTATATAATCTACACTAAGATAGATTAATCTATTATACGTCTGGCTTGCATTCCTGCTTATATCACGTTAAAAAGAATTGTTCCTTTATTCAATGTTATAATAAAACTTCCGTGATCGAAATTGCTAGAGACAATCTGTTAACGAGAGATTAAATTTAATGATGTATTGGTTGGAATCCAAAATTATGGGCCACACATCTCTTTAAATAATTCACCGAATTATCACCGAATGATGGATAAATCCCTCTTTGTTAGGTGTAGCTTTCTAATTCATCTCGGGCCCAGCATAGCCAAGCGTGTTAAGGTGTACCACTCGTAATCTGAGGGTCGCGGGTTGGCATCCCGGTCGCGCCAAACATGCTCGCCCTTTCAGCCGTGGGGGGTTATCATGTGACGGTCAATCCCACTATTCGTTTGTAAAAAAAATAGCACAAGAGTTGGCGGTGGGTAGTGATGATTAGTTGCCTTCCCTTTTGTCTTACACTGCTAAATTAGGGACGGCTAACGCAGATAGATCTCGTGTAGCTTTGTGCAAAATTCCAAAAACTAAACAAAAACAAACTAATTCGTCTCTCACAGGAGAGACAAAATTCTTGTCATAACAAGTACGGTTAATGCAGTATGAAGATGAAGAAATTTATCGTAAGTGTTGTTTAACTGCTCTAATACATTTCACTGAACTTTAATAACGTATTTCTTAATCTTGAAGGCTCTGGTAACTTGTCTTCTTTCATCCACCTTTAATCGACAAGATATCAGCATCATTCTATACTGTTTTGAATAATGACAAGATCGAAAGGTAATGGTTTGTTCATTTCAGAGCAACTACTTAAAGATCAAAAACTTTTTCTAAGCGGCAGTTTGCATCCATTAACGTCGAACGCTGCATCATTAATCATTTTCATCTGATATTTCTGACCATATACATTGTTTGACAGTCGCCCTGCAAAATGCTAATTATGTAAGACTCTATAAATAATGGTTAGAGATCCCCCCACCATTATGTGTAGAGTACAAGTACTTATTGTGTAGCTTTAAGTTTAATAGCTAGGAAACAAAATGTTGTATACATACGAGGGTAAAAAATGCTCGTCATCTTGTTGACATTTACCACGTAGGAGGCCCTTGAACTGACTAGGATATATATACATAATGATTATAAAAAAATCTGCCCTGTTGGTTCGATTAGAATGTTAAGCAGTTTTCTCATCAGGTATGCGTTTTTATAATTTCTCTTAAATCCATGGTTGTTTTACACTTTAGATTTCTGGAGATCTCTGGAATATTTGTAAACATTAATGGAAATTCTTATGACTTCAAAAACGAAAAGCAAGTTTCTGGAACACGTGAATAGCAGGATCAATCCAAACAAAATGTAACAAACATTAACTTCAAAAAGAAAAACATTTTGAATTTTGGTTAGTATTAAAATTACAATTTCATATCATATAATTTAGTTTCTGTGCGCTTAAATGAATTTATATGAAGATTGTGTACATTCTAAGAATCAGTGGAGCGACTATTAAAGGTGCTTCCCACAGTATAAAACCAATTTATTTATTTTCCTATAATAGTAGCAACGGATTCATTTGTATGTTTCATAATATAAAAACAACTTAGTGTAAATATTAATAATTAGTTTATTTTGTGTATGAATATTTCATTATTGTTTAGAGTTGTTTTTATTAAAAGAGATTTAAAAGCAGACGATTATTGGAAATTGTATTTGTAAATCATTGATGTACAGAATATAACGAAAGATGATTTAATAATAAACATAAATAGCATGAGAGGAGCGGGAAACAGCAGACACACAAAGACAATAAAAGAAGAGAATGATGTCACAGCCAAAGAAAATTTCATCGTGAGGTTAACTGTTGTAGAAATAAGAGGCCTAACTTTATTATGTTAGACTAACAATGAGGAGGAGAAGAATTTTTATATCCTTATAACCTCTGTTGGATAAAGAATCTGTTATACATAAGTTTGACTTGTTAAGAATATATACATATATCATTTTTCAAATAAGTGTAGTGCGTGCTGTTCATTTATAGTCTAATTTATTTGTCGCCAGCAAGTCACAGATATCTACTGTAGAATAATCCCAAGCCCGACAACAACACGGTATATATTTATACAAAACGGAGTCTATCTTAAAGCTTTTAATCTACAATTAGCGAAACAGAATTATGCAGTGGCAAACAGTGATAGAAGAAACTTTGAATGACAGCGAAAGTAAGTTGGCTTATATATGCTCAACCGTAGTAGTAGAGCAAATAGTGTAAAAATTACAATTAAGCTATACAATCATGTCAAAGTTTTGATAAATTGCTAGAAACTAAAGCGCGTATTGAAATAAAAGACAGTGAAGTACGAGAGTTTGTTAAAGATAGTGAAGTACGAGAGTTTGTTAAAGACAGTAAAGTACGAGAGTTTGTTAAAGATGGTGAAGTACGAGAGTTTGTTAAAGACAGTGAAGTACGAAAGTTTGTTAAAGACAGTGAAGTACGAAAGTTTGTTAAATAGCAACAAGAACTAAAAAGTAAGAAAAACAAAGACAGGGAGAAGAAAAAGAGAGAAGGGAAAGACTATAAACATAGAGAATAAGAGTACACATTTAGATTGCAAAGATGATCCTTCCGAAAGAAGAAGGATCCAAAATGAATAATAGATTCAGGGCCAGCCGATCCATGCTGTCCAAATTTGATGAAAATAAAGATGACATAGATGGTTTCCTGGTGATATATTAAAGATTCACCCAAAGTTAGAACTGGAACAAAGACGAGTAAGTAGTCTTATCTCGCTTCACTTATCACAAGTAAAGGCTTACAAGGCATGACGTCAGAAGATGCCAAGGACTGTTACAAGTTAAAAGTGGCTTCACTGAAACAGTTTGAACTTATTGAAGAAAGTTTTCATCTGAAGTTCAGAGGACTTAAACCTGATACTAGAAAGACTGTTTTTCAGTTTGTGACAAATCTACGACAACATTTCACCAGATGGACTGAGATAGCCAGGTGTAATAATAATTTTCAGAGACTGGCAGACCTATTAGTGCGAGAACAGTTCACGAGCTCGTGTTCAACTGACACGTTACTGTTCCTAAAGGAGAGAGCACCAAACAAATGTTGAGGAGATGATCACGCTGACAGAAAATTTGATTGAAGCCTATGGAGGTAATATAACGGGTAAGTCGAAGAATATCCAGTTAAATTTGAAACCAGAGATAGCTGACCAGAAGAAGAGTCTACGAAAGGTAACAAGTTAATAGACAGATTGCAAAGAATCGTAAGTTCATTATCAACAAACGAGAGAGAAACTTCAAAATAAAGCAACTGGTGCTATTTACAAAGCATAGCTGGTAAGAAGCAAGTAAAGAGTGAGTGGTATTATGAATTCTGTTTCCAGAAAACAGAGAATAAAGGCAGCTGATTGTATTCAATATACCAAGAAAGCAGGATTAATCAGTGCATATGTAACGGTTGGTTCAAGCTAGCTAATAGATCATCATTGCCACCAGTAATCGGGGCATGTGAAAACATCAAGGGGTGCCAACAATCATAATACTTCAAAAGGAAAAGGCTATTGGGGAGAAGAAAGTGAAGGTTGTACGAGACACTGGGTGCAGTAGTGCAGCAGTAAAGGCCAGTCTAATATACAGTGATCATATAACAGGCAAAGTACATTTGTCTGTCATAATTGATGGGATAGCGATAAAAATTCCCAAGAAAAAATAAAGGTGGATACTCCATATTATGTAGGAGACCTTTACACATGTGTATTAAGAAACCAACACAGAACTTGGTGATAAGAAACATACCAGACAGCAGAAGTTTGGAGTAATTAAACAGAAAGAAGATTGATGAAGCATCTGCTGTCACAAAAAGTGCTCAAGAAGCCCCTGCAAGTGTCAAAAGACGACATCCCAAATTACGTTTTCAAGAACTTAAGGAAGCACAGAAACTTTGGGACAAAACTTGGGAAAAAGTCGAGCATAAGACAAAGGAAAAAGATACTTATAGACTAGAGGATTGAAAGGGAGTGGTATACTGAATCTATCAAGTCAGAGTATCTGACACAAGTGTTAAAGTTGTCTTAGGAAAGAATTGGGAGGATACTGAGGGAAAAAATGGCAGACAAAACCAACAGTAATTTCCTTTGGCCAGGAGTCATCTGCCAAAAAACAACACCTAGAGGAAAGGTGCCAAAGATTTCTCTCATAGGAGAGCCATTCAACAGATAAACTGTGAACTTAATTAGTCCACTAGCACCTGTGTCTGACAAGGACAACTAGTATGTGCTGATAGTAATCGACTATGCAACCCGCTATCCAAAAGTAGTAGAATTTTATGTGAATTATACTCCGAAAAATAGCGCGGTAGAAACAAGGAAAGGTATTTCGGCTTGTCGACTAAAATTCTGAAGTAATTTAATAGCCCTAAGTGGATTTTTGACAAGAGCCATACAGTGTTTATGATATTTCTATGATATACTTAGGGTAAAAAAATTGTGGCACATACGTTTGACTTGTTCAAGATATGTATATACTATTTTGTAAATAAATGTATTGCGTGCTGTTCATCATTATTAAAATTACAAATCACAGACACTTACTGTAGAAGAATCCTAAACCCAACTACAATACAGAATATATATTTTTATTTCTTTTAACATGAATAGGCGAACATAACCTTAGTATCTGACAGTACGTCTCTCCTTTTATCGGCAATTCTTAAATTTGTCAGCTCCTTCTGGTCCCTTTTGATTCGTTCCCTTACAATCGCGGGGCATACTTACGCCACTGCCATTAGTTATATAATAAAAAAACTATTGCTTACAAATAAAGAGTTTTGTTTAATGTTGCACATATTTACAACTGGGTCTTTCTGTGGAAAACTTACATCTGTAATTGATAAAATGGAATTAGTGTACATATACATGTCCTTGGAGTGGATGAGTTAAACTAAGTAACCACTAGTTAGAATCTTTATGAAGAACTAATTAACATTTTGCAAATTTCTAACTCAGATACAAAACTTACCATTTTAAAAAGCTTAGCTAGCGTAGCAAGGAGACTAAATATAACATGATTACCAGAATGTTAGAACTTTATGTAGCCTAAATAGTTTGCTTTCCTTATAAAATTTCTTACAAAACAGGATGTTTATTTGAAATTCGAAAGCTTGTTGTATTATTTATTTATATGTACTGTGAAAATGCATTATTTAAAGTAGGGTGTACTGATCACATAGAATGTGTTTCACCTGTCTGACTTAAGACACAATGACCTAACAACACACCAACCTCAAATATTTTATTGCTATGATACTGTTGAAGCGCACCTTGAAAAAGTAGAGGTGGAAATTGGGTTTCTAGAACCTACAGCTGAAGAATAATGTCATGGTAAGTTATATCATTAGCGTCATAAATAGTTTCAGTGTTCATAAACCACTAATGACATATTTTTATCTCTCTCTTCTGTCTTACTTAAATTTAATCTTGATTCATATTAAAGGATCGTTTAACCCTACAAAATAAGTGGTTGTTTTTGTCTTTTTGTCAATAACATTATTTTATTGGTTCAAAATAATTATAACAAATTAATTTATCTGCAGAAAATACATGCCTACTTTAGTTTGAATTTCGCGCAAAGCTGCTCGAGAGTTCTCTGCGCTAGCCGTCCCCAATTAAGCAGTGTAAGACTAGAGAGAAGGCAACTAGTTATCACCACCCACCGCTCACTCTGTGGTCACTCTTTTACCTACGAATAGTTGGATTGGCCGTCACATTATAATACCCTCACAAGTGAAAGGGCGAGCATGTTTGGCGTGATGGGGATTCGAACCTACTACCCTCAAATTACACATCGAGTGCCTTAATCACCTGGCCATGTCGGGCCACGTGCAGAGTACAACTATTTCACAAATAGTAACAAAACAGTGTTGCATTAATTAAAAAAAATAGTTGGATTTATTATATTTTAAAATTATATTTAGAGATATAAAAATATACAAACCTGTTAACTTGAGGAAAATACGTTATTAAGTCAAGAGAGCTTATAACATTAAAAAATGGGTCTCATTACCCGTGGTGGGTAAAATGTAAATAGCCACTGCCGAGTACAACTTATTGCAGCTGTTAGAAGGTTTTGATCCACAAGCTAATCCATATTCCTTTGTTTTACAATGGGGATAAACAGTCGCAATATCTCCGTCTTGAAAGTGTTGAGTCACTGATTTAACCCTATTTTTATTATCTCTTACATACCCCAGCCAAAAGTAGTCATTTCTTTGTTGCAACACATTATGTTAAAACAATAAAAATGTTAAAATGTAATTCTGAAACATTCCACACTATCATGAATTTATATCAGCTATAGTTCTCATGTGACTTACTAATTTAAATATTCAAAATTGTTTTAATATAGCGTACTCAACCCTCTTTATATTTGGAAATAAGTCTTACGACTTAGGCTGATATTTGTTTGTTCTTAACTGGCACTTAGGTTAATGGGAACTAACAAGAAACATACACAGGTGAAGAGAGAATTTCTTTACTTTTTATTTTTTAACGTTGAAATGATAAATTGGGGTGAGTCATCCACGTGTCGAATGTTGAGATGTGGTGTTTATTTTTGCGATTTAATTTGATTTTTTCATGTCGGCTGCAAAAGTTAAAGAGGAAGAAAAATTAACGATTGTCTGGTTTTCGTGTTTTCTTTGTAATTAGATTTGCATCCCATGAATAGAAAAACTTAGAATTTACTGTAACTTGTTGATTAGTGTCTGTGACAACTGTTGGGTCATGAAAACAAAGAACAGGTGATTTTGTTAAATATGTTTTTGTTTCAAACAAAGTGAACGTATATAATTTTAATTAATGGTAAATCGATAACTCGCCCACAAATACTATGAATACACGTGAACTTCTCTTCATTTTATAAGGTTCAAAAGAAAGTTTATTTTTGGAATTTCGCACAAAGCTACATGAGGGTTATCTGCGCTAGCTGTCCCTAATTTAGCAGCTTAAAACTAGAGGAAAGGCAGCTAGTCATCTCTAACCCACCGCCACCTCTTTGGCTACATCTTTTAACAACGAATAGCGGAATTGGCCGTCATATTACGAAGCTCCCACGATTGAAAGGGCGAGCATGTTTTGTGTGAAGGGGATTTGAACCCGCAACCCTCGGATTACGAGTCAAGTGCCCCAACCACCTGGCCATGTCTGGGCCTGACAAAAAGAAGATGACCTTGAACTTACTTACAAGCTTTAACGATGAGTGAATTTTATACGACGTGTTCCCATCAGAACCATATTTTGGGCTCGACATGGCCAGGTGGTTAAGGCACTCGACTCGTACTCTGTGGGTTGCGGGTTCGAATCCCTGTCACACCAAACATGCTCGTCCTTTCAGCCGTGGTGGCATTATAATGTGACGGACAATCCCACTATTCGTTGGTAAGAGAGTAGCCCAAGAGTTGGAGGTGGGTGGTGGTGACAAGCTGCCTTTCCTCCAGTCTTACACTGCTAGATTAAGGACGGCTAGCGCAGATAGCCCTAGTAAACCTTTGCGCGAAATTCAAAACAAACAAACAAACCGGTGACTAAAGATATTTAAATTTTCTAAACACTAGATTTTTACAAAAATGCATACAAAGCTCTGACCTATTTAATGCCCCCCGCTAGTACAGCGGTACGTCTCCAGATTTACAACGCTAAAATCAGGGGTTCGATTCCCCTCGGTGGGCTGAACAGATAGCCCGATGTGGCTTTGCTATGAGAAAAACACACAAACACAGACTCATTTAAAATAGATAATAGAATTGTAAATAAATAAACTAAATTAATTTCTAACTTACTTAAGTTTATTTTTGATGTTTTTATAATTCATTTGTTTACTAGCTTAATAATATGCCCCCTAGGGGCGCAGCAGTAAGTCTGCGGACCCATACTGCTAGAAACCGAGTTTCGACACCCGTGGTGGGCAGAACACAGATAGCCCACAGATTGTGTAGCTTTGTGCACAATTCTAAAGCAACAATCATAATGATATTTTTTCATGAATTAATTAATGTTGATATAATTTTAGCGAAATCATAAGTTCGCAGAAATTATAAAAGCGTTGAATTTTAGAAAAAAAAATAGAAGAAAAAGAGAGAAGGATTATAAAAACACAGAACAGTTTCATGTATATATTCCTTTAGGCATTTTAATCATTCCAAAACAGATTTTATTTGTTTGTTTTAGAATTTCGCACAAAGCTACTCGAGGGCTATCTGTGCTAGCCGTCCCTAATTTAGCAGCATAAGACTAGAAGGAAGGTAGTCATCACCACCCATCGCCAACTCTTGGGGTACTCTTTTATTAACGAACAGTTGGATTGACCGTGACTTTATAACGACCCCACGGCTGAAAGGGCGAGCATGTTTGGCGCGACGGTGATGCGAACCCACGACCATCTGATTACGAGTTGCACGCCTTAACACGTTTGGCCAATTGGAAAGAATCCAATTAACGATGACAAATTACATATGTTAAATTGCATTCCATTAAAGGTAAAAGTGTATCAACTGATGAATTACGCAACGATTCATCTAAGAAAACAGAGAGCTGATTTCAGCGAAGTCTTAATATTCTACCTTATGTTGATATAAGGCTTAACGTAACGAAAATCTAGATCTGTTAATTTCTTATGCATAATTTTAAATGTTGTGAAGTTTCATGTACTGAAATCGAAAGAATGTTGTTTATTATAATAAAATGTTATTTCAAAACTACCTTAACACCTCAGTTTAAATCAATGTTTTATATAGCAATATAAATTAATAGTGATATAAACAGAGTTACGTGACCATGACTTCTTTCTTAACTGAAATATAAAATTCTTTACAAATATGATTGAAAGGCTTTATGAATGAAATTAAAGAAGAACGTACGAATGTAAAATAATATCTCCATATCAGTCTATTTGCTATATTTAATGCCTTTCGCCAGCATAAGCACATATTAGGCCTACTAAGATACGACTGACACAGAAGTGCTTTGTTTTTGTTTTCTTGGCTCTCATGCCCAAGAGTTGGCGGTGGGTGGTGATGACTAGCTGCCTTCCCTCTAGTCTTACACTGCAAAATTAGGGACGGCTAGCACAGATAGCCCTCGAGTAGCTTTGTGCGAATTTCCAAAAAAAACAAACAAACAAAACAAACTCATTTTATTCCAGCCTATAGGGCAACAGAGAGTCGCGCTCTCTCTTCACCCATGAAATAAATAGTGGCTATGGGTAATAGTTGACCAGGTGTACATTTTGTAATACTTTAAGGATTCTAAAGTGTAAACTGACTAGTATGAAATGATGCTCGCCAGGTGTACAAAACTTTATATTTAAACAATTGTAAAATTACGTAAAATACATGAAAATAAAATGAATTCAAGTAATATAAATATACACAGGTGAGTTTTTCATAGGGGAAGCAATATAAATGGAAACACCGTCTTAAAAAAGATAATATCAAACACGTAAAGGTGTTCAGATGGAGAAAACAGTTTTCGTGGTAGATGAACTGAAGAGCTAAGCAAGTCAGAAAATATGGCATTGTGAGTCGAGAAACAGCTTTTGAATTATATAAATATATTTGATATTGAGCTTCTGGAATGACATAACTCCTGTGTAGTTTGATTTTGAGTTTTAAGACTTAACGGTCAGAATGTTATTCTTAAAAATAAAGATGTATGGCCATAGGTGATACGAGGACGAATGAAGACCTTATACGAATTCAAGAAAATAGGCGTATTCAAGCTCCAAGTTTGAACATTTCAGTATTCCTGCAATGAACGCATTTTCTGTTACTTTGACTAAACAGAATAACCTTGCTTTTGTGTATATTTGACGTAAACTGCCAGTCTGCACCGTACAAGAAAGCGTTTGGCTGCTGTTTGTATAACGTTGTTTTAAAACGTATGACTGTTTGTAATGATATTTATTCCATATGTTTATTCTGAACTCTTGTTTTGATAATTTTATAATGTATTACGAATGGCTCCATCTCCTCTGAATTTACTCTATTTCGTGGAACTTAAAAACGTTAGCAGTACCACTTTTAAATTAAAAAATAATATATAACACTGAAATTTGAATTATAATTTACAACTTGATACTAAACTTATTGACATGAATTCTTAACATATTAATCCAAATAATTTTGAATGCAAAGTGAACAAACACGATATGGCCGTGGCTCTAGGGTTAGCAAGAAATCGGAGAACACGCTCAACGAGTATACGCTCAAAAGTTTTACTAAATACATTCGTGTTTATTTATTTCTTGAATTTCGTGCCAGTCTACTCGAGGGCTACCTGCGCTAACCGTCCATAACTTAGAAGTTCTAAACAAGTGGAAAGGCAGCTCGTTATCATTATTCACCTCAATATCTTGTGCTACTATTTTACTAACGAATAGTGGGATTGACTATCACATACAACGCCTTGAAGGATGAAAAAGCGAGCAAATTAAGTGGCATAATTCGAACCCGCGAAATGCAACGTACGAGTTGATTGCTATAACCATCAGGCCATGCAGAGAGACTGATTGGGTGGTATGAATGTACTTATAGAAAGATTATTGGGGCTTCAAAAACCTAAGATTTCCGAGAACTTCCAACATTGTGAGTAAAAATCCAGTGTAAAGAAGAACATTGTCAAATCAGAAATAACTTTTTAGAGCATAAAACAGTATAAATAATTCTATTCAGACCTCGTGTAGTATTACTCTCATTTTGTAGAACTTTATAGGTAATAACTCTAGTTATTGAAGCATTCATATAAATGTTAAGGTTTTGGTTAAAATTGGGGGTAAGTCCAGGTAAGTTTGTTAACAAAGCAGATAACTACATAAAGAGCTACCAATTCTCTACCCATCACAGATATCGAAACCCGTTTCTTAGCAGAACAAGCCTGCAGACAGTTGTGCTACGGGGAGGTTTCAGGCAAGGAAATCTCGAATACAATTAGGGTTAAACATTATTTATATTGTCGAAATGAACGAATAAAAACCCTTATAGCGTGAACTACTTTAAGTTAAAGTAATTATTATCAGTTTTATACGAATCTTTTACAAATAAGAATTATGGCAAAGATTAATAACAGAATACTATTTATGTTACTTTGATATAAATTATTGTCTTGTTTACTCAAATTTTACTCATCATTCAGGAAACGGTGCCACATTAATCTTACTGTCATTAGGCTGCATTATCTTCAGATAACTAAATCACTGCACGTGGCACTTTTATTCAGTACTGTTAGATATTTTGATTCATATATTATTTGAGCACAACATATAAAAATAGCTGGCTTTTATTTAATATCATTATTTAACGCTATTACCTGTGCGACATAAAATATGTAAAATAGCCCTACAAGTTTAATATCTTGTTCCTAAATCCTTTCAATAAATATATATATTGATTTTGATGTCATAAGG
Organism: Carcinoscorpius rotundicauda; assembly: GCA_011833715.1. Taxonomy (NCBI): domain Eukaryota; kingdom Metazoa; phylum Arthropoda; class Merostomata; order Xiphosura; family Limulidae; genus Carcinoscorpius; species Carcinoscorpius rotundicauda. Next base: position 54,232,531 of record CM022394.1, on the reverse strand, counting down.
TCGTTTGTTTCTAATATATTTGTCTTCTACACGCCAATAAGCACCACAGAAATTAAATAAAGGTTTGTGTTGTTTTTTTAACTCCAGGAAAAACCACAGGGGATCAGGTATAACCAGGTGGTTAGGTCACTCGACTCGCAATCTGAGGGTCAAGGGTTCGAATCTGTCATACCAAACATGGGCATCCTATCAGCCGTAGGAGCGTTACAATTTTACAATCAATCCAACTTTTCTTTGGTAAAAGAGTAGCCCATGATTGGCAATGGATGGTAATGACTAGCTGTTTTCCCTCTAGTTTTACACTGCTAAATTAAGAACGGGTAACGCCGGTAGCCAATCTTGGCGTAGCGCGAAATTTAAAAGAAAAACAAACTAACGAAATAAGGCTTGTAACCTCGTGAGTTTTCGTTCATAACTTTTCCAAAATATTGTAACTTCCGTTCCATATGACACATCCTTAAATGATTTTTTTGCTTTCATATTAAGTCATTTGTTACAGTAAACTGACACATTGATCCAAAATATAACAGGGCGAATTGAAATTTTAACTGTAAGGTAAAACACTGACCTGAATTATCGTGTAACTGAACCGTTGCACGTTGCTACCTCACATTGCAAATATATATTGTATAAACACTGCAATAGCTGTAAACTACTACGTGAATACAAGTATTCCAAAAGGACTCTTAGATATATGGTGACCATTCTGAGTTTTCAATTATTAAAGAATAGTTAGTTGTCAAGCATTTTTTCGAAAAATACTCAAACAAAAGAAACCCTTTATGGTACTAAATGAAGTAAATCAGACTCAAAACTCCATATATATTAATTAGATCATTTTAAAAATGTATTACTTTTACTATACAAAACCTGCTACTGTACAAGTCTTGTACAACTTTTGAAAATCTTGACAATTTCATGAATTGGTTGAGAGCGGGAACTATTCTAACAGTTTAGGTTAGGCTTAGTAATAGTAATAACTTAACATCGTAGTATTTATGTCCAAACATCATTACGGGAGCTGGAATGCCAACAAGGATAGTTTATTGTCTCCCATATTGTACTCCAGTAATGTCTTTCTATTTTTTTTTTCTTTTTGAACAGCTGTCCACCTTCCCACGTCTGGCTACAGACATCTACTCTTTGTTTTAAGCCCGCGAGGTCGCGAAACTAAAGTTAAACTGGATAGACAGTGTACCCCCAATACAATTTGGTCTTACTCTGCCGGTACCTCAGAAACCAGGAGATATCGTACATTTTCTGTTACTTTGACTAAACAGAATAACCTTGCTTTTGTGTATATTTGACGTAAACTACCAGTCTGCACCGTACAAGAAAGCGTTTGGCTGCTGTTTGTATAACGTTGTTTTAAAACGTATGACTATTTGTAATGATATTTATTCACCATAAGTTTGTTTGTTTCACCACCGTATTGTTTGTGCCCAAGTGATACTTGTATTTTTCGCAGCTGTTCTTCGTTTCTCTTCAGTGTTCTACGAAATGCAACAATTAATTTCATAGATACTGCATATACTTCACTATTACAAGAGGATTAATGGTAGTTCTTTGGTTTGCTGACTCAAACTGTGATGATGAGCCTTAAGTAGGCGAAACTGCAGTCCACAGCAGAGTTGTTGTTGTTTTTGAATTAAGCACAAAGCTAAACAATGAGTTATCTGTGCTCTGCTCACTACGGGTATCAAAACCCGGATTTTAGCGTTGTAATTTCGCAGGCATACTGTTGAGCCACTGGGGGGTTCACAGCAGAGAGTACAACCAAACAAGGACTACATTAGAGTCTACGTCACAGATTTTGTTTCACCTCTGGTGAAAACAAAAACTATAGCATAAGCATACATATATAATTTCTGTTAGAAGTGTTTATTATTATATATTAATTGTTAACTATAAAGTATCTTTCTTCAATGTTCATTGCCTCATGAAAGACCTTGATGGTTTTCACAAACATTGAACATTTTTATGAGAAGCGCACATCTACTACTTTATTGTTTATAGTTATTAGTTACATATGATACTTCAGCTGCGTTCGAGGCTAAAAATTCTCAAGAAAGTTTCACGAACCAAACTACCTTCGTCTATTTTATGAAAACAGTAATTTGCACTTCGACTGCAAAGTTCTTTAGCACAGAATGCTGAGTGGATTGTTTTTATGTGCAAAGAGAATGCTTATAAAGAGCATTGCTTTTGCCTCACCTATTTGTAACATTGTTTTATCCATTGTTAGTAATTCAGTGTATAATAAGAAGAAAAAATAAACTCTCGCGCGTGTGTGTTAGTGTATTTTTAGTAATAAAAACCATATCGGGCTATTTGCTGTATCCCCAGAGAAGAATCAAATCAATAATTTTAGCGTTGTAAATTCGTAGACTTCCCACTGTTCTACTGGGAGGACAAAACAATTGTATTCACATTTTACATACGGTATTAAAGAAAGGGTTAACAATTAGTCAAAACACTTTTGTTTTACAACAGTTCTTTTATTGTTAACAGCATTGTTAAAATACCAGCACAACAGAACAACTTTAAAATTGGATTTAGCACCTGTTAATAATCGAAACATATAAGCTTAATAATCACAGTAATATAATCAAACCGTAAATAAGAAGTCATGCTCCAGTTTAAGTAGTTCTTCGGATGGAGACTAGTTCACCCCATTACCGCTAGGCGTTACTTTAAAAACAGGAATATGATTGAAATAATGTTTATCAAAATGTTAATGCACATGTTTTAAAACTAAACCAATAGAATTTTTAAGATTATAGTAATGTCATATGATAACAAATGCTTTGCTCTGATTTTACATATTCAATTACCTCCACAACTGACAAAGTTATTATTATACTGGTTTTTAAGACTAAGCTACTAAAGGCTTTCTTTCTTCTTGCTATAACATCAACCAGGCTTATCAGCTGTTGAAATTTTGGACACTATTTTCTATCTGTTAGATCATATTGATAATTCTTATTAAGGATTTTTATATATAATAATAATAATAATAAACCTCTTGCTGGCGTTTTCCATTTACCGGTCCGTAATTATTTAATTGGTTTGTCAAGAATATTCTTTCACCTCCTAATAACTTCACGAAATTTTACTGTCTTATATAATACAGCTAACAAATACTCTTCAATGAATTATTTGCGAAAACGCTACAATAAACCCACTTACTACAAATATATCAAACATATAAATTAACCAACAGAATTTTTGTATGACTGTCTAAAAATTGTTAAGTGATATACTTGTGGCGCGTGAAATAAAGTCCAAGTATTAATTTTTCATTAACTATCATTAAGCTTCAGACCCATATTAAGAAAATATAAATGCAACTTGATGAAAAAATACGAACATACCCACGTTTGTAACTAAAGGATTAAAGAGTGTAAACAGCTTTACCCACAATTGTGTAGACATATATAATTACTCACAAAAACAGTAAAAATAACACAATGTACCACAAAACTACCATTGCTCACGTAGCACCAGCTACTCACGAACTCTTCATGTGTTATAATCAACGTATTGTTTTGCCTGCTCTTTTATAGTGGACCAAGAATCGTTCAAGCGTGGAGCATCTGAAATAGCTAGAAGTCAAATTGCCGAAATAAAATACTTTCCTGAAATATATGGTGGTTTGTCTCGTTATATAATACTCACTATTCAACATCTAATAACACTGTCAAAAGTTATAGAAAAGTTACATAATTTTATTAATAAAAAAATCGCCATGTTACAGAGAACAAGATATTTTTATTCCAATATAGAAACTACTGTTCCAACGGCGCAATTCTGTTTGAAAACAATTAAATAAAACTACACAGTAAAATTTAATAAACGAAATAACATCAAACTGTTCTCAAAACAACCTTTCGTTACAGGTCGTCCACGTTGCTGTTTATGTCTTGCTACCTGACTAACTAGTACAACAAACTAGTAAGTACGCTTTGAATTAAGCTTGTATATTGGGAAGAGAGATGACTTTTTTGCCAAGCGCTTGAACGAATCAGCCTAAATATTTCAAAAATGTCGGTTAACAAAAGACCCTTCTTTCTAAACAAATTATTATATATATATATATCCGAAAATATTTGTATCCGCATATAGAAAATTTAATCACAGAACTCAAATTCATCACCCAACGTTTTGACTCAAGTTGTGCTATTTTCTACACCGTAGGCGGATTATGTCACGTCGCAGTTGTCCTATTTAAGGTAGCCTCAATCACATATTTCCAGTTACCTTTCATAAAGCTATCATCAAGAACCGCAACAGTGATGAACTAATTTACCACCACAGGCTATCATTTCGCACCTGTTTTAATTAACGTCCACAACAACAAACTGCATGTGTTCAAAGTAGCAAAAATGTAAATATTCACGTAGAGCAACAAGTCACATAATACCCATGTCACATTAAAAGTGCTCCTATCACCAACGAATCATACCAATATATACTTATTTACACTAAACTCCACTAACTCCATACATTACGTCACGATTCACGTGATGGTCTTACTCTTACCTTCCACTTAAACCAACTAAATTTAGCGTCTTTTGGCATAGAATGTCTCCGTTGCAGGTCGCTTCGGCTCTTACTCTCGCTTCCATGTTTACTTTTACGAAATTTACCTGAAGTTGCCAGTGGAGCAAGAGTGTCTGGTTCTTCCGAAATTACTTCAGACGTATCACCAACATGGTGTCTGTACTTGTTAACTCCACGCTTTTGGTACTTGCCTGGTTTGGAAGACAACACGGACCGGCTACGAACAACTCGAGCCACTGAACTGCATTGTTCATTTTGATCTGCGTGTTTTTCATAATGGCTAATTCCCGGAATGTACATGACCAGTGGCTTGCGCCGCCTTGTTGAGTCACTATCCGAACTGGACACTCCAGAGGCAGCTGATGATCCTGTTAAATATCCATAGTGACGATTTTTCCGTTCTCTGCTGTTTCCACTGATAGCTGTGCTGTTACTTCGTCGCACTGGAACTTTCTGTTGAGATTGAGAAGCAGAAGAGAAACCTCTTCTGACGTCAGAAGAGTCACTCTGCACATAATGATCTGAATGAGTACCCCTGCCTTTGGTATCATTAACATAGAACTGGTCATTCCGAAATTCGGAAAAGCTTTCTTCCAAATCTTGTTTTTTCATCAGTAGATGAACTTTTTCATTTTGCTTTTCTTTTTCCTTTAGTTGTTGTTTGTTCAGAGTAAAAACACGTCTATTCACATCATCTTTTTTCTCAACTCGATTCATAGAGCTGTTGGTATCGTTTTCAACACAACTTGATTGATATGAAACATCGCTTTGCGCCATCTCTCGACGATAGTCTTCTTCTGCCATCTTAGGACACAATCCTCCACCCACGGAAACACTATTTATCTGTCTATCATTCTGGTATGGCACGTTTTCATAGCTAATTTCTTGTTTCTGGGGATTAAGCTCGCGAATTACCGATGAAGAAATAGCTCTATTCTTATGGTAACGATTGGTAGCTTCACTTGACAAATCGGCTTCCTTGCTGTAACTGATATCAAAATAACTACCCCTATAATTTTTCTCACTCAATTTGCGGTCTACGTTGTACCATTTTTTCTTATCATTCTTTTCCCAAACACGTGTCTCTTCTAGGAGGGTCTTGTGCTTATTATGATTGTCTAAACCTGTGTTTAGTTTCAGACCTGATGAATCGTTTTTAGTTTTTAATTCATTCAGGGACCCTTCATACGGGAGGGTAGCATAGTGGTGCAGTTTGTTAGATGGCATATCAAAGAGAGAGCTTTCAGATCTAAACTTCTCACCCAGTGTGTTATTCTTTTCTTTTGCCTTCTTCTCCTTTTGCTTATTTACTCGACTGTAGATAGCTTCACTATTTGCACAATTCATGAAGCCCGTCTCCATATCACATTTATTGTGATTATTACTATTGTGATAATCTAACATAGGAACATTACTGTAAGCCGAAACGAATCCATCTTTTGAACGGATTATTCTTGCTTGATCTTCAATTTCACATGTAATAGAGGAATCTCTTAATATGGACGCCTTGCTACACTGAACACCTTTTTCTTCTGTGAGTTTATACGCGTGTTGGGAAAACTGCTGTTCTACAAGCTTATCCAAAGGCCAGTCTCTGTCATCTTGCCTTTGGTAAATATTATCTGAAGACACACCTTTTGCTGTTGTGTAACACAAACTGTTATCATAATCTGTAAGTAGATCATCACAAGACTTGACTCGTCGGTTATTAGAAGTATGTTTATCATCACAACTTTCTTCCCATCTATGCTCTTTCAGAATGTGATCACTCTCGTCAAATGTCTGAAAGCGTTTTTCATGCTGGGAGAGAGAATTCGTCATAAATGTGTTATTATTTGGCACTGTTCTATCGCTGTTTTTCCACGTATCGGAATTCAAGCTAGATAAAGATGGACCTCTCAGGATCTCAGCGCTTCTAGCTGCTCTCATAATATTGATTTTGTTTTCAATAGGTTGAATATCAATAGAAGAATCGTTTTCATCGAAAGATCTCCAAGACGATGATGAATTTTTTCTCAAACGACCAAAAGGCCTTTCTTGGAGATCATTCATTATACGATCATCAGTCATAAAAGGGCCTTTCGGATTAGTCGAGACCACTTCACTTGGAACACAATGTTCTCTGTAGTTACGAACAGTGTTTTCTTGGTTTTTCGAATTAACTAAATTTTTATTATCTTTCTTTTTTAAATGTGTCATTCCAAATATCACTTTGACGCCATTGAAGATTTTGTTTTTCTTGGGTTTATTTTCTCGAATATTTTTAGTATTAACTTCTAAACGATCTGCTGGGGTTTTAAATGACTCTACAGACACAATATTATTTTTTGTCTTTGAATCTTTTATTGCTTCAGGATGATTATTTGTATTTTCATGCCGATAAAATGCTTCCTTGTTAAATATTTTTACAATATTTCTAACATGATCATTTTTCACTCGTGGGGCCTCAGGTGAAACTTGATTGGAGAAGCTGTCATCCCTCTTAGCTTTACTGTCACGTCCCAAACTCAAACTTTTAACTGTCGATATTTTTTCACCTGTTTCATCTGTGATATCGTTAGTTCTGATAACAGATGTTAGATTGTCCTTGTCGAAGCCATTACGTTTGTCGTTCGAGTTAGACGTAGAGTAATCGTACTCCCTTTTGACCTGTTCCATATTTGGCTCATGATGATGGCGATTTTTATACACTTTAAACCAGAATCTCTTTTCAGGACTAATTTCATTGGGAACGTGGTTTCCGTTTGATTTGCCTCCATTTAAGTAGGTTTCATTCCTACGAGGGTACTTCTTAACCCTAACAGCTTTATTAAAACTCACCTTTTTCGCTGACGCTCGAGAATCACTGCTCGCGTCCGAATCAGAACGTGTCGAATCTGAACGATGAACTTTTGAACTAATAGCAAGTAAGCTACCAGGCATTTTTTTTTCTACTCCTCAGTGCTTTGCGATACTCGCAATAAATATTAAACCAAAGAAAATGTAGCAAAGTTCACAGTACAGTAATTTAGGGTTCAGAACTGTTCTCTTTTAATAACTTATCTTCTCATCTCTCTAACGAAGATAATTTGTGTGCCGAGTTTCATTCCGGTGAACGGTGGATCATCTGTCACGGATTCGATGTGACGTGGAAAGTTCTGTAAAAAATAAAAATAATTATTATTTCGAGAAAAATCACTAATAATATTAGGAACGCGTTAACTTAAAATGTGAAATAAGTCTAGCATTAAGATTACATATTACTAAAAGCTAAAATTCAAAGAAAGTATCAGCATGTTTTCGACTTCATAAGAATTTCACACGGCAACATTAAATTTAAGCTCTTTGCCGTTATTTTTTTTAAATTAAGCACAAGGTTACATAATAAGCTACCTGTGCTATGCCAACGCTGGGTATCGAAACCCGGTTTTAAGCATTGTAAGCCCCGTAGACATAGCACTGTCCCACTGAGGGGAGGCTGTTTATTACAATTCTACATATTAAACTACGAATAGATAAAAAGACATGCCATGCTTCTGTTTTTGTTTAATAACAACGAATATCTTAAGTTTAATGCTTTTTTGCTTAAGTACAAATCTACATAATGGGTTACTCACATCGCAGGTATTACAATCCGATTTTGAGTTGCGAGTCCCTAAACTTACCACCGAGCCATCGAAGGGTTAGGTTTAACACGTATATAATAATACTAGTTATTATTAAAATTAAGCCTATTTTCGCTTTGTTTTCTGTTTCAGAAAGACGGGCCGGGTGTTAAATAGCGGTTAAGTGCCCAAACTGTTAATCCTAGATTTCGTGGTTTACGGCCTATAGCCACATAAATCCAATCTGTATTTTAAGGTCGTGGATTTACAATAATAATAGTAGTCAAATTCCACTATTCCGTCAAATAGAAGTAGCACAAAACGTGGCAGTGAGTAATATTGACTGGTTGCCTTCTCTGTTCTTTCAGTCAAAATTAGAAACGACTATGCGCCAAAAATCCTTTTGAGTAGCTTTGTTAAAATATCAAAAAACTAAACCCAAACTCTTTTGAAAACAAATACATATGAACCTAAAGATATCCTTATGAACACCTGCCTGTCAAGCAAAGTTAGATTTTTTTCGGATATTTGCTTCACAAAGATTTTCTACGTTAGCTGTCCCTATTTTTAAATTGGTTGATTTAGAAGGAAAGTAGCAAGTCGAAAGCATCTATTGCTAATTCTTGGGTCACTGTAATAGAATAGTAGAATTTTACTGTCACTCTTACAACGTACACACAGCCTAACAGAGTAGAACGCATTTTTTTTTTTCGGTAAAAAAATGAATCATGTATTCTTGTAAATCAGTCTGGTACGCTAACCACTAGATCACGTCCAGCAGTCAAATAAACAGCCAGTATAAAATGTACTCGTGTGCGTTAGCAAATATAATTTTTGAATTCGAATTGTTATGAAGTAAAAATATCCAAAAATAAAGATATAATGATAAACGTTACAGTAAAGCAATATTGGAGAATCATCTTATTGTTACCACTTACGGTCATGCTCAATCTTACAGTCGTGCATTTCGACATTAGCTCTGTAGTGTAGCTTCCAACGCTGTGACATCAAAAACATAACATTGCTACCAGCTTATTTTTCTGGATAGGTCAGTTTGTTTACGAAGACGATGGTTTTCAAGCGCCAGTTTCAAATGTCTAATCGCATATAAATATGTAGGCACTGCGTCTCAGTACGGAATTGTATGAATACCCGTATCATTCTTTACTTGCTTGAGATATGTCACAGAGACAACTTACGTAAACATTTCTTGTTTCGCTTTTACAACTTGAGATAATCCTCGATTAATTTGCGTACTGTTGTCTGGGCCGGGTTTTGCTACTTACTGTATTTCTTGTTCGTGGGTTCTTACGTGTCACAAGACTCCACAATTTACAAGTATCTCAACCGCGGTGAGTAATCTCTTTCTGCATAGTCTTGGTACTCCAATTTTACTATTTAAGTGTCATTATGTAAAAGGAGATATCTACATTTTCGAAACTAAATTCTAAATCGAACATATCTTTGTGACTTGAGAAAATGAATATTTTTCATGAGAAAGGAATGTTACGCACCTTTCATAAAAATAACCAATAACCATCACACAACCTACGAAAGGCAAATACTGTTATAAGAGGTGGAGGAACTTTTATAGTCATGTCACTTACTGACTTGCATGTTCAACGTCGTTTTAGTATAACGTACCCAACCCTTTATAATATGTGAAGAATCAGAAGATGCATTATACACCGCAACACATTGTTATATCTTATAAGCTGTGACACCTTGTTGCATACAATATCTGATGTATTAGAAATAAAATCTTGTGCTTTTACAATTAAAAGTTAAATAGTTGACAAATACGATTGCTGTTATGAGGATATTAATTTTTAATTTCTTAAAATGTATTTTACTCAGGGCTTTATTTTAAATCCTACAGTGTAGTTGATAAATACTTTGATAATGTATCTTGCATTTGAACTTATGTGGGATTATTTAACCAAAGTATTTCAAATCACAGCAATACCTAATATGAACACATCGACGAAAATTACTACAATTTATTGTTTTTGTATAGATACGTTTGCTTTCCAACTAAACCTATGTTTTTACGATTAAATTTTTACTGCGTGCCATTATATAGACACATTTTCATGCACAAGAGTAAATTTATGGATCTATCAACTCGTAAACCAGTTTAAAATAATCTTATATTGTGTAGCTAAACTAGTTTAGCCCTCCCTGGAAAGATTAACTTGTTTCTCAAGAATAAGAAACTAATTAATCTAAGACATTAGATCACTGATAAACTCCCAGAAGTTTGTCCTACTTCACTCTAACGATAACATTGTTAAATTGTTCCAATCTATTGTCTTCTTTTTAAAAAAAATTCAGAGTGAAATGATAAAAAGGAGCATTTTAATTCAAAACATTAAACTACCGAGAAGCGTTAAACAATGAGCACAATTTAAAATAAACTTTTCTAAGTTATTCAACGTTAAAATTAGTTTTTAATACAATACCTACCACAGAATAGCGTAACATATCCCGAAATACAAAAACAAACTAAAATCATTCAGCTTGCTCTTTAGAAGATAAACTAACAGTTTGCCAAGTATTAGTAGGGTCAGGTCCTCCTCAGTAATTACTAATAATCTCTTATCAAAAGAAGCTACACCTATAGAGGACTGAACTAAAAATTAAAATACCAAATAGCGTAGCAATCAGTGATGTCGAGAAACCCACTTGTTGAGAATTTTATATGCAAAAACGGCTCGTTTTGGGTTCAGAAAATATTTTAAATAGAAGAGCGAACAACGTTTCGACCTTCTTCGGTCATCGTCAGGTTCACAAAGAGGTAACTGACCGGAAGCTGACCACATGTTTGGAAGGGGTTGTATAACTGAGTGTCGCAATGTAGAGGGCGCGGTTAGATGTTTGAATATATAATAATCTATAGTAACATTCCAGTTAACACTAAATTTATTCAAAAACCAGGCACAAAACTAAGGTCTATACTATGTAAGAACTACACTGACAAACACCACACCAACATTATTTATAAAATACAATGTGATAACTGCCACGACTTCTATATAGGAGAAACAAGTAGAAAAATGGAAACCAGATTCAAAGAACATAAAAAGTCACCTTCACACGTGTTCGAACACTGCAAGTCAAATGGACACAACATAACCATAGAAAACAAATACTAAATAAAGAAACAAACATAAACAAACGAAAAATTAAAGAAGCCTTACTTATACAACAACTTAAACCCAAAATAAACCAATATAAAGGAACGCCATTATACCTATATTATAGATTATTATATATTCAAACATCTAACCGCGCCCTCTACATTGCGACACTCAGTTATACAACCCCTTCCAAACATGTGGTCAGCTTCCGGTCAGTTACCTCTTTGTGAACCTGACGATGACCGAAAAAGGTCGAAACGTTGTTCGCTCTTCTATTTAAAATATTTTCTGAACCCAAAACGAGCCGTTTTTGCATATAAAATTCTCAAATAGCGTAGCGTTATGCCGGTCTAAATGCAAAGTTGTTAATGATTAGAATGCATTCAGGGTAGAGCTGGGTGCCCTCCTTGTCGATATTTTAAGCTGTTGTACAGTATTGAATCATAAGGTGTGTGTGTGTGTGTGTGTGTGTGTCCTTGTATAACATAACCATTCCCCAACCCCCCTTGTATATAAAGTTGCACACTGTATTTACACCGTATGCTCATGTCTGATTTTAGAAGGCTACCATTCTTAAAACAGTAACTTTCAACAGAATCATAATTCTTGTTTATATATTATAATATTGTACTATAATCATGTTGCGAAAAAAAATTATATTTTACACGCAGGTTTATCATCAGAGTAAACAATGTTTTGTAACGTGTACAATAAACTCATTTTCACAGCTCCTAGAAAACCAGAACATAAAGTAGCTAAAAAGTTTAAATCAAACTCCTACTTTTATATTATATAAGCTTAAATAATATTCCAACAATATGCTTCTTCTAACTCTAATTAGATTTCTTAGAAAGCTGTTGAATGAAGCAATTCTGTTAACTTTAACTATGTATTTTAATCTATAATTGAGTAACATATCAACAGGTGGGTTTACAAAGGAACATGTTGAACAGACGACTTCACCTTCACGATACGCCTACGCCATTTTGTAAATCAGTAATAGGCCCTTCCATGCACGTAACCACACGAGTTTGGCGGCACTGAATCCCCCCTTCCGCCCACATATATCCTAAATTAAACTGCTATAGTTCAGAAACATTTTGATAAGAGCCAATATTTATACAAAAAAGTATGACAATTTTGAAATATAACTTAAACAATATTTTTAATATTTTGGATATTAGTTACATTTTATAAGACCAAACATCAATGGAAGATCATCGTTACTCACCTGTTGTTAGAAGCTTCTACAGTTTTAGATATTGATCATAAAAGAACACAGTACCAACTGGCCAATTAGGTAAAAAAAAAATGGCTTAGGTACACACGCATTTGTACTATCATCTGAAGCTAAAGTTTACAAAAAAACCAGCTCCCTTAAACCGATTTTGGTTCAGAAACCCGGAGGAATGATATATCAACGTTGGAGTTTTTAAAAAAATGGTGGTATCCGCGACACCCTTTCTGTGACCAATCAGTAGTGAAGAAAAGTAACACAGTCGGTAAGAATCACATATCTGAACCGATAGTGGTTCACAGACTATTTCATTTCTACTTTAGACTTTAATACATTTATTTAAGAGTAACTAACTGCCTTCCCACGACTAGGTGCAGACAGCGAAACGCAGTAAGAGTTGAGACGTTGTGAGTGTAAAATTCAACTTTGCACTCTCAATTTTCCACGACTGCTGAGTGGTGTCTCATCTGCTTTTCGGTTTCTGTCAGATAGGTGGAATATCCCCATCGCTTTTGGGTACTATTACTATAGACAATCCCTGTCACGACCTTTGGATTACGACTGGAAGGCGTGGTGAATTTTTATATTCAAAAAGTTTTGATTTCTTTAAGTTCATTATTCAGTGATGTCGAGAAAACCCACTTGTAGAGAAATATATATGCAAAAACGGCTCGTTTGGGTTGAGAAAATATTTTACATAGAAGAGCGAACAACGTTTGGTTCTTCTATGTAAAATATTTTCTCAACCCAAACGAGCCGTTTTTGCACATACAAGTTCATTATTGTTTAAGCATGCTGATTTTGATCGCTAAGTGACAATTAACGTGAATAATAATTTCTAAGTTGTCCTTTATTTTACTTTTAAGTTGAAACAAGACAATTTGGTACATTTTATAAAATTCTCTGCTATGAATTAAAATGTTAAGAGTTCAAGCAGAAATTATCTTATAAATAAATTTCTTTAAATTGTTTCTTCAGTTCTGCTTATAGTTGTTACTGCTGATCTGTAGTGAAGAGGGAAGAAAGGAAGAAGCTTGGTTTAATCCTTTACCGTATGCTCATTAGTTAACACCCATATGAAGAAACTAAATACTGCCTGAACACACCACTGATACACATAGCCGAAAGGGCTAAAGATATAGTGTTCTAGATTATAACTTTTAAGCACCATTGTAATAAGACTTCTAATCATTTTAACACTCCAGTTTTATCTAACCTGATACTGGTTTTCAAGTTTAGTAATACCATTACATTTTGTTGTTCGCCGCTGACAAATAACGGTGTTATAATGAAGTATGATCAAGCCCTCAAACTTAAGGTGCTTCACGAATCAACAGCTTAGGAGTTGTATACTTCGTAGACTTCCAGAATTTTCGCACAAAGCTACACAGAGTTATCTACGCATAGCCGTCCAAGCTATTGAAGTAGCTAACTGCAGGGAAGACTGCTTGTTAACAACACCTGTCACCAGTTCTAGTGCTACTTTTACCCGATCGAACAGTGGGGTTTGAACGTCACTCTTACAGTACCTCCTCGTTCACAGGGTGCGGAGCATGTTTTTACGATAACAGGAAATAATACATGAACATTCAGATTCACAGTACAGCAGGCTTTTGAAGTTTTAAAATAAAAATAATAATTTATTCATGTAAACTACAAAACTTCTAAAGTTTCGAATTAAGATTTCTTACCAAATCTTCTACTTATAGTACACAATTAACAGTAAGCATTAAGCTTTTCAAACTTAAAAAGACTTTAAAAATCTCATATGTACAGAATATTTTAATTACACAATGTAGCTTTGGAAAATGTTTTCAACAGATATATTAACCTTCGTCTTCAAGGTCAAGCCTCAATTTTAATATAGCTTCGGTCACATAGTTTAGTGACAGATACGTTGCACGAAGAATATAACTTCAGTCACTTACTAAAATGATCTTTGTATCAAAAGTAGTCAATCTTTTGGAAAGTAGATATGATACTTTGTAAATAATAAATCCATAGCTACGATCGCGACTTATCTAGGTGATATCAGTTTGTAAGAGCTCTTAATTATCCATTCAATTTGAATAAAATTTCTAACTTCACTACCTTGTAATGCGTCAAATATTACCACGCTGACGACAGAGACTAATAGTACAGGCACACGTCTGTTAACCGTACCTCCTATTCTCTTTAGCTCCAGAAGGAAAATTTAAGGGAACGTCATCCAACACTTTTAATGTTAAAAAAATTAAACGTAAGTAAAAACAGTTCTGAGATGGACGTCATGAATTTAAATTAGTCGTCATAAGAATTCCTATGAAATAACGAGTTTCATCTGGATGACGCCTTTAAGACGTCATTGCAAAAACCACAATCATATTTGTAACGTTAACCCCATCTACACAAGATGGTTTATAATTCTTTCACTGCAGTTAGACCAATCATAAATAGACTATCGTCGAACAGGCATGCAAAAGCAAATTCAGTTTCGCACGTAAATTATATCAACAGGCGGATTTCGAATTTGAATATGATGATAAACTATCGTAAAAAGTAAGGATCCAAACTTTCTGATCACCCCTCACACAAACATCCGCACAAAATTCCACCAAATGAATCTATGCACATCGAGTATCTGATATTCACTGCAAACAATGTAAGTACCGAACTACGCCCATTACATATTAATAATTGGTTTGTGTATCAGCAAACAGTTTGAAAAATAAATATCTTATACAGTACGAGTATATCCACACTTATATTTTTAATTTTCAATGCATTGTTGTGTTTTTAGCAAAGATGTGGCAATACAGCGATGTGATTTATGTACCTCAACGAAATTTGTCAAGCTTTCAAAAAGCATTGGATGTCTTTTGTAACGAAAATAATCAGAATTTCCAGTAAAATTGTGATTTAGTAAAGAAAGACGAGTACTGAGTAACAGATGTTGCCTTCACTTCTTTTATAATAAACATTGCATGTAAAGTAATAAATTAACAATAACAAATTAGATAGACGAAAATTAACTTATTTTACTTTTTTGCCAGCTGCTACTTAGTTGATCAAGCTAGTTTAGTTGTTATTCCAAGTCATTTAAAGCATATCTTTAAATATGGTACTGAGCTTAGGCGACTTGCGGTGAAATAGTGATTCACTGCGAAACCACATTAGTTTTTTTAATTTCGCGCAAAGCTACACGAGGGCTATCTGCGCTAGCCGTCCCTAATTTAGCAATGTAAGACCAGAGGAAAGAGAGCTAGTCATCGCTACCCACCGCCAATTCTTGGGCTACTCTTTTACCAACGAATAGTGTGGTTGGCCATCGCGTTATAACGTCCCCAAAGTAGAAAGGGTGAGTACCTTTGGTGTGACGGGGATTCAGACCCGCGACCCTCGGACTACGAGTCGAGTGCCTCAACCACCTGGCCATGCCGGGCCTGAAACCACATTTTAAATAAATAATATAATCTTCCTCAGTTTTTTTGCACACACGTTTGTGGAGTCGTGTATCTTGAAGTAATGACTGTTGACCACTTGTGGATATTAGGAGTTCATTACTCCTACAGTCATCCCCTGTGTCAGTGGTGACCAATTTTCCTTTAACAATCTTCAAGTCCCAAATTGCAATCCGAGTGCTATGTTTATACTTAAACTATAAATACTCGAATCATCTTCCCTTTTGTACCTCAGCATAATCATCCCCATGATTTTTTTTTACCTTTTGATCTGATATTCAGTTACTATTATTTCTTCTACCCCTCTACGTATTTGAAGAAATAATAGTAAATGTATGTGATATAGCTAGGCCTATATGAAACTGCAAGTAGGGCTGGTTTAGGTTACACTTAAAAATGTATTAAGTACTGAAGTATCCAAAACAGAAGTGCCATTAAAAACAGTAGTAAATGTTTATATAACTATATAAACAATTACTATTTTTAATTTATTAAATAACTTCTATTATAGTTTAACTTCCCCTCCCCCACAATATTCCTTATGAAGGTTGGTATCAGAATCAAAGATAGCTGAAGGATACAAATAATTTAAAAATAAATAAATATTGCATAATAAAAATGAAACAAAGCTTCAACCAACATGAAACCTTTTCTCGATTTGATTTAAAATACTTTACAGAAATCTAAGCTTTCTGTTGTTATTTGGCAAAGTGATTGAAGTACCAAAAATTATGCGCAGAATCAGGGTTACTGTTGAAATTTTATTAAATCATGTAAAGAATGGCATATAAAAGACATCGTATTAAACAATTTAGACATTTATATAAGCTTTTTAATACACTCACATGTATTTTATATTATATAAAAAAAATTATCAATTACACTACTTCATTTATCGTTGTGTACAATCTACAAACATGATATGAATCATTAACTACTCCAGATAGGTTTAATGCAAGAGACTCCCAAATTCACGAGTTACTTTACTACAATGTGCGAATCTATACACTCAGAAATTAACTAAGACTAGTGTATGCCTGTTCTTCAATGAATAACAATAAGAAGACCAATCATGCTTTTTTGTCATTTAAAGTGTATTGTATAAAACAATTACAGTAATCTACTGCCACTCCTGTCACCACTTGACGGATTTTCAAAATTCTTTTCACTCAGGTGAAATGAAAAAAAAAAAAACGCCAAATAAAACATCAGTTCTGTCCAGTTATTCAATCATAATTTCGTAACAGCTCTGTCTTCAATATTTAGTTATTTTATGTAAAATCACATTTTACCTGCACTTAAGGGTAAGCTCGACGGATTGACACGTAATATATTTTCAAACTCGGATTTGGAAACCGAATGTACATAAGAGACAGTTAATAGCCTGCTAAATCTATATTTTCATAAGCACGACATTTGATTGACTGATTAATAATTGATTTCATTCCCTAATTGGTTTACGTCGTGACATAAGGATTGCATTGTTGTCTTCAACTAAATTAGGACGGGTACGAGCCGGAGATTTAGCGCACTTGAACTGCGAATCCAACTATTAATTTGCATCTGTTGCCGCAAGCTCGCGCTCCACATTTTATGGTCACGAGTTCTCTATAGCTGTGACGGTGAAATTCTAACTATATTAAAAAAAATAATAATAAATTCGGAGTATATCAAAACGTTTCTTACTGGGAGTAGAGTCCGAACATGCATATCTTCATGCTGTAAATTGCATTCAAAATAAACTGTATTTTAACACATCTAAACCTTACAGCATAATTCTAGAATCCTTTAAACGCCTAACTGTTTGTATTTTACATGCAAATTCAATCTACATTACCACATCATCTAGAAAAATAAAAATCCTTAATAGCTGCGGGGCTCGAAATTCTTTTAGGCAGGATTAGAGCAAATTAATCTATGATATCTTGAGCGTTGCCAAATACATCATTCGAAAGAGTTCGATCTTCTGACTTTAAAACTGTAATTAGATCTCAAAATCAGTCATAAGATTAGGGATCTATCGTCTAGAAGTTTGTTCTATAAAACAAAAATTCAGAGCCGCAGCTACAAAGAGAACAAACAGTGAAAGACTTCATCTACAAAATCCCACCGAGAAGACAAGGGGTAGTTGAAACTACATTTCCAGCTGAAAGCCTATTACGCTATGCCTGCAGGTGTTAAGTAGTAAGTACTTCAACAGTCTGAGGTGGTTTGTCATTAGATACTGCAGATAGTTAGGCTTCCATCTTTAGACAGGTTTTGAGTTCTAGAATCAATATGAGAATTTAATTGCATAAAATCGAACTTTAGATAAACGGTTTTTCTTCACTAAAAAGCCGTATCAACACTCGTATGACTAGTGCTTAAAGTGCTGTAGGGAATAAAGAAATGCAAAACAATTTGTGAGACCAGTCCGAAAACTTGGACTTTTACCGCATATTAAATTACTTTTGCAATTCTCTTTAATATAAATATGCATGTTAAGGAAGTGTTACCTAAGTAATTCCAAGTAGGCGTTTTTGTTGTTAAAATAATAAATAGTACTTTAATAGAATATTAACAATAATGCCTTCTTTGTAGGTAGGTGAGAAATCATAGCTCTGACACTAATTTTCACTGTTTCTATTTACAAGCCCTGCTAGCAAGAGTAAGCACTCAGATACAATCCGCTCCATTAGGAGTTTAAAATTCATGAGTCAAACGGATGGGATTTTATTAGATTATATATTTACTACAGTATTTCTATCTAGATCAAGACACAGATCCTCAGAGTCAAACTAAGAACGTAACTGAACATACTACAGCCGTAAGTACGAGTACAACGGAAAGAATGATATATTTTTGTACGTTAAGTACAAAGCTATGGAAGTAGCTATCTGTACTGTGCTCACCTAAGTATCGAAATCCGGGATTCTATATTATAATATTAGTCTCACAAATTGTGTTTCCTTCGAAAAAACAAGAGACAAGATCAAATATTCTTGCTTAAAATAAATTAGTTGCAGCGGGCTGCATAACAACATCCCAAATAATATCCGTTTAACAATTCGTGTTAGTACGTGAATTTTGATTTTCTATAGTTCCATTTTGTAATACTGTGCAATTAGGATGAAGTAATAATATTATTATTATTATTATTACAACAGGGTTTCTTGGCAAACAGTGACGCGTAAAGTTTCCAGTCTAGCCGTAGGCGGTTCCTAGATTTTCACCCGATACGAAACAATCTCTACGTGGCCTCAGAAGGCCGTATATCAGACAGCACAGTTTGAAACTTTCTCCTGTTCTATATATGGTAGTATATACTATACACAGTTTCCCTAATTAGGTCGTCAATTCAAGTTGTGCTATAGATTTAGAAAAAAACAAAATAAAACTAATTTAATTTTTGTCAATCATTTCGAATGCTCGCAGCGGTGAAAGATAGGTAGATAATAAGGTGTTCAACCCATTGGTGTTATGCACCCATAAAAAATTAGTGTAAACATGACCTGTAGTTCTTTATCCCTTAAAACTTGTGTTTTTCGGATATTTGTGCAAAACTGCTCCATCTACACTAGCCGTACCTAATATAAAACTGATAGACTGGAGGAATGAAGGCTAGTCAAACAGCATCACGTTCTACCTTTTTATGACGTAATAATAGGAGTTCACTGTCAATCTTATAACGCAGCAACGACCCCAAGTGCAAAGCGTGATTTTATCATCCTATCTTTAGCAGTAACGTTACGAAAAATCTTTTGAAGCAAGTAATCATCACGCAACCTTAAAGCTAGAGATCAGAAGAGACCATGAAATAATATTGAGAATCACTGCCAACTAAGTCATGCGCAATAAGCACTAGGAAGATCACCTTTATACCACAGATCTCGAACTACTGAAAAACAAATTATGAAATTATTTAACTTATAAAATCAGAATCGCGAATTACATTCAAAACCTAATTCAATAGAGTAATACTCACGTTTAACACCATACATAAATTTCCAGTCATAGTATTACATTTAATCCTTACACTAGTCAAGATTTCTAGGGGTATATATCTCGTGATTGCATCTAGACTCTGATGCCACGATATGGTAATCATTTAAATATACAAGTTCTACCAGCGGTTTGTTACCAAGTTTGACAGTCTTGTCTGTAATTTTTTATCTACATTAATAACACGGTCTTATTCAAATACTTTAGACTTTACAGTGCTTTCTGTTATCAGGTTTGATCGATTAAATTGTAGCTCGCAAGAGAAGTAAAAATGTAAAAAGCTAATATCTGTATTTCATTGCTACTTTGCATGTAATGTTTTTCACAAAAGAAGATATGTGGTACTCAATATTCATCATTCTTTAATGAATCGTCAAATTTTAGCAGAAATACTTTCACAAACAGATCTTCTGTTCTGTACAAAAGACTTGTAACGGTTATTGAAAGCTTGCCAAATTTCGTGAAGATACACAAATCGTATCAGACGGTGTATTGACACACTTCACGATAGTCGTATCGTATCGCCAAACCTTTACTTGTTACCATATTTTTTTCCTCCCTAAAGTCCAAATAGTGCTTATCTAATATCGAAACCACACTTTATGTTTTCAAGAGTTATATGAAACATATTTTTGGTTTTGTTTGCAAGTTATTAAGTGTGTTTTGTGTTTTTTTTAAGTGAATGTTAACGAGTGAAAATTACGGATCTCATATGACATTATATAAACGTAATTAATACAAGTTAGTTTTTCTTTGACATTCTTTGGGGAGCAGCGGTCTGTGACGCTCCAAGGTTTACTAAGAAGTAAATTATAATTATATTAATATAATATTACCTTATTCAGACTTACAAGCACAACGCAACGAACAATTGTTCGAAATGAACTTTCCATCTGCATTACAACACTATTTTTTTGGTGCTAGTGAAGTGAAACTCGTCAAAATATTGCGCACTTGTACATCATGGTGTACAAGTAATAGATGATACATTTTTTTATAATTTAAACAGGAAAATTCCTGTTTGAGTTATTCCTATACATAAAAGTAATTTTTGCATCACCTTTTTTTCGGCAGTGGGTAATTTATAACGAAGTTCAAATCTCAAACGCAATGCACATTTTCAAAAGATAAAAATAAATACGACACGATTAGTTTATTTAAAGATGCTCTTTACATATATTGTGGCGGATTTACTGTTATACATTTATTTTAATATCGACGTATGTTTTAGTTAAATATGTATTTAAAATTGCATGGAATTTATACAATTAAATTCTCTTCTATTCGCTAAAGTTGTATAGGAGATTCTCAAGTGTAAAGATCAACAATGTACATATGTAAATACCAGCATTATTTTAGCTGAAATTTCTAGAATCTCGCCTAACGCTAATAAACCAACGCGACGAGCCAATATACACTACTGTTAGCATACTATAAACTTTAGCAGCTATACATAACTTTAACTTTTATTAATCAAAAGCTTCAGTTATTGACCACAAGCGTTTATAGATTTTGATCATTAGAAACAGATTAATATCAGCGAATTAATACGGGACGTATTTTTAAGAAGTCATTATACAATTTCAGTAGTGAAAAACTCGCGTGAATTTAGCAGAGAGTTACCTGGTTCCCTGTTAAGTGAATTTTGCGCATAAACTCGAAATTAATTTGTTCATTGTAAACCTTCAATAGGATATGAATGAAGTCCCGGAACAAATGAAAGACAAGATAATTGAAACGTTTGTATAACACTTCTATATATTAATCATTATTTGTAATAACTATCACTATAAATTTTATTACTGTTTGTATATTAAACTATTTGTATTAATAAAACTGTGCATAAATCTTACTAGCAAGAATAAATTCAATTCAACTCGACATTTCATTAACTTCTAAATTTAAACTAAAATTTAACTCAGTTCCAGGCTATTTGAAATTATAATACACAACACAATTGGAAGCTCGTCCGAGATAAATTATATGTAATGTAAGAATATAGTGAGATTTATAAGGTTAAGGAATACAGGGATAGAATTTTTAATAACAGTTAGCATTTAGTAACTCAATAACTGGCTCCAGTGAAATCGGCTTCCATGGTATCACTAGAACTAGTGTTGATGGTAACAACAAATTTAAATTTAATTCAGTTTTATTAAAGGTGTATTTAACACTAAACAAAAAACAGTCAATTATTCACATCCTTATACAACTCAAACAAGAAACTGCTATGCCCTTTAAAGGAATGTTCTTGGCTAACACAAACTAGACTGTTGCCAAAAGGAAGACCTTTGCTCTTGACAAAAGACTAATTACGTTATAACAAAGGTTTAATATACGGAAGCTCATAGTACCAAAAAATATACGAGAATACTGTACAAGTTTTTCTGCCTTTTACTAAACAAAATATTTCTTATTTCTTATTATTAACTTCAATTAACTAAAATTTGGTAACAATGTTGGTTTGTTTTTCTTGATGCTGCTGTTGTTCTTTGGGGAGGGGTGAATATTTAAACATCTTTTCAACCAATCACTTGTTGGAAAACAGATGCAAGTTACAGCTAAATGTAAAATTAAAGTAAAATAGTGTTAAAAGCAAGAAATCAATATGTTTTAGCTTTAATTTATCATTTATTTTAACCTAAAGCGGACTTAATTAAATGTAGGGACGTGCCATCCTAACATATTACCTATCATCCTGGTCTATACGACGAGCTATCTTCGCCAACAATGAATATTTTGTATAAAGTATACACTTTCATTTTAATTCGTCACTTTTTTATGATTAGCAACGTTTAAAATAAGTAATAAACACTTTTGTGTAACTAATTGCACATTTACAAGTTTTTAAAATAACCACAGTAATAATTTAAAATGTTTTTTTTTACTGGTATTAGTGTTAACCAAAACTATTACGATTTTATTTCGAATCCACCTATTCGGTGCCATGCCTATAGGACCCTAAGGACTATCGGTCCTATAACTTGTTTTGTTTTTTTAATGATATGAGGGGTGATGGATTTAATTTTTGTTCTGTAGTAAGTAGCAGGTTGGGAAAAAAAAGTCGAAGAAAAAGACCAGCAAGCCCAGTAGCAAGTTAGTATTCTTTGTTTTATTTCATAATTTATCAAGTTGTCAATAAAACAAATGACATTTCTTACCCTTCTCCGAGGTATTTCATCGATTCTGTTTCGCAATTGCATTCAGATACTCATTCAGAGTATCTTTTGTAAGTTATATCTGATTTTTCTTTTAACATTACTAGTCCCTTTAATAAGTTAAAATCACTATTTCGGTCTTCATTCTAGCAGATACTGTGAATATATCTAATAAATAAATATCTAACACTAGAATTTCTTAATAAATCTCACTGAAATGTGTTCACTTGATACACTACAAAGTATACAATTCCATACTAGTTAATTACCTTATTTTCCTTTTTTGTTTGTTTTTTTTGCTTCCACATGTAGAAATGTACCTTTATTTATAAAGTCAGAAGACTAGATTACACACTAACGTGAATCCTAATTACAGCCAGTGGATCTTAGGGTCAATGGTATTTAGATATATAGGACAGTTCCCTATATTACACCACCCTTAACTTTGAATTACTAACTATAATATAGGCAGCCTAACCAACCAACCGTCTCTGTCATATTTGTGACATCGCACGGGTTTGAACCAGCTTCGCCAACTCCAAAATTCTGAGCAAATTAAAAGAGGAAAAAGAGGTAATAAGCGAAAAAGCTTTTATTATAAATTATAATTTATAGCGTCAAAAATTTTCGTTTCCTTAATATCTGTTAACTTAAATTCTGGTTTATATTCAAAAGAACATGCTGAAATTTACCTAATTACTAAGTATTTACCAATTATAAAGTTTGATATGCCAATTTTACACACGTAAACATTTAGTGACATTAAAAGCAAATTTTACACAACAACTTTAGTCTTTAGATTTTATTTTAAAAAATCTTCGATAAAAAAGACAAAAAAGGTTCAGGTGAACATAAAACAACACAAAAGTGTTAATCTACTTTAATATTATAAATATAAATAAAAACGTACAAATTCTAACTTACCTATTCACTTTCTTACATGTCATATTTGAACAAAAATTAAAAACTCAAGCTTCCCAACGAATGTTTAGATCTAATTTTTCTGGAAAAATAAATAAATTCTTTGCGCCTATTTTATGTTCAATATCATGAGCTCACCACTCCCCAAGCCACCGATTAGTTATTTTACAGTATCTTATTTACGAACTTGATGTAAATCGTGTGTGAATGGAAAAGATAGTCTTAATACGCGTGAACTTTGCAATTCCCACTCTCACATGCTATCATTTGGCGTTTCACGAGAGAACATTCAAAAATCAAGCCTACACTCATGCTACTAGAAACAAGTCCTATGCTCACCAGCCCAGTGACATACTTCCATTTACGGGCAGGTGGCGCTCTACGTTCATAACCAAATAGGCAACCTGTTATACGTAATCAGACGTGCTGCACGATTTTACCTTTTTTGTACACAACCTGCTCCCGCTTTGTGAAATGGAAAGACGATTGGTCCAAATCTACAAGTTATGGTGTATATCGTCTACATCCCTTCCGCACTAAGCGTCCAATCGGTACCAGCCTAGGTTTTCTTTAACCTGTTAACATTTATATTTTTTATTACAAAAAAAGTCGTCAAAAATACAGTGAAAGCTTGAACCAATTCAATTAAAAAACAGATATAAACCATTTGTCATTTATTTTTTATCCAGGAAAGAAGAGATTCATTCGAATATTATTACTCAAAATCGTAATTTTCACATTATGTACAATCTCAACTTTTGATAATTAACTAAAATACTACAAGTCGAAAATATGGCGTTTTTTGCGAAGGTAACTTGGTTTTATTTAAACTAAACTACTTGGTATACAGATTCTACAGAGTAAAGCATGCAGGGTTAAAGATGGAAACTCAAGTGAGGTTGAAACAAAGGTAGAGAAAATGTTAATTTGTGAACTAAAACTTTTTGGTTTGTTTTGAATTTCGCGCAAAGCTACGCGAGAGCTTATGCGCTAGCCGTCCCTAATTTTGCACTGTAAGACTAGAGGGAAGGCAACTAGTTATCACCACCCACCGCCAACTCTTTTGCTATTCTTTTACCAACGAATAGTGGGATTGACCGTTACATTATATCGCCCCCACAGCTGGAAGAATGAGCATGTTTGGTGTGACGGAAATTCGAATCTGCGACCCTAGGATTACAAGTCGAGTGCCTTAACCACCAATCCATGCCGGGCCATCTGGAACTTAGGGCATTTGAACTGTACGATCAATACGTATACCGTTGTCACTAACTTTGATAATTTGGAACAATGGTGACAAATAACACTCTAATCTGAAAAACTAAAAAAATATCTTAAGATATAGTTTACACGTATATTTTATTTATCTGTTCATTCGTAGTATCAGAAAAAAAATTCAACAGGCAATACACTGTTTAATAAAAAAAAATCGAATTTCCAATCTGAACGTCATCTCGTGCATCATGTGGAACAAAAGCCCTCTGCCTTTCAGATTGAAGTATAAACGTTGTTAATTCTTAACCGTTGACCAGCGCGAAGGAAGCAAACAGTCAGAGTGCCACTACGAAGGTTTTGTCCGGCTCCTTAACACAGTGATATAACTTAATGTCAATTCTGTAGCACGTTTTGAGCCCTGGATCTTTAGATACGCAGCTTACCACGGCAACCAATAGATCATACCTACGTCTAAAATAACGAAACATCACGAAATAGAAAAAAAGAAGAAGCATAAGAATTCTTAGCGAATAAGAAACAACCTATTCATAGATACAATCACTCTCAATGGTCATTTAACCCTAGTGAGAAAACATTACTGGCATTAATTATTTTCCTTAATTTCTCGAAGTAAAAGTGTGAATTTTATTAATATTTATGTGGATAGGTTCCGAAAGCGTTGACATCAGGCGCAATTTAATAACAAATCAGTAAAGATACTAAAAATGAAGGGGAAGAAACTTTAAGATAAGAAAACTAGTTAACTTCGCCCAGTTCT
Source organism: Carcinoscorpius rotundicauda (assembly GCA_011833715.1). Lineage (NCBI taxonomy): Eukaryota > Metazoa > Arthropoda > Merostomata > Xiphosura > Limulidae > Carcinoscorpius > Carcinoscorpius rotundicauda. Next base: position 54,206,514 of record CM022394.1, on the reverse strand, counting down.
ACAAAACAACACTAAACTTCACGTCTTCAGATGTCACACACCAGCGAACCTTGAATCCTTGTCATTCTCTTCCCACCACCACCATATTATCAATGTACTAAACGACACTCTTGGAATGAAACATGTTCGACATGAATTTTATTTCTTTCCAATTTATAGAGAAAAAATGGTTAACATTCAATCTTTCTTCACGTGATGCATCGAGACACTCGGTACAACATTTTAATAAAAATAATTACTAGGTGTCACATTTAGCATCCAATACGATTATCTAAGTCTAATTAATTATTTTTAACTAATTAGTTTACACCCTACTTTGCTCTTGACGCTAATCTTTTGGTATTTTCAGAGTTTTGAGAAGCGCTTATTTATGCATTGATTGCAGGTAATCGATTCTACATCCTTGTTAGAAAATTTGATGAGCTACATTGCTCGTAAGTTAGATCTTAATAAACTAACGATCATCTAAGCGTCATTATTAGTTCGTTTTTTATTGTTTTGTTTTATTAGACACTAATTAGTATCCTATATATCAGTGGGTAATTAACTGCTGTCTACATGAAAATTCCGAAGGGTGTCTGTAGTGGTACTGGTATAACCAGTTAAATAGATGTAAAACGTTCTTTAACCTTTGTTTATGAAGTTTGATCCGTACCGACAGAAATTACAAAGTTGACCAGTGGATTCAAACTGGTTTGATGGCAAGTTATTTTTAATAAACTGAAAATAATGAACATTGATTTCTTTTAAGTTGCACAGTTGTGTTTGAGCAAAATACAAGTACATAACCCTAAAGTCTGTCCACGAAGAGAGATTTGTTTTTCGGAAATTATAATTTTAATATTATGGGATGTTAAACCTAACACAAATTTTGAATAAAGTTCCATTGCGCGTTATCCAAGTTTGATTCAACTTTGGGATCACTTTACACCTAATACAAAATTACTTTTATATCAATATCTCTAGTATATGAGTAGAACTATAAAAAATGAAAATTACTAATAATAAGGTATGAAGTACAAGTTGTTCCTGCCAGCCAGTTTTCTTTGTATGATCGGTAGTTAATAATTGGGGAACACGCAGCCTTATCTGGCTGCGCAATGACAAACGTGCTGTAATAGAACTCCTCACAACTGAAAGGAGGAGAGCCTGTGCTAAATCTTCTGGTGTATATATATATATATATATATATATAACCACAAATTGTTCATTTTTATTACATTTGGCATAAAACTTTGGACAGTTACTAGTGTTGTTCGGTGAAACTATGCACAGTAGACACAGTAAGTATATTTGTGAACTTTACAGACAGCTTACAGAAAAAAAGAAAATGTCAGCTTCCACATTGGAGATTCTTCATCGGTGGTCCATTGACTCCTTAGAAATTCTACAGAAAGGTGGTCTGTGAACTTAGGGCAAAAAAATTATTTTTTTTCCTTTATTATTTTGTTGGTATGTGTTTATGTGCATTTTTCTGGGGAGGAGGATCCATAACTTTCGAATTAGATTCTTAAAAGGGTCCATGACCCAGAAAAGGTTAGGAAACACTTCTGTACAGAGGCATTCCTTCAGGTTACATTTTCATTCAACAGACAGTTGCAATTCATTAAAGTTATTAGTGATGACAATAAACATAATAATCTATATCTAACTGGCACATTCCGACATAAAGCTCCACATAAAGAAAATAAATTATTCTCCACATGCACATGAATATTACTGAAATGCAACGATTTTAGGATATGATACATTAATTAATGTTTATTAATTCACTAAGAAAAGAACATAACAATAAATACCAGTGTCTAAATTCTATTTGTATAAAACAAATTTATTAATGAAAAACATAAATTTCCTAGACTTATATACAATAATGATATTGTAATACTGTTCATAGAACTTAATATTTTTATATTTAATGTACTCCCTGAAGTAAATATTGTTCTGAAGGTTAAAAAAAAAGACTTGTTTTAACAAATTACTGTATGTAATGAGTAAGTTTGAAAATTAAAAATACAAGAGTTATATCAAAGTTTAACTTATCAGATCATAAAAATATTGTGAAGTGAAGAAAACAAGTTTTTTTAAGATAATGTAAAAGTTGTAAGTAGTGTTATAAATTGAAAAGAAGTACTGGCTTACATTGGTTAAAGAGGCCAAACACGAAGTTAGGCATTGATTTAAAGATGCATCATTAATTCTATTGTTGTTTGTCATTAAGCAAAAAACTACACAAAGAGTCACCTGTGCTTTGCTCACCATGGGTATCAAAACCCAGTTTCTAGTGGTGTAACTCTGCAGACATATTGCTGTGCCACTGAGGCTGGTTACATTAAAGGATTTAATTTTTGATAAGACATGCACACATATTTAAGTTTATCAAACATATAGTATTTACTAAGAATTAGATGCAACCGATACTTTCAACTGTATATGTCTATAGCTTATATCCAACGTTATAATATACTCATATTTCAGAAAATAAAAAAAAATTAATTTCACATAAACACAAGAAAAAAATACATACTAAACTAGATAGATATTATAAAGTTAATTTACAAGGTGTGAAAATATAAATATAATTACAAGTAAAAAATTAATATTCAATTTTTGTAATACATTGGTCAAACAATAATTTACTATGCTGATACAAGTGGTTTAATTTGTACCACTAAATACTTCTTACAGTACGTTTCAACCTTAAAAACAAGAGCACCTTATTCTTGAATAGACAAAAAGAGAAGATCCATATGAAACAACTGTCATGCTAACAGTTCAGATCACGAATGTATGTGTTAGAGTTCATCATCAAACTTGTGAGTGTTATACAAGTGTTCTCCAAAATCTGTAACCTCACTTCCAACAAAACTTTCGTGGTGGTCTAAAATTTCCTGAACTGACAATTTCCCATCTTTGTTGTCATCAGACTCTTCAATCAGGTGATCTGCCTCATTCTGTGCCACTTCACTGAGAAACAAACTTTTATGTAATTACATATACTGATTGGGTTCTCTATGGGTTTAATAAGTGTTTTCTACTACAGTTTTGTTGCTTTAAAACTAGCTAATAAAAGTTGTTATGAAATCTGCAAAAATGATAAAAAAAGCAAGAAAATTGAAGTTCAAATTTGCTAATATTTATATTGCTTTAAAAACATAACTTTTCAATAAATAAATGCAGTACACCATGATATAAATTAAAAAAGGGTGTAAATGTTGCCATTATTTGAAAATGTTCAAATATTATCAACTAGTTGGAGTCAGACTTTAACCTCATAAACCCTTTGCTAAATCCTTTTACAAATATAAATGTATATATTACAGCCAAAACCTAAAGTATGGCCAGTACCATTTATTTTATGGTCTGCCAAATGAACAATGGCCAGAAATCTTGACCAATGTCTGATATAATTAGAAAAACCAAGAATTTTGATGACCAGCTTTTATCAGCAAAAGTCTGAAATGTTTGAATGAGGCTAAGGTAGATGGAAAGTTTTGTTTTTTATGTTGAATATATTTATTTTGATTTTTACTTATTGAAATATCTTTCTGTATTACATCATTTGTTGTAACAGGTACTTTGGATTATGCAAATTACAAAGAAACAATACAAGAACTTAAACTGATTAATACACGTGGTGTTTAGTCTTAGTACCCGATATGTTTAGTTACCAATACTTGTGCGATTAAACTGCACATCCACACAGAAACATAGCATCTTTGAAAATTAGTTTGGCCAGTGGATCATCGGCACTACCGATAATGGCTTACCAATATATCCAAAATAACTTATTTAAAACTGACTCACTGACTCTCTCTCTGTGTGTGTGTGTGTGTGTGTGTGTGTGTATGGTAAAGACCTAAGTAAAACAAGAATTAACCTTCAATGAGTACATATTAAAGGTTGTTGTATAGTTTACAAATCTCTTCATACTCTCTACAATCTCATACAATAAACAAGTTTCACAGACACAATATTAAAACAAAATAAACTTCATAAATAACAAAAGAAGATCAATAAAAACACATCATATAATAACTGTGAATGAAGACCTAAACAGCTAAATGTGAACACTTTCCAAAGGTAAAAATTTGACAAGAGATTTTATCTACCAAAAACATCAATGATTGTTAAAAAGCTTACCATGTAATTTTGGGCTATGTTCACATCTATTTGGTTAAAAGTGCTTTAAAATTTAAGAAGTTGGTAAGGAATGCATTGTTTTTTTTAATAGTAAACAGACTGTCTACAAGATATTTGTTTAGTGATTGTTATACATTTAATTAATTTGCTTAGTCTAGTTTCCATATATCTGCTCAACACCTTTCTCATCATTGGAGGTGACTTAGTGCACCTACTACTTCTATTTTAAAGAATCAAATTGATATATTTTTATATAAGTGTTTATCGTAATGAATCCAACAATATATTGATTGTAGAACCCTTTTTTCCAATACAATACACAATAAATAAACCATGTATATAATTGTTTATATTTTACCAAATGTTCCTATACTTCCTGAGAATAGAAAATGTCTAGTTGTTACATAGTTAATATTAACCTAAATGCTATGAGAATAGCTTAATAAATATACTAAAAATTAAACAGTTTTGAAAAAGCAAGAACAAAGTTTGAAAAAATAAAAAACAAATTGTATAAAGATTTTTTCAACATTTCACACCTAGTTCTTAAGGTAGGCATATTAAACTGATATCCAACTTACTTGTTGTCTGGTACAAGCCATTTCAAGACTTCTACTTGGTCGAGTTTTCCATCACGATTAACATCAAATTCATTTTCAAACCGATCTTTTTCTACAAAATAATTCTCAGATCCAACAGATGGAGGATTATTTGAGCCATCATTAAGAAATTCTTCAAGTGATAAATAGCCATCTTTACTTGTGTCTCGTTTCTCCATTGTTTGTTTGTAGAGAGTCTGAAAAAGCAAGAAAAACTATCAGAAATTGCATTAAATGCATATACAACACACATATTCTTTCTCTCAAATCAATTATTTCAGCTTTGACAAGTGCATCTGTGATTATTGAAAAAATAGTGTATTGTGTTGCAAACACACTGAATTCTAGATTTCAAAAACAGTATAGAATCTGCAGGTTTTGAAACATCTTCTTCATCATGTCATACCCAACATCTCACACAGCATACAAGTTAAACATATGAACACTCTTTGCAATTGTTCAAATACAAAATCATAGCAATTTGAAATCACAAACCCACTTTTCCAAATAAAACTGTCACAAAAATAACCCTGAATTTTCAAAATTAACCCTATTAGCAGATACCCTGACAGTGTACAATTTTCCATAAACTACTCAATAAATGATAAAACATTATTTAAGATATAGTACTGTTACTTAGATGGAGCTTTAAAGGTTTTACTTTTTGTAAGGATTTCAAATTGTAAACAACCTCCTTTAAAATACCCATTAAAAGAAATTTTGAAATAAAATTGATATAGCTTCTTCACTTGTATTATCTCTAAGATTATGTTGAAACAATACATAAAACTATTTAATTTCTGTAGCAAATGCTGGCATACAAAAGACAATGTACTAGTAATAAATGACCTTATAACACCAAAATATGTTTTAGTTTGTGTTTTAGTGACTGCTCCTGAAGAAGTCATAAAGCAAAATGCTGAGTGTCTAATTAAATAAAAACATTTTGGTGTTGCAAGATTATTTACTTCAAGTGTTTAGAAGTTATAAATTTCCTATAGACAAAATTTGTTTCTGATAGGCAGTTCCTTCTACTCACTTTCAGTTCTGCCCTTTATGTACACATTTTCTTCTTCACATATGCTACAAACCTTATACTTTTGCCCAAGTGGAAGCAAATGATTCCAATATGTCTCTCATGTAAACTATCATGTGTCACTTCTCCACCAAAAGAGCATGACATACTCACATTACACATGTGATTCCCTCTATATGCTCTATTAAACTATCACTTCGTCATTTGGCAGAAGACAAACACCAAAGGAAAGCAGGAAGGATGGTAAGTGTGAGAGAAGGGGTAGTACCTTTCAGAAATGTATTTTCTGTAGAGAAAAATTACAATTTCCAACAAAGTACTCCTATCTTCTCAGAAGATCAGCTAGAATCCTATACTGAATAAGAGGTGGAATGGTGCAAGGAAATGAAGCAGCCCCCAAAAGCTTCCAAAGGATAACCCTGGAAATGAGAGTGAGATTTGAAGATTTGACAAGGAGAATCACACCACTTCTGAAATCTTACCCCATCCATGAAATGTGTAGTAAATAAGGGTGGAACAATATAGAAACACATCCAAGTAAGAGAGGACAATGGAAAAATAGTGATATACAATTCAATCCCGTAAAGTACACAAGTGGAGTAATTGATGGATGTGCTCCAACTTTTACAGTAACTAGGAAGTGGCAGACTGTACTCAGTAACTCAACTATATTCAAAACCCATACTGCTAGGAACCAACATCCACACATGGGGTTGGATAGGAATCATATCATATTCACCTCAAGTTCAAGAGAACAGAGGGAACCTAAAACTATTCAGACTCCTGAGCAATACAAGAAATATCTTTGATCTATTATTCTGGGGACCTGATAATAGTATTGAGAGAATGTGTATAACATAACTCCCCCACCAACAAAACTAACTATCCAAAAAGCAATAACATCCTCAGAATAACTCCTTTGTGACTGTATAATGGTGTATATCACATCATCTATACCTGCAGAACACAACTGCCCTTCTTTGTACTGAATCTTTATAGCTATCTTTGTGTGAAATCCATTCATAGGGGTGTCTATACAGTCTACCGACCCAGTGACTTGGAAATAGAAATTCGTAAGGACTCCTATATTCCATTTGAAGAAGGGAGATGAGAATATGTTGCAATCAAAATTGCACTGATGCTCAAAAAACAGCCGCATGTGGCAGATGAAAACCTCACAAAGTAAAAACTGTAATATGATGTAAGTAATAAGAGACAAACATATTAGATGTAGCCCACATGCCCAACTGTAGGATTTCCTTCAAAAGCCAATGAAGGTGAAATGTGGAATCTAAAGAGAAGACACCCTGAACAATTTTCAGTGAGAATAGGACAAGTAATGTGCCAAATGAATCAAAAGTCAATTCCAATTGACGAGGATAAAAGGAAAAAAGAACATGAAGAGAGGAAGATTGCCAAGGGATAAAGAAACAGGAATGAGTACAATGTAAGGAAGCAATGCTAACAATATAGTAAGAAAGTGTATGTATTGAACATAAGAAGTCTGTACCGATTGGGATGAGGGAAGAGATAAGAAACAGGTGAATGTGAAACAGATGATAAAAAAGGAGTTACCCACCCTAGCTGCTGAGGTTTTAGGAAAAAAGGAATGATTTGCAAAAAAAAGAGAACGTAGGTAGGGTGGTAAAGTGTATGTAAAATGTCAATGGCAAATAAATTAGATCTTTGATATCCAGAGGTCAAGACAAAAAGGAAACATGTTTCTGAGCACAAGCATTACCAAACAAGAAGTGACAGTTTGGTAGGAACATACAGAGGATGTCACATGTCACGTGAAAATGTCACACTCCTATTAGCAGAGAAGTGAGGAGAGAATGGAAGGCTTGTAACATGCATAAAAAAGTTTGCATATAGAGGGCAGCACTAAACAAGAATAGCTAGTCTTGTGAGCAGAAAAATGTACCATATTAGATATGAAACTACATTTAACATCATACATGGTAAAAGATTAACTACAAAAATGGCTGCCTGAGAATGAAACTACATCTAGGGATTTACTAAACCAAATACTTGATGCATGTGTTTAAACTCCTCTGGCACAGCAAAAGCAGTAAACTCTGTTTTATCAAGAACACCATCTCCATTCAAGTCTGCTGCTTTAAACAGCATTCGATCTTCTTTTATCATCTGAAACAGGCAAGTTCCATTATAGCTATTTTGTTTGTTTTAAAAGTTATTTTTAGCATTTATCTTTTGTCGTATTCAAATTTTTAAGTGCAATTTATGAACTACAACACAAAAGAAAAATATGATATTACAGCATCCCAATGCATACATATGTACTTGCTCTCTAATACTTGCATTTCAAAACAATGCATTCCTGTTTGTACAATAAAAAGCAACACGTTGAGAGCAAAACAAAACAATCATTATTTATGACTAATAATGCTTAACCCACTAAGCATTAGTATCAACATACAAATTCACATGACCATAGTAGAAATAAACATCAAAAAACAAAACTATTAGCAACAGTGCACAGTATAAGCTATTCAATGTAGACACTGGGTCTTCTGCTGTGTGTAGTTTATATTAATGGCATTGATTCTGGAATGACTAACAAAAGTTTTAGTTTGCAAATGACATTAAGATTTTTGTAGTGGCTAAATGCATCATGTGGTACAGATTTAAAGTAAAATTTAGATCATCTAATGCACTGGGCCAATACATGGCAAACAATGTTTAACTATCCAAAACATAAGATGATACATGCATCTTTTCATACTTTTAAGTATTGTTACAGTCTAAACGGAAATATGTTAAACACTATGACTGAAGAAAAAATCTTGGTGTTGTGATTGAAAAATCATTTAAATCATCTAAAAAGTGTATTTTAACTAGCAATAGGGCTAATACAATTTTGGGTAGCATCTATAGAAATACTAAATACAAAAAAAGGGATATTAATGTTCCATTGTACAGATCACTTATAGGACCTAACTTTAAGTATTGTGTACAGTTTTAGGCTCCTTTCTTGAAAAAGAACATTGAATCGTTGGTAAAAGTTCAGAGAACAACCACTAGAATGACACCTGAGATGTTGGGATTATCCTACAAGGGGAGTCTAAAAATCTCTATATATTTGTGTTCTCTGGAGAGAAGGGTTAGAGGAGAGTTGATTGAAGTGTTTAAGATTATTGAGGGTATTAATAATATAGATCCATTAAATGTTTTGTGTTTAGCAATGAAAACAATAGGATAAAAGGTCATACATTCAAATTTTGGCAACACAGGAGTCATGTGCAGTTTAAACAGTTATAACTTTTTAAACAGAGTGCTTAGCTTTTGGAATAAGAAGCTTTTAAGAATGGTGGAATGAAAAACACTTTACTGAGTTCAAGAAAAAAAAAATGGATAAATACAATAACGGATGGTTATAATTGGAAGCTGAAAAGGAGATCCTTGATGGGCTAATAAGCTTCTTTTGTCGCTTCAAAATTTTATAAATTTATATTGTTATAAAACATAATGCTTTACTCATGATAAAATACAACAGAAACAGGCTGCTGTGAATATGACAATGGATAACTGCATTATCCAACATGCAGTTCAAGTCACTCCAACTACTCATAAAAAAAAGACAATGGATAACTGTATTCTAATGCCATACCCATCCTTTTAGTTGTCTCTGTTTTACCAGCACTTCCAATCTCATCATTTAGTAGAAAAAAATTTCTCTGTTTGGTGGTTTCCAAAGTACACTTCTTCCTTTGTGTGGAGGTTTCCAAAGTACACTTCTTCCTTTGTGTGGAGGTTTCCAAAGTACACTTCTTCCTTTGTGTGGAGGTTTCCAAAGTACACTTCTTCCTTTGTGTGAAGGTTTCCAAAGTACACTTCTTCCTTTGTGTGGAGGTTTCCAAAGTACACTTCTTCCTTTGTGTGGAGGTTTCCAAAGTACACTTCTTCCTTTGTGTGGAGGTTTCCAAAGTACACTTCTTCCTTTGTGTGGAGGTTTCCAAAGTACACTTCTTCCTTTGTGTGGAGGTTTCCAAAGTACACTTCTTCCTTTGTGTGGAGGTTTCCAAAGTACACTTCTTCCTTTGTGTGGAGGTTTCCAAAGTACAGTACACTTCTTCCTTTGTGTGGAGGTTTCCAAAGTACACTTCTTCCTTTGTGTGAAGGTTTCCAAAGTACACTTCTTCCTTTGTGTGGAGGTTTCCAAAGTACACTTCTTCCTTTGTGTGGAGGTTTCCAAAGTACACTTCTTCCTTTGTGTGGAGGTTTCCAAAGTACACTTCTTCCTTTGTGTGGAGGTTTCCAAAGTACACTTCTTCCTTTGTGTGGAGGTTTCCAAAGTACACTTCTTCCTTTGTGTGGAGGTTTCCAAAGTACACTTCTTCCTTTGTGTGGAGGTTTCCAAAGTACACTTTTTCCTTTGTGTGGAGGTTTCCAAAGTACACTTCTTCCTTTGTGTGGAGGTTTTAAAGCACATTTCTGCATTTGTTTACTTACAAATATTTTATTCTTGTATTTAGTGATTTATTAACAACCATAAATATCTAAATTTCATTTTATTAAGGAACATGAACATTAAGCAGAAGATTTATTTTGCAACTTCTGTTTTGCTAAAATTTAAATTCTATTAAATTGTGTATATAGTTTCTTAATCCATAGCATCACCTTTTGTGCATGTTTAGCTGAAATTCTTTGAGCCAACCATGACAGTTATGGCCAAACAGCTTACACAGTAAGATTTTGTATTAATAACTGCATTTGTAATTAAACACCAAGAAAATTGTAACTTGTTTAAAGTTTGCTGTCCACATTTAAAGTACATGTACTTTTATCCAGCTAAACACTCTACAGTAGTTGAGTTTAATGAGTTGATTTATGTTTCTAGTGGGAAAAAACCAAACAAAAAACAATACATATTTATGGTAAAATTTCCTAACAATGGATTTGTATATTTCATAATATCACAAACTACACAGGGTTCTTCCAGTACATGCATGACAAACTTTTAACACCAACTACTAACATTTTGCCTAAAAGCTATGAACAAAATTCACAAACAAGGACAGAAAATAGTAAATTTTAATGGTGGATTTGTGTATGGCTATTATGCTTTATTTATTGTCTAGATATTTAGGTATATTGTTAAAACTACATTTACTAGATTTCAATGTTCATGACTCATCTTAAATTTTTCATTCTTGATTGAATATTTTTATCTCAGCTTATAATTTTGTCATCCATTTATTATTGTTACTTTCATTATTGATAAAGCAATCATATGTCAGACAATACATAAGAATATGTTTTCATTTTGAATTATATCAACTGTTTTTTCATTTTCAAGTGATCTGATTAAGGTATTTAAGATTGTTAATGGAAGTGAGTGTTGTTGGATCATCTTTTTTCATATTTAATGATAAAAGTGGTAAGATTAAGGCAAATATAAATTTTGACAGAGAAGTAGTAACCTTCAGCTAATGCAGCTTTAAGTTTTTAATTTGGTCGATACAATACATTTAATGAAGTTTAAGTGAAAACTTAACTATTGAACTAAGGAGGACTGAATTAAACTTTATTTTTCTTTAATTAAAATTTTAGTTTTATTTACCAGATAGCACTACTTAGGTGGACCAAAAGGTCTCTTGCTGTCCTTTAATTTTACATTATATTAAGACTATACTTGTGTTCAGTAGTGTGTCTATATCTTAGTAAAACCATAAAGTGAAATACTGTGGAAATAAAAGAATTTTCTCTACCCAAAGTCTTTTGAATATCTTAATCTTTTAATTTTTAATTTATTTCTAAAACTTTTGAGATACTTGCAGAACTTTTAAAAATCTGATGTGTTCTACACATACTTATTTGTATTATGCGTGAGAAGCTTTCATTACTTGAGACTTAAGTTTATGAAACAGCTATGGAAAAATATGGTTTGCATCAGTCAAATAATGTAGAACTGGTTCTCCATACTATAACACTTAGAAGTGTCTGAGAAGTAGGAGAAGCAATATTTAATTCTGCTTTATACAATCAAAATTAGTCCATAAAAGTGTAAACCACAAACTGAAAAACAAAATAGATTACTAAATAAAAGTTTTATCCATTAAAAGAGCAACACTGCCAGCCAATCATGGGCAATTCCAAGCACATAAGAAAAAAATCAAGGTGAATACAAAGCAATCCATACTACCTACTAAAAAGTGCATATATAAAAAAATAAAATAAAGCAACTGCATTAATACAGCCTTTCAAAAATAGTTTGTTTAATTTAATAAGAGAAATTTTCATACGTATCCCACAGAACATGTGTATACACGTGGACACTTCTTATCACAGAGCTTAAACAAAAGGGAATTATCAAATAGTCATGGCACTTGATTCTTTTAGGAAGGATTATAGTATATTAATCTGTGATACTTCTTTCATTTTCAATTCTATCAGCTATATTTTTATGTAGTAGAAATACTAAACATGGGACATACATACATCTCATACAATTTTATTTCTCATCAGGATCTCTACCAGCCTACCCTAAAATTGAAATTATTATAGGCAGGATTATAGTCAATTAATCTACGAGACCTTGAGCATGATCAAATACATCAATTAAATGGGTTTGAACTGAGTCCAAAACTGTAATCAGATCTCAAATTGGTCAAGAGATGACAGAACAACGAGCTAAAAGTTTATACCTGAAAAACCAAACTTGGAGTCATTATACAAGCCACTATTTTGCAGCTAAAAAAACCTAAAGACATGAGTTAACCTTGTAATATACTGTACAGTAACTGATTGGAAAAGGTCTTTGAAATTAGGTCAGTGATGAACCACAGATAAAATATTTGTGAAAAACAAATTTTACAGTCAATGTTATTACTTTATGTTCTAAATAAGCTTTTAATTATGCTTAAAATATTGAAATATGTTGTTGTGTACAAGAAATGTCTGATATAAAGAACCTGGTTTTCTTCAATAGTTCCAAGATGATCAGAATATTCATCTTCAGTTTCTAAGTCAATTCCAAAAGCTTCAGCTATATGCTCTTTCCATGTAACTTTTCCATCTCCATTTTTATCCTCTTCCTCCATTCGTTCTTGTCCTTCTTCTTCTGTTAGCATTCTATATAAGAGTGATTTTGGATGGCCATCTATCTGAATTACAAACTACGTTTAAAGTAAATTATATTTTTCTAATTATTACTATACAGTTCTTTTTCTATGCAAGAATTTTTAAAGATTTTTAATGACTTTCATGAAATGATAACCTGCATAGCACTTTGCAACTTAAAAGCAATACAATGCAACATATTTACAATATAAAGTCAAGCAAATATTTTTTATTCTCATCATACAAAAAACTCACAAAGAAATGCTCAATACTAAAAACTATTTGAAATGTTCCCATTCACTACAATAAACATTGCTAAGTCAACACTTAATCACAATAATGTTAGGTAAAAGAGCAACTATTTTGTGATACATTGAAATCTATGGCATTGGACCACAGAATTACATTAAATGTATAAAAAAGAAAACTAGTTATTCAGAGTAAATAAGAGAAACTAACTTACTGTTTCTTTACAATAAATAAAAGCTTTCTGAATCTTTGAAGTAGCATACAGTAAATACAATATATGTCTTTCTTACCATTTCTTACGTAGTTTCTCAAAGTTCTGAGCAAACCTCATGACTTAAAGGCATTATTTTCCTACACTTAAAATATACTTCCAATAGGTACTTACTTAATAGCTTATCTTGTTCAGTGCTGCACAAATTATTTTTTCAGCATTAAAACCCCACCTACCCCATGTTCAACATGGTTCTATTGCATCTTCACATATATAAACACTCCCACCAACTGGAACAAGACACATTCTTCTGATGCTCTCCCATACTATTTAGCCTAACCTTCACTTCAAGATTAGGCACTAAAGAAGCATCAGAAGTGGAGAGAAAACACAGAACTTGTGGTATAGGTAATCATGTGTCAAACATATTTCCAGTGTAGGAAAATATTAACTTCCAATACGGAATTTTTTTCCACTCATAATATAGTTGGAATCCCACATTAAAAAGGTTGAGGAACCAGTGCAAATGTTATCTGGAGAAACACCTTTCAGAAAGCATTCAAAAAATATCCATGAAGTGGGACCTCTGTCAAGAGAAGAATACATTTGTAGGAGGCCACATCACATCTGTACCAGGTATAATCTTTGCCCAGTGAGGTAATAAGCATTACATAAATGGACAGAAATTAGTTACAGCACATCCTTTACTGTATAATTCTTTGATCTATCACCTAATATAAACATATGGGAATTGAAAAATGGGAGATGGCATACAAATATAGTAATGGTGTGGAAAATGAAACAGATATGCCCTATGGTGTGGAATGGCTAGGATGTGTCAGACCGTATTCAGAGGATCAATTTTAGTTCAAACCAAGTAGCCATCAATATTTATCACCTGTTCTGTGGTAGGATAAGGATTCCTACTGTCTTCAATTCAAGCCTATGAGACAGAAAAGAATATGTTTCATTTTGTCCAAGTAAATAGAACACGTGTTCAAATCCTCAACAAACACCAACCACTCAGGAACCCAATATCCAAACAATGGTAGGAAAGGAAATACTTGTGTAGTGATTCACTCAAATTCAAAACCAACCAGACTTCTAGTTCCTGGTCCAACTCCATGCTCTATGAGAACATACGAGATGCATCTCACAAGTGACATGCTGGGGGTACCCCAGCCAACTAGAGTACCTGCCACTCAGTTCAGTTCCTTGCAATATCAAACACTCAAGTCTCAGCTTGATGGAAGGGATATGTTGGGGGTACTTCAACCAATTAGAATATTGAATCCATAGTAAGACACATGTATGAGGATTTATGTTGCTTGGTCCAACTCTAATACAAGCCCTTTCATCCATGAACTGATATTTAAGTGATGGTAAGATAAAGGATCCCAACCAAAAGAGAGGGGACCACAATATGGTGAATCAATTCTGGTTACAGATTTTGTAGGAAGATTACGTCAGCAGCACAACACCACCCCACTCTACTGAATGGGAATGAGCATGTTCAGGAGGAAACCTTCCTTGCCCATCACTCCAGCAGCTTGGGATTGGTAAACAGTAAAGACTCCTGTACTCCACAAGAAAAGAGGAAAAAAAGTGCACTGAGAAGTCCAGAGGAATACCAACACTGAAAACTGTGCTGTGGGTGACCATCGAAAGACTAATTTGACAAGCAGACAACCCCTGATTTATTCAATCAGAAGAACAGCAAAGATGCGCAGCTATCCCCTTTTGCATTAATCATTATAGTCCATGAGTCTGTATAGTCTTGTATCGGCATAATTATGAAGCAATACACCATGCAGAGAGCCTACCATCAATCTTGTGGAACACCCTATCTCAACTATCTGGAGTGAGGTGTATCCATATACATATCATGCCTGACTGGATGATCTCTTCTGAAGAATGACAAAAATCAGCTGCCAGGAAAAAGGTAAAGTGTCAAATCTGGCAAAATGTCACCTAAAATAGACATTAGGAATCAAGACATTCGGGTGTATTTACTGGTTTGGTAATATGAATCCAATCCATGAAGGTAGAAAGTGAAAGGTATCAGAGAGGATGGGTTCCAGGTAATGAATAACTATGAGAAAGACTCATGGAAGGAAGCTATGAAGACATTATAACAACAAAGAGCACAAACTCAATAAAGAAGTCTATCCAAATCAGAACAAGAGAATAGCTGGGAAATGGAAGGCAGAAAAATCAGTATAAAGGAAGAATTACCTTCATGAGCTACCAATGTTTGGGGAAGTATAATTTTGATATAGGAGAATGTAAGTGTGGTGGTAAAGTGTACACAAAACTTCAATGGCCAATATGTCTGACCTCTATAGCTCACAAACAAAACAAAGTAGAAATTAGGTTTTAAGGGAAAGATGATACAGGGAACACATAGCCAAAGGTTCTAAGGGAGGAAGAGTAAGGGTGTGGTGAACAATCTTACTACCCCAATATGGCAATACAATAAGATGAGGAAGATGATTAATCTGGAATGAATGTAATAAAAAGAAAATGGTGGGAGAAGAAAACACATTACAGTACATGGTAAAACAGGAAGTGCTAGACAAGGCTGCTCAATATTCTGTAACAGAATATAGTGATTAATTTTGATCAAACAGACAGGAAAGGAATTCTGCAACATGAGGCACAGTTAGTTGGGAAGGACAGAATCAATGGTACATAGACAATCAGCAAAAGACTACCACTTTTCCTAAATAAACCATGAGTGAGAAAGGGATAACAGAAAGAGATGTAATAGATGTTATGTAAGTGGATAATGTAAATCACCTTGTGAGAAACCAGATAAAAGCTATGCATGAAGATAGAATGTAGAATCAGTGACTGAATTTAACAGAGGGAGGGTAAAATAGGAAGAGGTAATGGGATTATTAGTTAAAAGAGCAAGAAAAGTGAGAACCAGAGATGTTCCAACCAGAAAGGTGCAGTAAGAAGGACCCACTACAGAGAGGACTGGATGTTAGATATCACCCTGGATAGGAGACTGTACGATAGTCAAATAGGTACTAGTTGATCCAATTCTGACTGAAAGCATCTACAGCCAAGGCCTGGAGACTAGAACAAAAGAAATTTGGAGTTATGCAGTGTGGCAAATGTACCAAAATGAGGAGTACTTCATTATATAAACAGCCAATAAAAAACTTAAGGGTCGATGGACCATTCTGCGAGGAAAATCTGGTATGGGAGAGAAAGACAATCTATAAACAGATGGAAAACACCTGGAGCATAACACACGAGATGTGTGAAAAGTGTGGGCTCAAAATAGCAATTCCAACACACTGAACAATAGCAAAGAGAAATAGATGCCACCATTTCAACTGATGTATAGGACAACTATTGAACTACTAGAATGAATCATGACCAGTTTGCCCAAAATTAAGAGAAGGAAATGATACAAAGCTTGACAAATGGCCAGTAGTTCCAAGATGTTGATGTGGAAAATCATCTTGGTTGGAGACTAATGACTTGAAATATCCTGATGCTTGAATTTGCCCCAAAATCCTAAAGTGAAGCATTTGTGAATAAGTGTAATTTTGGACAAAAAGACAGAAGAGGAACACCTACCATAGTGTTGTCTTTGTGTAGTAACCAAGTGAAATCACCTAGAAGGGAATGTGGGAGCTAAATAATGGAGGCCAAGGGACCCCTGGTAACATTCCACTGAACATGCAGTGTTCATTGAAAGTTTCATATGTGAGCATGACCTAAGGGCATAAGTGCTTCCATGGAAGCCTACATACCCAGAAGAGAAAAAACCTCATATGCAATAACAGAAGGTGAGATAAGGGCCTTGGTAACTAAAAACTCCAAAGACAAAGGGGAAAATGTTGGACTTAACTCAGATAGGAGCTGAAAAAAAAAAGACTAAAAGAATGACAAGATATTTGGTAGGTACAAGGAATAGCTTTTCCAACTTGATGACCCAACCAATGCGAGCTGCACCTCTCGAAAACAGCTGTGTTTGTGGTGTGTGCTACAAGTTATACTGAAACCAGCAGAATACAGTCTTCTATGTAATAATGGGTGTGCAAGTCCTGATCATTTGATAAACTACAAAGTGCTGTGGCCAGCCCAAAGGGCAAAACACAAAATCTAATAAATTTGACACCTGTGAAAAACCTGAAGATCTGAACTGTAGATCAATAGGGATGTGAAAGTAAACATTAAGCATTCAAGACATCTATCTTGTCATGAAGTCAGAGTAAATGTCCACTGTCAAGTGAAAAAAGATTCCATGGTAAAATAGGAAAGGTTTAAGAAATGGTTTAGCTGAGATACATCTATCACTGAACACCAGTTCCTGCTCTTTTTTGGAATTACAGCCAACCTAGAGAGGTTTGAGTGCCCGGTTCTAAAGCCTTCTTGAGCAAAATAGTCTGGACTACCTCAGAGAGATGCAAGTACGGTGTGGGATCCCAAGGAGAGGGGAAGGACAGAGGAACTAGTGACAACAGTAGGGGGAAAAGGAAGTAGATGAAGAGCCTTTTGGGATAGCATATGAAGGATTGGAAGTGAATTACAGCCATCAGTGAACAAAACTGGACAGGTGTGCACTTACCCTGTTAGAACCAAGCACATACATTTCTGCTGCAAAAAATACAATGACTCATCACTTAAATTCTGGAGAGAGGAAAGGGTAAAAGTTGAGAATGTGTGGGGTAAGTAACTGGTGCAGGAGAAGGAACAGATGAAGACCAAGACAAACTGGAAACCAAAGAACACAGACTCCACCCATAAATCCAAAATAAGATCTCCATACAAATGGTGTCATTCTAACCAAATATTCAAATTAATCACAAATAAATTTAGAGACAACTTACAGATTTCACAAATACTGAGGGATTTGATCAGTTTTATATCATTTATTTACTCATGCATTATCTGTCTCTAAGTAAAACAAACAATTCATATTCTACGTTGTCTTTAGAGATGATATTCTGTTTCATCAGCTGATTTGCATTTCAAAAATATATTTTGACTTACTGATAAGCCACATTACTAGTATGTAATTCAGTAACTTACTTAAATGACCTCTGAATCCACTGTGTAAGTTCTTTTTTATCAACAAGCCCATCATGATTTCTGTCCATCTTATTGACTAGAACACTAAGACGAGCCTGAGACTCTTTAGGACTAAGATGGTCATACTCCTCAGCATCATGTCGGTTTCCTATTATAGGAATCAGCATACATCATTTATTAGCCACATTATTTTTCAGATAGTATATAATTCACTCTCTTGTAAAATTGCTACACTAAAAACATTACAGCAATTAGCTTTTATAAATATTTACAGAGGATCATAAATAGTTAATTGATTGAAATTGTATAACTCACTTAAAAAGAAAATGTATAGCTCTAACGTGTTCTGTTTTTAGGTGGATTTGTTTCAATTATTTAGTTAGAATAATGCCAAGTTCAGTTCACATACCAATAATGGCTTATTATATGCTATGTTTAATGAAAGACCTAATTTGGCAAAAAAATTCAAAACAAGTCACAAGACTAATGGTACATACATCTAGCATACAGATGTGCTTGCAAAATTTCCTCACCAAGTAATCAACAAAACTTATTGACTAATTATAAACTAACTAAATCACAGACAAAGCAACTTCCTAATGATTCAGTAAAACATTGAATACTTCACCAATTTACTGACTCTGGTATTTATATTACCCTCCTTTTCTGTTTACTATAAGAAATTTACATTATCATTATCACCAGCTCTCTCTGTAGCAAACAAACATTCAAGCTAAAATACTATAAATATACACAAGTGAATAATATAACAATCTCATAAGGTTAAATTATGGATAAAACAAGATCATCAACATTACTTTTACCACAAAAATTACAGAACAAGTTAGCTTTTGTGTATTTACACATTCAACAAAATAACCAACAACTTTGCATGATATTTTAAGTTGGTTGATTGGTTGGTTTGGTGTTGTATGGCACAAAGCAACTAAGCTATCTGTGCCAAACGTCCAGTAAATAAAAATTCATAAAAGAAAAATAAGATAAAACAAAATAAAGTTTAAAAAGCAGAATTAGTATGAAAACCATAAATTTTTACATCTAATCTACAGTGGTAAGAGAAAAATTAGAGTAATACAAGTTATAAAGGATTTTCTGTAGCATAATTACAATTACACTGGTTTACAAAGAAATTGAGGCAAGCACAAAAATAGCTGTTTTAACCTAATTTGGGGGGTGCTGAATTCAGATTTGAAATCCGTTTTTACTCATCATCTCTAGTTTTTTAGATATGCATACTGTACATAAAGGTCTATATGCATTCAGGGTTAATTTCTAATATTGTGTGACTTATGTCTTCTTTTTTAGTTATTATGCAATAAATGTAAGTGATAGCATTACATTATATATAGCTATATATCAAGATGAATCACCAGTTTCAGGAATTAGAACAAAGACCTTGCTTCATTTTTCAACATGGAAAACAAGTTGTGCTACTGCACAAATGTACCTGGCTTGTTCACTTTCCTTGGTTTGCCACATAATCCTTCAGACTGGCGTCTTTTCATAGACTCTTCCAAGCAAAGTCTCAAGGCTGTGCTTCTGCACAACGGGAATAAATATCCCAGCATCTCCACTGCACACTCTGTCCATCTAAAGGAGTCCTATGACAATATGGAGCTTCTTTTAGAAGCTGTTAAGTACAACCAGTACCAGTGGAGTCTGTGTGGGGACCTCAAGGTCATTGGTCTTCTTATGGGTATGCAAGCAGGCTTCACAAAGTACTGTTGCTTTCTCTGTCTCTGGGATAGTCAAGCTGTATCCCAGCATTACAAGCATAAAGACTGGGGGTCTAAAAGCACTTTCGTTCCTGGCGAACAAAGCGTCAAGGAGAATCCTCTGGTTGACAAGAAGAAGGTGCTTCTTCCTCCTCTTCACATCAAGCTTGGTTTGATGAAGAATTTCGTGAAGGCCATGGATAAAAATGGTGCTGCCTTCCAACACTTGTCTACTGTGTTCCCAGGTCTCAGTGCTGCTAAGCTCAAAAAGGGCATCATTGTCAGACCTCAAATCCGAGAAGTGCTGAAAGATACTGATTTTGAGGAGCTTCTTACCTTAAAGGAACTGAGAGCATGGGAAGCATTTAAGTCAGTCTGTAGTGGCTTCCTTGGTAACACACGCATACCAAATTACCAAGCCTGTATTGAGAAGTTGCTAAAGACTTATGAGGATATGGGATGCCGAATGTCACTCAAAATTCATTTTCTCCATTCCCACCTCAACTTCTTCCCTCCAAACCTAGGAGCAGTGAGTGATGAGCACGGATAAAGATTCCATCAAGACATTACGAAGATGGAGAGCAACTACCAAGGCAAGTGGAACCCCAGCATGTTGGGAGACTTCTGCTGGATGCTCTTGCGTGACATCCCGGAGGCAAAATACACCAGATCATCTAAGAAAACACACTTCTAACTGTCTGCGGTACTATGAATTGTGTACATTGTGTCATCCAAGTATATTTATTCCATCAATGTTCTTTATCTATCCTCTTTTATCTGTAATAAGCTGCTGCAACTGTTGAAATAAGCACGTATATACTCTGTATATACTAAAATGAGACTATTTAAAAGCCAAAAAACTAGAGGTGATAGAGCAAAACTGTTTATAAATTTGAATTCAGCACACCCAAATTAGTAAAAAACACCTATTCACATTCTTGCCTCAGACAAAAAATATTTTTTTGTAAACCAGTGAATTATCATAACTCACCAGGAAGACTAACAGGTAAGATCAAAAACCACCGTTAGTAACCTGAAGTTGGTCTTTCCAGTCCTGGTTTCAACTTATTTAACATTATGGCCATTTTCTAACTTCAAATCAAACTAGATGTATTTTGATTCTTAAGAGAGAATCTCATTGCAAAATGTCTAATGTTTAAATTAAAAAAATTAAATGGCATTAAAAAGATTAATGGCCTTCAAAAAACTAAAACACTTCCAAGGTGGACAGTGTCACCATGGCCAATAACACTGTCTGATGTTACTGATAAACCTTGGGATTAAACATGTTTAAAATGGTGCCGTTACTGAGAGTCATAACGGCAGCAAAACAGTAAAATGTGACCTGAGTGTTACACAGACAATACATTGGTGCATCAGTCCCAGATAACAGAAAATAACGAGTTAAAAAACTGTGACCAATGTGTAGTCTAGTTAGGACAACTTCCTCTTTTTAATCCTTATGAAAGTAAGATGGCCAAAGTCCAATAGAGGGTTTTATTTGGAAAAGCTTGTTTTCACATTGCTTACTCCAAGTCGACTGCCAACTGGCACAGAGCCAAGCCTTGAATAAAGGACCATAGTCCATGTATGGAACAGGCACAGCAATGATAGTGCCAGAGCAGATAGATTTAGCTGCAGTGTTAGCGAGCTCATTCCCATGAATACCAACGTGATTCGATATCCAAGAAAACTGGATAGAAGTAGATGTTAAAGAGAAATGGGTGAATTAGTGAAAACAGGGTGTGAACTAAAGTGAAGCAATTCCAAGTACAGTAGAAAACTAAGTTAGTCAGTATAAATAAAGCAATATGAGTACTGCTTAGCTTCTACATGATCCAGGGCAAGAGAAATGGCATACAGTTTAGCAGTGAATGCAGAAGCTGTAGAGGGGATTCTACGTGCAACCACTGAATTATAACAGAGCCCACATAGTCACCTAATTTTCAAACCATCTGTATAAATAAAAATGGAAGGATGGTTCAAAAGATGTTCAGCAAATAACAAACAGTATTTCCAATCAGGAATATCTGCTTTTCACAGATGACTTAATGACAGGTCACATTTGGAGACTAAAAAGCCATGGTGGGATGGGCTGACCAGTGGATAGAGCAATATTATCCAAGAACAAACACAATTCATCCAACTGTGCCTGGATACAAAGGCCAAAAGGAACAATGGCAGATCATTTCTTCTGAAAAAATATAGCCCACTGAAAAAGGAAAATACAACCCCAGGTGGGATGCTTTGGTAAGGAACAAAGTTTCAAAGCATATAATAAAGATAGTTGCAAACACTAGAGCTGCAAAGAAGGTTCATGAAACTATGTATAAGCTCTGAACTGGGGAAGTGCAAAAAGCTTAAGTGCTGAGCTTAAGTCTTTGATGATGAATGTGGTCCAGTATCTTTGAGGTCAAGATCCTGGTAGAGCCATAGACAAGTGATCCATAGTCAAGTTTTGATTGAATAAGAGCACAATATATCTTTAGCATAGAACATTGATCTGCTCCCCAAGTGGTGGAAAAGATGGCACGGAGGATGTTCTGTGGTTATGTACGTTTGAACCATAGCTGCTTGATGTGTGGTATAAAGGTCATCTTATGGTCAAAGAAAAAGCTCCAAGAACTTTGTCTCAAAGACCACAGGCAGCACAACATAACTGATACAGAGTTCAGGATCAGAGTGAATACCCTGTTGGTGGCAAAAGTGTGTGTAAACTGTTTCAGAGAGCAAGTAAAAGCCATTTGCTGTGGTGCACTTCAGTAAATGATTGAGGGCAGTCTGTAGCTGTTGCTCAATATACAGTGGAACCCCTCTGAAGCATCCACCTTCAGAACTGAGAAAAACTGGCCTAATTAAAGGGGTGGCCTGATTGAAGGGGTTCCACTGTACATAATTAGGGATTATGTAAACAAAAAGGGACTATGACTGAATGACCATTTTCAAGGGGTGACCAAATCCGAGGGGTGGCTGCTTAGATGATGTGTACCTCACATTTGACGACTAACATGAGATGTGAAAGTCATCAACATAGAGCCTATTTACAACAATAAAAGGGAGTTGTTTAGTGATGGCATTAATCTTTATACTGAAAAGTGTGACAATCAAGACATAGCCCTAAGGTACTCCAAGTTCCCATGGAAAAGAGGGGGGAAATGTAAAACATACAAACTTGGAAACCCTTGTGCATTAAAAATTTTTCATAAAAATGAACAAATAGCCACATAACCCATATATATGGAGGTCTTGCAAAATGCCATAACTCCATTTTATACCATAAGCCTTCTCAATATCAAAGAATATTGGTAAAAGATGTTGTTTGAAAAAGGCTTCTCTGATTGACGTTTCAAATTGAATCAGGTGTTCCATGGTGGAGTGCTCTCATCAGAACCGAAACTGAGTGAGCAAGAGAAGGTTGTTTGATTCCTTGAATCAAACAAGACAAGCATTAACCATCCCCTCCAAGGTCTTACAGAGACAGATCATCAAAGCAATTAGACGGTAGCTTCAAGAAATCTTGAGATACTTCCCAGGCTAACTTAGAGAATGGTAGGACAATAGCCTAGTGACAAACATGAGGAAAAAAATTCTGCCAGATCTGCTTAAAAACAATCAAAAGAACAGCAAAAGAAGCAGGTGATAGATTACACAACATTTCATAGTGTACATCACCATGTCTGACCGACATACTGCCAGACCAATGAAGGGCCAGTTTGAGCTCCACCAGTGTAAAGGGACAATTATAGACAGAAATAATCAGCTCAAAGGAAAGAATAGAGCACTCTGACTGAGTCTTGATGGTTAAGAAGGTGGAGGAAGAAGCAGAAATATTAGATACCCAGCAAATGCTTTCACCTACAGTACTGGCGATGCTCTAGTTATCAGCTACTTCCTGGCCATCAGAGAGCAAGATCAAGAGGGGGACAAAATTATTTTGCCTACTGACCTTTCAAATATTGTCTCATATGATTTTGGAACTGGTGAGAGAAGATATGGTGGTTGTGAACTTAATCCAAGATTCCTTTAACATCTTACCCACCGAGCATATGCACAGGCCTGCTGGAAAGTGATACAGCATGAGAGTGTGGGATACTTGTAAAAAGTATTCCAGGCCCCTTTTTGAGCCATCTGTGCTATGCTGGAGGCAGAATTCCACCATGAACAAGGATATCATGGAAAATGTGTCGAAGTTTCAGGAATACACTGAGCAGCTGCCTGTATAATACAGTCTGTTACTGCTGACACACAATCATCTTTTGATGGCTTACAGTCTTTATTTAAGGGAGATCGAGACCTCCATGGATCCTGCCCTGGGTCAATTGGGCAGGTCTTTGCTATTGATCTCTTCCATCTTGGGTTTGGAGAAGAAGGTGCATCCATGGAAATGCTTGCACCCAAAAACCAAAGAAAGGGGATCTTGGGATTTGTTAGAATGTATGAACACAGATAAGTGCTGAAGTTGATTCATCAACCTTTCTAACCATGGAGGTCAAAAGATTAACTGTTTTGAGAACGATTCTTTTGAAGGCACAGAAAAATCCATCTGCACTCCCACTGTAGTAGTGAAATGAAGTGCAGCAGCATACATCTGAAATGAAGTGATAAACAGCAACTTTCGAGCCTCAGAATAAGTAATGTTTTGAATTGTTTTCAAACGTGGCACCTCTTTTTCTTCCAACCATTTAGGGCAAAAATGAAAATAGGATGCCACTGCAATTGATGCAATAAGGGTCAACTTCACACTTATAAGCATTGTGGTCCTTGCCACCACAATGAGCCCACATCAAAAAATCACAACATGATGTCTTTGAGTGACCAAAGCACTGACAGTGAAAACACCTGAGAAGGTTTGAAACATATGGCCGTACCCTGCGATTAAGATAACCTGCCTTGATGGTGGCAGGTGAACGTGGTGATGTAAATGTCAGAATGAGGACACTGGTCAGCACCATAATTCCATATTTATGAGTGGAGATAATCCTCACTGAAGGAACTCCTTGGGTGGAGAAAACAGCGAGAATCTCTGACTCAGGGATGTTCTTTCAAATCCCTCTTAACAATAACTCCTCGTGATGAATTCAAAGCAGCATGAGGTGTAACATCTATAGGTATATCCCCAATCACTTTTAAATGCAAGAGGAGTTCACTGTGTTGATATGTGGATGTTTCCACCAATATGTCACCAGAGCAAAGCTTCTTTAGGGACTTTGGAAAGCCAGCAAGTCCCTCTAGTCCCTTTTAAATGAAAAAGGGAGACAACTGCCTTAAAGGTTTGTCTGAAAGAGAATGTATTATACGAAAATGATATACAATAGGTGTTACAGATATTGAAGACTGCTGCTCAGAATCTTCAAGATGTGGTCATTTCCACCTTTAGACTGTTTTTTTCACTATTTAAGTTTTTATTTGGAAGATCCATAATTAAAAAAAAATGAATATTTGGGTCCCCACTGACCCCACCAACCATGGAGCCCTATGAGGGGATGCACTACAATGACAAACAAGGACACTGTAGCAAAGCCAGGGTTTTGTGAGCACTATATTCAAACACTAGCATCTGTTGAGAACATCCAGCACTGGTGCTTGGTTGACCCTTGCCCAAGTGGACCAGCCGACTGACTCAAGGGAGGCCACCCTAAGGCTGTCCATCAACAGGAATTCAAGGCCAAAGTGGTGTGGTTCAGGTTAGACTCCTGAACCATCAGGATCCTCTCCTCCCCTTCACAGGTTGCCATGCATGGCAAACATGTGGGTGGATGTTTAGATGCAAGAGGAGGTAAATTGGAAGAACAGAATCTTCTATGGGAGGTACCCTCACCACGTACAGGAATCCACACAGAGGAGCATGATGTTTAAGACAAGAGCCCTATATTACTTATAATAAGTAAAGAACAAAAGTATGACATTCTATTATTACTTTTAATTTTAATAGATATCTGTCTCTCAAATCACTAGTGACTTATTCTGTTTCAATCTATTTAAAATATTTGAGTGTTAAAAATTAAAATAATGTTTTTCATGAAGTCTTTTGATACATTCAATAGGAGAGTTGGCCCTTTTCAAAGATATTTACACCATGCAAATGTCCTCCTTTCATCATTTGAGAAAATGTGCAAGTCTATCAGTACCTTCCACATTACCTATGATAAAATGGATCATCTTTGCACCAAAACCTCATAGAATGTTAATTTAGCAAAACCATGATAAGCGGGGAAGACATAGCACAAGAAAGGAGGATATTTAAAACATAATTTTTTCCAAAAATGAAGTATTTAAATATGTTCCTGTTAAAGTACAATGAAAATGAGCAAAAACCATAAAAAACTTTAGTCAGCCTGTTTTGCCTCATTAGCCACACTAAACAAGATTGTTTGTGAAATCTGAGAGCAATCAACAACAACTTTTTATTACAATGTAGCCAAAGGAAACTTTTTAATTCACATCAAATCAACCTACATGGTTATGGTCTACACAGACTCGTGGTATTTTCAAGCTCACAGACTGTCTTCATAGTAATCAGTTTGTACCCAATTAACTGAAGATTCAAAATATACCAAGACAAAAGTATGTGTCTGTTTATCTCTCAGATCCTTAACTCAGTTCATTAGGAAGAAAGAGTCAACTCATTCACACAAAAAAACCTTCATTAAGAGATACAAAATACAATCACCAATAAAACAGTACATGAGGACAAGTGGATTTGTTGTGCTGCACTGGTCTCACAAGAGAGAGAAAAGAAATGAAACCTTAATGAACTCTTCTTCTCACTACTCTCGAGTGTAGTTCCTTTTCAAGTTAACTAGAACCATGTAATATTCAAGTTAAGTCATGTGGTTAAAATAATACAAAATACTGAACCACTAATTAACACTCCTACGAAAAAAAATATTTACATCCACTAAAGTGATACCCTTAGTGGATGTTTTAAAAAAAAATTTTAAATATTATTTTGCAAATGTCTGAAAAGTCAAAATATTATTGCTCCTTAAAATATAAAGGGATAGGGTCAGTTAATGGCAATTTCATTAAAATACAAAATTATTAACCTGATATTAATAACCTTTCAAGTTGCTCTGGGGCTTATTAGGCCCCAATTTTTGTAGGAGTGTTAACATAAACACACTTTACTAGAACTAAAAGAAAGTTAAAATTAGAATTTTAAAAATCTTACAAGAGGAAGGTTAAAAATACTGGTAACATATTTTTACATATATATGTATATATATAAAGTCTTCCCCATTATAAATTTTTTTTTTACCAGTAACTGTTCTAGCTCTGAAAACTAAGAGGTAATTGTGTAACATACTGCATAAATTATATCCCACTACCACCTAATGACTTTAAAAGCAAGAAATATTATGACCTTTCATATTGTATAATCATCATGGCTTTGTTCTTCAAGTAATCATTATAAAATGTTGTCCACATATTTTGTCTAATTATTGCTCAGTACTTCATAGAAAGAGTTTCAACACCATCTCAATCATTAGCTGTTTTGACTAAATCAACATGCCTGTTGACTTGCAATTTCAAATAAGCAATCAGGAGGTCATCATCATGATTGACCAATGTAACTGTAAAATTGTCTCTTTGTATTTACTGCTTGATCAAATCAAGCTCAGAACTTTGTAGATTCATATACATAGTCCTGTCCTATACCACATCTCCACTCTAATGAAGTATTTACAAAGTCACTGGAAACACTTCAACAATAAAAAGCTTGGTGATTAGTAGAATTTGATAACTGGTTAATTGCTGGGCTCTCAAATAAAATAAATTAAAAGATCCATTCACATAAAATATCTCTTCCAACCAGTGGAAGTTGCTCTCCTCTGAACCCTTTACAATAAGTCATTACCATTTCTCTGATAACAAAAGCAAACCTGTAAATAATATTAAAAATGAAGCCTAAATAGTTATCATTATTCACAGATTATTACCTCTTGAGATTTGTGAATAGTATCTCTATAAATTCATCCTACAATTTTATTAGCTTTACCATTAGCTACATAGCACTGTTTCAATCATTCATCCAAATTATCTATGACTATGTTAAGGTCACTTTTCTTTTGCCATGCTATTGAAGGGGTTCTCATATATAATAACCATATGATCCACATTATAACCCATATGTGTTACCTTGCACTTACATTAATTACAGGTCATTTAATTACCCAATTCATTTATTACAATTAAACTTTACATACACAAAAAACACACATATATATCCTGACACTCTACCAATTATAGCTTCATGGTCAAAATCTGATTGGTGTTTTCCTTCCTTGTAATGATGATAATCACGTGGGCTAAATGAACCATCTTCTTCTCGCTCTCTGTTCAGTTTCTGCCCATTAGATTGAATATAACTATGAGATGAAGGATTACTTACTGTTGTATATATATGTATAGCAAAGCAGAGGAAACAGGAAATTAACATCCCTCCAGAATTTAAAACCTTCTCTGTTTCCCCTATGGTATAAATAAAGAAAAATATATACATTTAATAAAGATTATTATTAAAAGATATTGTAGTCTATAGCAAGCATATCTGCATGTACAAATGACAAAACTAATGCTGAACTAGTGGAAAATGTAAAACATGACTGACATTATTAAACAAATTATGTTACATGTACTTCTTGTTTATTTATTGGTGCACCATAAATATACTTCTTTTACATGTCTGTATGTATGATGACACTTCTTGATATTGTATACCACTACAAACAATAATACATAAACCTACTAACACAATTTTGTATACGAATTTATGATTGAATTTCACTTTTTATCTTTTATTTCTTTGACTAATTTAAGTTTTGACAACCAATATTTTCATATGTATGCTCACTGTAAGTAGAAAAGTTCCCCAAAATTATAATTGACTGTAAATGTTTCAAGCTACAATAATACAAATTAAATCTTGTTTGTATTATGAATGTATTGACTTTAATTAAGTGTGTCAAGAAATTAAATGAGATATATATTCGTCTGTGATTGGTTTAGAGATTTATTTTGAAAATTTTTATTCCAAAAATAAAATAGTGGTTGTTGGCATTTTTCCAAACGTTTTGCAAATTGATATAACTATAAATCATATTAACCCATTGAACTTTAAAGATGGATAACACGAAGTGATATCTGATGCTCAAATATCACATAATATAAAAACGCAAGTTTCAATAATACCTTTAATTAAAACATATAAACTGATTAAACAACTCACAATAATTTAGTTTTTACAAGCTAATAATTATTTATTATCATAAAAAATATCAAGTCTAATATAATAATAATATATATAGTGTTATAAAATTTGAAATTATAAACTAATATACTTAAAATTATAGACAAATGAACCTATCTTTTTTTACAAAATAAATAAATTTAAGTTGAAGCGAAATACTGCTAATTTATTTCGTTTAGTAATATATATTTGCAATACTACTGTACTATTAATAATAATAATATTAATGGTGCAATGTAATTTGTAATTGTATCATATATGTGCACATAACATCTCAATAATTTCTAATGCTAGCAATAGAAAACCAGCAGTAATAATACTAATACAAATAAAATTAAAAACATGTCACTATGATTAGCCTTACCAAATTACAAACGTAATATCCACAACACCCACCGTAACTAACAGCGTATGAGATTTCTGTGCTACCACGTCTCAGTTATCAAACTGGCAAATCGACACGTTCATCAATGGCGCATATTTACCTGTCATTTTTCTATCTCTTTGTCATTACAATATGTATTTGAATATATGAATGATAGTACTTATTTAACTTATACATACGTATAAAACTGTATTTTTATTATTCACTTTCTACTTTTTGATACAAGAAAATCTAGCCTGGGCTATCAGTAATAAATTATAGAGTATTAAAAGTTCAGATTCCTCGACTTTCTTAGCAAGGAAATACACTCCATATGATAAATATTGCATCCAACTTTATCTAAAATTTTGATAAATTTCATGAAAATATAATTCGTAGATGAAATAAATCAATTTAGTGATACGCGAAATTCGTATTAAATATGTTAAAAGTAAATAATGTGAACAAAATTTTCGAAAATTAATAGACATTTGATGCTTTTAAATATGGAATCTCAAAGCATAACAGAATGCAACAGAGTTAAAGTATTAGAATAAGAATTAATATCGCTAAAAGCACATTCCAACGTCTTCAGGTATAACGAATAAGCAGAAACTTCCAGAATTATATTTCAGACAAAGTTTTTCGACAATGTAGTCTTATATACTGCAGAAAGGAAGACCGACTGGAGGCGTGAACTTACCGATAATTAACTTAAACCGTTTTAGATGTGTATTATTTGTGACTAAAGGTGGTTCAATAAATTTTCGCATTTGGATCGCAAAGTAAACCAATGTGTTCTTTATTAATTTAAAGTGTAACATCACTTCAAAACGTACGTCAAAAAAGACTAATATTTTAGACTTATCAAGTTTAGAAAATTGCACAAAGCTACACAATGTGCTATTTGTGCTCTGCCCACCACGGGTATCGAAATCCGGTTTATAATGGTGTAAGTCTGCAGAAATTTCGCTGTGCCACTGTGGGATTGCACACTAAGAAACATTACTAAAGAATGTAAGAAGGTAAATCACATTCTTCGCTGGTAAAATAGTAGCCCAAGAGTTGAAGGTGGACGATGATGATCAGCTGCCTTCCCTTTAGTCTTATACTGCTAAATTAGGGGCAGCCATCGAAAATAGCCCTCCTATAGCTTTACACGAAATATTCAAACAGGCTATTTTGTTTATATAGCTACATAATATTAAAGTTTCAATGAAACGCATAACACTATTTAAGTATCGTATGTTAAATCATTGCATGTTAGGTCCTTGGTTGGGTTCGATTCCCCTAGGTAGACTCAGCAGATATCCCGATGTGGTTTTGCTATAAGAAAAAGGAAAAAAACCTCCTTTGGCACAGCAATAAGTCTACGAATCAGGGGTTTGATTTCCCTCTGTGAACACAACAGATAGTCCGATATGGCGTTGCTATAAAAAGAAAAACAATCAAATTATTGCATTTGTCTCATAAATCTGACGCAAATATATTGCAATATATGTGATAGGTTCGTTAGTACAATTGTTTTAATGTAATAGAGGTTTACTGATTTACAATCTAAAATTATAAAACTGTTTTTCATATATCGCTTACTTATTTTGAAGACACGTGGTCGAGAGCTATCTGGGCTAGCCGTCCCTAATTTATCAGTGTACGGCTAGAGGGAAGGCAGCTAGTCATAACCACCCACTGCCAACTCTTGGGCTACTCTTTTACCAACGAATAGTGGGTTTGACCGGAACATTATAGCGTCCCCACAGCTGAAAGGACGAGCATATTTAGTGCCACGAGGATTCAAACCCGTGACCCTCAGCTTACGAGTCGAACGCTTTAACCCACATGGCCATGCTTGGCCCTATAGTTATAAGTACTTAAACTTACCGCCTAGCCAACAGAGGATTCTTTATCAAAAACTTTTAATAATTTTGTCCATCTCACATTTAACTAGCTTAATAACGTTTACTCTAAGAAGACTGTACAATTAGTACTTTAACTGCGCCTTTTTGTTCCTATTGTTGTTTGCTTAAATCGCATTTAAGACGTTTTGAATGCTAATAGTTTTTGTGATATGCAAACGTGTGATAATAATATGTTCCTTAACTTCTAATTTTATTTTTTTTATGTACATTTATTCTAAGTCTACGCAGTTTTTGCATAACGCGTGATCTGGAAATGTATGTTCACTTCGTTATAGCTGACTTCGTTTCTTATTATATGGGGAAACATCTGTTCTGCCCATGCAGAGAATGGCTGTGAAATTGAACAATGTGGAAGAATGTTAACAGTCATTATCTTCAAATAATAGGCCAAAAGATATCTCGAGGTTACAGACTTCCCTATGTTGAATGAGAATGACTAGTTAGGTCTTAACACTAGACGCTGCTGATCTCCACTTATAAAATTGACTTACCTGACACTCTTTGAGGAAATTAGTTTAACATGGAAATACAACAGCAATAAAAATTGATAATGTTGATAATAATAACAATGTATTAGTATTAAGCCCTATTATTAGTGCTATGTTATTTGTCGTGAAGAAGAAACCTCTATAAATATAATAGTGTTTATTGTCTGTTGTATGTCCATGTAACATATATATTTGGCTCCATTTTGATTAATCTTCATCTAATTTGGCATAAAGATTTGTTGAGTCTATTCGAAAATACATACAAATATTCAACTTGGATTTTGCGTTTTGCCTTTTTAAGGACGTTTTTGTCATTTTTACAATAACATGTAAGGAAAGCAACTTTTTGTGTCCTAAGATAACTTTTAATTAGTCATGAATTTACATAATTTACGCCCAGGGGACGAGCACTCCAGCTAGTTTATATAAATATGATAGTAGTGTCATTTGCATGTTCATGTAGCTTTCGCAGAGTAGGAATGAATTTTTACCGAAATTGGTAAGGGAGTTCATTAAGTTCCTTTGATGGGTAGTTTTGCATTTTACGTTTTACGATTTTTATGGACATTTTCGTGTTTTTTACCAAATTCGTCATGAAGGTTTATTAGGTCCATACAAATACACATGCAAACTCGCCATTTCACATTCAGTATTTTACAGTTTTATAGGCGTTTCTTACAATAACGTATAAGGGAGTGTATGTGTTTTTCTTATAGTAAAGCCACATCGGGCTATCTGCTGAGCCCACCGTTATAAATCCATAGACTATCAGTGATGTCGAGAAACCCACTTGTTGAGAATTTTATATGCAAAAACGGCTCGTTTGGGTTCAGAAAATATTTTAAATAGAAGAGCGAACAGTACTAGCGGGGGGTGCATATAAAGGACGTTGTTTTTCCTTACGTAACTTCCATCCATGGAAGGGGTACTCCAACTAGCTGTTTAATATAATAAGTTAAATCTGTGTAACTGTAGAGTTTTTCTAACAAATGACAAAATTAATGTAATTTAGTTTTAATTTTATTATGAACATTGTTAATATTACTTATAACAACGGATAGATTTTCTACGTCTGAAACAGCCCTCAAAAAGAAAAGGAAAATGAACGTGATACTGTTGTAAGTATAACTGTGATAATGATAATGATGCAATACAAATAACGTTTGAGAATCATAAGAATTGAAAATCTTTTTGAAATATCCAAAAACAAGAATATGTTATAAATATGAGTAACGAGTACAAAATGAGAAGATAATGCGTATTCAGCAGATTTATGAGTTCAATGTTAAAGTTTGTTTCATCTCGTCTGTTCAATTTGGTAGGTAATTCTGTAAATAATTTTTCGTTGTCATACTCTTACCATTAGTCTCTGAATTTCGGTTGAAATACTATTTGTGCACTTAGGCCTATAATAACTTAATTTGTTATTGTCAAATGGAAAGGATTTCGGGTTTTGTTTTATTTTGTTTCTTTTTACAAATAATCTAAAAGAGCTTGTTCAATAAGAGAATATGTTGCAGCACTGTTGTCAAAAGGAAAATCATTTCAGTAAAAATGAAATGAACTCTGATTAAACTTCAACTTTCAAGATGGGCACACGGACAAAAAGTGTGATAAGAAACCTACTAAGGATAATAAAACAATGGGAAAAAGAATGAAGAGAAAGACTGGTTGTTTGAAATTAAGCACAAAAGCTACACAATGAGCTATTTGTGCTCTGCCCACCACGGGTATCGAAATCCGGTTTCTAGCAAAATGAGTCAAAAGTCAAAGAAATACATGTACTTTCAGTTAATGTAATTTCTGTTAGATTATTGAATTTTTCTGAAAATCAAGACTTAATATATTTTACTGGCAAGACAGTAATATCTTAAATTGTTGTGAAATGAGTATCATTGTAGTAATGTAACTTTTCTTCCTTGTATTTTCTCGCCTCGGAGTTAAACTCGAGCCTTGATAAATACTACATGAATCCCCTAATGACTGAACAAAAAAGTAAGTTGTCAGTTAGCCAGTTTTTAACAATGCAAGTTATCATATCACGTATAGGCACAGTAGTGACTCCGAACAAGATAGCTTATACAAGATGAGGGGTTTTGCCAAATATGTGTTTTTGCTACAACTGCTTCAAATGCTGTCATGCCACTACTATTATGTTTCTAAAGAAACTTCAACACTCTTACATCATATTAGGAAAAACAGTTTCATTTCTATTTTAGATTAAGAGAAGCAAACAATTAAAAAGTGGTAAGCTGGTAAGCTTATGGTTGTTGTTCACCTTCTCCTTCAACAAGCAAAACACATAGTAAACAATGAAAAAATGAAATGAAACAAACAATTTTCTTAGATTTTAACCTGAACTAGACTTTAAGAATTGTAGCACATATATTTTTATATTTTTGTAAGTTTATTTGGATAATCTTGAATTGACTACTCTCCACAGCCAGTAAGTTAAAACCAAATACTTCAGGGTCTGGTAAGAGGTGGAAAATCAGAAACCAGGGAATGTTGTCGTAATGTAATGAGCTTCTTTTGTGTTGATAGATTTCACAGTAGCTGGAGTTCACATCCTACTTCGGATAAACCCTTAATTTTAAAATAATAATTAAATCAAAAAGTATTGATATCTGATTGAATAAGTCAATTACGTGAAAGACGTGATATTAAAAAATAAAGAGTCAAGTAGTTCAGAGACCGAGAACTTTATATTAAAACTACGTTGGAGACTCACCAAATCTTAACACTACGTGTTACCATATTTGGTCATTTTCTATCTGATGACCGTTCGTCCAGATAATAGACTTGCAGGATATTTTTCATTGCGAAACGTTTTTTTCGTTAGGATGCCACATCTAAATCATATACTCCTTCTACCTGTTAGTCTTCCTTAAGCCACGTAGTTTATAACAATGACAATTTCCAAGTGCCCAATTCAACAGTCCAATCACACATAAATCCATATATTCTACATTTGGCAATATAGCCATTGTGTCTTTGCATGAAATAACGTGAATATCCATTTAATTCCATAAATGTTTGAGATATGCATGGTTAAACAAATATATCATGGAAGCAACTTGTATCACTTTTCCAGGTGGCGATCCACACTTTCTGAAGTTCATAATTCGGGAGAAGAACAGGTACTTTAGTTTGTTATACATGTTTGAATGTTTAAATTTTGTGAAAGCTCTTGCTTATAGAATTCTTTTTTTATATTCATTTGGGGGGAGGATACTTTTCATATAAAAATTTGTAATTGAACAAACATTCTCAGTTTTAATTAGATTGTTATTGGAATGGTATTTTAAGATAGTTTTAATTTTGAAATATGTGATTATTAATTACATTATTACCTGTGTGTGTTTGTCAGCAAGATTTCTCGAAAACAGCTGAGTAGATTTGGATTATGACCCAGCTTAAAAATGATTAGTTTTGGAAGGTTAAGATCACAGTATGGTCAGGAAAATAAAAAAATAAAACGCTATTTGCTACTATGTGAACCGATTTTGACACTATTTTTGCTCTATAACTCAGCTAAAAACTATTAGATTTTAATGAAATTCGGTGGACATGTGTAGAACATTATTCCTCCTTTTTTCTTCTAAAAATGGTTTGTGTGTATTAGAAAGGATGGACATAAGGACACGTATTGGTTTTTTTTAGGGCCGATGGTGGGTGGCGAAGGTGTGTGCTCTACTAGGTGCTCATCTGGTTCGATATATTTTCCGTGAACCTCACTGTGCGATTCTTAAAAAATACATATTTCTAAGACAAATGATACTACTGAATACTGTACATGTATTATAGGATTCACAAGCTAGATTCAGTCCAGTAAAATACTCACTGATTAATTATTAACTTCTAATGAAAGCAAGGTGTTACTTCCCTGTTGCTACTAAAATGAATCCAAAGATTTCTCCGAAAGGGGGTCGAAAGCTGCTTGGATGGGTCACCTGCTTTAACAACTCGCACTAATATATAATGGTGTAATGTCTGTTAATCACTAAATAGACAATAAAAAAGCATTACATAAGGGACGCTTAACATTTCAATTTATACTGTCGTGACGACAGTAAAACGAGCAGAAGCCATGAATCACGAGAACCATTATGCATTCTGTAGGCTACAACACGGCATAATATATGAGCTTCAAAAACAAGAAATAAACATATTTGTTACTCTTACTTTGAGTTGTATTTATACTTGAAACTACTACCTTTCGGAGACCCTGCAGACGTACTTCAAGCAATAGACGGTTTTTAGCTGTGTGAGACCGTAGACTTATAGCTGTGCCACTAGTGGTGGTGGTAGGGAGGGAAGGCTGAAGTGTATTGTTGGAAGTTAATTCCCTGTGGTAAAATGAATATGTCTGTAGGTGAGAAACGTCTGGTAATGCAGCTTTCGTATTTTTCATCATAATAAAAACATACAAATTTGTATACAAATGTCATCTTATTTCTATTTATTATATTCTTGAAATGAAAACTAAAATATATGTTGACGTTCAGTTTTTACTGAGAGAAAGACATAATATTTCTGTTGGATATACGCCACACCAGACGAAAAACGTGATTGACCTATTTATTGCTTTTGTCCCCTAGTGGGACAGCGGAATTTTCATATTTACAACTCTGAAACACACACACACAACTATTGTTTTTATTGATAACGGTGATAATTTATCATTGTTTTGGTAAATCAGATGTTTTTACATTATGTTACCCAGCCCTTATGAGGTGAAGTCACCACATGGTCACTTTTTCATTCGAAAGGAAAGAAAATAGGACATGATTTTAGTAGTTTTAATTTATAAATGTACAATTGAACAGTTTTTGTACTTGACGAATATCACTAAATATTTTATCTCGATATGATTCTTGGAAAGGTATGTTGTAATTCACGATCCAAATATCATGATAGTAATTCTTGTTTAAATCGTTTGATTCTAAACTCAAAGTTTATTTGTAGTCAGAGGCGAATTAAACACAGCTCGATACCCGCGAGGTAGCAACTCAACCACGTTGATCGTCCCTCATATTGCAATGAAAGAGTAGAAGGAAAGCAGCTAGTCATCACCATCCACTACCACCTCTTGGGCTGTTGTTTTTACCAACGAACAGTAGGACTGAACATCACATTATGATATCCCACAACTGAAAAGAAAAGCATGTTTGGTGGAACGGGAACTCTAACCCACAACCCTCAGATTTACCCATGGTGGGCAGAGCACAGATAGCTCATTGTGTAGCTTTGTGTTTAATTTAAAACAACAACTACTAATTTAACATTTGTCATACCTCAGACAACGCAAAACCATCTTCACATTGTTGTTGTATTGCAATTAGGTAACACACTATATTTTTAAAATGTAACACTGGCGAGGAAGTGAATTTTTATTTGAAATCTCATTGCACCTGCATAAAAATGCTTACAAACTTTAAGACTGGTTTCTGCTGTCTGTTCGTTACAAGAAAGTTTTGTGATTACGTTTTGCGATAAAATGAGCCATGGTTGGTTTACTTGTTATAACAAATGGGAAATGCACTTGGAAAGTTTACTCTTTAAAAAAATGATTACAGTCAAATGACCTGACATGGACTTGAAAATTTTTGTAATTTGCCCAAGACCAGTCTTCTTTTTAGTTATTTGAATCAAAAAACAGACTATGAAAAGTGAGCATCACCCCTCTTACCGTTTTCATTTCTCAAAGCGGTCCCGACATGGCCAAGCATCTTAAGGCATTTGATTCGTCATCCGAAGGTCGTTGGTTCGAATCCCGGTCGCACCAAACATGCTCGCCCTTTCAGCCGTGGGGACGTTATAATGTTACGGCCAATCCCACTATTCGTTGGTAAAAGAGTAGCCCAAGAGTTGGCAACAAGTAGTGATGGCTAGCCTACTTCCCTCTAGTCTTACACTGCTAAATAAGGGACGGCTGGCGCAGATAGCCCTCGAGTAGCTTTGCGCGAAAATAAAAAACAAAACAAACATTTCCCAAAACGTTTATTTACGTTTTTTTTATGTGCTAAAGTTAAAAAATTTGGATTCTAACGATATTAAATACAGCTTGCTACTATTTTTTATGGGTATTCCCTATCTCTAGGATTTACTGAGCTCATCATTAATGTGATATACGAATATACCATTATTATATTCTAGTAACTTTATAGGTGCATAATTCACATAAATATTTGAGAAAGTCGTTGATTTCGTTCTAAGCTACCTTTATTGTTCTTGAAGTGGATAACTGTTTTAACTGAATAATGTATTAGACAATACGACATATTGCATAAATATATTGAAATCACTGGCTTTCAATGTATCTTCAGATGTTATCTAGAGTTTACGGCCAACATATATTGTAATAAGAATTACTAGTTGTGTGAATCTCTCTGGTTAAATGCTAGATTTCTTGAATGCTAAGGATCATTACATTTCACTAGTCTGTCTGGAACATAATTTTGATTGAATCTATGGTGGAATCCTGGAGAATCAACTTCTAAAAGTATCTAGGCAGAACATTTTTCCCTTCTGTTTAATACGCAAGCAAGTACACACTGACTAAAAAATATATCATAATTGCAGAGTGTGCTATACCTGATGAAATGTATACTGTCCTTTGCTTGAGCTATTGTACATTAAGTTTTAATAGTGTTAATATAATATGTAGCTGAAAATCTGAAAATTGTAATTCAGTGGATAAAACAAGAGAGATAGGCTTGTAACTGAAACTCAAGAAAAATGCATTCAGGTGCACGAAAATGGCATTTTTTATCATATTGTGGGTAGAAAAAGTGTGCATGATTTCTGGCTAAATAACAATAGCGAGAGATTTGCTTTCACATGTAACTAAATTACCCCGTCACACAAAACATGCTCGCCGTTCCAGCTCTGGGGGCATTATAATGTGATGATCAATCCCACTATTCATTGGTAAAAGAGTTGCATAAGAGCTGGCGGTGGTGGTGATGACTAGCTGCATTCCCTCTAGTCTCACATTGCTAAATTAGGGATAGCTAGTACAAATTAGTCCTCTTGTAGCCTTGCACAAAATTAAAAACAAACCAAACGACCAGTCTACATATCCTTGGTTTTGTTTCATGTTACCAACAATTTGTTACCAATTTTTCCAAGACTACTTCACCATTATTCCTCTTACTAAGGGAGAGTCAAACTTAAGATGGAGTGAGGAATATGAGGAATTATTCCAGTCCTTTGAAGTGTGCTTTAAAAGTACCTCAAAGTTGGCATATCTGCACAAGGAGAGTGAATTCCAGTGACAATGAAATCGAAGTAGTGTTATCAAAGTTATGGGATAAAGTAGAATGTGTAACTGGATGTGCTAAATATAAACTAACACATCATGAACATCACTACTATGTTTGCAGATGTTGTCTTAATAAAAAAACATTTAACACTACTTATATGGTAGAACATTTATTGTTCAAGTGAAACATATAATACTGTAGTAGGTAAAATTTAAAACCATATAGAAATGATAGCATGCTGTAAAACAGAATTAAAGACGTATGCATTAATTATATATTATCACCCAGACCAAGGTCATGAAAATGCAGACAGCTTGTCTTGCTACATGGTAGACCTTGACATTGTCTATTAGTTGAAGTTTTGGATCTTGGAAGCACTGTGGGAGTCAACTTCTTTTCTGATGTAATGATATGATACAAAAGTCTACTTGTAGATGAGTACCACAATTAACATTACTTCCATGAAAAGCAAACAAAAGATCTAACTGCAGTAGTGTTGCTCTGTAACATGTAGCAAGATATAGCTTTACTGATTTAGGTTGAGAAATAAAGTACAAAGTGCCTGCAGCACTTGTTTGAGCAGTTATTAGTGAAGATATAAGTGATGTACTTTTTTATCAACTGCCAAGAAGTGTTTATCACCTTTTATTACAACTGGTGGACACTAGATCTTTATGGATGGGGTTATCTAGATTTAGCATAACACAAAGAATGAGAAGCACAACTGTTACCTGTATTAGCAATAATGCTCAATAGCAGTTCTCCTTGTCACACTCAAATTAAGATTTTCAGTGCTGGTGTTAACACTGATACTGTATAAATGCCAGTCTTAACAAGGTAAACTCCAATAAAAACTGTTGTTTGTCTTTTATAAAGCATAGCCCTCGATTTCACTGGTCCACTCTCAGAGATGGAACAAGGTCACTTGTATATATTTATAATCATTGAATATTTTACAAAGTGGGTCATGATTTAGCTATTTTTTTATGTCAGTTAAAAGGCTTGTAGTTGGTAGCACTTTTCTAAATAACAGCTTCAGACTATAGCTTTGGAAAGTGATCCGAGATGAATGAGAAGCAATTTGATCAGGAACATGTTGAAAATTATTAGTGTATTGTGATAATGTGTACATATACACATTTCAGTAAGTACATGTGCATGTTCCCACATACATTACATGAAGGTTTTCACAATTACTGTATAACATTTATGAATCAATTTCATAAGGAAAACACTTAGTAAACTGCATGTGAATGGATTTTAACTTGAATGTTACAATTTGTTGATATCATGTTAACTGTGATTTCTGGTTTGTAAAGTATGATTTGAATATACAGTGTGCATGTTTCATTAATATTCAAATGAAAGTTTCAATTTAAACAATAAAATATCTATAGTAGAAAAGTAAATGATCGTAGGAAACTGACAATACGAGAGACACACTACATCCAAGAAAAACATCTAGTATAAGATACTTTGATCATGTCAAATCAAAATGTTTGCATAAGTGAAATCATCAATGGTCAGTTGCAGCATCACAGGGGGGCATTTGCTCACCCAAAATTTTTTTCTTGCCAATCCCAGTTTAATTTGACATACTTAGAGCAAATGTAATGTAAATAGCAATAAAACACTTTCACACATGCACTACAGTTTTATGGGATATTTTTTTTTATTGCATATGCTAGAAATCAATTAAATATAGCCTATAATGATATGTATTCCCTTTAACTCTACATTTTGTGTTAATGGTACTACTGCACTAAACTATTTATCAATTCACTTTGAAATGGACTTGTTATCCCCCCTCAAAGCTGGATATGCTAGAATGGTTTAGTGCAAATAGCAGTATACACTACAGACTGTATGGTCACTAGTGGAAGACAAAAAGTAACACCTATGTGTCAACACTTTGCACTTAACCAAGCACTAAACATATAAGTAGCTAAAAGAAGTTACCTCAGGAGAAATAATGAAAGTACTAGCAGATCTTAGAGGTTAAAAATATTAGTATTGTCCAATCTGAGCTGTGTATGTGTATAAAATCCAACTGTACAGAAAACATGATGTCCATTGTCACAGAAATGGCAATAGAGGGAAGCATGGCTAGAAAAGTATTGGTCAAGTAGAGATACAATAAGCCTTTGGATAAATTTGTAAGAGATAGGAATGTATGTTCTACAGGTATTTAGGAGGATCATTTCATTAAACTCTCAAAGGAACTACTATGGGATAATGTTGCTCTGTGTTTCCAGTAAGGGTTTTAACAGAATCACATCAAGGAGCTTGAAGGATGCAGTCAACAATGGAATTTGAAACAAACAAGCAAATTTCCATCACAAGAGATTGTGCACAGGTCATATTCCTGCACTACACACCATAGTGGAGCAGTTCATCAAATGAAATTCATCTCTGTATGTGAACTTTATTT
Organism: Carcinoscorpius rotundicauda; assembly: GCA_011833715.1. Classification (NCBI taxonomy): domain Eukaryota; kingdom Metazoa; phylum Arthropoda; class Merostomata; order Xiphosura; family Limulidae; genus Carcinoscorpius; species Carcinoscorpius rotundicauda. The sequence continues at coordinate 54,164,685 of CM022394.1, read as the reverse complement.
ACTAAGAAAAGGCTTACAACAACATGGATTGAAGGAAACTATTAGATACCAGATAAGTACTTATATCTGATAGAAGCAACATACTATGAATGTTTTGCAAAGGTGTGCATGGGGGTTAGCTACATATAGTTTTGAAGAATAGGTGAAGAATAAGGTATAAAAAGGATGTCTTCTGTCACCCTTCTTCTTAGTGAGAGACTAAATGATGCAACAATATGAGAGAAAGAAGTGGAATACAATGAAATATGTGAAGCCAATTGACTGATTTGGAGTTTACTAATGATCTGGTACTCCTCTGATACAATCACAGGAAAACAGAGGATAAAACAACCAACCCAGCCAAGTTGATGAAATACAACAGCACTTATAACAGGCCAGCCCTTCTGTGAGTAGAGCCTTTCGAGGAAGTCATCTTCTTTACTTACCTAGGTAATATCATTGACAAAATAGGCAGCATAAAAACGGATATCAAGGCCAGGGTCAGTAAAGTGAAAGCAGCCTAGCTAATTTTGGGAAATATCCAGAAGTCCAAAGAAATACAAACTGTGAAAAGAGGGAAGATTTTTTAAATTCCATTGTGAAATCTGTGTTGTTGTACAGGTCAGAAAGATAGAAGATGACAAAAATTTTGGTCCAAACGTTAGGGACTTTTTAACAACTGCCTACTTAGGGTACTAAATGTAAGAGAGGCAGACCTAGGAACACCTGCTGAGGAGACAAACTTAGGCAGACATAAAGAGAGTATGATATACCTGTAGATAAAGGAAGAAAGGACAGATCAGAGTCAAATTAGGTAGAGAAGAGTTGTCAATAGCCCATGCTCATTTTTGTGTGGCAGTTTAGGTAAGTAAGTATAGTTTGTAGTTACAAGTTTGGGAAGTATATATTTGGTAATATCAATCTGAATAAGCTACTTATGTTAGTACACATGAGATAAACATCCAGGTCAGAGACCCCATGAATTTAGTTATAGCTATACCTAATTTTGAACTACTGGCCACAAATGAGATGGCCAGTCATTAATGCTCTCCGCCATAAATCTTTTGGCCAAATAATGGGACTGACTCTCACTTTTAAAATGCACTCACAGTTGTTGGTGCATGTGCATATTCAGAGATTTTTTTAGCTTAAGCAATATATAAATATATATACATGTACAAACACACATACAAGTAAATGAACCCTTTTCTTGTTACAAAGATTGTTGCTATGTTGAACTTCATCAAGAATACCATCTTCTCAGAATGTAGAGTAAGTAGTAACCTATGTGTTTAACCATTCAGTTTATTTACTAGCTGACATCACATCTTTGTAGTACATCTGAGTTGTTTTACTTTGTATGATTATTGGATCCTAATAACTTTTCTAATTATATTTATTTGTTTAAACATATTTGCTAAATTACAAGCTTTCATTGAAAGAGTACATTGTTACTAAAAATATGTGCACATGTGCATTGGCATGGATCATGATTTTTATCTGATGCCTTATGATAAATATCCTTGGTAAGAGAGAGAGAAACCAAGAGCAAGATTGGCAAATCTTAGGTAGATTTGAGTTGTTTTATGATATCTGTATAATTACTAGTATAGTATATTAAGTGAAATCTTTTTTATTTCTTGCTATTTTTCAATAGTTCTCTTGAAGGACATGAAAAGAGAAATTCAACAGTATGTTAAACTTTCTAAGGCACTGCTGTGATTTCATATGTGATCTCACTTTTAAGTGAACAATATATGTTTATGATTTCAGACAAACTAGTGGTACAAAACTTTGACTCATTAAAATTGATATCACAATTATTAACTTTATTTGACATTTGTAGTACATACCCATTGTTTGGTTAGTGTTTGAATACTACATCTTAAATCAAAACATACATGACATGCAAGATTACTTATTGGTATTTTAGTATCATCTGTACTTTAGTATTCAGATTTAATTTATAAATAAACAATAATAATGAAACAATAACTTCATAATTTCTTTTTATAGTCACAAGTTTCACATTATTCTGTAATTTTACAGTAATAACTTTTCACAGTCAACATAATGGTTCTCAGGTAAAAAAAAACTGTATTTGGTTAAACAATTTGTTGTAAATGGTAATACAGTGAGAACACAAAAATCTGAGTCAAAAATATAAACACTATACAAACTTTACAAGGTTTTTACAACAATAACATTTTATAATAATTTGTATGTACACATACATTTTTCTTCTGTATGAAATAGCAGTTTTTTTATATATTTGTTTTTGCATTCCAACATTTATTCCAGTCTATCCTGGTAACCTGAAAAATTGCCAACACAGACAGTTATGACCTCTACAAACACTATTTGTTAAAGGAATAATCACTATAAGTGAAATAATGAACAATATCCTAATAATAATGAAGGAAGATATTTTTTATCAGTTACTTTTTCTACATAATATTCAATGATAAAAAGATATAAACAACTCTTCATAATACCCTCAGTTAATTTGGAACATGTAAATGATTTTCAGGTTTATATAAAATAAATATTAAAATACCATATAGAGAACTTCATGTATTCTTTCATGAACAAGTATCTTCGCAACAAGTTTTACCTTTTATAATCTCATTAAAAATGTGAAATTCAGATTGGAAAACTGTTTGAATTTGTTCAGACTTACTGAAAAATAAAAATTTTAACCACCCTATACTATTTTTCTAACTTTTTTTAACCATTACAAGTTAAGATATTATGAACTAGATTTTATAAAATGATAAAAGCATTAGCATTTAGAAAATATATAAAGGTTCATACTGAAAATGTGTATTTTGATTAGCAATTCCAAAAAAACATCTTCTTACTATTAATATAATAGGTTTCCACTGCCAACCAAAAACACTAAGAAGCAATAAAAGGCCATTTGGCCTACAGTAACTACAAATTAATATCTTAAATATTCTTTCATACCACATAACGGTTAAATTAAATGCTTTTCATCAATAAACCATCCAATAACACCTTAAAATCACAAGGACTATCACCATAACAATTTCATCAGATAAAATGCTCTTAAATTCACAGAGTTAATTCTGTGAAGTATGTAAATTTGAATCAAAAATGTTTATTTATTATTTACAATAAACACGTCTGGTATAATACAAAATGGTTTCATTTATAAAGATTAAATTGATCAAATCAGAGAACAAATTACTTGTTATAAGTGTATAAGTACAGTTATTTGTTCAATATAATTATCATTTACTAACAAGTGGAACAGTTTTCAAATACTATTATCTAGTATAATATTAAAAAAAAATTGAATGTTAAGGTTTATCAAAAATCTTGTCTTTGATGCTGATGGAGCTGTCTTTTACTTGATTTTATTTTTCATCAGAAGGTTGTACAATACATCAGCTATCACCCTAATAGATGATTCCATCTAGTTTTAGACTTGATTTATATTCTACTTTAAATATTACTTGTATTATCCCAAGCTGCTTTATTTTCTTGTCCATTTATACTCACTGGAGAGACTAACCTCTGTCCATTAACTGTTACATTGGCATAAATAGGTTGTGGATTTGCACTAAATGTTACTAGTCCATTAGGATTGTGACGAATAGCTCCACTTTCACTCAAATTATCTGGGTCTCCTCGACCATCTGTTTCCATACTGAAGTTGGAGTAGGACAAGACAGAAGCTTGTTTTCCTTGTGTTCTGTGAACTGGCACATTTTCTGAGTTTTTAATTAGCCTGCCCTTCTTCCTGTAATTGCCAAATTTGACATTATGAGATTAAATAATTTTTTATTGCAAAACACAAGCTAGGATAATAACAAAAGTGAGAGTGCACAATCTTATAATTTGTGATGGATTTACTATTATATATTTATTTTAAAACTGATGTTTGCTACAGTGAAATATACATTTAGAAATGTATGTAGCTTTTGCCATTAAATTGGGAATTTTGTACTATATATATGTAAATACCAGGAATGATGTTTAAATTGAAACTTATTAAATCTTGCATAACAGTTATAAAAGGTAGTCATCAAAACACGTGGAGAGACAGTACGTATTGTTGGTTTGCTACAGTTGGTATACTATAAATTGTAGAAGCTATAACTGTGATTAATGCTAATTAATTGGGAAACTACAGATAGTTGATCAGAAACATTCACAGATATTTAATATTACAAACCATTTAACTTCATCAGATTAACATCAGATGTTAGTATTTGTACAAAGACATTGTGTAACTTCAGAAGTAAAAAATTCACACATAATCAGAGAAGAGCTAGTTAACTCCCCATTATGTGAATCACACCTATATCAACTTAAAATTAATTTGCTTATTGTGAACCATGAATAAAAAACATTCAACTCCAGCCCAGATAGAACACACAATATTTTTTGCAACTTTGTAAAGTTTTTGTACGTGAATAATGATTTGTAATAATTGTTTGTAATTATGATTTTTATAAATTGTGTTACTGTTTGTACACCAAAATATATTTGTATTGAGAAAAAAATCTGTGTATATCAATTTTGCTTTGCAAACATCATAAATTTAATACATCTCAACACGGAACCTGGCATAGCCAAGTTGGTTCAGACATTCAACTCACTGTCCACTGGTCATGGGTTCAAATCCCTGTCACACCAAACATACTCACTCTTTCAGCTATGAGGGCATTATAAAGTGATGGTCAATCCCACTCTTCGTTGGTAAAAGAGTAGCTCAAGAGTTGGTGTTGGGTAGGGATGACTAGCTGCCTTCCCTCTAGTCTTACACTGCTAAATTAGGGATAGCTAGCACATATAGCCCTCATGTAGCTTTGCACAAAATTAAAAGACAAACAAACATCTTAGACTTTAATTAACTTCTAAATTTAACTCAGTTTCAGGTTATTTGAAATTGTAATATGCAATGTAATAAATTGTAGTCTCATTTTAGATAAATTATAACACGAAACAAAGTACAAAACATTTTCAAAGAACAGTGATGTAAATGAAATTAAAAGTGAGACAACATAATGTTTGATTCTTTGAACTATAAAAACAAAATAATACTTATTTAAAATTACACAAGTGCAATAAAACAGTGCTGCATATGTTTTGGTAATATAAGATATCATTCAAGAGTATACATAATCAAATATCTTCAGGTATAATTATTTTTCAAATGTTCGTTTACATGCTAAAGTAAAATGTGTTTATATAAACCTCATCACCTTGGGCTCACAAAGAAAAACTAAGAATACAAAATGTTTTCAAGCTCTTAGTTAAATGTTTTTTTGAAGGACAAAAATGTATTTTTATTAATACAGAAGATATTAAAGCATTTAAAAAAAGAAACTGCTAGCTTGGTTTAGTTAAAAATTGATCCACTAGTTTTTTTATTTAGGCAACTACTGCTCTAAACTGTGATGTGCCCAAGTGTCTAGTTACTTCAGTTACTTGAAATGAAGAACAATTTTTTTTTCCATTGTATTTTCCCAACATTGTTTGAAGAAGCATGTTTAAGCCTTAATTCTGTCTTGATTTTTTCAGGTCTGAGAAGTGACTTAGTGAACTTCAAAGTCATGAACAGTCCAATAAAAACTTGCATTTTTAATGACAATCAGTGGTGTGTACTAAGTAACGAAGTGCCAGTTTAAGTAACTGTATAGGGTGGGCATTGTTCAAAATAGTAATGGTACCTTCCAGCAAAAGCAAGTACAGGTGCACCATTCCCACCTCACTATGCTTCTGATGATAACAGGGTTATATAAACGTTACAGCATACAAAAACATGTACTGCAAAAAAAAGGAAAAATACGTCCAATGATATCTAATACCTAATAACTATTTCAAATTCAACTGATTCTCACAATAAAGAAGATAAAATACATGTTTGAAGTTAAATCAGTCTTCAGTGCTCTCTGTAGCTTTTCGTATCTTTTTTACACAGACATCACAATGTAATTTGCTGAATACATTTCTACAAATGTTTTATAAATTTTTCTTCAAAATGGTTTGAATTTTATTTTAATCTTGCAAGTTAAAGTTTCACATAACAACTATGTATCTACTTCTTTAAAAACACTTCTTACTCCTTTTAGAAAAATTATAACCTAAACTGGGCATTATTTTTACATATTCTTTTTGAAAAATCATAAAACCTTTTGTTTTAAAATAACTACAGCCAAAATCCGACAAGCAGCATCTTTTGATACTTCAAGTAAGAGAAAAAAAAACAGTGTGTAGAAGAAGAATCTTTTTCATAATATAAACATATCACATTTAAATTTACTTATTTTGACTAAAAATAATTAAATTTTTATTATGATTCCTTGTACAATACTTATAAAAAATTTATATCATTGATGAAAAATACTACAATCATTTAATAATCCCAAAACTGTTTTAACAAAATGCAATACATTACAAATTTTAACAGATGCACAAGAAGGAAATTAAAAATATTTAACCTAATTTTCAAGCTTTAAAAATTACTTACAGTTTTATGCAGACAACTATTATAATCAGCACCAAAACAATGCCAATGCCAACAGCTACACCAATTCCTAGAAAAAATATATTACTTAGTAAAATAATTTATCCTTTAGCACAAGTGCAAGATATAAATCGCCACTCCAGTAAACAGATTCTGTACACTACATATACAATGATTAAACATCACATAAATAATCAGCATTTTTATCAACAACAAAATTTAAATAGCAGATAATGTGCTTCATAAATTATTTATAAATATATTCCTCTACTTGTAGCAGTAAAAAAAGCACAACTGAATATGAATATATATATAGTCTTATATTTCAAGATGTGAAATATTTTGTGCAATAATTCCAATTTTTTAGTGTAATTCTCAATTTTGTTTAAGTCTTCTAAATTACTGCTAACCTGGCTCATTTTAAAACTTGCTACTAAAATTAATTTTCTTCTCTTACGTTTTTTAATCAGGTCATAAAAATATGATTTATGATAATTAAACTGTAATTTAAACTGCACTTGTTTTTATTTTTGTTGTAATAAGTTTTTATTACAATTAAACATTAGATTTTTTGACTAGATAATGTTGAATGACATGATGCTTTTCTTTTTTCAGGACTCAAAGTTTACCTTTCTCACAAGTATTTGTAAATTGAAATGATGTTACTGTTCATAACAAAAATTAAATTGAGAAAATTCTAATTACTATTGCACTGAACCAGTGTTAAAAGTAAACTGATGAAACAAAATCTTACAAAAAACTGCTAATGTACTGATGCAGCTTAAGTCTACTTAAAATTGTGGTTAAAGTAATACTACAACAGAAAAACACTCCATATAGATATAAGATTCACACCAATTCACACATTAATTTGGTAGACCTGATTGCAATAATTACCTATAGTTTTTGATCTGCTTGTATCATAGTCAGATGTCTGGCTGTCTGAAACTAAAAAAAAAAAAAGCACTATTTACAACAAAATATCAAAGGCTACAAAGAAATATTTTAATGTATAAAAAGATAGAAAATGTTTAAGTAGAACAAAATTAGTTACGACATATCATACAAACAAAACAGAGTAAAACTATTAACAATGTTTTAGACTTAACAAAGCTAAAGTTTCAACTGTTACTTGCATATTTACAAACGTGAATTGAATAATATTGATTACAGTTTAGCTATATTTTCACTTTCTAAAAATTTTTGGCACACAAAACAACTAATATATTCAATAGTTTAAAGTCTTGAATTGAAAAGATTTTCAAAAATATACCTATTTTCAGTGAAAGAAAAATTAAATGGAAAGGAATTAAAGGAAGTTATGAAAATTTTTTATTCTTAAAATCTTAAAATAGAAATTTCAAATCAAATGGATAATTCAGATTAATAAGAAAGATAAACCAAAGTAAAAAGAAATACAGTTCTTTCATGAATTTTCTGGTTAGGAAGAATGAACACTTAAAATATTTACACATAAACTACTATGGAATATATATATATACATACATCAAGCTTTATTTATGTTTTATTAACAAATATTTAACCTTTATGTTAATGGATATTAAGATAAACAACTTGCATTGTTATTAAAATGTCCACCACAAATGAATTACTTCAAAATCAACAAATGCCAAGCCACCTTAATAATATTATATGATGTTTCTGTTCCTCAGATTCAGGATGACAATGAATACTTCTGTTCCCAACCTTCATAAGGTCCATCATGCATGCATTGCTACCATTTCAACACATCAACAGATCTTAGGCTTAAAATCAAATTACATGATATGTATTTTCATGAAGTCCACAATAAATACATCACAAATAGTTCAACAGATGCATTGCTATCATACTACTAAGACCTGGTGAAAGCTCATGACTTCTGTATTTGTCAAATCCCTACAGATCCATCACAATCATTTCAGTAAATACATAACCATTATACATCTACAGTCTTATGAAGGCTTATAACTCTATGGATGTGCAATAACCATGTCACAATCATGTCAATAAATACATAACTATCACACATCTACAGTCTGAAGAAGGATCATGACTCTATGGATGTGCCATAACCATGTCACTATTCCCCAGCCTCAATATTGCTATGACCTGGTGAAGGTAAAAGCTAAAACATTTTTTGAATAATCATTTTACTTAAAAAGTTATCTATCTGTTAAAAGTTGCTCTCTGTCTATATAAAAACAGTATATATTTTCTCCAAAAGAGAGAAGACTAGAAGATAAAAGTAATATCTCCAAGATTAATATGTGATACAATTAGTGAAATATTTCCTCATAGACTACTTGACAAACTTCATACATTTGTAAACAAGAATATTCCAGCTATAGATTACATCAAACAAACAAAATGCACATTTACAATAGTAGTGCCTAGATATATGTATCTTACAGTTACAACTGTGATATCATCTTGTCTAAAACTCTCCATCTATAATGTTTTCATTTGGATCAGAAGATGGAGGAATTTCTGCGAGTAAAAACATATATATAGCATATTTCTTTACCCTCAATTTAAGTCATTTTGGTGTTTACAAAATTTTTAAATGACAAATCTTTACATGCATAGACAAAAAAACAAAACAAATGGGAAAAGAAATAAAGCCAATAACTTCTTTGTTTTACAAATTCGGAATAATTGTGTTAATACTTTTAATATACCTAGACTCTTGGTTATATATTAAAATCAGTGCAAGCAGTGTATTACTTACCACTAAAAGTTAATGGGCTTCTACGTGTTACTAATTAGTGCAAATAAATTACTACTACATATTAAAATTTGTGCTTAGGTGTCTATCTATAAACAAAATTTACTGTGTAGAAAATAATTTTTATAGATGCAATTTATTTTCTGATTAAACACTAAGTAAAGTGAATTACTTACTATAAAGCCCCCCAGTGGCTCAGCGGTATGTCTGCGGACTTACACGCTAAAATCCGGGTTTCGATAGCCGTGGTGGGCAGAGCACAGATAGCCCATTGTGTAGCTTTGTGCTTAATTCTAAATAACTAACTTACTATAAAAATAAAATAAATTAGAAAATAATTTTCCATTAATGAAAGTTCATAGTGCCATGTATTTGAAATAAAGACAAACATGAATAAATTACTATTTATTAATATACCTAATCTTGCTGTGAAGTAAATAACATGTAAGTGACTACTTTGTTACATGTAACTCTGTAATTTTCCAGCATACATAACCAATGTAAACAAACTACTATTTATCAATACAACTGATCTCCTTTCTGTGCAGGAAGAAAAGTGTGAATAGCTTTCTTATCACAGATATAACTACATTCCTGCTATACACAACTAATGTTAACAAATTACTTTTTCACAGTTACATTTACCCTCTTGACTTTACATTAAATTTAGTTTTATTATCTTACCAAGACACATAGGTTCTTCTCCACTCCAATTACCAGAAGACAAACACTGTCTAACAGGGTCTCCAACTATTATGAATTCTGGTAAACATGTATACTCAACCATTGCTTGAAATACTGTTGTTCCATTCATCAGTTGACCTTGACCATTGGTAATTACAGCAGGCTGCCCACAGTCAACCACTGTAAAGAAAAACAAACAAAAAATGTTATAACAGTACACTTGTATAACGTTTAATTTCTTAATAGTCTGTATATGATTAAGCTACTGCCGTTGCTTAAGAGCACACACTAATACCATCACAAAAACAAATTATTATTTTAATTATGTTGATTTCCTTTCACAATGATAGCCATCCCAAATATCTGTTTTCAAGTATTCCATTAAAAAAAGCAGCACTGTTAAAAAAAATTTTGATATTGTTGGTTTTTTGGGGGTACAAAGCTATGCAATAGGCTATTTGCATGCTGCCCATTGCAGAGAATCAAACTCTGGATCTCATCATATTGAAAGCCTGTAAACTTATTGCTGACACATTGAAATTTAAGAAAAAAATATAACAAAATATATGTGGTAGAGATGCAACCTTATTTAAAAATAATAACCAATAATTCTTAGTTGGTGTTGTTTTTCTCAAAGTGATAAACATGACAACTATAATCTTTATGATGAATGTTCAGAAAGAACCAAAAATCTATGCCACCACACTTCAGGTTATGACTGACAAACAATATTAATGGTCATAAAGATGGAGGACTTGTTCTTAACACAGCTTCCACTAATTACAAGACGATTCACTTCATTTAGCCAGTTTCATTATAGTATCATAATAGAAAGCAAGAGTGGTGATGCAAATTAAATTCAATAATTGTTTTAAAATAATCGCATAACTGAAAGTGTTGTACATGCAGGCCATCCCTCAGAAGACAAAAAAAAGATAGAAATCACAGGGTTCTAAATTAATGCTATGCTTCAAATGAAAAATTACCATTCACCTGATCACCTTACTTTCAGTCATTACAAAATAAGCAATATAATTTTACACTTAATCTTTCATTGTGCAGTAAGCAAAGTGCAAACAACTACTTTGTTAAAATACATCTATGTTTCTACCTATATACAAAATTAATATTAACAAATTACTTTTTCAAAGTTATAATTTAGCATCCTGGTTTCATATTAAGTCTAGTTTTATTAACTTACTACGACACATAGGCTTTTCTCCACTCCAGTTACCAGAAAACAAACATTGTATGACAGGATCTCCAACTATCCTATACCCTGTTAAACATGTATACTCAACCATTGCTTGAAATATTGTTGTTCCATTCATCAGGTAACGAAGACCATTGGTAATTACAGCAGGCTGCCCACAGTCAACCACTGTAGAGAAAAAAACTACTGTAACAATATATTTATATAGCTTTTAATTTCTGAATAGTCTCTGAATTATAAGACTAAGCTATATCTGTTGCTTAAGAGCATACATTAATATCAGCACAATAAAATACATTATTACTTCAAATGTTTTGATTTAATTTGGTATGGATAAATTTAACACATAAAAATAAAAAGAAGAAATAAAAGACACAACTGTTTTTTTTTGCCTTGCACCTTAAGATGTCATATTATACTGATGAACTAGCAGACAGCTAGGCAAGAAGTTTTGTGATAATATGCAACAAAAATTGGTAGTTTTTCAAAAATTTCATGCAGAGAAAAACAAAATATAGGTATTAACACGATACAGTTAATATTATTTCATACAGTTGTCTAATTTGGAAGTGTTGTCCATGTAGGCCATTCTAAGAACACCAACAAAGATAGAAGGCACAGGGTGTTACATTAGAGATATATGTCCAAGTAAAATGGACTGTCCATCTGATCTTCTTAATTTCAACCATTACACAACAAACAATTTAATGTCTGGGATTAATGCAATACATTTATTTTTACTCACTGTGCAAAAAGTAAAGTGTGAACAACTTCCTTGTTTCTACCTATATACGTGTCACTGTTAACAAACTGCTTTTTCATAATCACTCTTAACCTCCTGAGTTTATATTAAGTCTAGTTTTAATAACTTACCAATACACATAGGTTCTTCTCCACTCCAGTTACCAGAAGACAAACATTGTCTAACAGGGTTTCCAACTATCCTATACCCTTGTAAACAGGTGTATTTAACCATTGCTTGAAATATTGTTGTTCCGTTCATCAGGTGGCCTTGACCATTAGTAATTACCCTAGGTTGCCCACAGTCAACCACTGTAGAGGAAAACAAAAAAATGTATTATTACAGTATATTTATATAGCTTTTAATTTTGATAATTTATTATAGAGAAACAAACTATCATATTTCAACCAAGTGCACATCAATGAGAACAATAGTGGAGGATGTGAGAAACAAAAACAAATTTTATTAACAGAGTTTTCAGTGTGTTTTTTTTGCTTTTTCAAGTATGATATGCATGCACAACACATCCAGAGATGTGAATGTCTTAAAACGATTGTATGCAATTGGATTTGTAAGAATAACATGCATTTTTCTATAACAATGAAAGTCACAAGATGCTAAGTTATGACTATATGCAAGAAATTATTGTCCATATGATTTTAACTGTAATACTTACATAACAAGCAGCCTAAGTTTAGGAATTATCATGGTATAGAAAAAGTTATTTTATTTTGATGCTAAGCTACTTGTTGGATAGAATAAAAAGAAACTATGTCAGCATTCGCTATTGACACTGTTACTGAGTGACATATAGTTGTTATTTTGGAACAACAACATATGATTCCACCAGAAGTGGATGGATACTGAACTACTAACAGTTATCTATTAGCTGCAATTCATTCATATCTAACACGTGAGAAAAAATTCCATATTTTTCCACAAGCAGGGGAGAAAAACTGAAATATTAACACATAACACAATTGGTTATTAGTGGCACCATACTGATGCCTAACAATGCCATTTACTTCTGATGATCCCTCATACATATATCTGACAACAGCTTCTACCTTTTCTATATCTGCAAGTCTGTTTAGTAACAATCAGTCCAAAGGCATATTCACATTTACATACCAACAAAGCTTTCTGGTCATTTACATTTAAGCCAGTGTATCTTTATGCTTTCAGTACTCTTAATAATCCTAACTATACATACACACACACTAAAACTAGTGTGAGAAACATTTATTTTTCTGAGATATTTCCTATAAACAAAAGTGAGTGTCATTATGTTTCTATTTATAAACACACTTAACTACTTGCTAAGCACTACCCCCCTCTGTACACAATTTTACAGTTCTTATTTACCACTGTTGATTATACCAATTAAATAAGTATCTCCTATAAACTAAGAGATCTATCTATTCTCATCATTGTAGTTTAAATAACTTACAAATACATTTAGGTTCTTGACCACTCCAACTACCAGAAGCCAAACAGTCCCTCAAAGGATGTCCAACCATTCTATACTCTGGTGAACATTTGTACTCAACCACTGATTCATATGTAGTTGTTCCATTCATTAGAAAACCATCACCATTTGGCACTATCGTAGGTTGTCCACAATCAACCACTGCAGAAATACACCAAAAATATGATATTATTCACCATTTCTAAGATTTGTTATTTCTCAGTATTTTACAAATAACTTTGAATGTGGCTAGATCTTGGGTTTTTCAGAATAAATAAAAGCATCATTAATATAAATCAATAATCAATTAATATACAAGGGGTTGGCAAAAAAGTGCCCCCCCTGAAAATGTTATTCATTTCTTATATAGTTTTTTAGATAATAAAAAAATATGTAAAACTGTATATTTTTATAATGCACTTGCTGAGGTCTGTTTAAGTATGATCCCAAATCTTGATTTTAATACTTTTCATGGTTTAAATTACATTTACTAAAAAAAGTTTGTGTATCTGCTGTAGTTTTTTATATCTTCTTATTCCTGTTAGCTTACAGAATGATCAAACAAGTTTCTCTGGAATAACTGAACATAAAAATGAAACTCAAAATAACACAAACCAGTTTCACAAATTAATAGTTGGCACTCCCTTGGATTCAGTACTGCTTCATATTGAGCAACATGCTTTCAATATATTTGTGCAGATATTTCTGAGTAATTGATGGCTATCCTTTTTTGATTACTTCAAAGATTTCATCTTCTGTGTTTGGATTGTGATCTTTCATTAAATTGTTTAACTTATGTTATAAATTTTCAATCAGAGTGATATCTGGTGATTGACCTGACCATTTAATAACATCAATTCTCTTACTTCTAAGATATATTTTAATGACTCCCCAATTGCAGAGAAACTTGTTTGATCATTTCGTAGGATAATTGGAATAAGAAGAACTAATAAACTACAGCAGGTGCAAAACACTTTTCATGAGAAAATATAATAAAAATGATGAAAAGTTCAGGTATTTATGAAAGGCGGTGTTGAACTTAGGATTTTAGATCATATTTGACCAGATCTCATCAATTGCATTTTATAAACATATAGTTTTTACATATTCTTCTGTTATCTAATAAAAGATTTAACAAATTAACAACATTTTCAAAGGGGGACCACTTTTTTAGTCCACCCTCTGTAGATCAATATAAATTAGGATACTAATATTTCTTATAAGAAAAAGACGCATCACCAAATTATCCACAAGTTTTTGAAAACAATAATAAGAAAGTTAACAACAGCTTCCTGACATTAGAGTTATTGTCATGACTAGACTGTATGACTAGTTTTTGTCAGCTGTAATTTTCATTTATATGTTACTGCAGTTATAACATCACAATGTTGAAGTAAGTTGGAGTTTAACAGAGAAACAGTTGATGAGATACTGTAAAAGTAATTCAGAACTAGTTATTCAAAAGTTCCAAATGTCATTCTGAAAAATAATGTTTATTACAGAAAGGTTATATTACAATGAATTTGGAACATAACAGGTAACCCAACTGAAATAACAACACTTTTACAACAACTACCCTCTAAAAAACATATTTTCTAAGCTAAAGTAGCCTTAGTGCTTTATCGTTTGGGAAACAATTTTGCTATTTAAGCAATATTTTCTGTATCTGTAAATATGTGTGTAAGAAAGTAATTACTTTCAGTACAACTTGACCTTAAACATTCTAAAGAACAATGTGTGCTCGCATTTTATCAGTTTTGTCATCTTCAATGCCTTAAAACATTTGTCCATAACACAAGTAATTGCACACTAAAGTAAAACAAGCATATGGACTTCAACAGAAACAGATAACAGCTGTATGAAATCATTCACTGTGTCTCTGCTAAACTACCAATTTTTACAAAAGTTTTGTATTATTAGTACAGTGTATAATGAACAATAAATATGCATTAAGAAAACACAACTAGACTAAAACATAGTCTTACTGATAACTTTAATTCTGCAAAGCTGTTACTTATTCCAATTTGTACACAAACTGGTTAGTTGATATACTGCTTTATTTATACATCAAGTTAAGGAGTTTCATTTCATACTGTAAGATTGGGAATAAAGGTACAAAATAAAACTATATGACTAGCTAATACGTTTACATAAATTCGATCCCTTCTCTCTGTCTATCCTGGTTTGTTATATAACAGTCAAAGACTGGTAGAATGTGCAAAAAAATAGCCTCACTTAAAAGATTTCACTTAAGTACTTTGAAGAACTATTATTGTATTTATTATAGAGCTTTATTCACTAAGCTTAAACTAGAATATTACAAAGTTAATGTCATTGACATTCGCAATATCTATGTCTGATTGAAGTAATATTTCACTGATAGTTTATTTGTTTTCAATAATGCCAGAAAATTAACTACCTATAATATGATCAAAACTGCATATAAGTAGCAAATAACAAAGGTCTTTTTAAAAACCTCATCATGAAATTTCAACTAGAGGTTTGAAGTGGAAATTTTACTTCTAAATCTCTGTTTAATTATTAAAGAAAGCAAAACAAGAGTGGGCTCGAAAATTCAATGAGAATTCTAAATATAATACAATCTATATTTCTATATTTAAATCTATGTTCTGATTATCCAGAAAATATATTTATAGTTTAAAATTAATATAAAGGTTATAGATTGCTTACACTGACAGAAAGGTGTCTGCTCTGACCACTGCCCACTCTTGAGACATGAACGCACACTTTGGCCAACCACTTTATAGCCTTTAATACAAGAATAGGCAACCATTCTTCCAACAGTAAAAATGTCACCTTTAATCACAGTCATACTGTCCAATTTATCAGGTGATCCACACGATATTTCTAAAATACGAAGATAATAAAAAATATCACATAAATATCATCATTAACAAAGATCCTTGTACACATTTCATGAATCTTCCCGTATGCTATCCCTGAAACGTGGCAATGTTTTTATTTTAAATAAATTTAATAAAGCTAATATAATTATCAGTTGCTTTGGGACACTTAAAGGCTAACATGCTGTAAAGGATCATTTTATGAACAATTATGCATAACAATTAATACACTTACTAGATATATAAGCACATTACATCAAATTATGAAAGCAAATTTCTCAAATTTCACATTTTTGTCAAAATTCTCTGACCTATACATTTAGGATTTTTCCCAGTCCATGTTCCATTTTCCAAGCATCTCCTGTTATTGGGTCCAATAATTCTGTAGTTTTCATCACATTTGTATTCTACTGATGAAGTATAAAAGGTTGCATTGTTTGTGAGAAGCCAGTGACCATGAGGTACTGGTAGTGGAAAACCACAGTCCACATCTATATGTGCAAAATTAGACTCTTATGTAATAAATAGTAAGTACTTCTTTTCAATCATAATATTTAAAATGGCAAAAGTAGTTGATTCAAAATTTAATAAACACTAAAACTCAGAAAAAAATGTCTATTTTACCAAAGTATTTTGCCTATCTCATAAAAGCATTTGGATTATCAGGTTTTTAGAACCATACTTTTACTTGTTAATAGAGTAAAAATATATTTTATTAATTATTAGATGAATATAATAAATCTTAAGCAGTAGTAGCTATTAAGATAAATACTAACATTTGACATAGACTCAAACAGCACCTTTTTAAAGCATTTTTTTCAGATTCTTCACACCAAATAATTTACATTAATGCCTTTGATTAGAGACAAGTCTTCTCCTTCAGAAAACTTATTTTTAAAAGCAACAGTCTCATTCTAGAGTATTTACATGTGCCTGATAACAATCTGCCAAACACGTTAATGTATCCAAAGAGACTAAAAAAGGTATTGAAATTCTTATTTAGTCTGCTTAAAAGAAAAAACAGTTTTGATTCACATAATCAAAAAGAATTACAAGTATTTTAACTTTATAAATTATAGGGGAGAAATGTACTGGTAATACTTTTTTTAAATTTATTATACAATTTTAGTAACAATCCAATGGCATGCTGTTAACATTTAATTACTTACATTCACAAAAGGGAACCTCTCCACTCCAAACTCCTGTTTGCAGACACCTTCGTAAGGGAACTCCTGTTAAGACATGTCCTTCATGACAACGATATTGAGCATTAGACCCAACCTTGAATGAGACAGCTGAAGAACGATCATTGCCACTATACATCACAGAGGCATTCTGTGGCACTTCAGGGATTGGACAACGAATTTCTGTTAGGATATGAAAAAGTTATTGATTTAGTTAAAAATTTTATACAATTTTAAACTATAATTAAGTGAAAAAATATAAATGATTTTGCATCCATAGGTATTTTCTGATGATCATAAATGAACTGACTGCATAAAATTGCTATGATAGTGCAAAAATATAAAGCAACTGTTCAAGTAAAATATTTCTTTGCGATGATGATACAATAATTCACAATACACAAAATTACAATAATTACTAACCTATTAGATGCTGTAACTACCCAAGTAGAAACTTTGATAACTCAAATTTGGTGTCATACATGGGGTAAAAAAAATTTAAATACTGCTGAAATGGAGCTTTAGAAAATATAAATAACTCAATAGACAGAATTGTTTGATATTTCTTTCATTACTAACCCTTAAAGTTAATGATGTTCAAATGTTTTATTTTTTGTGAATGTTAAACCACATTATGTATGCATGGTATTTCTATCAGTATTCAACTTCTTTTTAAAAAATAAATACCATAACAACAAGAAAGAAAGAAACTTTATATTTTGGTTATATCACCTACAAATTCTATGTTTTAAAGCAAAAAGCATAATAGACTAATTTAAAAAAATTTATACATGTATTGAAGACAATTTAAGCTGCTTAGCAAAAACAGAAACTGAAATAAAACTGAACTACTAATTTGGTAGTGGTCTCTTAAAAGTCATAGGAGGTATGAATGTGACTTGTGGTCATTAAAGTCTGTGAGCTAAAATGTTTAGAGCATCTGCCAGATTACCAAGAAAATGGTTCAACTCCCATTCTATTTCAGTGTCCAAAACTTTATGGTTACAATATACAATCAATTTTAAAACCAGTTTTTTATGTGAACTTGATTTTCAAGATACACTAATGAGTGATTTGTATCTTGTCTCACTTATCTGCATGCTGAGTGAAAGGTTAAAGACCACAAGACAGGATACAATTTAAAAATGAAACTGAATCCTTATGTTCACAACACTCTACGTTAGCATGTAATTAAGCAGCTTTATAACCAATTTTTAAAGGATATTTGAAACTACACTAAGAATTATCTAATGCATAAATGACCTTTCTCAATCAATTTATTCTACATATAAAATACACTCTAAAATAAATCCATGATATCCAAATGTTAAGTTTAGCATTACTATTAGACGAATATAGGTTCATGCTATAATGAGATAAAAAAATTATGTTCACTTCCTAAAATATTTAAGGTTTTACAAAATGCAGTTATTTTGCAACTAAATATGATATCAGGCTGACAAACTTGGTAGTAATAATACTGTTTGAAAAACTGACTTGTTCCATTCCCTGCATTGTAATTTATTACATTCTAGCTTTTCAGCTCTTTAACTGTCACTGGCTTCTATTTTATTATTTGATAAAACATCTCACTGACCTTCACAGACAGGGGCATTTCCACTCCAATGACCTTCTTCCAGACAAAGACGCACTTTGTTCCCAACCAAACGATACCCAAAACTACATTCATAGAAGATTACACTCTGAAAATAAGTAGTTTCATTTGCATAACGGACAGCTCCCCGAGGTATAGGTGGCACTCGACCACAGTCAATAACTGGAGAAATTTAAAGTTCATTATATAGTGCCTTTTAATGAAAACCAGTTTTAATGTAAAAATGGTTTTAAACTCTTTCAGTAACTGCATAAGTACAAATGCCTCTATCCAGAGAACTCTTTTGTATCACCATGATGAATGGGTATTCTATTTCAAATTTCCTAAGCTTACTGGTCTCAAGTTTTAGATAAGTTTTTTTTTTTTTATTGCATATCAATAAAAAATGTGGCACATGGAAAGTTGTTTATCTAAAAATATAACAGTGAAAGAGTTAAAAAAAGCAAAACATTAAATTTGTCACCAACTAGTACACTTTCGCTACTTTTTAATCCATTGCATTGAAATACCATCTATTTAAGACCTTCTTCCTGTGGTAAGTTAACAGTTACAGTTTTAAATATATTTTATCTAGCTGATAAAATTTAAAATTTACCCAATACTGAAAATGTATTTCTGATAATACTTATTTCTTTCACACTTTAGCTTTATCCCAATGAAAGCTTCTCTTCTACGCCCATCTAAGTATTCATATGAACCTTAACTAACTTGCTTCTGCTTTTATACCTTACTATATTGTCTATAACATTTTAAATCTTGTGATTCTCCCCATTTATGTAAAAATTACTATCCATACCAGATCCATATATAAGCTCCTCATTACTACTTCCTATCCACTTTTTTTTATTTAAAAAACTTAGGCATTGGATTTTCAGATCCCAGCCCAGGCAACTTTATTGCCAGACCCTGAGTCGGGTCGTTTGAATTGAATTCATGTTCATATTTGCTTAACTTCTTCCTTTCGGGACGAGACCTGGCCATTCTCTCCAGTGCTGCCTTTGCCTCTGTCCAAGATAACATTTAGAGTGACATCCTCCACCCAAAAAAATAAGAGTCAAAAATTATTTAATAAATAAATAAATAAAACTAAGCCTAATAATAATTCACGAAAGGGAACGAAGAGGAACCACAATGTTCCTGAACACCCCAGATGGAGAGAGAATTCTTACAATTTCTCTCTCTCTCTAAACTAAACCCCTGCCATGTTAGTTTGCGTTCCTAACCACTTTTCAAGATGGTCCAAATTAGTAGACCTCAAATTGGCCAAATCATTGGAAAGAAGGATGGGAGTGTGATAGGAGGCAAGTATTACTGGAAATACATTTTCAGTATAGGAAAATGTTAACTTTTAAAACACTTATCTCCTCTCACACTTTAGCAAGAATCCCACACTGACAAGATGGAGGGGTCAGTGAGGGCAAGATCCACACAGAAAGAATATCCATATAGAAGAGGTGTTTGAAAATGAGATGTAGTAATGGCACACTAGTGGGGTATGCTCTACTGGAATAGGTGTGCTCTTCATAGAGATAATGTGATAGCTAATTCCTAGGTGGTGAAGGCTGACTGGCCATAGAGGCAGAATCTGAACCCTGTTGTAAGAAAATAAGTTTGTCCATGCTCAAACCAGGTTGGCAAAGTCCTACATCTCATTGTTGGAATTTTTGGGCTATGGACCTAAACTGAGATCCAAGGCATAGTGGGCACAACCTGAAAAAGTGCAAAATGCAACACACCAAACTTAGAAATATTGGACTTATCATGTTTCACTCAACCCGAAGAAACAGACTACAAACAAAAATCCTAACTCCTCGACCTGAGAGGCAAGGTAACACTTCTTACTCTGGGAATGATGAGGAAAATATGGAACAAATTAAGTCCAACCAATAGTACAAGAATTGATATGCATAGTTATAAGGAATCAAAAAACCTCTTCTCTGAAATGAAAAGAATGAACAAAAAAGAAGGGCCATGCTCAACTCAATTGGTTAGAGAAGAATCATCTCTGAATCGATATTATGAAAAGGCTCCAATATATGCTGGTCCTGTTCCTACCATACACCTTGGAAAGCCATCAAAGGTACTGGCATGAGGGAACTTAGATTCATCTTATCCTTGAGTACAACAATAAGTTCAAGCATCACTCAGGAGGAAAAAAAAACTCTGGTAACCATTCCAGCAACTGGAAAATAGGAATGGTAAAGGCTCCCATGCTATACTAGGAGAAACAGGCAGGATAATCACTTTGGAGACTTCTGAGAAACAATGTTCCGGAAAAGGTGCAATAGTTGAAACCACATTCCATATTTTGAAAAGCAAACTGAACTGAATGTATTCAGCCTGGGGTTCAGAAGGAATGGGCAAAATCCCCTTAAGATTTACTCGAGACAGTTCATGAGTGGCAGTCCAGTAATGTATTTATCTGTGTGTTATGATTATTTACCATCCATAAAGTGGACAAGGTGGTCTTATGGAATGCCCAATTTCAATATAACTCATTGCTATCAAAAACATTTTTTCAATTTTAATCAGTCAGCTAGTAGATAGTGCAGATTTGAAAATAAGCATATCTGACTAGACAGCTCCCACAGGTCACCAATCATCCATCTTTTTCAGCATTACAAACAAATGGGAATAGAAAGCCTCTAGAAAGGAGTTAGTGTGCTCTATAGCCTTTCAGTGCAGAAAATTCTGGATGTCTTGTGCTTGATGACTGAATATAATACAATCCTTAAGTGTGGGAAAGACAACTAGTATGACAGATAATGGAGGAGACAGGAAATGAAGGGCTACTGCACTCACAAGAACCTGAATGACCAACAGATCAGTATAAAAAATCTCTCATATAAACACAAACCACCAAAGTTGACCCCACATAGGACTTGACCCCAAAGAATAATCAATCACCAGTGCCATTGTTGGTACTCCATTTGAGTTAAGAATGTATGCTGACAAGTGTGAAATCTCCTCTGTGTTCCAAAAAAATATGGAGCAGATGCCAAAGATTTGGAAACCCAAATGGAAGATGCAGAAAACCGTCCAGTAGAAGACTAGGAAAGGTAAGAGGCTAATTTTGAAAGAGAAAAGTGGAAACAAGCCACATCTACCAGAGGTTCCATGAAACCTAGAATACCTGCAAAAATCGAATGTCTGAGAAAAGAAACTTCTCTAAGATCTCTAAGGGCTAAAAAAGGAATTCAAATACCCTCAAACAAGTCATTCTCTCTAAAAGAGCTAAGCAATAAACTAACCAACAGACCAAAAGCTGATAAACGTATGAAAGTATAAATTAATAAGTAACTAGGATAATCTAAAAATGATTATGAGACCTTTCATAGGCCTCAGATGACAGTTGCAAAGGTGATAAAAATGCAAAATTTTTTGAAGAAACAGACAAATCTTGAAAAAATATGTAAGTTTAAGACAAATTGAGGTATCTGACTTAGAACCCAAACTAAAAGAAGAGGACATAACTTCTGAAAATCTAAATATGGGTCTTCCAAACAATAAAAAGTTCAGACATGTAAATCTGATAAATGAGAAAAACAAGGTATGGTAACATACTCTCTCAAGTGACTAGCAAATATTTGAGTATGCACAGCTATGCCTGATGAAGGTGGAAAGACTAGTTAATTAGCCAAATTACTTTCCCCCAACAAAGGAGGAAAAGAGTCATAAGCCACAAGACAAATTTTCAAGACATTACAAACCTGATGTACTAGGTACAAAAAAGGAGGAAGAGGTAGGAGCATGCATCTAAGGCTCATGACTAGTTCTCTGGGCAAAGAAAAGAAATGGAAAATATACTCATAAGTCCACCCCAATTGCAAACCCAGCCTCTAAGCTAACAGGAGAAGAAATATACTCCAGAAATGGCATATTAGAAGTTCTAGGAGACAAAGAGAATTCATATCCAAAAATCATCAGGTATTTTATTGGAAGCTAAATGATAAACTCGAAACCTAATAAAACAAATTAGAAAAAAATCCAAATCATAGGTATAACTAAAGTTGTAAAACACATGAGAAAAACTTGCTGCAAACACATCAAACCACTGACATAATGTTCTGTTGTCAAGAAAAGTGTATAGAAAGTAATAATGTGGAGGTTATATATGTTCCAGATTTGATAAGTGCATTCACACAGGTATAGAGAATCACAAGATTTAATTTGCTATGGGGAATATAGTGGGATATAAAGGGTAGAGCAAGCAAAGCAAGATTCATACCAATGCTTAGATGGACAGAAAAGAGAAACTTTCATCAGGGTAAAGCTAAAGTGTGATTTGGAAATATCTTTTACAAAGTTTTTGAAAGCAAGTTAAATACAATATATACACAAACCATAAAAACATTAAAACTTATTTTCACAATTTCAAGTTTGATCAATTCAGTAGTAAGCAAGCTTTGCACTGTAAATTAAGTTTTATTTTCTTTGACCTTTCTAGAAAAATGTGGCTTTTAGCTTCAAAATACTGTTCCTGATTATTTCTAAAATTCTTTTTGATATTTGAGCTCAATGTGAAATATCATGATTTTTTTCTCTTTAAATGAGTGCAAACCTTTTTCTTCTTTTTCTTTTTATGTTTTATTAATTTAATACTTACATCTGCACATAACAGCTTCACCTGACCATTTTCCATCCAGTCCACAGGTTCTGTGTGAAGTTTTACTAGTCATAAGATGCCCAGGTTCACAGAAATATTCAATGACAGAATGGACAGTGAATCCATCTCCTTCAACATATGACCCAGGTTTGATGTCTGGCTCTCCACAGTCAATTACTGTAGAGAAAAATATTTATAAGACTATACAATATTTATAGTTTTATATTTTTCATTACAGCAACAGTACAAAAAGTCAAAATAACACTTCAAACCCTCTGTCTTCCCATACTTATCAACATAATAATTAAAATAGTGAATACATTAAACTGTTTTTTGGCCTTATGAACACTATAAAAACTGGGAGCATGTTAATATTCCAAACTCTTTGACTTTATGCAAACCACACAAACAGCAAAAGAAAAACATACTATAAACATTTTTTAAACATGTACAAAACTGATGAGGGAGTTAAAATAATGTCTTAAAATCTACAAGTAATATGTTTTGTACATTTCTCTTGTCAATATTTGTAACATCTGTAAAGAAAATAGTCATCAAGATGCATCAAAAAATAAGTTCTTCCCAGACAAGTAAAATAAGAAAATAATATTCATTGTTATTCAAAGTATTTTTAACTTTTCCAAATTATATAAAGATACACAATATCTATGTTATACAATCTAAAGTATAAAATAACAATTAGTTACGGAATTTTAATTTTCACATGATAGAATGATCAGTACTTTAACACTTTATATTAAACAAGCACCAAAAGTATACGAAATTAATATGAATGAAATATTTTTCATTAAGTTAGAAAATTTGTGATTTCTTTCATTAAGAAGAATGAGTAAGAAGAACTTATTAGATGAATACCAATATAATAAATTACTTCTTAACACTAAAAATTAAAATAAGAAGTGTACAAGTCAACTCTTTAGCAATAAATAGGTCAAAATACACGCTGCTATCTTTTACAGAGTTATAGTTAAAATTTTATTAAACTACTATAAATTCAAGGTACACAAATAGTCCTGACATCAAAACATAGTTCTTAATTTTATATTTTTTAAAACTTTCTCAGTCTCCTCCAGCATGAGAACTGTGACTTTTACTCTCCAGGTTTTCCAAGCTCTCTAATTTAGTTAATACCTTTCTATGAAGCACAGAATTTAACATAAGTTACTTATTATATGTATTATTCAAAAAAATGTAACTTTCATAGTCTTCAATCTTATTTGTTTATAAAGCCTTAAACTAGAGTATTAAAACACATTTGTCATGTCTACCAACCACAAATTACCAATAGATTTCTCTGATCTTTTATTCTGTACCATTTATAACTAATTAAGAGCCAAAGTTTTAATCTATCAAATGATATACTATATTATGTTGTTTTCTGTACACAGAATTACTTATATCACCTCCAAGTCTACATTTCATTCTCACTGGAATCAAATTGGCAAGCTTAGTTTAATTTCTAAAGGCTCTTATCACAAAGTTAGAAAGCCAGAAAAATTGTTAGATATAGAACACTGTTTTTGCATGTTATTATTCTGTGTTCTTGGGTACATTATTTAATGAAATAAAAAATGATTTATTATAGTAGTACCATTAGTATAAAAAGTTAGCTTAAGTTTCATTGACAGCAGAAATGTTTTTTGGTTTTCATGTGTATTCTTTATTTATTATTATAAAGGTAAAAAGTGTAAACTTGGCAGGTTAGGTAAGGTTATACTAAGTAAGATAAATAAAAATAATGACAATAATAAAAATTCCTCATGAGATAACAAGTTAGCAGCTTGTACATTAGGTAATTTGATACAGTAATGTGCACTGCATGGTTCACTGAGTGATTTTTAGCTTGTTTGGAAGGATTATTAGTTAGACAAAGTTCAAAAAGTAATAAAATGATAAAAATTAAGTATAAACAGATGTGTACCATTACCAGCTTTAAGTTATTTAGAACAAACAATTGTAGTTCCCTATTACAATATGCATTCATTTCATAAAGAAAAAAGGGTAATTTATATTATTTCTTAATATTTTATTGTGGTTTTGATGTTAGTCAAATCTACAAACCCTGTAGAAAGTTACAATATAGATAATAAGAAGTAAAATATTAAGTTTTTCTGAAAGAAAAAAAGAGATTTTTGAGATTACACAAATGAATTTTCAAAATTTTCGTATATGGAAAAGTATTTTTATTTTAGCACAAAAATCACTTTGCACTTGGAGCAGTCAAAACTCTTACTCCATATACTGATGGACAAAGTTTCAGTAAAAACACATAATTAAAAAATTTTGGATTTTTGTCCACAAAAGACTTAATATTTATCAAATGCTTCCTAAGCTTTATAAATATACACTAAACACTTTTAGAGATATAGTATGTATACCACCATGATTACATAAAGGTTAAAATGTTTGTAAAGTACATGAGCCTGTTGTGATAGGGTTAAAAACAATTTTGTATTTTCTTTTTTCTTACATTTGCAAATTGGATTTTGTCCACTCCACATTTTTGTGTCAAGACATGTCCTCTCTTCATCTCCAACAAGACTGAAGTTCATGTGGCAGGAATATTTAATTTTGCTCAAGTAGGTGGTAGTTTTATTTATTAGTTCAAAGTTCCCGTGGGCTACTAATTCAGGTTTTCCACAGTCGATAACTGAATGAAGATTAAGAAATTATAAGTTTTCATAATTCAGTAATTGAACATTTAAGTACTCATGAAAGAAAACTTCCTCAATCACATCTATAGTATGTTAGTATGAATATTTTAGTGTTTTGAGGTGAACTTCTGCTTGTTATAACTTTATTAATGAAACTGAGAAAATTAAGAGGTAGACCAACTTTGAAACAAAGGTGTATACAAGTTCCATTAGCTAGTGTTTATAAGCTATAAAAACTTATCAACAAACAAAAGCAATAAAGCAGGCTTAAAATGATGATAAATTCACAACCGTCATGCTTTTACTTATGTGTGCATGAGCAGGATTCTTTACAATAGGTGTCTGTGATATGTTGGAAATACATTTCAACAATAAACAGACAGTGCACAATCCACTTGTTTTAAAATAAGATATTCAAAACAAGTGAAACATACATAAAATTGTTCATTACAAAGTTGAATCCATAACTCTGATTAATTCACTTTTATGTTAAAAATCCACACAGACTGGTTCAGTTACTTTACAACCAAACTGATGAGTCAAATTATTCTCTTTTACTCTGTCGGTACAATAAAATATGTGATTTTCACCCTTTTAAAGTTGTCACTATACACTCTTTATGCCTAAATGTAAAAAACACAGTCTAGATCTGTTTGGATATAACTCTCACAAGTTTTGTTTCATTCTCACTTTCACTAACTTGCACTAATCACAGATTACCTACATACATATTGCCTAACAAAGACCTAGAACCTTCTATGCTATAAAAGACATTATGATACTTAAAGCAACAAAACAAATTCTGGACATTCAAGGAACATGACATCAATTCATAACAACTGAACTACACAACAGTTATGTTAGCAAATTTGCCACAACTTACTTTAACACTCACAAATTATAAGCTGCATAATTCTCTTCTATTAAACTTAAAATTAACAGCCATGTTTATCTAACAACAATTATAAAACAAATTTATTGTGTTTCTCAATAAAATCTGAAATACATCAGATTGATTCTAAAAGAAATCAAAAGATATTTCACTCCAACATCTAATATACATTAGAAAGTAAATCTCCAATTTAGAGCTACATCATTCCCCCGTAATTTCACATAAAAGCTTTTGTTGTGCTTGACTTCAAGCAAAAAAACTTTCTTTTACTACATGAATCTTGACATGTCTTCAAATCAATCAGCCACAGTACAGTGAGGTATGTTATCTAATATAGAACACTTAATTAGTCTCAGCAGAATTTGATAAAAATAATATATTTACATAATAAATTGATATAAACACATGTATAATGACATGACATTTACCAAATTGGAGCAACAATGCCATAGATGTAAAACATCTTGAAGATTAAAACATGTTTTTGTTTTTCAGTGGAAGTCTTAGTTTAGTTTTGTATGATAAATACACAAGGTACACTAAAATTCTTTGCTAATGTTTTGAAAAAAACATCAACATAAGAATGTATAAACCATGTGTAGTATGTTTAACTATACAAATATGCATGTTTAGCATTAAGAGAATTTATAAAAATGTGTAAATTGTTATTAATAGTACAAATCTGTGGCATCTTTGTCAATATAAGAATCCATAAAAAAAATTGTGTACATGTTTATCATTAATTATATGTGTAAAAACTGTTAACATGCTAACCAATATAACAATACAAACAAAAGCTAATTTATAAAGTATTCTAATTAGAAAAAAATAAATAAGAAAACTTGCTTTTTGAAAAAGAACTGCTTAGTTGAAAATCTAATAATTTTTCTTGTTTGGCCTAAAAAGCAATAATACATGCTAGATGAGTTCTACTTTGAAAATAGAAATAACTTTAACTGAACTGCATGTAGCAAAAGCTTTATTAACAAATAGTTACAGGCACATAAATTTCTCTAAATACATTACTTTTACCTGTACTCTTTATTTGACACTTTGATCACAAAAGTTGCCAAACAAGAAAAATACACTCAATTTACTAACTTGTTCCAAACATGTTACTTATCTCTAGTTAGAATAGCTTGTGTATACTTCAATCATTCACATTTAAAACATTTAGCATTGCTAATGGCTACAGTTATATATTGACAAATAATATACAAAGTACAGCAGGTGTGGTAGAACAGGGCAGACAAGTCCTCAAATTGAATATGACCAGATTCTTAGTGTTGTTTGACTGTAATTCAAAACATATTCTAGTAAGGAAACAAGCACTACAGCATCATCAATAATAATCCACTCTCACAGAATTAATGTTGGTTCAGAGTTTGCTCACAAACAAAATAATCAGTATAAGAATGTATAATACGTGATGTATTTAACAAACAAATTTGCTTATTTAAAACATCTGTTATATGGATACCATTAAGATAATGTACAAGAAATGTGTATCATGTTTTCCAACACAAAAATGCATGAAAACATTGCTGTATATTTACCAATACAATGATGTATATAAATTGTGAATATAATACAAAGAGGTATAAAAACTTTACTGCGCATTTACCACTAAATATATATATAAAAATGTTTACCAACAGAAAAACACCAAAAAGCATAACACTAGTTGCATTTATAGTGGTCGGCCTTTTAAGACACACATCAAATTCTGATATAAAGATCATATAAAAATTAACAAAAGGAAATTAGAATTAGTTAAACCTTTGCACTTCTTTTTAGAAAAACATTCAAGGCTAACTCACAATGTTTTTTAAATACATAATACATGAGCTCTGGCTTACTTTTCAATGTTACCAAAACTGTCTATTCTGTTAAAAAAATCATATAATAACAAAAATAAAATAAGAATTAGTTAAGCATTTTAACCTGTTTTTTTTTAAATCGTCCAAGACTCATTCACGATATGTTTTTAAAATAAATGATCCATTCTGAATTTATACAGTAATGTGACATTATTAAAGATAATGTTCTATATTATAAACAATTAGCTATTACCTCCATGTGTGATTTATATATATATGTATGATTTCTGGTTACTTAATAATTCCTAATTTAATTGTACCACTGTGATAATTATCAGGCATGAAGATTAAATTATAACTTGAGAAAAATGATTTTCAGTGTGTTTGTATGTTAATATAGACAACTCTGGTGCTTTAAAATATGGCAACTACTAACTTCAAACTTACATTTACACTGAGGAGCACTGTCAGTCCATTTGCCACCAAGTTCACATTTTCTAACCTGATTACCAACAAGTTTGTAGCTTTTCTCACAACTATATTTTGCTTGGCTTCCAGCTGTCTGACCTGTGACCTCCAAAAAACCATTAGGTGATGCTTCTAGTTCTGGACACTGGTTAACTGTTGAAAATACAAGATTCTGAGATTTCTAAAAAAAATCATTTAATATAATAATGTTAAAACCTTGTTACATTATTTAAAATCCAACTTAATTTTACTAATGCTAGTATATCCAAATTTTAAGCCAACACATAAATAAAAACTGGATATTTTATTTATACATTTACTGTTAATTTATGTTCAACAGCTACCTTCAGTCCTTTTAACACTTTGTGGTGCAGTGCATGAGACCAGGAAAAGAAACCAAGGTACTATCCTAAATCAAATTAAGTTACAGCAGATATTTCATGTATAGAGAAAAAAACTGAAATCTTTATTGACAAGAATGGAATTTTGAGTTATTGATGTTACTACTTGAAATAGGACTGAAGAGGAGTAATGCATTTTAAAATGTCAGCCAAATATGAATTTTTAATGCAACCTTGGCAGTCTTAAAATAAGTTATTGCATTTCAGCCTTTAGGTTAAAAAAATCCTAAATAGGTTCTAAGCCTTAAATCCTAAGAATTTCAGCAGAGGTTAAATACTGATTATAAGATAATTCATACTAAAATTATCTATTGATAATTCTATCTACTTCTACTGTAGTATGCATTAATAAAAAATGTTATACCTTTCTGATAATTAAGCTACACATTAAATAAATACTTACATAAACATTTTGCTTCTTCTCCATCCCAGCTGCCATCACTAGAGCATGTTCGAACTTTTATCCCAACTAGTGTGTAGTTTTGATCACAAATATAATGTGCAGTAGCATTGAAATTTGTTCGAGCTTCTGGATATTCAACTTTTCCATGTTCAATACTTGATAAACTGCCACAGTCCACATCTAGAAGTTAATTATGCAAGTTAAATGAAAATAATAATGCAGATAAACCATCTAACTGTAAATTCTATGATTCAAAATTTAATGAAAATAGCCAATACAAAACACTATTTGTCCACAAAAAAAGTTGTCCTAAGTGTACCTTTTCTTTCAAAGTCATTAATGTAAAGTCTGTCTTTAAAATGGCTTTCAAAATAACTTTATTTTGCCATTATTCAGTAGTAAGGAAAGTAATTCCCAAAAGTAAGTACACCAAGTGTAGCAGCAGATGCTTGACTGGGTGATGCAACAAAAGCATTCAATAGCCATAATCAATACATACTTACAAAAGCATTCAGTAACCATGATCAATAGATACTTTCCTTTCTCTCACAACTTTTACAACACATACTAATATAAGCACTAGTATCATGCTGAAGCAATTAATTCAATCTCCATACACTTCCTTTTACTTACAGATAAATACTTGTTCTTGAAAGCATCCACATCAGTAGTGAATGAAAAATAATGATAATTAAAAAATAATAAAATGCTTTCATCTCCTTCATTTGGACACTCTCATTCCCAGAGTTCATCTTGCATAGTTCAGCTCTGAAACTAGTGTTTCTGGCTATTTCTCACACACTGTCATCCTTCAACTCAAACACACTCTGGAATCCTATGTAATCTATGTGGTAACATATAATATTATAGCAATATCCTGCACTGTATTATACTTCCTTATACAAGGTGCTTACCTTTAAACAAAAACTTTGTCTAGTTGAATGATAATGGTTAACAGTTAAAGTGTCTTAGGTTGATGAATACACAAAAATGCATGAAATTCATCCAAAAATGCTTGAATTAAAAACAAAAAACAACCAAAATCATGCTTTAACTCAAACAGCAGAGACAATGTCTTACAAACACTTGATCACACTGAAATCAGAGCTAAGCTGAATTCAATTTTACATTACATGGATAAAGTGATAGAATGTAAATGATGCCAAGTAAATTTATTTTCTTATATTTATGAGATATCATTTACTATTTGATCACAGCAAACTTCTAGCTTTTCTTCTTTTCCACTCAACATTTTTGGATATATGTGTACATATATATATATATATATAATTACATCATGTCCTAACTTTAAATAAAATTATTACAGGTAATCTTGCATTTAACAGCTATAGATACTCAACAAAATTAATGAAAATTATAATCAAGAAATGTTTGATTTACAAATAAACCATTGAAACAAACCAAAAACTTTGTTTCACTAAAGTACAAGAATATTTAAATAATGCATACATGTTAGCTTTCATTATGGAGACAAGAAATTACTTCATCTAATTTTTTTGAAAATGTTTTACTATTCTAAATAAATATAACAAGACTGTCTGTTGTATGTTCATATAACTACTTTGCAGAGTGTGAATGGAATCCTAATCAAATTTCATATGAAGGTTCATATGGTCCATGGGGAGATATATATAAATTTTCAGTTTTGCATTTTGCAGTTTTTACTGGCATTTTTATGTTTTTTACCACAACCTTACCTCCTCTGGATGGATCTTCATCATATCTGGTTGGATTCGTGAGGAGATAAGAAAAAATATTTAGTTTTCCATTTTGCAGTTTTATAGGTGTTTTTGAGTTTATAATTACCTAACCTCCTGTGAATGGATCTTCATCAAATTTGGCATGAAGATTTATTAGGTCCATACAAAGATACAAGCAAATTCGCAGTTTCGTATGTTATGTTTTGGAGCTGTTTTAGAATTCCATAGAAGTGAACTAACTTTTTATGTCTTAAGATAACCTTTCATTGATCACAAATTTACAAAGCTTCCATTAGAGGATAGGTACTCCAGCTTGTTATGAAATAATAACAAAATTTTATTCAAATACACATTTTAATTTAAAACCTGAAATTTAAGTAAAATATTTCAAGCATCCATTGTTCAACAAAACCTAATGTAACAATAAGAAATTTTCACTGAAATGGTCAAAGAAAATCAAAATCAATTAAAAATAGTTACATATTCAACTAATACATCCTTCAGAAGTTAGCATTTTTCTTACATGAAGATGTAATTCTGATAAAATACAAAAGTAAATCAAGCTAAAACAATGTTCAAAAGAGATATCAAAAACTTACATAAATAAAAATGACAATGGCTCATAAAAAGTTAAAAACACGATTAAGTTGGACAGTGTCATTATCACCAATTATACTGCCCAACATCAGGGTTAAACCTGTAGAAAATATATATCTAAAATGGTTGAAAAAATGTTCAGCAAAAAGAAGATGATACTTCCAATCCTGAGTATCTGCTTTCTAGGATAAGTCAAAGAAAGGTCATGAGTGGGTATGATAATAAGCCATGATGAGATGGGCTGATCAATGGAGCAACAACAATCAAAGACAGACCTAATTCAGCCACCTCCACCTTTAAACAAAGGCCAGATGGGATGTTGTGGTAAGGATTGAAATTTAGTAGCATGCTGCAAAGAAACTTGCAAACTGGGGATATTAAAAAGAAACTTGTGGGATGCATGCAAACTTTTGACTGAAAAAGTGCAGAAAGCACCCATGCATAGCCAAAGCCCCAGATGGTGAATTGGATCCAGCATCTTAAAGGCTGAGGTGCCAGCAGAAAAAAAGACCAAAGACTTATAGTCTTAAGCATAGAACACTGATTCACTCCCCAAGAGGTAGAAGAGAGGACACAGAGGATGTTTTATGATCTAGTACGTTTGATTCATAATTTCTTTATGTGAGGAATGAAAGTAAACTTATGATAAAATATAAGCTCCAAGAACTTTGCCTCAAGGACCACAAGATGATCAACACCACTGAGATGGGGCTCAGGATCAGGGTGAAAAGCCAGTTGGTGGCAAAAGTGCAAGGAAATGGTTTTGGAAAAAGAAAAGAAGCTGCTTCTGTATAAATCTCACGTTCAAGAGATCTTCAACAATTGAAGTAGATTTCAGTGACTGGATGTTTACAGGTAACTGTTTTGCATCTCAGAGCCAAAGAAGATGGATCCAAGCAAGTATCAGAAGCCCAACCTGAAGAAGATAGTTCTCGGTTGTCACTAGAAGTAACAGAGGGGATAGAGATAGTGGTAGATGTTGATTTATTAAATTGTTTATCAATAAAGGATAAATGATTCTTCATGCAGTGAGAAAATGACTCCTGCAGAGACAATGGAAGGCCCATCTATCTGCACACACACTGTAGCAGTGGAGCATAGTGCAGTGGCACATGTATGAGATGCACCAGGAGACAATAACTCCAGAGCCTCAGGGTATGTAACGTTACAGTTTCCAAGTGCTGTACCTCTTTCTCCTCCACCAAGATAGGATAAAAACAAAAGGGATGAAAATCATTATAATGAGGATCCAGTTGATACCTGTAGGGATCATGGTCTTAGCATCCACAACAAGATGCCTTTGACTGACCAAACCATTGACACTGAAAACACTGGACAGGGTTAGGAATATATAAACATACCTTGTAATGAAGATAGGTTGCCTTGACAAAAGCAGACAAACATGGAGATGTAAGAGCCAAAACCATCTTGGCAAGGAGAAACCAGCAAGAATTTTTCTCAAATCCCTGTCAAAAATAACTCCTCATAAGGAATTCAAAGTAGAATATGAAGTAACCTCAATGGCTATATCCCTTAAGGCCTTTGAATTTAAGAGTCCAATGTATTTTGGTGTAGATGTTTCCACTAATATGTCTCCAAAACATAGCTTCTTAACTGACTCTGGAGAGCCAGCAGACTCCTCTAATCCACTCTGAATAAAGAAAGAAGACATTTGTCCTTAAGGTTTTTCTGATAAAAAATGAAAAACAAAAAACGAGATAGAAAATCAAGAAGGGTTGATAACTGCTGATCAGAGTCTTCAAAACATGGTCATTTACCAATGAGCTATTTTTTTCAATATTTTATTTTTGGAGGATTTGGGGAACCATAATAAAAGTTCAGTGCCCCCTTACTCTACCTTCCGTTGACTCCTGTGAGGGAATGCACTACACTGCAAACCAAGCACACTGCAGAAATGTAATTCTACAGAGAATAAAATTATAAGTAGGCTCCCATTAGAACCATGGTCCCTGTGGCTAAGCCCTGCTAGCCTCTACTTGAATATGCTACTCTAAATGATAGTTTTAATCCTTTTAATCCAAAAAAATATCCAAAACATGTAAGCACTATACCCAAACATCAGCATCAGACACAATGTTCACAGCATCAGACACAATGTTCACAGCATCCATTGAGAATACCTAACAGTGATGCACATTTGACCCAAGCCCAAAAGGACCACTTCACTGACCCTGCAGAGCCACCCCAAGGCCAGGAATTCAAGGCCAAAGTGATATACTGCAGTGCCCCAAACACCACTCAACCACCAGGATCCTCTCCTCCTATTCACAGGTTACCATGCACTGCAAACATATAGGTGAATGTTCAAATCTTAGAGAAGGCAAACTAAAAGTACTGAACCTTCTCTGGGGCATTCCATTACCTTAAAGAGAAATTCATGGCATGAAAGATCCGTGGTAAGGACCCTATAGTAACATACCTGTGTTGCAAGAATAAGTGTAATAATGACATGGCCATCCAAATACTTGCATGCAAGAGGTCAGAGAGCCAATATATGAAACATGGTTGGAGAACATTCAGATCATATCATATGATGATACACTAATGCATAGGAATAAGAAGCATGCAAATCCCAAAATGAAACTGGTAATTGTTCTTTATACTGATTAGTATGGACCCTTATATCTGAAGAGGGTGGGAAAAACAAGGTAATCTGAAGAAGAAACAGCAGGCAAGAGGCAAAAAGAGGAGTCATAAGACATGGAAAAAAAAATGCTGCATACCTGGGACATCATGTTAAGAAAGCAAGAGGTCTAGATACATCCACAGACAAAACACATTATCCAAATCTCATCATCCTGACCTGATTCTCCAGGAAATAGTATATCTGGTATTGGTAAGGAAATGCAGCAAGTTACATGATGGGCCCCAACTCACCTTAAACTAAGATAAAACCTCCTCAGCAGAAAGAATGTAGCCTGAAACCTGAGCAACTTGAGATTTTGTGGCAATAGTAACTACAGTAACAGTTGTTACAATGTGAAATTGTGAATTTATAATTCAAACTGAGAGTGGAGATTTTCAAATCAACCTATGGTACAAAGTTCAAATATAGAATAAAAATTAACAACCAGGAAACAACAAAAATAGCTGTTCTACAAAAAATTGAAGTAAACATCAGCAAAAATTAGACATCTCTGCACTCTAGTGGCCAAATCAAGAAATGAATATTGGGTTCTACAGTATAGAGGGAGTCAACTTTATCAGAATGATTTGGTGCCCTCCTATTGGTGGAGGGGTATCACATGCTTATCTGCAAGATCAAGTGCAGCTGTACCACACATAAACATGTGGGGGTAGGTGGGACATCACACTGAAAAGTGTGTGAAATCTGCACATATAGAAGACAGTACTGAATTACAAAAGTTACTATTTGAGAGAAAGTAAGGTATTGTATTGAATAACATTGAGGTCTCAGTCAGGCACAGGAGCAGGAAAGTGGATCAATGAAAAAGGAAGGAGTAGAACAAGGTGGAAAGAACTGTAGAAAAAACACCCTTTGGTATATATAAAGATGAAAAGTTATTTAGAAGGCCAAAGAATAACTGGCAATGATTTAAACAGCTAATCCACAGTCAAACAGCTAGACAAAGAATGAAGAGAGATGGTTCGCAGTCAGATGGTCAAGAGGAAGGTGATGATATGTGGAACAATAACAAAAAAATACCACTTTTGATGGAAGTGGAAGAACAACTGAAACAAGAAAGAAAAATAATTACATGAGTGTCAACTCTGGTTCTATATGTGAAGGATTTGGCAAATCCCAAATGTGAAGTAGGAAGGACAAGACCCCTTACCTCTTTCAACAGGAACTCAGACCCTGTGATTGACCTTGTAACCATTTTGTGCTTATTATAGTTTTCATGCTATAGCGTTTAAATTAGTAAGCACTTATTATTGAAATTTGGTAAATCATGAGAAAACATTACACAAACTTCATATGCAAAATATCAGATTTTTTAGTTAGTTTCAAAGTTTGTTAAGCAAAGTTTTTCTCATGCCTTTTTTGTTTTGCATGTTGGATTTACAACATGTAAAGTATTTTACATTTTAAGATTAAAAATACTTTTGTGCATCAAAACATTTTCAAATTTAACATGTGAAATCACTAGAGCATCCAGTTTTAAAAAAATGTTGTATTTTATATGTTATTTTCACTAACAACTCTTTGTACAGGTTCAGTTGATTTGACCAATCTCATTATAAAATATAAAGAAATAAATGTAAATTATGCCTTTTTCATTCTAGAATGACTAGAAATTATAACATGAAAACACAAATGCTTAGACTAAATAGCTTAAATCTTACAACATTATGCATTTATATATATTTATTACTTTTATTATATTGACCTTTCAACCATGCCTGGCTAACAATACAAAAGTTACAATGATGCAGCACATGTGCACTGATAATATCATATCCAATAATATTAAATTTACCT
Organism: Carcinoscorpius rotundicauda; assembly: GCA_011833715.1. Classification (NCBI taxonomy): domain Eukaryota; kingdom Metazoa; phylum Arthropoda; class Merostomata; order Xiphosura; family Limulidae; genus Carcinoscorpius; species Carcinoscorpius rotundicauda. The sequence goes on along the minus strand of CM022394.1, from coordinate 54,127,661 downwards.
TTATTCTTCAAAAAGTGACCTATCTTGGCTGTGTTTTATTGAACTGGTATTTTGTAAAATACAGTCACATTTCAATTATTATATACTATATAGATATATATTTAGATTATTTGTATTTCCAAATAAGTTCTTAACTTTATTTTTCTTAAAACATATAAGAGGTTCCAAAATAGTTTTATTATAATGTATTCAATTCTTTTTGCATTTGTTAGTATTTTGATTATATATGTTTGTTTTCTTGGTTGTTTGGAATTTAGAACAAAGCTACACAATGAACTCTCTCTGCTCTGCCCCCATGGGTATCAAACCCCAGTTTCTAGCAGTGTGAGTCTGCAGACATGCCACTGTGCCACCGGGGGACCAGTAAAAAAAGAAGTAGAGAAAACAATTATCTTTTCTAGTTACAACCTTTGAACTCAATTGCTGTTTGTCATACTTTGCTAAGCCTCAAGAAATTTTGCACTTGAAAAATTTGAACCAAAAAAAAATTTTTTTCGGTTTTATACATATACTTGAGAACAAAAAATCATAAATCAGTATATCTGTAACACAGATATCCATTTTAGTTTATCACGTGTAGTATCTAAGCTGTATTTGGGTCTACAAATCATGAAATTTCAATGAGGTTAAAGATTATTCAATTTATCAGCATGAAGGTTTATCTCCAAAGAAAGAGAGAACCTTGTTGTATTTGGAAATGGCTGAGAAAAACCACTAGAGCAACATTCTGAGTTTTTCATTGCTTATTCGTATCATATGTAGAAAACGAAAATGTAAGTGTATATAAGGTACCATTTCCAAAAATAGAAAGAGGTGAACTGGGCTACTGTGTTTCATTTTGTAGTGAGCAAATAGCAAACAGAAAAGAGGTTCTTATTTTATATTTTAGCTTTTCAATATCATTAATTTCAGTTCCTAATTCATACAAAACTATAGCCTTTGTATTCTGACCTCAAAAACATGTAATTTGAACTGGTGTTACATTCAATTTACCTCATGACATACAAAAATCAATATTGAAGTATGTTTTTAATATTTGCTTTTAAATTAAGAAATTAAATAATGTATAATATGAAAATTTGAATTATAATCTTTGGTTTGCTGCCAAACTTTATGATATAAATTCATAAAATAGTAGTTTCAAAAGAACTTTCTAATGGTATTGGATCATTTCAGCTGCCAAGATAGATCCTCAAATAGAGAGAAGAGAACAAGTGAATAATAGAGGCTAAAGCTTCACAAGAGTGGTTCCATTGGTCACACAAGAGCCATTTATGATTTCTCCAAGCCCGTTCCCTTGTCTGTGGTTTCGCTAGATTGTAGATAGGTACAGTGGGAATCTCGTTAAAGGAACAATTGGTTCCAGCAAAGACAAGGACACCAAAAGTGATAGAACCTTTTATGCAGTATGAGTAGGGTAGACTAGAATCCTGGTGACCAGTAGTCTCATATTTCATAAGTAGATGTAAAAAAGTTGATATAGATTAGAAAGGAGTTGATAAGCAGTCCCAAGTGAGTAAATTATTGTGTGGAAGAGAAGAAAGATTTGAAAGTGCTGACAAACCATCTTCTTTAAATGTTGTAGAAAGATGAGATCAAACGAAGGAGGAAAGAAAATGAGATGAAGGCTGAAAAGGGGAGGAATTGGAGTGAAAGTCTGGAAAAAAAATTAAATTAACCCACAAACAGATGGGAAATGGAAATAAAAAAAATTGAAAATGGAGGAATTAGGTCAAGGTAGAGAGGTGGAAGGTAGGGTTTGTGATAGTTTGTAAACTAAGGATGAAGTGAGAATTGAGACTGAACTGGCTCCACAAAAATCTCATAAAAAGGAAAAAGGAGGCCAAAATTGGTAAAACAAAAATATCCCTACCCAGTAATTTCCAGCAAATTAAGCCAAGTGGACAGAGAAAGGGCAAAAACAGTAGAATGCATCACAATGGTGAAGAAAAGTGAAAAAAAATTGACTGAAAAGTCCTTTAGGGCACAATTGAAAACTTCAGACATGAGATGTGGAGAAAAGAGGTTATAAAGTATAACAAAAAGGATCAAGCAAAGTTGGAAGTACTGGACAATGCAGGGCAACATTGACATAAAAAAGTTTGCGTATCAAACAGGTAAAGAATAAAACAGGTAAAGGGAAAGAATAGTATATACCTGTGATATTAAGATCTGATAATGTAAGAAAGTTTCAGGATTCTCTTCGATAGGGAGAGAAGTTCCTGAAAAGTAGCTAGGAGGAAGAAACAAGTGATGAAGTTCATTATCTTCAATGTCCCCTCAAACTAAAGGAAAGGAACTCCTGAAAATGAGATTAAAGCTGATGGTCCTAAGTATGTAAGGAAACACAATACCTAAGCACAATAGCCATCATGTCATTATCACTCAGAAACTACAGTTGATACATAACTTGTGTGAGGAAATTATCCATCCATACTAGTAAATATATTAAACAAACTAGTGAGTTTATAGATTGTAGAAAAAAAGAAAGGAATAATAAGTTCCTTAAACCTCACTAACCTCATTAAATTCAAAAATAAAAACATATCTGGTGTGTTCAGTGCCAAGTAAAAGATCAAAAGATTCACAGATGCAAAAATATACAGGTAATTAGTATGCAAGGAGTATGGCTTTTGCTGCATAATGATATCACTAAGCAGTAGTATAATTCAGAATAAATTCTTACAACATTAGTGTGGAGTTCAATAAAGGCAAATATGTGGGGAAGATAAATTAACTGTGTGGAGAGGTATGTGGTATCATCTCAGAATTACATTATACCACTACTGGTTATAGTTTACCTAATGGCAACATTATCCCATATGCTTCTTAAACTACACTTTCGACTGAGTAAAAATAATAATACAGAATTATTTCATTTCTTTCCATATGTACAAAAGAGTATCATAAAATAATGCTGAATTATCCACAAAACTTGATGTATCCAATGCATGAAAGAATGCAGCTTATTACATTATTACAGAGATAAACATACATAGAAGATGAACAAAATGATTATGCACATTCCTGTTTGTTCTTTTTTTCTCAATTTTCTAACCTCAATAATGACTTACATTATTAAATTAAATTACCTAACTGCTAGTTAAAGGGAAAACTTACATTTACATGATGGTGCTGACCCTGTCCAGAATCCATCTGAAGCACATGTTCTTGTTTTGTTGCCAACAAGCATGTTTCCAGTTGGACATGCGTAGGTGACTTTCTGGCCTACCATGAAATTCTCTTCCAGAACTGTAGCATTCTCTTTTCTATCAGGAGTGCCACAGTTTGATGGACCTACAGAGAATAAGCTCTTCAGCGTTAGATATTTCAATCACCTCTAAACATTAAACTATAACATAACTCCACATGAAATTTACAATTTCATCATCTTACCTATTGATCCTAGTATTTACAAATGTAAGAAATAAATAATTGTCTTAAGAACGACATTATCAATGCTTATATCATGCTTAAAACTCTCAAAACACAGTGTCTTAAATATCAAGCAGTATTATCATTCTAAAAGCATCCTTGTCTAAACTGTTAGTATATTTTTAAGAATGGTGTGTAATACTCTTAACAGTCTGCAATTTCTCTTAGTTACAGAGTTAGTATGAATTATTGGCTTAAATTAATTTAATTTTAGAGCTTTCAAAGGAGCAAAATAGCTAAAATTTATTTGAGTTTCACATGTATGTACATTACAGGGAAATAGTCAACTTAATTACCTAATATAAATACTTGTTGTGATACCATTATGTAAATCATTCATATAAACAAGAATATTGATTATATTTCAGAAATCATTTGATCATCTTAAAAGATATATCTATTCATGATAAGTGTTTGTATAAGGTCTGTTAACTTATTTTCATCAACAACCTTTTCAGTGTATTTTGTTACTGATTGAATTGTATAAATCTCTATCTTATGTAATAATGCAAGACCCATTGAAAAGATGCTACAATGAAAAGTTCCTATTTTCTGTTGAAAACATAAAATAAAACACAGAGGAAGAAAATACTCAATGACAGAAAAAAATATGAAGCTTGAAATTGAAAACAGACATAGGCAAAAAACCTACAATAAATTAGATATTCAATCACAAAAACAGAAAACAAACAATTTAAAAAAAGAATATGCAGAATATAAAGGTTTCATATAAGGATTTATTTGATTTTAAACAAACAGCACTGTTAAAAAAATATGCACCCATCCACAGAAACTTAATACTCTTTGGTTAAAATAATCCAATAATTAGTGTATGTTAGGACTAAAAAATTAGTAAAAGACTTTTTGAGTGATAAAAATAATAGTTGTTGTATTTTCTATGAACAAATGGGCACACAATGTTATAAAATCGAACTTCCCTGATAACACTGCAACATTATCAATTACATTAAAATCAATATTATACTTATTTTGTCCTAACTAATATCAAAATTACATAATAACACTCAATTTATTTTAGTAAGTCCTTATGATAATGGCCTGGCATGGCCAGGTGGTTAAGATGCTCGACTCATAACCCAAAGGTTACGGGTACGAATCCCCATCACACAAAACATGCTTGCCCTTTCAGCTGTAGGGCATTATAATGTAACAGTCAATCCTACTATTCATTGGCAAAATAGTAGTCCAAGAGTTGGTGGTGGGTGGTGATGACTAGCTGCCTTCCCTCTAGTCTTACACTGCTAAATAAGGGACAGCTAGTACAGATAGTCCTCATGTGCAAGTTTTAAAAAAAACAAAAAAACCTTATGATAATGAGAAGTCCTTTCATTGGGCTTACACAAAAACTTAAGATTTATAGCCAAAAAAGGTTTTCATCACAATTTACTTTGGATTATTTTCATGAAGAATTTCTAACACCTTAAATATCAATAGGAAATAAGTGTTAGGATTTGGTGAACATAAAATTTCCAATTAAAAGTAAATTAATACCTTATTCAGTTTTCTGTCAACAAAATATAGTTTAAAAAAATAGTGGTGGATTTTAGGTTGTGTGGGTCCAGGGGCAAATAATTTTTGTGGGCCCTGCATACCATGTAATTCTACAATGAATAAAATTGTAAGTGGGCTTCCATTATGACCGTGGGGCCTGTGGCTAAGACATTCCCATAGCATCTACCTAAATATCTCACTGTAAATGATAATTTTTATCACAAAGAACATCCAAAACTTGTAGCACACATACAGCAAATTTTAGCCAGGTGTATATTAGGATCTGAATTTTCATTTAAATAAGTTTCATCTGTTTAATAATTTAAACAAGAGCAGTTAAAGAGATTGTATTCCCTTTTTCCCAACTCTCCTTTTTATGCTCATGAAATCTGGTATGAATCTGATCATGCTTTAAAGAGTTATTAAATAAAAACTGCAAAAAAGCCCTATCTCTCCATTATAAAAAAAATGCTTCAAAGTGATCCACAATTTAGATCCAGACCAAATTTGAAAAGGACTGTCCCATACTGACCTTCCACTCTATGTGGAAGTTTCCTGTACATTGGTCTATTATTTTGCAAAATATTCACATGGAAACATAGACACACATACATACACAGACCCAATTGCAAATACCCTCACAGAATAAGGGTAATAACCTCACTCACAAATAAATATTATCTAGGCTCCACTATATAAGTGAGGTTATAATCTATAATAACCAATCCATCTGCCAAACTATGTAAATATCAAACTGTAAATGACAAAATTGCACAGCAGCATTATAACTGAAGCATATAGAGAAAAAAACAATAAACAGTTTTTCACAACAGTTTAACTTTAGAAAGACAGTTATTAGCTTGTCACAGATTATAATACGAATATATCAACAATACAATTTTATTATGACAGTGCATTATACACCATAATCCAAACTCATGGCAAGCATTACAACAACATAAGTGATCTAAATAAATATACAGTTAATGTACATTTTAATGATCTAAGTATACATGCAGTTACCTTTACATTTCAGTTAAACAACAGAAATATGAAATTTAATATAAAAATAAACTTATTATGACAGAAGGGTACCACCAACCAATAAATAAAACATATAGTATAACAATAATAATAATACAAAAATGCTGATAATTGATTAGACATGTCAATCATTTCAATAAATCATTTTACAGTACACTTTAGACAAATCACCTCCTACTTATCATTTCTAGTCCTTAACGGACCCTTTATTTTGAATCTTCAAAACTAATAAATAGGCTTCAACATAAGCATTGGTAGTCATAATTTGAATTCAAAGTCAGTACAACATTTTGATATTGCTTTTAAGTAATTTTAGTAATCATGAATAACAAAACGAGCCAACATTTTCTGTTCATCATATCTCTAACTAACTGCTAGTACCAACTCACTTCTAAAAAATAAGCCTTGCATTATGTTTCATCACATAAACCTTAAGATTAAGCTTTGCTTAACCTAGCAAATTAAAAAACACTCAACAGAGTTTATACTGTATCAAAAATTGTAAAAAATCTGGGGCACAAATCATAGTATACTGTGGCATTAAATTTACTGCCTTGCATTGTATTACTTGCTTTGGATTAACATTTACTATTTGTTGTATACTTCACAGGTAGTCTGCATTTAACCTTTTACATTATACTAAATAAATTAATAATATTTTGTGACAAAGCAGAGTCAGATTAACACTAATAATGAATATTGTGCTACTTTTTCATCTAAAAGTAATTTCAATGCCTAGAAAATACATTTATATGTAACACTATGCTTATAGGGCTTATTGGGCCAATACGGTAATTTTTCAAATTTTTCATTCTCATAATTCTGAGGCTCTAAAGTTAGCTTGAGGTTGTAGTAAAAGAAAGGAAAAAAACTTTTTTCACTGACCAGAGAGACTTTCTTTGGACCCTGAATAGTTTTAGACAGTTCTCAAGATGTTTATGAGATTTAATTCACTTCATTTGCCAGGCAATTTTAAAAAATGATAATAATCTTTTGATGTTTTCAGTATTAAAAAAAGGATGCATGTAAAGGCTAAATGGTTGCATAGCAATTGACATTAATAGAACAGATATAAAACTGTGCATATTTAGTGGTGATTTTAAGATGCTGGATTCGTGGAAAAACTGTTGAAACAATATTATATAGAGTGAATCAACATTATTTTATCAATCCAAAAATGTACAAGATCATATGATTACTGTAAGATAAAAGTTAATAAACCAAATAATAACAATCAAAATAACTTGTAAACATGTAAAAATTAAGATTGTTAATAATATACTTCCAGCATTAACTAAAGTTTCACCAAAGATATGTAAACAGGATCCATTGTGCTTTATGTAATACATCATAAAATAGAAATTGATTGCAACTAAATGCAAAACATAGGAATATATTAATGCCTCTGTCAAGAAAAATATAGTGATGTCAAAAGAAATATAGCTGGTTTTTTTTTCAATTTTCTACAGTGAACTAGTCGTTTCTATGTTTTTTGTGAGATTTTGACATCATGAAATACTTTGGAATGAGAGGTAAAACACCTGGTTGAAATAAAATACTTACCATATTGGCAGATCCATGGTAAAAAATCGAGGTCACAGGTGACATCATTCCAAAGCCATTTCCTCCCACCATCCAGCACTACACAGTTTTGTTGGTTATTGTAATTGTTGGGTTGATCAGGAGCCCACAAAAAACTTTCCACTGTCTGATCTAAGTTGTTAAAATAAAATGTTAAACTAAAAGGATAAAAACTATTTACATAAAGCTGTACTTCGTTCAAAATAAAATCGTTTAACAAAGTTACATATTTCTATGAATATTATTGTATTTATTCTGAGTGATTTAAAAATGCTTGAAACATACACTATGAGAATAAACACTTTTACAGGTTGTCTCCAACAGGAGTGTGGATGGGGACAAATGTCCTGGACTCTCCCAGATTAAAAGACCCCCCTAACTAAGAGAAAATAAACTAATTAAAAATTAATCAAACATTGGATGTCTCTTGAGAACTGTTTTATGACAACAACAATTTGCTTTGCCATTTAACAAAAATATTTCTTTTCATTACTAACTTTTTTCTAAATATTGTAATTAGACTTTTTATATTATCCACCCATTTCTTACTTTGTGTATTCCTCAAACTATAGTTAAATAATTTTGAATTCTATTTGAATTACTTATGAAATTCAGTTATGATGGCATCCCTCTTAAAAATTACCCTTGTTTCCACAAGTCCTTAAATTAACCTGCTCCCACACCCATATTTTACATTCGCTTAGGCTTATCCGTCACAAACTTCAAACTCATACCTGTATTATGAAACTTGTGCATTTTGGCTAGGGTTTAGTGATTTAGTCAGTATAATTGAATACCTATGAATAGCAATTACTTCAATCAGTATAATATACATTAATCAATTAACTGCAATTATGATTAAGTTAATTAAAGTAATGACAATAACCAAACAATCAACACTTGTTTTTCCAGTTATTAGAGTTTGCAATGATTCCAACTACTGAGTAAGGAAATTAAAGTGTCGTAAAAGTTATAATTTTTCTGTATTGAAAATATATTTAAGATAGATACTTACATCCTCTGATATATATAGCTGCTCTTATTCTATGCTACCCTCTACATGTAAATGTTTTTTTTACATACCATAAGCCTTGTATTCTCATATGACCCACAGTTATCATGGTTCAAAGGAAACACCAGTTTTTATTGGGAAGAACAGATTGGTTGTGTGGTATAGCACATTACTTCTCCTCACATATATAGTTAGCATCCCTCACGGAAATAGAAGGACAGGTGTAAGTGATAAAATGAGTCATCCTTCAAAGCATCCAAAAAACACCTTAAAACTGATGCACCTCTTAATAGAGAACCATATGTGAGGGACCATACCACTTCTTTAACAGGTATATTCTGGAAAAGTACAACCAAAAGGAAGAGAAGGCAGTTGGACAAGAATCTGAACTACATTATAACATAATCTCAATCCTGTCGAAAAGTAGATGAATCCTTTATAGACAGTAACATGGGGGAAAGTGAAAGTGTTCTAAGGTGTAGAGTAGCTAGGGTGTGATAGATTGTTTGCAGCAGGTCAACTCCAGTTCAAAATCATGCAGAATTATAAATATAAACAGCGATCCAAGGCATGATGACAGTCCACATTATCTTCATCTCATGTTCAGTAGAACATAAATATATACTGTGCAAAGGGATCTACAAAATTGGTTCATGTGCACAATCCACAACTAACTAGACATCAGGGAACATGATATCCAAATTATGGCAGTAAAAGATGTTCATCTGTGGGTCGTCACATCATTGTTGGTACATTAAGATCACTTGATTGTAGGTCATTGTCTGGAAGCCTCCTGCTGATCAACTTATGCCCCATGCCATATTCAGGAAGCATCAATGAAAAGATGCAAATCCAGGTGAGGGGAGGAAATGGTACTAACAACAATGTGTGGGTCTTCAACTACCACTGCAGATTGTTGATGAAGGAAAGAGAAAGGGTAATGAAAGAAACCAAGAGATCTCTAGCAAGATTCCATTGTCATGCAAAATCCACTGAAGAGACAACATATGTACCCAAACCTAAGGGGACAAGTGCTTAGAGAGATGAATTCATCTGTAAAAGAAATAAAACCTCACAAGCAGTAAAATATGGAGCATCAAAGGCATGGATAACTGAAAACTCCATCTAATGAAGTCAAAGAGAAGAAGGTTGGGCCAAACTGAAGTGTGAGTTGAAACAAGGCTCCTAAGCAGACAAGGTAGAAATAATTTCTCCAACTTGATAATCCAATTTACACATGCAACTTTTAACAGAAGAAAATAAGTGTGATGTGAAGACTCTACTTCAGAATGAGTTAATGGAAGCTAGTTGTTGGTATAACAATCCACAACTTTTGCATAAGTCAAACAAAAGCTTTGACCATCCAAATAAATACATTTGGAGCTGAAGCAAACACAAAAGGCAAGGGCATGAAACTAATACACAACTTCATGATAGACAAATTAAAGATAGCTGTTGCACTGAGGAGAAATAGGAATGTGTAGATAAGCATTTGAGATGTTTACTTTGGTCATCCACAATCCTGGAGATGAAGCTCACCTTGTTTGTTTGTTTGTTTTTGAACTTCTTGCAAGGCTATCTGCACTAGCTGTCCCTAATTTAGCACTGTAAGACTAGAGGGAAGGCAGCTAGTCATCACCACCCATTGCCAACTCTTGTGCCACTCTTTTACCAACAAATAGTGGGATTGACTGTCACATTATAACACCCCCATGGCTGAAAGAGCGTGCATGTTTAGTGTGATGGGAATTCGAACCCACGACCCTCAGATTACGAATCAAACACCTTAACCCACCTGGCCATGCTGGGCCTAAAAGCTCACCTTACAGTGAAAAAGGACTCCATTAAAAATGGAAAGATCATGAAATTTATAGTGACAGGTAAGATCAATCACCAGTCCATTGTTTTCTTTGAGACTACAAACAGTTTTGCATAAACAACTGGGTAAGGATGACTGACAGAATCAATAGATCTTTGTGAAAATATATATATATATATAGGTAAACTTGGCCTGAGATAAACAGACAGGATTGACAAGATCAGCTCCCAATAGAGATAGTAGTGATTCTAACTAATGAGAATTAAGAAAAGAGCAATCTGCCTAATGATAAGCCAAGACAAAGTCATCCCTGGCCCATGTAGGGCAAGGCATACTAGCACTAGCTCACAACTGAGAAACAAAATGCTCAGCATGAACCTAAACATTGCAAGAAAGAAGAAAAACAGAGCACTGAGAGTAAAGGGAGTCATACAATAAAGAGGGAACATGACTGTAAAAGATTGGGGAAATTAACAAAATACGATAAACCTGTCAAATCTTGTCTAAAAATACTGAATTAAACCTAGCAGATCCTGCAGGAGAGACATGAAAAGGCACAACATAGAAGAAAGAAAAAAAGCTGCTAAAATCTTCATCATCACAAATAGGTTTGGCAGGTTCAGGAGGAAGTTGAGAACTATAGGAAGAAGGTTGATTAAATAATGCTTAATCCCCCAATAAATTAAAGCTGAAAATTCCAGTCAAGTTGCCCCAACCAGCAGCCTATGTAATTCTGCTGATGGCAGGTTGTAGAACCTTCGAATTAGTAACATTAGCTTTGATATTTATCATAAAATAATAAAAGTTTACAAATTATTCAAATAAAAAACAAGAGTAATCAAGGTAACTTATTGTTACAAACTTTAAAAAGATGTAAATAAGCTTTCCACTTCATATAAGAAAACAAAAAAGGCACATGTGATGAGAACATAATCAAAACATGTTTTGACTACAATAGTGCCTAATGAGAAGTGACAGCTTGCTGAAGGATTGTCATGATGATTTCCATGCATGACACAGCTGAACTATGATAATTGCAGTGTACATGGGAGTGTAAGGCTTGTGGCCTGCAAAAAACCTTTTTACATATAAAGGGTAGCACAAAACAAAAAATGCTATATATGTGAGAAAAGACAATGTATCATATTGGAAATAATAATTACAGTATCCAGTTATTACTATTTTTAACTAATCCAACTACCTACATAAACGAAGTATTGTCATTATGTAATGGCAGGCAGCATAGCTTTAGTTCTTAATGTTTTACTATTTGTGTTATTAAAATATCAAAAAATATTTTTTATATTTGTTAAAATGAAAATTTTAATAGCAAAAAGCTGCTATAAGAAAGACAGAAATTCAACAAGCAAACTTACTATTGACCCAATTCCATTGTTGAGATAGTGTGTCAGATTCACGCTGAGCTCCAAGCCATACCAGTTTAGACTTTAAATCACTTTTCAACCTCTCTAGTTCAGATGACAAAAAATTATGAGTTATATTACTCATGGAATGGGCAATCAATCCTCCACGTTCCTGGCAATAATGGTCAGCATCTTTGAAAGTACCTCCCTTCTCACCCTGAAATTCGTAACATGTCTGGTTGAATGTGGTTAACTTCAAAGGCTCCAACTGATTGGCACATCGCTCTGGAGAGAGTTCTAGATTAATTAGAAAAAAAGTCAAAAGAAACTGTGTAACTTAACTAATGTTTTAGACATTAAGGCAACTTCCACATTTATTTAAACACAAAATATCATGTCATTTATTCATATAATTTTTCTTTTTTTTTCTTATCAAAATGTGTTCATAGTTGTTATTAACAAGAATGATGATGAAATAATTATGGGAGATTTTCATCTCAAACCCACTGATTACAACGGTATGAAGTCAATTTGTAAGGGAGACTCAGACTTAATTCTCTCATCTCAGTCTGAACATTTCAACTTTATTTGAAGTTTATTCTAAGATAGTTTACTATGTTATGCTTAGAATAACTGTATTTTCTAATTCCATATTACTTTTCCAAATTAAAAATTAAAAATAGTTAGCCAAAAGCAAAAGCCATTAGCACTGTTTAATAACACAAATATAACAGCCCAAAGAATTTTTAAATATTTCCAGCCAAAAATTTAGGGTATGCAAAGCCAATGTTCAAGACTCAACTTCAAAAACAATCTGCATCTGTATTAAGCATTATAAGCAGAATGATGAATACAATCAGAGCAAACACTGAATTACCTTGTGTAGTGAAAACTAAAACCTCGCAAAGTGAGAGTGAACCTTCAATCCCCACCATCTGTATGTAAACATATCGACCAATGATAGGGTATGCACACTCAAAATCTTTCGTTGTACCATCTTCTAGAAGAAAAAAAAAACAACAAAAATTAACAAAACTGCTGTGAGTCGAATACAAATGAACATAATACACTGCTTCCTCTCTGCTTTGGCTTCACGTTTGATTTTTCAAAAGCAACCATTTAACATATGTCATACAATCAACAGCTAAGTTAAATGAATGTATGGTATGTTATATTAGAATATCTAAATATAATAAACATACCTTAGCCAAAACATTTACACTGTTTTGTCTATCACATTAAATATAAAAGATTGGTATTTATTCTTAAAATATTCTGTCATTATTTTTGCAGCTTGTAATCATATATAGTAAGATTAACATTTGATCTGTACAAGAAAATGCTTAAATGACAACACAGTTTCCACAGACACTATTGGGTTCCTGAAACCGGACAGTACAAAGGAGTTATTAGCATTTCTTGAAGTTAAAACAGATATGCACATTTACATCACATAGTTGAATAAACAACAGCTGAAGCCCATTGACACTGCCTTTTGACACTTAAGGAACATAAGTATTTTGAACTTTAATTAGATTTTTAACACGATTTTAATCAAAAGCCAAATATTCACTTATTCAACATGACCATATAAATCTATATACGAACATATTTTTGTTTCTGATGAAACAGTTATTAGCAAAATTACTGTTCCTCTGTTACATGGGCTTGGCAAAAGTTACTGTAGATATAACTTGCCCAAGCAAAATACAATATCTAAAAATAAGTGTTGAACTTCCACAACAGAATTTCTGAAGAATTAAGTTAGCTTTACTTCTTCCATCAGATACAAGCACCTGTTTGTACATAATCATTAAAGTTTTATCATGTAATTATACACAGATATATTTGTCATTGATTAGCTTGTGACATTGTGTTATATTAACAGTTATAAACATATGGCATCAACATATGCTGAGCTATGGGATATAAATACTTAACTGCCTAGTTAAGAGAAGCATTATGGGTTCTCATTTCCACAGACATTACCATATATGTTCTAATTTACTGGAGCCCAATTGAATTTACCACTCAGCATGTGAATTTCACTTTTCCAGTGTTTACAAAGTTTCTCATGTAATTTGACTTCATGTGTTAATCCAGGATTACACATTATTTATCATTTATTTATTTATTAAGGCTATTTTATACAACCTTGTCCAACATGGGTTACAGAACACTTTCATAACAAATTGGTGACATGCTAACTTAAGTTCAACTTTTGATAGAATTGGTGAGTTAATTTAACATTAATATTTGTTGAAGCAATAATTTAAGCATATAATGCCCTCCTCATCAAGTTATGAATAGATAGTCTCTTTTACTTGTTGCTAAAGGTGTTTTATGGGTGATTGTTATATATAAAAACTTATACATCATATATTTCTTTTGCCAAAAGAAACCTTTAAATATGCCACATGATAAATAACTAAATTAAAAGCTATCTATTGACATTCATTGAACAAGTTACTGTGAGTGTAGGTTTCATAAATCTGGATTTTCAGAAAGTATTTGACAAGGTATCACCTAAAACAGTGGTTCCCAACCTTTTTTTGTGCCCAACACTCCAAACAAATTTTAATATGTTCTTGCGACCCTTACAGTAATTATTTATTTGAGAATAAAGGTGAAGGTGGCCAAAATAAATGTTATCTTGCATCCCCTGGAACACTATCTTGCACCCCCGGTTGGGAACCACTGACCTAAAAGCTTGTTTAAAAAATTCTCTTTAGGTATGGGTATTCAGTTGAATCATTGGATAAAAAAAATGGCTGGATGAAAGAAATCGAAAGATTATTATAAATGGGGCTCAGTCAGACTGGATTTATGTCACAAATGGGATACATCAAGTTAGACTTTTGTTCTGTCTGATGTAAATAAATTACAACAATGAAAAATTAATCAACAAATTGCTCAGAGATGCTATTAATATTAAGGTCTAGCTGGTTGTGAGGAGGATGCTTGGATGGTTAATCAATCTCTTAGCTGTCCAAGTTGTGTGTTATCGCTAGTAGTAGGGAAAATAGAATTTCAGATTGTTCTTACAGAAATATTGAATACAAGTCTAAAGATGCAATAATTTAATTTATATGTAGCTGACTAGATCTCACTTGGAGTATTGTGTTTAGTTTTGGGTTCTCTACCTTAACAAAAACATTAAACTGTAGTTAAGTGATTAAACCTTAGATGTAAGGATCGGTAAACACAGAAATTATTTTCTCTTGAAAAAAGTGAAGAGTTAAAGGAGATCTGATTGAGGTGTTTAAAACTGTTAAAGGAAATGATAATGTTCATACATAACATACTTAATGGTAAGAATTGTAGAAAAGGGGACACAAATATAAATGTCGGCAAGGTAGGAACCATCTTCAGCTACAATAGATTTACTTTATAATGAGGTGGTTGACCTTTAGAATAAGTTGTCTTCACAGCTGATAATAGGAGGGGCAGTTGCCCAGGGTCTATTGAGAGGCCCAGCAGTATGATATCACAAAGCTCACTAGAAATGATATTACATAAAAAGCTAAAATGGCTACTTTTACTAGAATTCATAAAGAAATTTATTACCTAAATTTCTTTTATGGAAAATCAGCAAAAGTTAATAAAGAAAATGAAAAGGAGGATCAGATTATATCACTGACCCTAGTAGCCTTTATATATGTTGGATGCGGTGAATTTAAGGAAAGGCTCAACAAATATTCACAAATGTTAATTAAGGGCTGTCTTTGAAAGTGTTTTTTGTTTTTTTTTATGTTTAGTTTAATGGATAGGACAGATAGATCAACAGGCCTCTTGTTGTCCTTATATTTTATATTATGAAATACAAAGTTGCTACAAGTAATAAAAGTACATTATAAACAAGGCAGATTGAATTAAATGAAAAAGTTATTGTGAGAATGAAGTTTAAAGTTATGGATAGTAATGACTGTTCTAATACCATGACATAAGAACTTCTATGATGTCATGTTTTTCAACTGCCAGTAATAAAACAGTGAAAAGTGTTTTGGAGGTTATTATTGTTCTTTATTTTCATCACATTAATTATCAGTAACAACTTTCACAATAAAAAAGCTCTCTTTGTTAAACTACTTGCAATAAAGTATAAAAACAAATGAATGTGAGAATCGGAGGGTTAAACCTAGCACACAGTTACATGATTATGCAAACACAACTGGAAATCCATGGAAAAATAATGTACAAGAACAAATGCAATTTGTAATGGTTCGATGTGTAAGACAAGATTTGGTGTGATGAAAAGGTAAAAATTAATCTTCTTTAAAAGTGAATAAAATTCAATTGATCATATAAGTGGAAATAGTGACGTCATTGTTATGTACTTACTTAGTGAAAAAAAGTCAAATAAACTGTTAATAATAATAACTCACATGACTATCATGAATAACAACCAAAAGGTTAAAACACAGGCAAAGTATCAACTCCTTCAAGATAAAAATGAATCTGCCTGAAAAACTAACAGAGTAGCAATCACAGTGCATGTCCTTTCTGTAACTAGTTCACCAGAAAGACAGATTCCAAGAATCGGGAAGTATCTCTCTTATAAGTGGCAGTACAAAAACAATCCTGTAAAGGCAAAAGGTAAACAAAATAAAACCATCTTATAAAACAGTGGGTAATATCCTTTACTGGTCATGATACACAAAGTGATAGTCTGGACTGAATATAGCACATGGCCTTGACTGTACACAGGGTATTCCAAATTAGAACTGAGAAAAAAAAATTAAGATAAAAAGTATTTGTATACATATACACTAACAACTTAATTCTGTAAGTACAAGAATAAAAACCAAGAAATATGGTACTTTACATCTAAATTAATATACTTCTTACCAATGAATATATATATATATATATATATATATATATATTATTCCTACCTATATTTCTTGGATACCAGGCACATAAACGATTACCCTGTACAATGGAACTGTTTCCAATTCTGATCTCTAGGTCATGTAAAGGCTGTTGGTCTAAGAAAGAAACATAAATTACCATTGCATATCTTTACATAGAAAGATATGAATATTTGTATCACTATTATTTGTGAAGCATTTATTGGTTGGTAAAAATGTATGATAATTCCTATTTCTATGATAAAAGTATGTTGAAATTATATGTCCAGAGATGAAATAATTCATGATGACAAGAAACCCACTTAATATTCATACCAGCCATCTTAAAATACATGTCCAGAGATGAGTTACCAAAATCACTTCCAATAAAATTAGTTACGTAATTTGAAATAGAAAAAGAATCTAGGGAGGTTATACCTATTTGTAATACAGTTATTTAGATAAAACTTGCATAAAAACAAGTCACATCACATCAACTAAAAATAATTTACTGTTAAATCAACTGTTTAAACAGATTCTATATCTTTAAGTCTAATTTGGTTAACAAAAGATTTATTATTTTTAAAATAAATAGTGTTATAGTGGATCTATTAAACAAATAAAAAAGTTACAGTGAACTTTAGAAAATTTTCCAAGTATTTGTTTGCTATTTTTAAGCAGTGGCTTATAAGTTATTAAATAGCACGTTACTTATGACCAAACTAGAAAAATTATTATGTTGCTTAACAATTTAAATAGGTGTCCATCATTTTCACAATCACAAATTACAAGTTTGACTTATATGTGCCAGTGTTCTGATTCAATGTTTGATTGATCCACTGTTAGCATAGCCTATAAAAAGTTATAATGCCACAGAAAATGTCTGAAAAGATTTTTTGATATGTTATAATAATAAAACTTAATATTCTTAAGGATAAAGAAAGAGGTGTTGGTTTCTAAGTTCACAAACTACTTACAGATTTAGCAGTTTTAGTGATTTTTCCATTTTCAGTGAGTTACTCAAACTGTTAATTTAATTTACTGCATAGTAGATCTAAATTATATTCAAAATGGCTTTTCTGCTCAAAAATTAGTTTTCAGGTGTTTTTCACTTGTGAATTTTAACCTATGACAGCTACTCTTTATTTTACATACTGCTTCCCAAACTTTTTATCACTTTTTTAATTCTCCATTCATTTTTATTCTCCCTTCCATTTCTAAAACCATTATTTGCATATTTGCTATTACATTCTTACACATAAAGTTCACCAAAACTTTTTTCTAATTTATCAGTATCCAACATATTACATAAGTTGTTGTAATACAACTTGTATCCAACAGAGTACAATGTTGTATTATCTACAAATAATGCATACTATCAACTGCACAATTTACAATCATGTTACAAATAAAATCATTTATTACTGACAACTTATTAATTGAAATGATAAAAGGATAAAATGATTGGTTTTTACCATATAACACAAAGATTCAAACTACATTATCTGCTAAGTAAACTTCAAGTGCTTGCTTTTTTTTTTCAATTTTTGCCATTTATCCTTACAGTTAAAGCAAATGCTGTATGAAGTTAGTGAAATCAGGTAATGGAAAATATTTCTTACATACTATATTACTGTGAGAAAATTTACAGTGCCATTAAAATTTCAACTGTTAATGAAGTCATAATTATTGGTAATTTTAATTTCTGGCATGTACAATCAAACAATAAAGAAAGGTTTTTGCAAACTATTCAAAATGGCTTTCTTTACCAATTAGTCAAAGAACTTACTAGAAACAATGCTATTTTAAAGTTATTGTTAACTTCTAATACAGAAATCGTTGATAGAGTGGAAATTGTAGAACACCTAGCTACAAGTGATCATTGCTGTATTTGATTCTAAATATTAAAAAACAAATTTTGAAAAGATGTGACAAAGATTATCTATTGTAAATTGGACAGCTGAATTATTTAGAAACACTGAACAGACACAAGATATTTAAATAATGTTCAAGGTAAACATATTCCTTATACAGGGTGGTTGCTAGAAAAGCGGAAAATTTGTCAAACAGCGATTTATTTTTACAAAGAATAACTTTTACAAAGTTTTTTAAAGGCATATGTTATATTACACTCATAGATGCTCAAAATGCATTTTATGATATTAAAATCATGCATTTTATTCATGATGTAAAGAAATCAAAATAGAAATGAGTAAGCACGCATTTTATTCATGATCTCATCTGACCCTCAAATTTTCTGCTTTCCTAGCAACCACCTTGTAGAAAGAATATTGTAGCTGTAAGTAAAGAAATGGGTTGGTTCACAAAGAGTTTAAAAAATTAAATTTTAGAAAAGCATCATAATTTTAAAAATTTTAAATTGAATGGTATTACAGAAAATAAAGAAAGTTGGTGAGACAGGAATTTAGGACATTAAAAAGGATGTATGAGAAAATGCTGGCTGAAAATATAAAAAGATAGCATTAAGGATTTTTCTTAATACATTGAGAGTAAACAAAATATTGTAATGGGGATAGGAGCTTTGAAAGATGATAAATAAAGAGACATAGTTGATGATTATAAGATGGCTGGATTATTAAATTTTACTTCTTCTTTGGTTTTTACTTAAAAATATTTAAGCAGTATTCCAAACCTTGATAGATGGAAACAAGATGATTGCATTAATTCTGAACTGTTTAAAAAAAATTGGGAAGTTTAAAGACAGTAAGGCTCCTGGACCAGAGAATATTTTCCCAAGAGCTTTAAAGGATGTTAAAGATTGGATATGTGAGCTGCTTACTACTATATTTTGGTAGTTCTTGAATATTGGGCAGGTGTTAGAGGATTAGAAAATGGCTAATGCATCTCCTCTTTACAAGGGAAGAGATAAAAATTATTCCAATAATTATAAACCTATTAGTCTTACATCAGTTGTGGGGAAATTTTTGGAAAGTCTGTTAACAAATGCTTTGCAAAGACAATTAACTATGTTTAAAATGTTATTCTAAGGAGAATACTGCCCTTTAAATCTTTTCACATTCTTTGAAAAGGTTATTGTTTATGTAAATGAGGATAAGAATGCAGATTTGGTGCACATGAATTTTCAGGAGGGATTTGACAAGGTACCATGTGAAATGCTTGTAAAGAAAATTTTCTCTATAGGTGTGAGGGACAAATTAGCAACTTGGATAGAAGAGTGGCCAAGTGAAATAAATTGAGGTCAGTCAAGCTGGATTAATGTCGAAAGAAGAGTACCTCAGTGCTCGGTCTTGAGACATTTGTTCTTTCGGATTTACATCAATGACATATATGGAGTAATGGTCAATAAATGACTCAAATTTTCAGATGATATTAAGGTATTGAGTGTCGCTAGCTATGAAGATGACGATGCTAATTTACAAAAAGATTAGGATCATTTATTGAGGTGGGTAAATAAGTGGCAGATAGGTTTTAATTACAATAAATGCAAGATAATATATATGGGTTGTCATAAGTTCAATTATAAACATACATTAGGTAGGAATAACCTTAACAGTGCTATGAAAAAAAGGATTGCAGTTTTGATCAGTCTTTTAAGCCATCCAAACAGTGTGCTGTTGCTATTGGTGTGGCAAATAGGATTTTAGGTTGTATCTACAGAAATACTAAATACAAGTGTAAAGAAACTATAACTTCTTTGTATAGGTCACTTATTAGACCACATTTGGAATATTGCATTCAGTCTTTGTTTCCATACCTTAGGACAGATACTGAATTGTTGGAAAGGTTGAGAGAAGGCTTACTAAAATGGTGTTTAATAGGAGTAGATTGGCCAATGGGAATATCAGCAGCTGCCTATGAGCCGATGCACTGATACATTCTCATAAATTGATTTTAAATGTTAATTGTTTATTAAGTATGCTGCATGCAATATTGTCAGAACTAGTCCTTTATTACCAATCCACCCCTCATGGAGGGATTGTCATACAAGGAGAGGCTGAAATCTTTCAGACTGTTTTCTCTTGAAAAAAAGGAGCATTAAGGAGGACCTGGCTGAGGTGTTTAAGTGTTTAAAGGGAACTGAGTGTTGAAACATCATCTTTGTGCATATATAACAGCAAGATTATAGGACTAAAGAACACAAATATTAATTTTGGCCAAGGTAAAAATCACCTTCAGTTAAAGACAGTTTTATTTTTCTAAGATGGTAGTTAGCCTTGAAATGGGTTGCCTTTGGATGTTGTAGAGGTAGTAAATTTCAGTCAGTTTAAGAAAAAACTTGATAAGTACGTGAATGATAAAAGATGAGAATAAAGGTTTGTTTGTTTTTTAATTTAGGTACTTAAATATAGTAAAGCGGATGGAACAGCTGAGATGGACCAATAGGTCCCATGTTGTTCTAAAATGTTATATAATATGTTACACTCTTCTACATTTTAATACAAAATACAAAAAATAAGATTAATTATTCATTAAGCATTATGTTGAGCAAAAAAATTTGAAATTTAAACCACTATTATTAAGTATTAATATTTATTATTAAACCTAATATTTTACACATTCTGTTTGCCCTTTTTGTGAGAAAAACTGCAGTATACTTATCTAAGTTATTTGTATTTTATTTCTATCATAATTCCATAAAACTGTTTGGAGAATACCCACTATTTAAAATTGAATTAAAACATCATACATACAAAGATGCTGACAAATTATAATTTATTTTGTTATTTCATCTAAGGGACTTTCTGACTTCTAAGAATCCATTTCAACTTTCAATATCTGGTAAAAAGCTAAATATTTTAAGTTTCATATGAAATCCCACTCTGACCTCCAAGAAAAATGAAAGCAAAATTATCTTTCTAATAAAACAATGCATTCAAATCTTTATAATATATAATGTTATAAAAGTCTATTTAATTAGGTTTACTCATTACAGGTTTAATTTTTAATATCGTTCTGAATATGTAGCTTGCTCTGATTTAAAGTTAATACTAATAGGACACATTGTGTACTATGCCAGGCTCATTGCATGCAAACTAAATTCAATAATGTAATCTTGTAGTGTAAAGTAACAACCAAAGATCACATAAATGTATTCATTTCATTGAAACAACAACTTTGTTATATAAATTTCTCACAGGAACAATTTAGATGAAATTTTTGACATATCATATTTGAAATATTGAAATTAAATATTACTAAACAGTTACATTGATAAATGTGACAGTGAAACAAAAACATTCTATAACTCTTAACCCAAGTTAAAATATTTCCATTCAATCATACATTAGTTTTTTTCAAATGAGCTATAATTTCACCTTATTTGGTATTCCTCCTAAACATGTATCTTAATTTCATCTTATTTACCATTTTTTTTATTGAACATGGAACTTTGTAAATATGTTAAACCTATATTCAATTTTGTGAACTACAGTTCTCCATTGGCCCCTCCAGATTTCTTAAATTAATTGCTTTTACATAATTATGATACAGCACTGATTTTAATACTTGCAAAATTATGTAAAAAACAACTTTTGTGATACAACTGACTAAAAATAAAGTGACAGCTTTTAATGTTTTATATATTTATTCAAAAGTGAATAAAAACCTGTGGAGCTGTAGAATAAATGTAATAACGATCTTATATCTGCTCATAATATTATAGTCAGTTGTATGAATATTTTTGGTATACCAGTTACCATTATTTTGGACATAATTTTCCTTTGCTCTTGTATGCTAGTAAAAGATGCGTGCTAATGTCATTTTTACTCTATACTGGCAAACATAATGTCATATGAAATTTTTGTGATTTGTTTCTATGAAACATTTCCAAATTATATGATTTAGATAAATTGAAAAATCCACATTTTCTGTTTTATATTAATTAAGTAACAAACCCACATTTTCAATATTTATATATATATATTATTGTTTTAGCATATTTTGCTTTTATTATTAATACTTCATAGTGTCTGGAACTTATTTATATATATATATATTGTTTTATATGGGGGATTGCTTTTATTCTTAATAGTGTATGGATCATATTTATTTCTATAATATTGTTTTATATTATGGATTGCTTTTCATTTTAATAGTTAATAGCATGTGGAACAGTTTTTACAGTCTTAATTATAACTTGAACCTTTTCAGTATTTGGTTAGAATATTTTATTTGTTCTTTGATTTTCAGAAGTAAATGAGTGAATCAGTCAATTACAATTATGTGCTTTATCAGGAACCACTGACATAAGTAAGAATAAATGATTAGGTTCATTATATGGTAAATACTACCATTGACTAGAAAGACATTCACCAACTGGGCTTTTGTTGCATTTAAAACTGCTGGACACTAAAAATTTATTATTTGCAATACCCCCACCAATCAATGGACCAAACTAAAATGGGTTTCTGTCACTCTTATATTGTTGTTGTTCAGCTTTGTTTGTTTTTATTTTTCAGTTACCATGCAAATGTTTTACTACATATCTAAAATAAATCATGCAATGAAAACAAGTTTGCAAAAACATTAATATTTCAATTCTTGAGAGACATTTAAAAACGTAAATATAGAAGTTAATCTTACCACAACAACCTCTAGTAAAAATTCTCACAACTCTTATTTCATATTCTTGTAGTAAATCCACTTGCCACCAGGGAGAGTTTTCTTTCCTTGTTTCTGAACAAAACTTATTTTCATGAAGTGTTGTTGTGTCTCCATCATTGGCATTTTGGGCACTTCCACCTCTTGTAGTGCTAGACTGATTAGCAGGCTTTCCATAAGCTACATTTACAGCTTTTTTAAAAAAAAAGGAGAGATAATAAGAAAATAGAAAATAGTTTTTCTAAATAAGAAAAGAGTTTTTAGTTTGTGTAATAATATTTAATCTGTAAACTAATAACCTATTTGTTTTAAGAGAAATGTTAAAAACTTTTAACTTTCTAAAACAAGCAGCAACCTTCTAAAATCCAAAGTTGATGAAAAGATTGACATTATCTGTGCATTATTGATATAGAACCTGCTTATATCATCAACCATTAATTTTTGCTTCTGAATCTAATAACAAACTTTACATCAAACACACAAAAAAACACCATAAAACAAGTTATCTTTAAAATTTCATTTTCAGCATGTGAAGTTGTCATTTGTCAGTTGAATTTTAAAAATATGTAAAAACACCATCAAAACACTATACAGAAAATATATTATAATAGTGATATCTTTATATAGATTCTAAAATAACAAAATGTTTTATTCAGTACAAAATAAAACATTGTGGTTACTCCCCAACTTGTCAGTGGTAATGCTAAAAATATATGAAATTAAATAGATAACCTTATGGTACTTAAAGAAATATAAGATTTTGGTATATTGGGAATAACTGAAACACAGTTAAACACAGATTATTTTAAAGAGAAGTTTCTTTGAAACAAATGGTTATAGTTTAAAGATAGAGTAGTAAACAGGAGGGGGGAGTTGCTCTGTCAGTAAAGTGTCAGTTGTGTGAGCCATTTTTTGTTAGTCCTTGAGTAGTGGACAAGTACCAACAGTTTGGAAATTAGCTAACATCACTCCTTTCTTCAAGGGAGGTAATAGAAGTTGTCCCAGTAAATACAAACCCATTAGTCTTACATCAGTTTTGAGAAACGATTTGGAAAGCCTGATGAAAGACATTTTGCAAAGTCATTTAACAAAGTTTAAAATTTTATTGGATGGTCAACACAGTTTATACTAAGGGAAAACCTTGCCTTACAAATTTTTTGATGTGTTTCAGAAATGAGGATAGATGAGGATAAGAGTGTAGATTTGGTATATCTAGATTTCCAGAAAGCATTTGACAAGGTGCTACATAAAAGTCTTGTGAAGAAATTTATCTCAGTAGATGTGGAGGATAAATTAGCAAGTTTGATAGAAGAGTAGCTTGATGTAAAAAAGCAGAGGGCTGTTATAAATGGAGTTCAATCAGACTGGATTCATGTTGCAAGTGAATACTTCAAGGCTCATTCTTAGAATCTTTGATCTTTTTTATATACATTGATGACACCGATGAAAGAATAATCAATAAATTACTTTAATTTGCAGATGATTTCAAGGTGTTGTGAGGTGTAAAGAGGATGTTACTGCTTTACAAAGGGATTTAGATCATTTACTAAATTGGTCAGATAAATGAGAGATGAGTTTTAATCATAATAAAAGTAAATAATGCATATAAATTGTCATAAGTTGAATTGAAAGTATAAATTAAATGGGAATAGCCTTGACAGTATCACAAAAGAAATAGTTCTGGGTGCAATAATCGATCAATTGCTAAGGTAATCCAAGCAGTGCACTGTTGCTAGTGGTATGGAAAGTAAAATTTTGGGTTGTTTCTTCAGAAATTTTGAATACAAGTGTAAAGAGGTTATAATTTCATTGTACAGATCACTGGTTATGTTACATTCTGAATACTGTGCTCAGTCTTGAGTGCCTTAGCTTAGAATAGATATTGAATTGTTGGGAAGGATTCAGAGGAGAGTCACTATTAGATGTAGGGATTGTCACAAGAGGAGATATTAAGATCCTTACATTTGTTTTCTTTTGAGAAAAGGCGAGTTAGAAAAGATCTGATTGAAGTGTTTAAGATTGTAACAAGAACTGATTATGATGCATCAATAGTTTTCATACTTAACATTTATAATTACAGAACTAGAGGACAAATACAGAATTACAGAAGGTTAAAGATGTCTTTAGCTAAAACATTTTCATTTTTCAAATAGGATGTTGCCCTATGGGATAGGTTGCCTTCAGATGCTGTGGAGGCAGTAAAACTGAGTGAATTTAAAAGAAAGCTATGTGAATCATAAGGGTTGGATTTTTGGTTTGGCTTATAGGATGGGACAGCCAAGAAGGGCCAACAGATCCCTAAACATTATGTCTTGTTAAATTAGGTTTCAACATCCAAAGTGAATGCTGCACAGATAGCCCTTTGTAAAGCTTTGTGCTTAACAATAAGCAAATAAAAACATTGCAACTATCTTGACATGTTCACAATATATATAAATATATATATATCACCTCTTAATTTTTTCTGCCACTTATTTTCCTTTTATTTTGCCTTCTTCTGTGGCTCAACACTGAGCTTGAGAGCTTATGTTGGTAAAATTTATGTTTTCCACCCCTTTAGTGATATAGTACAAATAATGCATTTGGGGCTTTGTACATAAGTAAAACAAATATGAAAGCATTATTTTTTCATTCCACATACAAACAGAAGAGCATAAAATTGGTCAATAAATCAGACACAAAATTATTACTATATAAGCCTGTGGTAATTTCAAAAACAACCTAGTACATATACAAATACTGTTAGTTGATTTTTGCAACTAGTAATTTAAAGAATTTAGTGTGTAGAAAGATACACTGTGGCAAAACTAACACGACAAGACATAGCACTGAATGTAAGAATCAAATAAAACACGTTGTTAAATAGAAACTGGAAGTAAAATCTGATCACACAAAAACTTAATTATTCAAAAATTCTCATGAAGGAGGTTAAAATACTTTATTTTATTGAATAAGTTAAGTCAGAAGGGAAACGTTTCACATTTTCATTATTGTTGTTGGTAGCCCATACAATAATGTACTTCTAATTATTAATTACTACTTTTCTTTTAAACTGTATACTAATTACTTTTATTCCATGTTTCTGTTACTAATCTTCCGATGTCTTCAAACAAGTGCTGAGAATAATTATGTTTTGGTGGTAATGGCCAAGATTCAATGCAAACTTTTCTTGATTAAAATCTAATGCTTTATTAACAAGTCTTTCCTGTCAGAACATAAAATAACTACTTACAGTGTATTTGAATCATACCAGTTTTGCTGGATTTAATGTTAGAATAACTGTATTATCAGTTACATTTCCTTTCTTCAAGTGTAATTCATATTCTAGTATTTCAAAATTATTGAATTTATTGTAAGGTCTTCTCTAGCATGATGGGTTTTTTTATAGACAGGCTAATATTACTGAATCTTGCTAGTCCAATTTGGTCTTGAATTTAATTATTGTTTCTCAGGTCTTCTGGTATTCATATCCACAGAGAAATGCTGTAAATTGTGTTTTATCTAGCTTTACACTCAGTCTTTAAGTGGTTTGATGCGTAGTAATTGAAACTATATGTAAATTATTTACAGAAAAGCAACCATAAGAATGAGACATGATAAACTGTCATTTTGGTAGTGCATATATGTACGTTCATGAGAGACAATGATTGAAAGAGCTAATTCACTTCTGTTGTACAGTGCTGTTTAAATTACTAATATAAGTTAACAAATAATAAATGCTATGTATGTAGACAGTATTACAGTAAAACATGCTCATTTATGCTAATTTAAGTTTAGAATGACTATTTGTTGACTTTTCATTGGATGTTTGGAGATTTACTGTCAACAGCTATTCAATTATTTAAGCTATATTTCATGCAAAATTGCTTCAAGATTTAGTTTCATAACACGTATTTTTTTATTTTTTTACAAATGATCCAGGTCTCCATTGTATTTGCATGTTAACTGCACTTTGCACAATATATGTTGGTTTTTGATCTCACAAATTAGAAGTGCCTTTCAAACATCCTGTGTTAACAATTTAAATCATTTTTGGGTATAATGTATCTAAATGTAACAGTGAATGAAGAGGCTAGACTATAGATAAACAAAATTCAGAAATGAGAAAAGTAAAATGATGTGCTTATGAACTAAAAATTAGCACAGATATGTATGGTTTTTAGTGTGAAAGAAACGCGATTTGTCTGAAAAGAAATATGTGTATATATATGTGTGTACTTGTGTAATTGTTGAATGTAATCAAAAACACCTGATGTATGTGGAAAAGGTGAAACAAAAAACAGTTATATAATTCGGAACAGACTTATACTTGACAGAACCAGCCAAAAATGTGGTAGTTTTCCCCTCTAAAATAGTGTAGTAACGCACAGAAACTAGATTAACAGTTTCTTTTCATCATCTGCTCACACTTCATATAACCGCATCAAGCTTCATTATTTAGGCCAATTGCTTAAGGCAATATCGCTAGACGATATTAAATTATTATAATTTCATAAAATTTCGCAACTTTGTACTTAAAAGTTGGCAACAAATAATAACCGTCCACTCGTATATATATTTTGAAAACTTGAGCTAAAAACTGCTAATCTAGTTCGGTTGGCCTAACCAATACTTACGTATCTCCACGTGTTATCACCCTATAGTTTTGCTGCTCCAAATCAGCCGTATTTAATCCGATTTTTGTTCTGAATTTCGCGCAAAGCTACACAAGGGCTACCTGCGCTAGCCGTCCCTCATTTGGCAGTGCAAGACTAGAAAGAAAGCTGCTAGTCATCACCATCCACTGCGACTTTGGGACTATGAGTTGAGCACCCTAACCACCTTTTATTCCAGGCCTCTTTAATCGGAATGACAAAAAGTCACCTTTAAGCTTAAGTGAAGTGAAGCTGTGGTGAACATTTTTTACCAACAGCTCACCTAACTATTTGCGTAGGTCTGCAAAAAAGTTTTGATCAAAATTTAGCGATTTTTTGTTTAATTACATTGCACATGAAGCCTATAATTAGACAAAATTGGACACCTACTTTTAAGTTATAAATATTTATCAATGTACCATGCTTTTAAAAAATCCATAAAATTAAATACTGTTCTCTGTTAAATAAAGTTTTCTCACTTTCGGTAGAAGGGAAAAAAAGGAAGAAATTAAATCATAATTGAAGATTTTGTATCTCGTGTATTTCGTTATGGATTGCCTTGAAATTTGGTATGTGAAGTAATAGTCCAGTAGGGTACATACACTAAAAGTATGTGATAGTTTGGATTACGACAGTCAGAGCTTTGTTTCTTTGTTTGTTTTGGAATTTCGAACAAAGCTAATCGAGGGCTATCTGTGCTAGCCGTCCCTAATTTTGCAGTGTAAGACAAGAGGGAAGGCAGCTAGAAATCACCACCCACTGCTAACTCTTGGGCTACTCTTTTACCAACGAATAGTGGGATTGACCGTCACATTATACACACCCACGGCTGAGAGGGCGAGCATGTTTAGCGCAACGTGGGCGCGAACCCGCGCCCCTCGGATTACGAGTCGCACGCTTTACGCGCTTGGCCATGCCAGGCCTCAGTCAGAGCTACATAAATTGGAATATCGCTAACCTGTCATCCCTGTTAAACACAAACAGTGTGCCCTACAGGTTGCTTGCGTCTTGATTTAAATGTTAAATTAAAATCAATCATTTTGTTACCTAGTGCAAGACAGATCAGGATCATTCAAAGCACTCTGTGAATTTTTGTTTGCTTGTTTTTTACAACAAGAATATTGACGTCCCGGAAATGCGTAGAGCCTGGTACTTAATTATTAAATTTGAGGTATAAATAGGAATTGCTTAGAAAATTATGTTATTGGTAAAGAACAAATGGTGGTATTCAATGGAATTTTTTTCTAATTAGTAGAGCATGACTAGTGAAGTTTCTTAAATAATGTCAGTTAGGTTACTTGATATGTTTGTTTACATTTGCAAGATGATTTATTTATGCTCTGCCCACCACGGGTATGGAAACCCGATTTCTAGCGTTGCATTCCGCAGACATACCCTGCTGTGCTACGGAGGAAGGGGATTAATTAGTAAAGGTACTGCACAAGACGATACTCTGGAAAGTAGAGGGCGTTTTCTCTGATTCTGATTATTTTTTATCATAAAAAATATTTGACTTTGTTTTGAATTTCGCGCAAAGCTACACAAGGACTATCTGCACTTGCCGTCCTTAATTTAGATTAGAAGGAAAGCAGCTTGTCATCACCACCACCGCCAACTTTTGGGCTACTCTTTTACCAACGAATAGTGAGATTGACCGTGACATTATAACGCCCTACGGCTGAAAGGGCAAACATGTTTGGTATTAGGAGGATTTGAACCCACGTCCATCAGATTACAAATCGAGCACCTTAACCTCCTAGCCACCTGTTCTTGCTTAAAGTTGCATTTGTTTATTACACTGCTAATTTTATGATGCATTGCATTAGTTTTGGTGCTGCTAGACTACTATGGTGGCTTTGTGGTTTCATTTCTTTTTATCATAAACACGTTAGCTAGAACTCTAATTTTAACTGTTAAAACAAAGATCAGAATACGAAAGCAATATGGGTAGCACTATTTACAGGAGCTATTTATTAAAAAGATAATAGATGGTGCCACTTACCACAGTATGGGAGATTTCCATTCCAGGATCCATCCGGCATACAAACACGACTAGGTTCACTGCAAAAAATTAGCACGTATAATTTATTACGAAACGTCGAGTGTTAATGTTTTATAATTAAATAAGTAAAGATAAATATTTTCATTTAACTTTTCAACTATTTATTCTAGGTCCAAATATAGTTGGTAAAACGACAATTGTTATTGTTGTTAATTATAGGAAATTCTGTTCTATGCGTTTCTTAAATACTTTACAGCTGTTATTTAAACGAGTTGTTTCTTTACTATTAAATTTGTTTTTGCGATTACTGTACCGTGACATAATTTTCGCTTGTACATTTCTACATAAACTTACCAGACATTTCGAAGAGAATGTAACATTAATGAGTATTTTTACTTCTTTATTGGCATTAATTATTCACTGAAATAAGTTTTGCTTATGAAAGCCACAAATTGCTAAAATGTAGGTTTGTTTGTTTTGGAATTTCGCACAAAGCTACTCGAGGGCTATCTGTGCTAGCCGTCCCTAATTTTGCAGTGTAACACTAGAGGGAAGGCAGCTAGTCATCACCACCCACCGCCAACTCTTGGGCTACTCTTTTACCAACGAATAGTGGGATTGACCGTCACATTATACACCCCCACGGCTGGGAGGGTGAGCATGTTTAGCGCGACGCGGGCGCGAACCGACCCTCGGATTACGAGTGCACGCCTTAACGCGCTCGGCCATGCCAGGCCCCTAAAATGTAGGATAAGGTGGTATTGAAATAAACAAGATGCAATATTTGATTTTATAGCATGTGAAAAAGGAAATGATGAATCAATCGTCATAAGCCGCAGTTCTCCATCGTGTTGCCAGGCATTTAAAGTTGAGAAAATTAAACAGTGTTTGGTACGATGAGTTTACTTACAGAAATGTAACATATAATTCTATGTTAATGATAATTGCAAATATAGAACTGACAATCAAGGTATACGCATACAAGTTACAGAAAGAACAAAAAGTAAAACTGATTAGGAAAAGAGCCGTATCAGTAAAAGTACGACAAAAACACGTGGTAAAGACACGACCGTCTACAAAAGAATAAAATTTGTTTCAAATTAGGTCCGTATGTGGGTGTTCTAATCTACAATGTCTCACACCTAAATCATAATTCATTAAACACATAAACTATGAGAAGGTAATCGCCCTAATACATTAGAGTGAGCAGGTGACTGATTGTTTGTTTGTTTTTAATTTCGCGCAAAGCTACACGAGGGCTATATGCGCTAGCCGTCTCTAACTTAGCAATGTATGCCAATTCTTGGGCTACTCTTTTACCAACGAATAGAAGAATTGGTCATAACGTTATAACGCCCCCACGGCTGAAAGGGCAAGCATGTTTGGTGCGACGAGGATTCGAATCCGCGATTCTCCGATTATAAGTCGGGCACCTTAACCACCTGGCCATCCAAGGCTGGATTTTAGAACGCAAAAACTACATACTTTAATACAACAAATGACGTCTGTGAAGAAATAAAGAAAAGAGGAGACGAAATAAATGTTGTAGAATCACGTAACTGTCAATTGTCCTTTAGGGTTTTTTGTTTCCGGTTCAGTGTACAAAAACCACTTGTTACTAACTTACTTCAGAAATTTCGATCTCGATTTCTTCAACTTGAGCATGATAATTAAAATGTTCTTTGGTATGATGTTTTAATAAGCTTTAAATTATTTTTGAAATTTACGAAATTTTTCGTTTTCTGTATGAATGTGAGTGATAAAATTGAAAATTGAGATTCAGTTAGATCTTTGTGGAATTTATATCTGTATAGATAAAGGGTGCCTGTTAAGCTGAGGAAGTTTAATGGCAGCGTATTATGTTAAAAATTACTGTGAACACTTGAAATTTATACATGTTCACCGTAAGCTTGAGAGGTTTAATGGTTGAGTTCCTCAATTTGAAGTGTATTTCCGGTTGTGCAAAATAATTATAATACTAATAATAACAAAGGCAATTTTGCTAAAAACAACATTAAGTCAGATCACAAATAATTGCAGAACAAAACCAAAGCTGTAAGTATATTATACACCCACTTTTGTTTAAAAAAACAAGATTTAGTTCATACGATTGTATGTCATGAAAAAATAAAAAAGTTTAACACCAGTAGTGTTAAATTTCTTAACTCATCTCTTTTACTTAAATACTTTATTCGCAAAAGTTGCAGAAAACTGGAGCAAAATATACATTAGCAAACTAATGTAGTAGTAAACTGTGCAACTGCCCCGTCCGCCCTTTGATCCAGATCAAAGGAGTGCCCCGACAAATGGAAAAAAATGATGATCAAAAACTGGAGGTGTCAGTGAAGAATATATGCTTGTAATTGTCACTCTGGTAACAGCGATTTTACTCAGCTTACATAAGCATATAATTTTGTAATTTTATGTTGAGCATGGTCTCATAGTTGTTGTTTTTTTCAAAATATTTGCTCTGCCACTCATAAAAAAGTAATTGTTATTACTTTATTATAAAGTCTAGAATCAGTAGGTTCTTTGTCATCTACCCATCGAAAATGTTTATCCATTGGTCAAACAGTAGTTGATAACTAACACTGAACTGTATTTGACTTATCAACGACGTTTAGTTGTAAAGTTCTCCCCTAAAAATCCCCCCTCCCATTCTGGCCTTGTGTGTATGACGTTAAAAGCAACATACCTCCGTAAATCGCAAACTTACCCAAATAATTCATAGCCTTCATCACAGCTGTAAGTAGCAGAAGCTCCAGGCAACCTAGCTTCCTGAGACAGGGTGACTTTGGAATATTGAGGTATGGCAGGGTGAGGACATTGTAGAGCTGAGGAAGAGAGAAATAATACAATAGCACTGTTGTTACCCATAAATAGGTTAACACTAACATAAATTGATAAGTAGCTATCAAACTTTAAGACACATACATATAATACTAAGATAAATGTGTGGGTGACGGGACGTACCCAGGACTTTTCTAATTGTAACAGCATATTGAATTATCAGTGAAAAAATTCTTGTGGACAAGTTTTCTGGTGTATATGATAAAAAATTCAAGTTAACGTTCCTCGACTTCCTCGGTGCAGATAGCCTAATTGCTTTGGCCAAAAAACGTCACCAACAAACCAATCGACTCCTGCGTGAAATATTATTCGAATTCACAACTGCACTCACTGAAAACCTTTACTAAAACATATTCACAAACACAACTTCATTGTATAACCTGTAATACCCTGGACTGAAATACGAACTATTGTTACAGTGAAAAAAGGAATCAAACAAGCATCTGTTAAACGACATGTTCAATTTAGTATATGATCTAAACAACTATAATTTTGCAACCCTTCGATCTAAAAATTAAATCGAAATACATATAACAACATACGTGTTTAAAAGTTGTAGCTAATATTTCTTGAGGAGGCATTATAAAGGTACGGTCAATCCCACTATTCGTTAGCAGAGAAGCCCAAGAATTGGCGGTGAGTGATGACTATCTGGTTTCTCTTTAGCCTCACACTCCTAAATAGCGATGGCCCTCGTGTAGCTTTGCGTGAAATTCAAACACACAAATAATATTTTTGAAGCATTTTTTAATTTTTAAAACATCACCTTACATACATCAAATGATATTTGTAATGTCCAAATTTTTTTACTGACATCTGATACACACCTTACTTCTCTTGACGTGTATTTGTTTACTAGATATCTGTTGGTAACACGTAAGTTTTTTTAATGGCATCTGTGAAGTTTTTTGTTTCTTGTTGTTGTTTTTGCTATTGCAAACACAATCTGTGAAAGGTTAACTTAGAAGATTTTACGCCTCAATCGTAAAACTGTGTACAACAAGTACCCCATCGAATAAGTCTTTCTTGTAGCGGAAAGCTAGCTACGCTGTGGCTAGCCGCGTTCTATCCACTGTGGTTTTTTGCGTTGTAAGCCCTTAAACGTACCACTAAGATATCAGGAAACAAATCGAAGATGTCTTCTGATATTTTTGAAACCTGACACTTTGATTTCAAGGAAAATAAGCACGTTAAGCCTAGTCGTTAGATAGTTTCTGCTTAAATTTAAACCCAAAACTACACAATGAACTCTTTGTGCTCTGTTCACCACAGGTATCGAAACCCGATTTCTACTATTATAAGTCCACAGACATATTGCTCTACCACTTAGGAATTATTTTTTTTGCAAATTTAAAAATAAATAAATAACCTGGTAAAGAGAAATGACGTATTTCCGATACAAATAAACATTTTAGTTTTGAAATGCAAAAGTCATTTTTTGTCAAAGTGGATCAAGTATTCAATACGAGAACTATCAAATAGATACAAGAATAATCAAATAGGTAAAGACGTACATTTTAGGTGGACTTGATAAACACCTAGGTACAGACATAATTTTACAAGGGTCGTTAACAACACCTCCCTGCATTTTTTAAGTAGTATACATTTTTTAATTGAACATCCTCATGCATGTGCCACCTATAGAAATACTTTCCCTCCACTTTTGAAACCAAAGCCAGGTCATTGCAAATAGGCTATGCTCCTTTATCTATATTTTTACCATTTAAAATGTTTCTCTGTTAGTCGAGAATTAACCAATATTTTTTTTATTCAACTTTAATCTGGGAGGTGTATCAAGGCTTAAGAAATCTTGGCTTTGAGGGCTTTAAACAATCGAAAATATATATTCTTTCTAATATATTTTATGAGTTTTTGAAGACGAATATTTGGTACTGATATTCTATAAGTTACCCTAATATATAAAAACAAATTATAAGCAAGTACGGGTTAATACATATTTTAGTTTTATGTTATTTTTAATTAATTCAAAACCCTTGTAATATTTTCTGATATCATTCTTAAATTCATAATCGTTTTTTAAATTTAATTTTGGTATATATACGTGTGTGTATATGTTATTGTTGTCCTTTGTCATTAGTTTGTATTAATATTAATAATTTGAAGGTTGAATGCTCATGACGCCACGGATAATTGACGTATAATTTTCAATCACTCTGGTTCAACCGGTCATTCAGGTAACAACTGAGAAATTAAATAACAACATCAGGTTGGAACTAAGAGCATGTCTAAAATAAGAAGAAACCCAGGTTGTTTGCGTTTGGTTTAGAAACTACGTTACGAACATGCGAAGATGTTATAAACAGGTTCAAGAAACTGCATGAGGTCTCTTATTTCCGCAAGCATAGGTGATATTAATTTAAAACGATTACAATAAAGTACTGTTTTGAATTCATTTGTTACCCCTTTACAGAATGCATTTTGTTTCTCTTAAAATAACCGTTAAGCTTTATACATCAGCTTTTTGCTGTTGTTGTTTTTTAATTCTGCACTTATTTTAAGTTATATATGTGTAGTTACGTACAATCCAACAATTACTACGTATCAAATATTCGATAAAATTTCCGCAGCTAAAATATTACTGGGTAGATTAACTTAATTTGTCGGTGACTAGACTGACAGTCCAGCTAACAAACAAACCAACAAGCAGAAAATAAATATGTATAACCAAAAGACACTGAGGTAAACATATATAAATAAAACAATGGGCCCTAATTATTCTTATATACAGATTACAAAAACGATATGTTGGACAATAAACACATTCGGTGTTGTGTTGTGTTAAAACTTTTAAGAACGAAGGAGAAAGGAAGCAAAGCAGACACTGCAACACAGCTTCAAACTCTGAAAAACTAAATACGTCTTACAAGTTATTGAGTTTAAAACGTATATTATTGGGTTCATCTCGTTCAAGATCATACTTATTTATTCCTTGGTAGGTACTTATATTACATCTAGCAAGCCCTAACAGGGATTGACAGACAACCATGGGTGGTCAGAGACGGTTGTTTCTATTCGCCCCGCAGGCGGAATTAGATTTAATAACTTGAAGCTAGGAATTTACAAGGAATGTGTAGTTTAATGTGAATTTTATATCGTCAAAGCTCTCAACTTTTAAAAATGGAAACTGATAGAAGGTTATATTCTCTCGCTCCAGCTGGAAGAACCTTGTCAGACAATACTTCTATTTCAGTTTTATCAAGACTTCTTAGACCTATGTGTTTTTAGCACATCGTGAATAATTCTTTATCTTAACTCTCATCTGCCCCTCTGTTGCATTTTTTATACGTTGTGGATGAGCGGGAGGTGGACCGTAAATGTGGGACTGTCATACATCGTCATCATGGGCTTTCTCCTTATGCATTCTTTCATTTCTTAATTTTGCAATGAGTCCTGAGAAAAAGCAATTAAGACAATAAAGTACATATAAAGATACGTTTATTTGAGTGATACACAACCAGGACAGTTGTGTACAAATAAAACCTGAAAACAAAATGTCCTCAGCTGCCATAGATATT
Organism: Carcinoscorpius rotundicauda; assembly: GCA_011833715.1. NCBI lineage: Eukaryota > Metazoa > Arthropoda > Merostomata > Xiphosura > Limulidae > Carcinoscorpius > Carcinoscorpius rotundicauda. The sequence continues at coordinate 54,091,440 of CM022394.1, read as the reverse complement.
GAATAAAACTAAGCTTGATCTTAGGTCTCTAAAATACATAGCAAAATCAATCAAACTGAGAGTGGTCAAAACCATTAGTTGTTTTTTTTTTGCTTACTTATATAAAGCATAATATAAATACTCTTACCTTAACAGATAAGTGGCAAAAATTTATGTTTGGGATGAACAAGTAGATCCTTGTTTGTTTTGGAATTTCGCACAAAGCTACTCGGGGGCTATCTGTGCCTACCGTCCCTAATTTAGCAGTTTAAGACTAGAGGGAAGGCAGCTAGTCATCACCACCCACCGCCAACTCTTGGGCTACTCTTTTACCAACGAATAGTGGGATTGACCGTCACATTATATACCCCCACGGCCGGGAGAGGGAGCATGTTTAGCGCGAACCCGCGACCCTCGGATTACGAGTCGCACGCCTTACGCGCTCGGCCATGCCAAGCCAGAATAAGTAGATCCAACAATTTTATATGCATATCACTTTTATAACAATGTCAATTAGAAACAATAACAAAAATATTTTACTTTTCAGTATATTAACTTTGTCTGTAGCTCTTAATAGAAATACATGTATCAAGCTAAACTCAGACCCTTGTAATCTTGCCATCTAGAAGTCTGATACAAATCTCTTGCTCTAGCCTCTTTTAAACGAAGTATTCAGTACCGTTTAGAATATCCGAATGCTTTTCCGACCGAAACAGATAAATCGTGTTTAGAAAGATCATTATTTTATTCAGGTAGAAACGCTAAAAAAATTAACACGATAAGATGACACTTGTTACCTGTTATGGAAACTGAGAAGTGTGACAATGGCACCAATATCACAGTTGAAATGGAACATTATTTTTTCAGGAAGAAAGTATTAATGTTTTTAAAGAAAAATAACAATAAAAGGGAAAATATAAACATATACTTGTAAAAAGATAATGAAATAAGAGTAAAACGAAAGAAGTAATAATGCGGAAAATTACAACTACAAAGTAATCATTTCGAGATAACGCTGTAGTAACGGACTGTGCAATTTGGAAAACAAACCAATTAATAAAACTGAGAAAAAAAATCAACTCAAGAGCCCGTGGGATTTTAATTTTATGAAACCAGTAGTTTTCAAGGAGTTTTAAAGCTTTTCTGAATCATGTTATCCTTCAGGATCATACTCGTGCCTACAGCTATGTTGTCAGGCTTAACTCCAACACGGGATCTCAATTGTGTGTATTTCTTGACATACAGAATGTGTCTGAAAATTTGTGAAGAGTAAAATTGCATTAATCTATTTAACTTATTCTCTTGAATCATGTAAGATGGAAGAAATATGTTGTCACACGTTATTTATTTGTTTATCTCAAAAATAATTATGTTCTTACATTTCGATACTTTTGTGAATTCGTAGTACAGCAAAGAAGATTCCATTTTATACCCCCATATAGTATTATGCATCTCTCAAATATGATAATATTTCAAGTCATTTCCTGCAATTTACACCACGAAAAATAATTATAAATATATTTTTAGCAAGTTTTAGTACAAATTCTTGTTCCGGCATGGCTAGGTGGTTAAAGCACTTCAAAAAAAACAAAAAAAACGACTTGTAATTCGAGGGGCGCGGAGTCGAATCCACACCACACATGCTCACCCTTTCAAACTTCAGAGCATTATAATGTTACGATCAATTCCCCTGTTCGTTGGTAAAAGAGTAGCCCAAGAGTTCGTGGCAATGATGAGCTGTCTTCTCTCCACTAAATTAAGGACGGGTAGCTTTGCACGAAATTCAAAAACAAACAAGCAAACAAACAAGTACTATAAACATATTTGCTTCTGTTCTTTTGTTTTAATAAATGTTATACTGTGAACAAAATTTAAAAAGTTGTTTGTTATTAGAAGTCTAGGATGTTCTGGTGATCAGGGCATTCCATTCACAATCTGCGAATCATGAGGTCAAATCAGGTCACCGAACAAGTTGGCCCTTTCAACCATGAGACAGTTATAAATTTAGGTCAATCTCTGTATTTGTTAGAGCCAACATCTGGCTGTGGGTGATGTTGAACAGTTCCTTTCCCTCCAGCCTGTTACTTCAAAATTGAGGGCTGTTATCTCAGGTAGCCCTCGTTTAGTTTCGCGCGAAATTAAACAGACAAATAAAAAATCCTTAACTATAGTATTAATGATAGATTAAGAATCAAACAATATTTTATTTTCTAATTACCCGTTTTATCTGAAGTAATAGCAAGATACAATCATTTAAATAAATTACTTGTTTAACTTTTTTTCAATGACTTCTTCAAATAATTCAAGTTCAAATGTTTTAAAAAAATTAAATTTGTTTTCGTATATTCAATTAACCCTTTTTTAAATGTAAATAAATGATGTTTCTTTTAATTTTGTAAGTATCACAAAGTTAACTTCATGATATTACTGACTAGCAGCTGATGTATAAGTTTATTTACTTGGATGTGGGATGTCTGTTTGAAGAATGTCTTTGACTAAAGCTACAATGCTCTTAATTATCAATTATTGAAGTTTATTAACTAATAATAATTAAAGCATTTAGCGTACATGTTATATGTAACTTTTTTTCGTGTTTTACGGACATTGATTCACTATTTTCTATCGTAACAATATTGTGTACAATTTTGAAATGTGGTGTCGTTATGTCTATATTTATTTAATATTTTGAAACTATTTTTGTTATATAGTCGCTATATTTTACCTAATTGATGTCATTTACCGTTATGTAATCATATGTGGGTATATAATTTTGTTATTTTTTAAATAATTTTCGAATTATTTATGGCCACGTAATCTAATACCATTTTAAGAATATGCATTAATGCGGTTTATATGTATAGAGCCAGTAGTTTATAATGTTAATCTCCTCCGTGGTCTTTCGAACAGAAAGCGGGTTGCATACATCTGTTTTTTTATTTATTTTTACTTATAAAAGCTTTCAGTGACATCTGTTTTTAGAATATATGGTTATATTATGGCACGATTTCCCCGTGAACTCTCTAGTGACTGTACAGAAACTCCAATCTTACATTCTAAAAACAAAAATTATAATCAACCGTCCAGATCTACCTCCAAATTTCCCTCCTACGCTTTCACGAAATGTCAAACATTGAGAATTAATAGCTCTGTGGGAGTGCATCGTTTTCTCTTGATCACCGCGCCACGAAATGGTTGGATATTCAAACCCACTTAAGTAATGTATTAAAAATGGGGAAAAACCAGGTTTACAAGTAATATAGTTTCAGAAATTGCAGTGATATTTATACGACTATAGCTACCAAATGTCTGGCTTCTTCGTCAGTTTCAAGTGGTGCAAATAATCTTCATGAGACTCGTGAAGCAGAAAGTGGTTAAGACCATTAACCACTTGTGGAGACTTACAAGAGTTTGTTTTTTTTAATTTCGCACAAAGTTACTCGAGGGCCATTTGTGCTAACCATCCCTAATTTAGCAGTGTAAGATTAGAGGGAAGGCAGCTAGTCATCACCGCCAACTCTTGGGATACTCTTTTACTAATGAGTAGTGGGATTAACCGTACTTATAACGCCCCCACAGCTGAAAGGACGAGCATGTTTGGCGCGACGGGGATGCGCCCCCGCGACCCTCAGATTACGAGTCGCACGCCTTAACACGCTTGGCCATGCCGGGCCAACTTACAAGAGACCAGTGGATTTGATCCAACCAATAAGATAGGTAGTTGCCCTGTCGCTACCTCTCTCTTGTCATGACTGTGTTGGAAAATGGGGCGAGGGGAGCTAGGTCAGTCTGACATCGTCGTTGGTAACCATTAACTTTCGCGTATACACACTAACTGGGAAAAGAAGGGGAGCATGTGTTCGTTCTACCAATTCTGTAAGGTGTCTATACTCTCACTCTACGTAGATATATATAGGCTAAGCGTGACATAGATTTATTGCGCCCGAATTATGAATTTGCTTATTCGTGGTTCGCTACTCATTGCTACTAAAGAACATGCTCTGTATTTTGGAGCGATGAGTGCACTAGGAGAATGACATTCAAGTCTTACTGTTTGGCCTCTTGAAAATAGCCTAAGAGTTAGAGACATGTATCGTTTATTAGCTGCCTTCCCTCTATGTACATGAGTTCAAATTAAGAAATGACTATAGTTCGATCACGTGGGACTAGCCTAAAAGTTACGGGTAGGTATTGTTCATTAGCTACCTTCCTTCAAGCTTATCAGAAATTACTATTTTTTGATTACATGCGAGTAGTCCAAGAGTTAGGGGTAGGTATTATTCACTAGCTATCTTTCTTCTAGTCAAACAAGCCTCTAGTTTTACATATACGACAAGACTTGGTTTTGGCCTAATACACATTGTTAATCCTTTTATTGCAATTCTTTTACGTAGCGCCATCTTTAAAATACTGGTTGTGTTCTCAATCTTAATTCTTTGTTTGTTCATCTGTTATAAAACACAAAGTTATACATTGGGCTCTCTATGCTCTGTCCACCAGGGGCATGGAAACCCGATTTTTAGTGTTAGAAGCCCACTAACCTACTCTGAGCCAACCTGAACTGATATATAAATACGTATGATTTGTACGATTACAAGAAAAAGCATAAAATAAAAATCTTCTCCCTCTTTCTATACGTGTACAATTAAAATTTTACTCTTTCTTGTCCAACATAGGCCTGGTATGACCTAGCGCGTTAAGGTGTGCGCTTCGTAATCTGAGGGTCTCGGGTTCGCGCAAAACATGCTCGCCCTCCCAGCCGTGGGGGCGTTATAATGTGACGATCAATCCCACTTTTCGTTGGTAAAAGAGTAGCCCAAGAGTTGGCGGTGGGTGGTGATGACTAGCTGCCTTCCCTCTTGTCTTACACTGCTAAATTAGGGACGGTTAGCACAGATAGCCCTCGAGTAGCTTTGTGCGAAATTCCAAAACAAAATTGTCCAACATTTTAAACAAATTTAAAAGAATAAATTACCAATGCAAGACGTTTGTGAATAAAATTACGTTAAATTTTTAAAAGTCAGTGTGTATTTGGAACCAGCTTCTATGAATTCAAAAAATCTTTAAAAAATATATTAAATCTGAGTGCCTTTAAATTCAGTAAATGAAATATGTTTTTAGATTATGTATTTCATTTCTCGAATTTCGCACAAAGCTACTCGTGGGCTATCTGCGCTAGCCGTCCCTAATTTGACAGTGTAAGACTAGAGGGAAGGCAGCTAGTCATCACCACCCACCGCCATCTCTTGGGCTACTCTTTTACCAACGAAAAGTGGGATTGATCGTCACATTATAACGCCCCCACAGCTGAAAGGGCTAGCATGTTTGGTGCGACCGGGATTCGAACCCGCGATTCTCAGCTTACAAGTCGAACGCCTTGCCCAACCATGTTTCTTAGAAATATATATATTAAGTAAGTTAAGACTATTACTATTTATGAAACATAAGCGCTAGGGTAAGAGAAATAATTAAAGGAAACTAGTTTATAGAACAAAATATGCAAAAATTAGTCTAAACGGTTAGCGTATAACTGTAAGTAAGAAATAGAAAATGATCACACGCATCTAGTTGGATATAGTTGTAACTAAAATGATTGAATTAAAAATGTTTACAAAGCAAAAATTACACTGTGTAACAAAATTTTTACTTTTTCTTGTTTCTGTGCAGAAGGCATTATTTCCCAATTGCTTATGTCTAAAATAAATGGAAAAGACTTTATTTTTCTCTTCAAACTTTGCTTTTTTGACCTTGGTAATGAAATTTTCAAATTTACCCATTTTCCAGAACATTCCAGGCAGATTCAGTGCTGAGTAGCTGATAGAAAATATTGTAGAACTTTTTTAAAACGTTGTAGAACTTACAAAATTGTCTAGAACTTTCCATTGTAATATATACATAGGGGCTCACCACTCATTACTTCAGTTTAGTTCTAGCTGCCTATGTGAACACAAAGATCTAACTGATTTTATCAGAAATGGCATTAAGAAGCTGCAAGCATTTCCCAGACGCATTCTGCTATGTATGTGTGGCCAATTTATCAAGACAAGAGTGAAAACGTACTCTGTGACAGCATCTGCTAAAATGTGTGAACCCTACAAGGCATATTTCGGTATGCCTGTCGGGGATCAAAATAAACCCTTATTTTACCTGCGAGCACTGCAAAAAAACTCTAAAAGGTAAGACGGACAATTTTTGCATGCTTGAATAGCAAAATTTTATATCATACAAATTTTAAACCTTTTAAAATTTAAATATCTTTTAATTTTTTTAAATTTCCAATTGTATGGAAAAATATCACATATAAAATATTTTGAATGAACCTCTTACACATTAGTTGCGGGTTAAATAAATTTATTCTCCAAAATAACAATTTTATTTTGCTCTTTTGCAGGATGGTATAGAGGGGAAAAGAAAGCCATAAAGTTCGCTATTCCAAGAATTTGGCATGAACCCACTGATCACATAAGCAATTGCTACTTCTGCATACTACTTCCAAACGTCGGACTGGTAAGAATGCATCCGCTATCATGTATCCGAACCTTTCATCATCCATCGCCCCAGTGCTACACTGCTCTTAGATCCCTGTACCCACTCCGCCAGAAAGAAAGCAGCCATCCTCAGAAGAGAGCAGCAAATCAGAAGAGGAGGCAGACGTTGAAGATCCTAATTACAATTTCAGAGGTGCAGCTGGTGAGAGAAACCCATACTACCCCAACCAAATAGACCTCAATGACTTGGTCAGAGTTCTTGATCTAACAAAGTCGAATGCCGAGACTATATCTATGGATGATACGTGAAAATGATTTACAATACACTTACAAACCTCCTAAAACTACTCACTTTTAAATATTTTTGTTCATTTTTTATAACTTTAGTATAAATACAATGTAAATCTTGATTCATATGTTGTTTTATTCAGACCTTATGTAAATGAAAATGTGCAAAATTGCCCGTTTTTAAATAGAAAATAGGTTAATTTCTAAATTTCATTATCCAGGTCACAAAAGCAAAGTTTGAAGAGAATAATGGCCATTTTCTGTACTTTTGCAGCAAAAGCAATGAGAAATAACGCATACTATCCAGGAACAAAATTTGTGTTACATGGTGTTATCCATAACTTGAACACAATATCAACTATATAAAACTAACGGAAGTGTGTATATTGAATATTATACTATTCTCTTCAATAGTAATAAAGTAGACGTATGTACTGGTTAAACCGGTGTAACTAGGTCAAAATACAGACATACAGATAACGGTCAAGGCTCTTTGTTCTCTATCTTTCTAGTTGCAGAAAGTTCAGTTAAATGAGGTGTGGGGGTAAGAAGTCGAATCATTATTGTCCTACACTTGGATACATACGTAGCTACAAATATGTCGAATTAAACGAATACCCTTTGTCACATTTGTTTAAAATCTTTGTCATAGATTAACTGTTTAAAATAAAATTTTCAAATGTTGTAACAAACAATTTAAGAAATCTGTGAAAACTTCCTTAGGTGCATTTGTCATCAATTTTTACGTTTTATGAAGTGCTAAAGAATAATGGAGAAGTGGTCAAAACCTCAACTATCGTCACCAGACAAGTCAAATCATGATTTTTGTCCCCGAACATTATTTGTTATTTGTCATTTTAGTGATGTTTAGTATTGTATACAAGTTTTAAAACAACTGTTATATTAAAGAATCCAAGTTTTTAGTATTCATTTTATCTTGTTACAAAAGTTAACTTTATATTTCAGGTTCAGAATGTACGTTATCGCTAAGCCATTAGGGGCTTATTTTATGTTACCTGAGAATTGTAATTATAAAAATTACTTTATATACATGTATATACACACATAAGATAAGATAATTTCTTATTTTTGTCGCAAAACCGGGATAGTTGCGTATTTTATTAATCAATTTGTGCATAGAAAGTTATAAAATATTTTTACAAGTAATATATGTGTGTAATGTAAATTATGAAACATAAATGGTCCACTATTTTGGTAACTCTTATAAAATATCATAAAGTAATATATATTTGTATTTTATAATATGCTAAAGGTGCTTTCTCTATTTGCAACTACTCAGCAACTTCCCAACATCTACCCTCAGAATTTAACTATCATTTTTATAAAGCATTCACAACTTAAAATGTACAGGTTATTTTGTGGCATCGCGCGGCTTCGAACCTGGTATACCAAACTAACGAAATACAAAGCTCAACCACAGAGTCAACCAACGTCCCAATGTAACACGAAAAAACTCTCTGTTGATCCAAGCCCCAAGTTTTAAGACAATAAATATATTTTTTGTAATGTCTTCTGCTACCGTATTTTCTACAAGAACTAGCAATATATTCAGCTTTAAATTCACTAAAAGTAGATATGAGTAGTAATAATCATACAACATAATTTAGAAAAGCCTTCGAAAAAGTCGCGTGATGTATTAAAAGTGTGTAAATTACCTCATCATTAGTAAGAATAACACTTCATCTTCGGGGGTATTTGACTGAACTTGTGCATGACTGAAGATAAAATGCTAAAACAGCTTACAATGCTGGAAAATGAAAGAAACGTTAGCACTAACTCATGCTGATGTACTGGAAATTTTCACTCTCTATTAGAGTAAAATAGTGTAAACATCTCTGTATGGAAAAAGGTAACTCATTAGTCACAACTATATGGTGATATGTTGGAGCAAATCTGAAGTTGTTTGACTGAAAACAAAATATGTAATAATTCGAAATATTTAAAATCGTATGTTGCAGAGTAACTGGTTGAACTGGTCAAAAGCTGTCAGCCCGTAATAATCTATAAAATAAGGCTTAAGTCGATTATTGTAATTCTTCTGAAAGACTTTTCATAAATTTCGTCCATTGGTTTGAAATTTATCTGCAAACAGATGGATGGATTCTGCAAAACAAAAACGAAAAAAGAAATACATATAAATTTAAATTATCTGCAAGTTTTGAACACAGGGTGCCCAACACGCAAGTATAAAAAGATAATATTACCTTTTAAACTATCAAAGTAACTTTTTTTTCCGGCACCCTAACTCATATCATTGGAAATTAATCATTTTCTCTAGTGTAAAGCAACGTCTTTTAACGATATTCAAGTAGATAATGTGTGGTCTTGCACATTGTTATAAATTCTTTTCGTTATATTCTTATAACATTTTGGGTCCTCAGGTATGTGTGCGAACTTTTAAACTTATAAACCGAGTTTCGATATCTGTGGTAAGTGGAGCACAGATGGCACTTAGTATAGTTTTCTGCTATAGTACAAAGTACGTTTACAATCTTTGGTCCATTGAGGCTCTGAACGTGTGTGTGTTTTTCTTATAGCAAAACAACAGCGAGCTATCTGTTAAACCCACCGAGGGAAATCAAACCCCTGATTTTAGCAGTGTAAACCCGTGGACATACCGCTATACTACCAGGTATCAGGCTGTGGAAGATACAGACTTATATTATACGATCCCACTTGATTTTAATTCAATTGTTTCTTTTTCATAAAGGAAACAGCTTAAAGACATTAATTTTAGGTACGACTAGAGATCCTGCAGGTACTAAGGAATGTTATCAAACATTTGCGTGGAAATCATCATCCTACATACAGGTCGATGCCCTCAATCGTCCACTTCACAGCATAAGCGCAAGACATCTAGCGAGGGTAGAAAAGAATTGTGTGTGTGTGGAACAAGCCACTCCTTAGAGGTCAGTGAGCTGTCCAACAAACCAACTGAGTAATACAGCTGAACATACTTGCTATTCACTTTACGAAACCAAACAGAACAGAGGATGCAAAGTAAAAAATATTAACTACTGACTATTAGTTTAGGATTCCCTATTTCAAAGGGCACTGACATACTGCTTAAAAACTAAAGGTTGTGTTTGTTGCGATGTCCTGATCGGAACTAGTATATTAATTACACAGAGATGGAGTATGTTTTTGAATTTGAGTTTGATTTTGAATTTTGTATTTGAGTGGATATGGAACACATTATATTATATATGTGATAAAATTGAAAATATACAGCTATTAGTAATAACGTTGGTGTACGATAATTTACATCATATTTTTGTTACTGCAACCATCAGAATCAGTGTGTGAGATGTTCTCAGTAAATTAGTCTGAATGTGAAAAGTTATACTATAGTTTTAAAATGATAGAATACTGATACTGTAAGCATTAGAGTCCGTATTGGCATAATCAGGTGGTTAAGGCACTCGACTCGTAATCGACGTTCGCGGTTTCGAATCCCCGTCGCTCCAAATATGCTCGTCCTTTCAGACTTGGGGGCGTTATAATGGATTCGGTCAATCCCACTATTCGTTGGTAGGAGTAGCCTAAGAGTTGGCGGTCGGTGATCAAGACTAGCTGCCTTCCCTATAGTCTTACACTCTTAAATTAGTGACGGCTAGCGCAGATAGCCCTCGTGTAGCTTTGTGCGATAGGTACAGTGTTTACAGAAATATACATGTAAACATACGATATTAAACATATCGACTCTGGTAAAACTGGTTACCTTGACTTAGATTAACTCTAAAACTATGCTATTGTATTTTGTATCTATGGTGTTTTGAGTCCGTTTTACTTCACCATATAGTAGCCTGAATTAATGTAAGTATGTAAGTAATGTTATAACATTTCAATGAATTTTAGTATTTGATATTATATAGCAGACTTAATGATTGTGTGTAGGTTTTCTGACTCAAATTGTGCTTTTGAGTCTTGAACTAGCGAAACAGCAGTCCACAGCAAAGGATGCGACCAATTAGGCATTCTGCGTCACAGATTCTCTTAAATTTCATCTCTGGTGAAGAAGAAAATACATCTTTAATATATGAGTATACAAATTGGTAGCTTCTTTTAACGAGTGATGTGGGTAAAAACTCAATATTCTCAGAACATAATATGTAACTGTAAGCATTTATTCTGTTGTTGCTTCATACTATTGATTATAGAATGCCATTGAAATATCATAAAGGATTACACAAGTTCAGTTTCATTTCGGCTAATATGTATTGATTTACGTTGGAATTTTGTTTATGGGCATGCCATGGTTAAGATTTTCGTTTTACGTCATTCATACGTTCTTGAACAACGCTGTGAGATAACCCATTTTATAGCCGATTTTGCAATATACAATTTTAGTGTAGTTCAAAACTTTTTCCTAGTAGTTTAAAATCGATAAAAAAAACTTTTACTGCATTTTTTATTATTTTCTAAGCTGAAAAATGGAAGCGTAATTCTTAAACAGATTGAATATATTTATGATTTAGTATCTGAGCAAGTATATATTAAAAAAAAGAAGAAGGCATTTTACAAATTAGCCATTCATTGACCATTAAAGTCTGTTTGAAGCAATTTGCTTGTCGGAAACGGACTTCGACCTTTCCGAGGCTGTCAAGCAAGGTATTGCGTTAACAACGCATGCGCACTTTCACAGTATTTCCTTCAGGAAGTTAACTTGTTCTCCCTCACCAGTAGGTTGTCACCCATTCTTGTTTACCATACAAGGAGAGTTTTTCTTCGAGTGAAAATTATAAATCAAACTCTTGTCATTATATTTCAAATCAAACACAATCATGCTTAAAAATGGTCAGATGAATTCTACCATATCTAGTAACAGTTGTTCAAAATCTCAAAGTAACATCTTAATGAGTGAATAACTTCAGCGAGGTGTGTGTATGTGTGGCATAAACAAATAACATACACTCTATATGTAAAAGAAATAAAAAGTTAAGGGCACTGTTTAAATAGTTATCCTAAACTAAATCCACCAAAGTGTCCTTCGGTGGGCAAACGGTAGCTTTGTGGACTTACAACGTAACAATCCAAGATTCGCTTTCCCACTCTCTCTCTCCCTCGGGTTTGAATATGATATATACGTGCCCGCGGTGGTTTGGTTTGCTTTAATTTGAATTTCGCGCAAAGCTTCACGAGGGCTATATGCGCTAGCCAACCCTAATTTTGCAGTGTAACACTAAAGGGAAGGTAGCTAGTCATCATTAACCCCCGACGACTTTTGGGCTACTTTTTACCAACGAATAGTGAGATTGATTGTTACATTATAACGTCCTTACACCTGAAAGGGCGAGCATGTTTGATGTGATGGGGAATTGAACCCGCAACTCTCAGATATTTGTTCTTACCAATTGGTTTCTTTCTTTCTGAAGATGCATGTTTATTTATTTATGTAAGATGAAAGAAAAGCTTGTTCTTACACGTGTAGTGGTGTATTTGTTACCTCAAACAAGCTTTGAAAACATGCGTGAAGGTACGTTATTTGTGTGACTTAGAACATTTTCTCACTTAAGAGCACAAACTGTGACGCCTGAATTTATTTCGAGTAAACGTTAAAACACGCTAAGCTTTAGAATGCTATTATTTACCTTTGCTTTCTCAAATACCACAATTGTGCAACGTAAAAGCTAAGAAAATGTATATTGTTTTATGTTTAAGTTAACATGTCTAACTTTTGTTGTGTGTTTATCATAATATGAAAAAAAGTTTAGTGAATGCGTTATTAATTTACTTATTTTGTAAGTGAATATTTCATGACTGTTTAGTTTTTTTTCACAACAAGGAAAGTAAAAGGAATTATTTTACAGCAAACGTTATGACAGATTTAGTTACGTAACACATCGCGCGTTGTGTTTATAATTTATTGATGTTGAGGGTATCGAACAACACCTGAAATTTATTAATGTCGAGGATAAAGATATTTTTAGCAAACAAACAGAATATTAAGTGATAAATATATAAACAGTGGGAGAGGAACAGGAACAAGAGTCAAAAGTAAGCCAAGTGAAATAGATTTCAGGTCAGAAAAAAGTTAGTAAACATAAAGATAATGGTCGTGTAAATGAACAGCTTAACAGTTGATGTGCAAAGTGAGATTAAAAGTTTTTTTTGACGTATTAGGACTACCCCTGAAGACAAAAAGGTCTACTTTTTGAAAGCACTTGGGTTATAGGTTGTTTTTTTTAATTATTATTCACGATGTCTGTCAACACTTCGTAAATCTGCGTGATTTTTTCTAATATTATGATTGTTTTGCCAAAGAGTGTTCTAAAGAAATTGAGCCTGTCTGTATGGACTTTGACAAAAACCAGACGATTATTTGAAAATAGGCCTGTATGTAATACACACGTTTATTGTAAGTAGGCCTAAATGCGAAAAGGAGCAGACGACACTTGAAATACGAGGACCGGATGATAACTGAAACAGCAGTACATGACTGTGGTAACTCTACCATAAAGGAATAAATGAATTATACACGAAATACTAGAGCTATAGAAATACAGAAAGGTAGTTCGGCTTGCAAACAGAAATTCTAAAGCAAGTGAATAAGCAAGCCTTAGGGAACTTTTGACAAAACAAAAGGGAATTACGTCGAGTATTTACAATATTTCTATGATCTCTATCGTGTAAATAATTTGTTGTATATATATTTAACCAGTTTGAATATATATATATATATTAGTTTTAAAGCAAGTGGGAATGCGTGTTGTTCATTTGTTTTTTTAATTTATCGCCAACAAGGTCACAAACACCTACTGTAAAATAATCCTTAGCCAAACACACTCATATACTTACATTTAATATATTCTACCAAAACGTAGGTTTTCTGACACTGATATGAAGCACTCATTAATACAAGCTTTACTATAATTATAAATACTTACATGTCAGTATGCAAGTCTAACCTTTGGAAGTAATTCATAATACTAGTACCGCAATAATTAAAATTACTTAATCATAAAATTTCGAGAAAAAAAATCTTCAACTAAATATAAACTAAAATCTTTTTGTGCATAGAATGAACTTTTATTTTAGTATTTTGTATAATTACACTTGCTATCAATTTTGAAAAACTCGGATTCCAATGATTAATTAAGTTAATAAAAAACTACTCATGAAATAGAATTTTCTCCTAATTTCATTGAAATATTTTGTTTTTTTGTGAAAGTATTATATACAATCGCAGTGTTGAATTTAATGCATTGAAAGTTCTCACAAAAAAAAAACAATAGCCAACATTCTTTCCATTCAATTCAATGGTAGCCATTATTTGGCGACTTGTAATGTGAGGGTCGCGGGTTCGCATCCCCGTCGCGCCAAACATGCTCGCCCTTTCAGCCGTAGGGGCGTTATATGTGATGTTCGATTTCACTATTCGTTGGTAAAAGAGTAGTCCAAGAGCTGGTGGTGGGTGGTGATGATTAGATGCCTTCCCTCTAGCCTTACACTACTAAATTAGGGACGGCTCGGTGCAGTGGGCTAACAACCTACTCACTTAAAAACTTGTTGACGAATCTGCAAGTGATTGCGGCCATATGTTTCTTGATGGAATCGAGTGGTGAATGATGATGAAGACTAGAAGGAAGGCAGCTAGTCATCACCACTCACCGTAACATTATAACACCCCCACGGCTGAAAGGGAGAGCATGTTTGATATGACGGGGATTCGAACCCACGACATCGGATTAGGAGTTGAGTGCCTTAACCAATTGGCCATACCGTGCCACGAATTTTTTTCTCAAGTGATTTTACGGACATTTTAAAAATATGTAGAATTTCATTGGACTCCATTTTGTGATAATTACAGATACTGTTAATAGCTATTTTGTATAGTATAAAATATTATTAGCATTATCCTTCTAAATATCTCTGATATAATTCTATATTTTGTTATCTTGAGTTATTTCTAAACAATATTATTTTAAAACCTTAGGTTTTTTTGTATTATAATCTTAAATATTCTTCAACATTATGTTTTACAATTTCAAATATTATTCTTATATGGTCTAAAATGTTCTCGAACGATATTATTTAATAACATTAAGTTTTATTACGGCCTTAGGTATTGTTGAACATTGTATTTAAGAAGATATTACTATAACGATTTCAGGAATTTATCCGTTATTTATACCGGCGTAGCCAGGTGGTTAATACGTTCGACTTCTACTTTGAAGTTCGCTGATTTGGATCCCTGTCACCCTAAATATGCTCACCCTTTCAATCGTGGGATGTTACAATGTGATGATTAATTTGTTGGTAAAAATAGAACTAAAGCTTTGGCGGTGAGGGTTGATAATTAGCTGCCTTTCTTTTAGTCTTACACTGCCAAATGAAGGGCAGCTAACTGAGATAGCCCCGTGTAACGTTGCGCAAAATCCAAAACATTTCGTTATTTCATACAGCTTTTCAGCTATTAAATTAGTTTTTCTGTATTACATATTAGAATTATCCTTCTTATTTTTCTGCTTTCTTAAATATAACTCTATCTCCTTTTCAATGTTTTTAACGTCAAATCTGAATTGTTTTCGGTTACATTTTGGAGTATTTTTATGGCCCATACTTTGTAAATCAAAACCGTTACAAGCTTACAAATCTAAATTGCGTTAATAATTTTACTTGGTGTATATGGAATAACTGTTTAATACATATTTATCCAAAAAATCAATATTTTTTCACTAATTTTCTCTTAACTTCAGAAAGGTGCAGCTATAATTTTCTTTATAACGTGATTTTTTTTGTAAATAACGTTTTAGACTTTTTATAACAAATTTTGAAAGGCTGTTTTTGTACTCTTTGAATAGCCTTATTGGAAATTTTCTTCATTAGCTTTCATAACACATTTTAAACCTATAATCAGTTTCATGATAGGAAACGATAAAATAATTTAAGAAATTTCAAGCTATTGCATTTAACGCAAGCATTCTACTTAGCCAAATCTCCCAGACAGAATATAATGAAAAATCAAACACGAATCAACCGTACATCATAAACCAGCGTTTCTTGATGTGACATTTATTATTATGTAAAGTACACACACACATATACTGCCCGGCATGGCCAGGCGGGTGTGTTTTTTTTATAGCAAAGCCACATCGGGCTATCTGCTCAGCCCACCGAGGGGAATCGAACCTCTGATTTTAGCGTTGTAAATCCAGAGACATACCGCTGTACTAGCGGGGGGCTAGCAGGTGGGTAAAGGTGTTCCTTTCGTAATCTGAGGGTCGCGAGTTCAAATCCCCGTTGTACCAAACATCCTCGCTCTTTCAGCCGTTGGAACGTTATAATGTGACTGTCAATCCCACTATTCGATGATAAAAGAGTAGCCCAAGAGTTGGTGGTGGGTGGTGATGACGAACTGCCTTCCCTCTAGCCTTGCACTGCAAAACTGGAACAGCTAACACAGATAGCCCTTGAGTAGCTTTGCGCGAAATTTAAAACAAACAACACCCACATGCTCGCAATTATTATATTACGTCAGTCACATCTTTATGGTTAGAAAAAATAACAATTCATTCTCACCAGACTTGACTTTTTATATTTTGATAAGCCAAGAATCCCATTAAATTACAAGGATAGTAAGTAAAATTTATGTTTACGCAATAAAATCTAAGTATTATTCTGCAAAATGTAGAATGAATATACATAATTTCACAAGGTAGATTTATCTCTGTAGACAATTAAGAAATCTGTACGACCACGCTTAACCCCGTTTTCTAATCAATCGAGTTACTTCCCAACTTTCAATCCATTGAGGGCGCTCGACTTTCTCACTAAATTTGGTTTCCATGTAGATGCTACCGCCACACCTATTATAAAAAATTAGTGGATAGCCTTCAAATAAGAGTTGGCGTCCTAGTTCTGTACTTTCGGATTTCACGTTGTGCTGACGATAAGAGAGAAACAAATGATGCACGTTTGCTTCTTTTCGAAAAAACATCATCCTATATTATTTTAAGGACACGCTTAGTTTATCCATAATATTTACGATGTTTTGGTAAATTTCGCGCGAAACTATTCAAAGGCTATCTATGCTGTTTTAACAGTAAAATTGTACTGTCACTCTCACAACGCACTCACGATCCAAGTTTGCCAAGCGCGATATTCTGGGGGAATGAGGGATAAAGGGGTACGAATCATTGATCAAAAGTTCAGCACACTACTACTGGTATACGCTTTACCATATTGTTCTTTTGGAATTAAGCACAAAGCTACAAAATGGGCTATCTGTGCTCTGCCCATCACGGGTATCGAAACCCGTTTTCTAGTGTTGTAGGCCCACAGATTTGCTGCTGTGTCACTGAGGGGCACTCTTCCTTATAATGGTTCCGAAAAGGGTTCAAAATGTTATGTCCTTTTGATTACCACTTTGACTTTATTTTAGGCCCAGCATGGCCAAGCATGTTAAGACGTGCGACTCGCAATCCGAGGGTCGTGGGTTCGTATCCCCGTTGCGCCAAACATGCTCGCCCTTTCAGCCATGGGAGCGTTATAATGTGACAGTCAATTCCACTATTCGTTGGTAAAAGAGTAGCCCAAGAGTTGACGGTGGATGGTGATGACTAGCTGCCTTCCCTCTAGTCTTACACTGCCAAATTAGGGACGGCTATCGCAGATAGCCCTCGAGTAGCTTTGCACAAAATTAAAAAAACCGAGCCACAACCAAACCAAATTATATCGTGTGTATGGCATGCTCAATTTTAGAAACAGGTCATGAAGAAATAAAATCATCATTTCGCAATTTGAGCATGACAAAAGTATCAAGGGCCGAAATTAAATAATATCTCATTGTTAACGCAAGTTTGGAGGCATTGAAGATCCTAATCTGGAATTGTTTAATTATTTGACACAAAAATTTAAACAGCTGTCTCACGGTGTTGTTGTTGTTTCGTTCTTTGATTATTTGGTATCGTCGTTTCGGAATGTTAACAAAAATATCAAAACAACCTTTTGTTGCTGTTCAGACGTGGTACACTCGCGAAATGTTTGTTAAAAGGAAAAACTATTAAATCGGAAAACTTAGTTCATGGGTAATTTGGAAAAGATGTTTACGAAACAATAGTACGAGCGAAATACAATTGAATTATAAGTAAATGCTCGTGTATAAAAATAATTTTCGATTACATATAATAACTAAAATATTGGTAATTAATCTTTTGTTGTTAATATAATTTAGTTTTTTAACAAATTTTCAATTGCAATCTTTGATAAAAAAACAAAACAAAACACACATTAATGTAGACCCAGCATGGCCAGGTGGTTACGGCACTCGACTCGTAATCCGAAAATCGCGGGTTCGAATTTCCATCTCATGAAACATGCTCGCTTTTTCAGCCGTGGGGGTATTACAATGCGACGGTGAATCCCACTATTCGTTGGTAAAAGAGTAGCCCAAGAGTTGGCGGTGGGTGGTGATGACTAACTGCCTTTCCTTTAATCTTACACTGCTAAGTTAGGGACGGTTAGCGCAGATAGAATTCGAATATCTTTGCACGAAATTCAAAAACAAATATTAATGTTAAGCTAAACATCGAACTCCGAGTTTCTAGGCAGACTTCACTTAGGCTGTAATTTAAAAACAACAGTGTAAACCCGACAGTCACCAATTAACTTAAATGACATTTCTTCAGTTATATCTACATTACGTAACCTATACATTTGCTACCTTGTTTCGTAAATTATTGTTTGTTGAAGTTTAAAGTAATAGGATGAACCTATTTTCTCTATGTTATTAAACTGCCTTTGTAAAATGGTTCAACTGTTTTGAGAGAATGTGTAGGTTGACCGTTTCAATATGGCATAAAAACTTATAAACTGATAATATGTTTCTTTGTTCAAACAGATAATTACCCAGTGGGTGACCTATGCTGTGCCCACCTCGGAAATCCAACTTCTATTTTCAGCATTAGAAACCCCAAAACCTACCTGTAAACTACCTACAGGACCTACATTGCGGTGGGGATACACTGTATGTCAGCTTTAATCTGCTTTTACCAGTTTCATGTGCTCAAGTGATAGTACCTTGCATCGTTGTTATTGCTGTTTTGAATTAAGCACAAAGCTACACAATGGGCTATATGTGCTCTGCCCACGGGTATCGAAACCCGGATTTTAGCGTGTAAGTCCGCAGACATACCGCTGAGCCACTGGGGGGCACTTTGCATCATATTTTATTTTCTTTCAAATTTTTTACCTTTGGAGAGCAGTTACCTTCTCACAACTGTTTGTAGGCAGTGAAGGGTGAAAAAGATGTGGGCTTGAGCACTCACATCTCAATCTCCTAATTTTTATTATTTAAATGATTTTATTTTCTTTGTTTATGAATTTCTTCATGTGAGACTGGCGAACAGAGGTTAAGACTAATAGACGATGTATCCCCACCTACATCCTTAGTCACCTCCAAATCCCAAGGTACATTTTATATTCCACAGTATAACCTGTATCCTGGGGATTCTTTAAATTTATGCAGCGTCTTTATGCCCATCACGGTCAATTATGACAGGTAAGTATGTTGTTAAATCATGAAATTACCTGCAATCAAATATATCTTAATGGTTTCCAACGAGACATAAAGTTTAACGATTATTGAACTGAAATATACAAATGAAGAGAAAACTAGTTGATATTTATAGAACGACCCGTTTATTATATAAACAGTTTTGTTACACATCGTTATTTAGTTTCATCCATAAGTTCTTACACTTCTGGGATAACTACATGAAATCCGGTAAAAAGTATTCCAAAGGAAAAGCAGCTTTAGATACTTAACACTGTAACATATATTTTATTCCTGGATAGTATGTGTTATTTTTTAATTGCTTAATTGTTGTAAAAGCACAGAAAATAGTGATTATTCCCTTTAAACTTTATTTTTATGACCTGGATAACGAAATTTAGAAATTAACCTATTTTCTATGTGAAAAAGGGCAAATTTGCACATTGTCATTCACCTAAGGTCTGAATAAAACAACATATGAATCAAGATTTACATGTATTTATATCAAAGTTATACAAAAACGAACAAAAATGTTTAGAAGTGAATAGTTTTTCGAGATTTGCGACTATAATGTAAATCACTTTCCCGTATCAGCCCCCAAATATAGTCTTCCATCCTGTTTTTGTTATACGCTTCCAGGTCAGAAAAGCAAAGTTTGAAGAGAAAAATAGGTCTTATCTATTTGCTTTAGGCATAAGCAATTGAGGAATAACACTTTCTGTCCAGGAGGAAGAAAAGGTAAAATTTTTTTACATAGTGTTATGTTTATCGTGAGTACTCTGGTTTAGTGTTCTTTTCATTGGACTTTACTTATCTACTCCTGAATGAACATGAATTATGCTATTCTTATGGTTCAAACTAATGGTATCTATTTAGTTATACAAACAAGGACGGTGTAGTGTCCTACATGTTTCCTTTTGCCTACAATAGTACACTCGTCCAACTGGTTTGTCTTGCGACAAAACGAGTCGATAATTAATCTTTGCAGTCTTTGATTTATTTTATGTTTCGTGGTATTCAATGCCATACTCTGTTTAGTATTAAAAGAACGAAACAGGAAATTTTACAAAATGGAATTTTACTTCGTTTTGCAAGCTTTATTTTATTTTTTGTTTGCTTAGAATCAGATCTCCTTGTTATTTCAACAATTTACTGTATTTTACTTTTCGCTACCAGAGGGAATTTAATCTCACATCTTTGTTTGTTTCATATACTTATAGGCCCGGCATGGTCAGGTTGGTTAAGGCATTCGACTTGTAATCTGAGAGTCGCAGGTTCGAATCCCGGTCGCAACAAACATACTCGCCCTTTCAGCCGTGGAGCCGTTAATTCTATGGTCAATCCTACTATTCGTTGGTAAAAGAGTAGCCTAAGAGTTGGCGGTGGGTCGTGATGACTAGCTGCCTTCCTCTAGTCTTACATTGCTAAATTAGGGTGAGCTAGCACAGATAGCCCTCGAGTAGCTTTGTGCGAAATTCAAAAAAACAAACATATATTTATATCTCAGAAGTATAAGTTTGAATAAAACCATTACACGTGTCCCACATCATATATTATCAGGCTATCTGCTCAGCTCACCGAGGGGAGTCGAACCCCTGATTTTAGCGTGGTAAATCCGTAGAATACCGTTGTTTTAGCGGGGGCGTAAAAGAATGAATAACCTTCGCTTTACAGTTAGTTTTATCATGAAAACATTTCTGACATTGTTTTAAAAGTTATTTGTTTTCTTCTGTTACAGACTTTTAGTATAGAGAAGTTTTAAATTTATTAACCAAGGACTAAGGATTGAAAATTCCAGCCGGAATATTAGGTAAAAACGTTACAGATAACTTTTGAATTATTAGATGTAATTCATATCACCAATACAAAGCGTAAGGCTGAAAATTCTTAGCTTTAATTCTAACTGTTTCTGTTAACTGTTAAATATTATTTACGTATATGCAGTAAAGTTATATATTAAAAATACCAACACAAATATACAAAAACAAACCCATAAAAGATATGTAGGATATTCTTAAACTCTCTTCTCAAACCCTATGATATTTCGTGTTAACAAAAAACAGAGAAAGCAAAAGGGATACACACGTCACGTATTTTGTGTTCCCCGCCCCCAAACTTCATATTAAGATTCACAGAGGAGACTTGTAGTTTGCATTAATATATTATGAAATTTAGACTAATTAAACGAAGATATAAATAAATGTATATCTTAATACAAAAAATAAGTTACTTACCCCACACAAAAAATTCGGATAAATTTCCCAGAAGAATATAACTAACAGCAATACATATTTGAATATTCATTTCAAACAGTTGATTGAGAAAATCATGTAAGTAAATTAGAAAGTTGTCTTGGTGTCAAAGCAACACTTATGTACGTTTAATAATTAATTGTTGTTCGTCTAACACGAAAAAAAGCAGTTGACGCGAATTGCATTTATCACAAACGCAGTATTTCCTGTGGTCTACCATCAACACAACATTGAAGAGCTATAATAGCACAAAGAGGTACTGTGGGGTTTTTCACCCGCAGAACAGTTATTCCAACTGGACGACTACCTGGCTTGAAATGTGGATCGGTGAGTAGTGGGTTTCAGTAGACCAGGCAGGTTCTGTAAGTAAGAAGGTCGATCACGTGAAAAGAAAAGGCAAGGGTCCTCAACAAGTTGGAAGAAATGTTGCGCGACGAGGCGTGGCGTGACACCCGTTACACCTGGCTTCCTCAATAAATCCGGTAATTTTGTAACATAAAGGTTTGAACAAAAGTTTAGCTTTAAATCAATTTTGAACTTGGAATGTTAAAGAATTTGAGAAAAAACTGAAACAGTTCCGAAAAAAAATTTGGTTAGTGACTAAAAAGTGCTGTTATTATGCTATTAACGGAAAGATTGTTGTTGTTGTGTTAATTGATGCTTATAGAAATATTAGGATTAACTTTCAACATAATATTACTGGTAAAATTATCAAAGACTGAAATTAAAGATAATTTTGCAGTTTACCATGTTTTCTTGTACCTCAACTTTATAAAGCTTTCAGATCGAAGTTTAGGTCTTTATTAGAAAGTCATAATAAGAAAGCAGTTAGCAAAAATTCTACTCCTTTTGTAAACCCTCCTACCATAGTACTGTATTAAGCATTGAGAAAATACAAAAGGAAGACCAATTATCAAGGCGGTAAAATAACTTGCTTACTCTAACATCTGGGGTTTGATTTTTCGCGGTGAACATAAAAAACACCCCAACGTGTCTTTGCTCTAAAGCAAACAAATAATGCTTATCCAGCACCATTTAAATATTTTAATTAGACTACTGGACAATGAACTTCTGACGCTGTTTTGGCATTTTCCTCATACATCAACGTTTATACCAATGTCAAAATCACATCATACAACAACGGACGCAGTATGCTAGTGTCTATGTATGTAATCAAAACTTTTGCGCCATCTATTGAATAACACCACAAACAACAATAAAAATTTCACACTGAGTATTCAAGATTAAGACAACTAGAAAAATAACAGGCATTACACGTAACAACCATCACTTAATAACAAAACACTACTTTAAATAAAATAGTCTTCTCACAACAGTTATATAACTTTCACTGGGACTGAATGTGAGGATTTGACTATATCTTTATTATTGTAATTTTTCAATTTATGTACTGAGAGACTGCAGTTTCTTAAAAATTTGTTTTGTAATAAACTGTAACATTTTTACTATATAAGAACATAATGTATGTGTCTTTTATAGCAAAGCCACATCGCGATACCTGCTGAGCCAACCAAGGAAAATTGAACTTTTTATTTGGGCCTTGTAAATTTGAAACAGGAGTAAGAAGATTACAGCTCATATCAGTAAATTTTATGAAAATTTTGACACCTGTACATATAATAATTTTCATGTTATGAGTTGCGTATGATTAAAAAGCACAATCCGAACGCTTTCCCTCGCAATACTTCCCAGTAAAAACACGAAAAACATTTTTTGGGAAGAAAATGTTAAACTTTCTAATATTTTCAAAGCTATAAATACGCATTACGATTAATAATTACTATTGCAAAGAGTCCGCTGTAGGGTGACGCCTCTGCTACTTTATTTAATTGTCTTTTGTTTATCATTTTGAACCGTGTCAACGTTTTGCATGTAGTCTCTCGAAATACTAAGATCTGGTAGAGACTGATACAATTTTTATTCGGATTAATCTAGATCACACACGAGTAGATTGGGTATTTTTATAATCTATAATCGTACATCATTTTGAACCGTGTCAACGTTTTGCATGTAGTCTCTCGAAATACTAAGATCTGGTAGAGACTGATACAATTTTTATTCGGATTAATCTAGATCACACACGAGTAGATTGGGTATTTTTATAATCTATAATCGTACATTTGCATTAGTTCAGTTCAAATCCAACATATCTAAACTGAAGCTAATAACTGTATCTTTATGATAACTCAGGATAAAAACACTAGATAACAGATATCAGCTGTAATTATCACAATATTGATAAACAAATCTGAAATTGTTTCAATGCTTTCTCAGGATTTATGGATGTTTGCTCTTGATTTTCTCTTTTTTTATTTTCACCTAATAGAACTATTACTTCTCCAAATTCTTACATATGTTCAAGAACATCTCCTCTTTCGCTGTAGGAAACGTTCAGTCGTTAAAAAACTGTGCTCTATTGGGACGCCCCTTCCTTCAGTAGCACAGCGCCATGTCTACGGACTCACGTCGCTAAAAACCGGGTTTCGATACCGTGGTAGGCAGAGCACAGAGAGCTCATTGTGAAGTTTTGTGATTAATTTTAAAACAAAGTAAAAACAAACAAATCCTCTTTGACATTTTGTTTATTTCAGGATTTATTTCTTGCTTGAGCATATGCAGGTGTGTTATTCCTGTTAAATTACTCTTATTTATACAAGTACGCATAACAGTTCTTTTTTTTTGTGAATGAAGAAATTATGTTGAAAACTTGAGGATGTAGAATGTATATCGTTTTATTTTACGTGTTATATACTGTGATCACAAATATTAATGTACATTTATTTTTCTTATGTTAAACATTTTGCCTTTTCCTGTAATTGATTATACTCATATAACTACACAGATGATGTAACCATATTTTTAGATGCTCACTAAATCGACCCCTCTATAAGTGTTGCGCCATTATTAACGCTGCTCCTCATGTAACGTGTTAAAACACATATGACGCACCACATAGTATATTATTTTTGTATCTGTGTAACAAATGTAGCTACATGATCTCCTGAGTTCTTATAAACATTGTATTTATTGAGTACTTTGTTTGTATGTTGAATTTCGTGCAAATTTACTTGAGAATTATCTGGGTCTGCAGTCCCTAATTACTAAGCGACAGCTAGAGAAGACATAGTCAACAACACCCACCACAAATGTTTGGGCTTCCTTTTACCAACGAAATGTAGGATTAGCCGTAAAATTATAGCGTGCCAAGACTGAAAGAGGGGATGATATTTGGTGATGGGATTCGAATACGTAGACGCAAATCGAGTGCTCTAAAACAACCCCATTTGTTAAGACCCCCATAATTTAGATCTTTCTCGCGTACATTGGCTTAGAATGAAATGTTCAGATTTTTTTCTGAAGTTGTTAAAACAGAATCCGTCATAATTGTTTAATCATTTCTCGACATTAACTTGCACAATTATATTAATTAACGAAAAAAATGTGGAAATTCTAAGGAAAGAGGAAAAGAGACTTGATTTGAATGTTTTATCCTTTCAGTGGATAGAGCGTGGTTTACTATAAGTACTTGAAACAGAAAAAAACATTAATATAAAATATCATTTTCTTCTTTATTCTTACAAACCTTTCAGATAAGTGCTTAAGAATTGTCATTAGTTTTGTCTTTACTGGTATTAAATGTATCAGGAGTTTAAAATTTTCTATACTAATACTGATTGTCATCTGTGAGTGTAATTATTTGTTATTTTAATGAGAATTATAGTTAAAAAATTTTAATTGCAACAGAAAGTCGAAATTTTGATCAAGAATTTTAGACAAGCTATAAAAAGTAACCTAAAGTGATCAGAATTTCAGAAAGAAACAGTAGCTCAAAAAATTCCCAGTGGCACAGCGGTATGTATGCGGACTTACAACGTTAGAAGTCGTATACCTGTAGTGGGCAGAGCACAGATAGCCTATTGTGGAGCTTTGTGCTTAACTTGAAACAAAGAAAAACCTTGGCTCAGTGTAAAAAGAACGACAGAGTTTCAGAGGACATGGGACTAATAGCATAGAGGTTAGCATTAAACTGGTTAACACTAACATACACCCAATATCGATATAATAACTGTAAAGAAACTAAAAATGTAGGCTCTCAGTACAAGTTTCTCTCAACATCAAGAACTACCGTCAATAAAATTCGTGATTTAAAGGTTATTATCAACTATAATATTTTTGAAAATATGTTAAGATATCCATTCCAGTAGAAAATGAAAATACTTAAAAAGATGGATAAGATAATTTAACGTCTCAGCTAATAGGAATGAAGGCTAAATCATTTAGCGATTTGTTAGTCTATGCTTCGGAGCATTATATGTCGTGTCCGGCTGTTATAAATACAGCGAAAATACAGCCGAAATTTGCTTAAAGAAATCGTTAGATGATTGTACAAAATATTCCTTAAGAAAGATTTTTAGGCCTGCACAGGAGAGCTCTTACTTAATTAAATGAATAGAATTTGTTTTCTTGCTGATTTTAATGGATAAGCAACAGTAATATTTTATATGTCATAATATACTGACATAAGGCATTAGGATAAACTGAATGAAATGTCTCCTATAGGGAATGTAGAAACGTTTAGTGACAAGGAATTGAAAGTTCTCAAAAGCAAGGATGGTTAAAAGAGGTTTTTTTATGAGTGTAGGCCAAATATATGTTAATAAAATCTTTTCCTTGCTGGTTTAAATTGCATGAAAAGTACATGATACCTGATATAAACCATAAACTTTTATTAAATTCATTATAATATTTACTGGGAGATTATGATCAAATAATTGAGATTTGCAGGATTTTAGTTAAAATACAACAGGTGATGCATTTCATAAGATAAAATTGAATCTTGAAGTACGCTGATAATTCTCTCAAACTAAAATCGTATAAGGATTGAATATTTTAAAATTGTTTGTTTGTTTTTGAATTTCGCAGAAAGCTACTCGGGGGTTATCTGAGCTAGCCGTTCCTAATTTAGTAGTGTAAGACAAGAGGGAAGGCAACAAGTTATCATTGCCAACTACTGGGCTACTCTTTTACCAACGTATAGTGGAATTGACTGTAGCATTATAACACTCTCACGGCTGGGAGGGTGAGCATGTTTGGCGCGACGGGGATGCGAACCCGCGACCCTCAGATTACGAGTCGCACTTATTAACACACTTGGCCATGCCAAATGTAAATAAATAAGTCTTATTCTCCTAAAGTATACTGTAATCCAAAAACTGAAACTAAGAAGTGAGCTTCATCAATTTGATGATAACAGAATTCATTACTATAATGGATGTTTGTTTTGGTTTGTTTGTTTTTGGAATTTCGCACAAAGTTACTCGAAGACTATCTATGCTAGCCGTCCCTAATGTAGCAGTGTAAGACTAGAGGGAAGGCAGCTAGTCATCACCACCCACCGCTAACTCTTGGGCTACTCTTTTACCAACGAATAGTGGGATTGACCGTCATATTATAACGTCCCCACGGCTGGGAGGGCAAGTTTAGCGCGAACCCGCGACCCTCGGATTACGAGTCGCACGCCTTACGCGTACGGCCACGCCAGGCCGACTATAATGAAATATAAAATCTACTCGTGTACATTTGCAATGGCCATGTTCTAAGATACAGAAAGCATCCATGGGAATATCAACAGCAGCAGCCAAAAACCCACTCTGTAACACTAAACCCTCTGCTTTGAGCAACATTACTACGAGACAAATATTCAAGATAACCAAGTGCTACTAAGAGTAACCACAACTGCGTATCATCTCTTATATTAGCACTTGAAAGAAAAGGTTGTCAAAACAATAATACAGAGAACGGAATCTGTTAATTCATGGGACAGTGAGGTCAAGAAAAGCGCAGAAAAGAAAATTCCACTGCAAAATTATCAAGGGTGTGCAGTCGGTTTAGACAGATTGCATTAGGTTAACATAAAGAAAGACTGACAACAGGATATGAAAGGAAGATCAGGACTGGTAAACAAAGACGAAGTATTGGGATGGATAAACAAGCATTCAAAGGAACTGTGTGAAGAGACGGTTGTTTAGTGTTCGAATAGTCAGTGATAAAAAGTGGTTGATCCGATTCATTCAAAGCAGAATGAGAAGCATATAAGGATGAACCTGTCTGGATGGCTAGTTACAGCGAAGAGCATGACAGGATTGTTATTTAATTGATTCGCTTAGCCTCACCACTAACTGGAAACCAGATTTTGTGCAACAAATATGGTTAATATTTTTGAGAGGCACTGAGGGATCATCCAATAATTATCTGTATCTAGGCCAAAGTTGTTGTTTTGAATTAAGCACAAAGCTACACAATGGGCTATCTGTGCTCTGCCCACCACGGGTATTGAAACCCGGATTTTAGCGTGTAAGTCCGCAGACATACCACTGAGCCACTGGGGGGCATAGGCCAAAGTAGTACATCATTCAACAAGAACTATTCAACCTAGCTATTGAGACAAGTCCAGAGTGATATAATGGGAGTTCAGAATGATATCATCAGCTAACAAAATTTATAATTTGTAAACAAACAGGGAAAGATAGAATAGAGATTACACAGGAAGACTGCAGAAAAGAAATGGACATATGGAAGTGGAGAAAACGTGAACATCTGTGTGAACAGACTATACTTAGATCAAACAGGAACGTGAAGCATAACTAGAACAACCACAAGGAAATTACTGTAGGAAAAATAGTCTTTGTTAAAGCAGGTGCATGTGCGTGTGTGTTTTCTTGTTGCAAAACTACATCAAGCTGTCTGTTATGACCACCGAGGAGAATTTAACCCCTGATTTTAACGCTATAAATCTGAAAACTTACCTCTGGCCCAGCGGGGGACCTGTTTTAAGGTTAATGCCAAATTTCCCAAGTGTAAAACAATAATAGATGTAGGCAGAAAAGAAATGGACATACGGAAGTGGAGAAAACGTGAACATCTGTGAGAAAAGCCTAGTGTCAGTGTAGGCCTACGATCAAATACAAAGTTCCAACAGAAATTCCAATATTGTATATTTGTATATATATATATATATATATTATAATTGTACTTACACCTTACTTATAAATTAATTTGCAAAGATAAATGGCCGATAAACAAACAGGCTGACTCATCGAATCACTCAACAGATCTTACAAGTCTCCCTTAAAATACTTTTTAATATAATTCAATTGTAAAGGAAAAACTACACTTTTTTAATTTGCCACAGCTACTCTCTAAAACTTATTATTAGCTATTTCTATTAACTCTCAAATGCTTAGTTGTATA
This sequence comes from Carcinoscorpius rotundicauda, assembly GCA_011833715.1. Taxonomy (NCBI): domain Eukaryota; kingdom Metazoa; phylum Arthropoda; class Merostomata; order Xiphosura; family Limulidae; genus Carcinoscorpius; species Carcinoscorpius rotundicauda. The sequence goes on along the minus strand of CM022394.1, from coordinate 54,062,647 downwards.
TCTGTGACATTTTTACTACATTTACGTCGAATATTTGGTTTACACTTAAATAAATAGTAAATACACAATTCACTATTCCCTACATATTCATTGTAGATATAAAAATAAATATAATTGCAGAATTACCATTTAATCCAATTATGTCTTAGTAAGCAACTCACAAAATATAATAATGAAATAAGAAAATGTTTCTCCATTGTTTGTTTGTTTTGGAATTTCGCACAAAGCTACTCGAGGGCTATCTAAGCTAGCCGTCCCTAATTTAGCAGTGTAAGACTAGAGGGAAGGTAGCTAGTCATCACCGCCCACCGCCAACTCTGGGGCTACTCTTTTACCAACGAATAGTGGGATTGACCGTAACATTATAACGCCCCCACGGCTGGAAGGGCAAGCATGTTTGGCGCGACGCGGGCGCGAACCCGCGACCCTCGGATTACGCGCTTGGCCATGCCAGGCCTTTGTTTCTGCAAGCAATAAGATAAAATAATTGATGATATTTTGTACTAAAATTTTAATGAACAAAATCCTCTTACTCCACAATGTATCCCCCCTTCAAGCGGCATAGAGGTGTGTATGTGGTTTGATTTGGTTTGAATTTCAAGCAAAACCACACGAGGACTGTCTACGCTGTATGTATATGGACAACGCTAGAAACTTGGTTTCGGCACCCGTGGTAGGCAGAGCACAGATAGACAAACCTTTGTGTAGCTTTGTACTAACTACAAAGCAAAAAAGCAAACGACACAATATTATCATTTAAATGTATACAATGTAAGCAGAGGCATCGAAAGGTGTGCAAAAGATTCGGACCCATAGGCACTAGAGGTTTCGGCGTTTAAGTATGATATGAATCATGATTTTCAAGAGGCCGACCGAGGCTTCGAGATAACGTCAAATAGAATTGGAGCATGGCCTCCTTACGCCATTGCCTGGTGACGCCTCTGTATGTAAAGTGAATTAAATTGCCCCTTTTTCTATTGAAAGTTCTCTTTATTTTTAAGACTGATTAGCAAGCTCTAGATAGGTTTGTTTTGGTTATTCTTAAAAACAAAGCAACACGCTGGGCTATTTCAGTGATGTCGAGAAACCCACTTGTTGAGAATTTTATATGCAAAAACAGCTCGTTTGGGTTCAGAAAATATTTTAAATAGAAGAGCGAACAACGTTTCAACCTTCTTCGGTCATCGTCAGGTTCACAAAGAAAGAGGTAACTGAACGGAAGCTGACCACATGTTTAGAAGGGGTTGTGTAACTGAATGTCGCAATGTAGAGGGCGCGGTTAGATGTTTGAAAATATAATTTTATCTATAATATTAATACAGGTATAATGGCGTTCCTTTATATTGGTTTATTTTGGGTTTAAGTTGTTGTATAAGTAAGACTTCTTTAATTTTTCGTCTGTTTATGTTTGTTTCTTTATTTAGTATTTTAGTGTTTTCTATGGTTATGTTGTGTCCATTTGACTTGCAGTGTTCGAAAACGTGTGAAGGTGACTTTTTATGTTCTTTGAATCTGGTTTCCATTTTTCTACTTGTTTCTCCAATATAGAAGTCGTGGCAGTTATCACATTGTATTTTATAAATAATGTTGGTGTGGTGTTTGTCAGTGTAGTTCTTACATAGTATAGACCTTAGTTTTGTGCCTGGTTTTTGAATAAATTTAGTATTAACTGGAATGTTATATTTTGTTGCTAGTTTTTGCCAAATGTTGGTTATTTGTTTGCTGATGTCAGGAATATATGGTATACAGCAGTATATGGTTTCGTGATTTTTTGACTCGTGAGATATATTTACTTTTGTTGGTTGATTTTGCTTTCTGTCTCGGTGTGTGCGTATAATGTTTTCTACGGTTTGTGGAGGGAACTTATTGATGTTGATGAAGTATTGTTTTATTTTGTCTAATTCATCGTTAATTTTATCTGGTGAGCATAGTTTTATGGCTGTGTTTATCTGGTTTCTTAGTATGTTGAGTTTTTGTTTTGTTTCATGTGCTGAGTCCCAAGGAATGTATAGTCCAGTATGAGTGATTATTCGGTGGATTTCTGTTTTAAATTGTGTGTCGGCTCTTATAATTTTGAGGTTAAGAAATTATATTTGTTTGCTTTCTTCCTGTTCACATGTGAAGTTAATGTTGGGATGTATAGAGTTAATGTGAGTGAAAATATTAAGTATGTGTTCTGTAGATTTGAATCCCGCAACCGTGTCATCTCCATATCTGTACCAGTATAGTGGTGGATGTAATGCTGTATTAATTGCTTGTGTTTCAATTTGTGTCATAAAAATATTGGTTAGAACTGGTGATACTGGGTTGCCCATGCTTAGGCCATTTGTTTGTATATAGTTTTGGTTGTTGAACATGAAGTTTGTCTTTATTGTGGTGAATTCTATGAGGGTTGCTAACTGGTTACTGGGAATGTCTATAATTGGGTTAGGGTCTCGGATATAGAGTTCTAAGGCTATCTTGCAGGCTTTTGTTGTTGGAACTTCTGTAAAGAGGGATATAACATCGAAAGATTAGACTTGAAATTAAAAGAGTCTTTGATGAATGAGCTGGCTGATGTTGCATATTTGGAGAATGCCCATGCTATGTATTTACCAAGATTGTAATTAAACAATTCATATGTTGACATTATTGGTCGTAATGGACAATCTGGTTTATGAGGTTTGGGGATGCCGTATATTTGCGGTGTGCGTGAGTCGGTTTTACGTAAGTACGAATAAAGTGTTTGCGAAATTGTGTTGGCTTTTTATACAACAACTTAAACCCAAAATAAACCAATATAAAGGAACGCCATTATACCTGTATTAATATTATAGATAAAATTATATATTCAAACATCTAACCCCGCCCTCTACATTGCGACACTCAGTTACACAACCCCTTCCAAACATTTGGTCAGCTTCCGGTCAGTTACCTCTTTCTTTGTGAACCTGACGATGACCGAAGAAGGTCGAAACGTTGTTCGCTCTTCTATTTAAAATATTTTCTGAACCCAAACGAGCCGTTTTTGCATATAAAATTCCAGTTTATAGTCGTGTGAGTCCGTAGGCATACCACTGTGCCATTGGGGTGGGGCAATAGGTAAGACCGCCTATGCATAGAAAACATTTTCTTGTTAATTAATGCACTTGAAATAATTCTTTATATTCATTTACAGTTTACCGTGTTCTCAGGTGGAACAGTGGTAAGTCTACCGACTTACAATAATAAAATCTCGTGTTCGATTCCTCGCGGTGGACACAGCAATTAGCCCATTGTGGCTTTGCTCTAAAATACACACCGTCGTTTTGGTATTTAACCGAATATGTATGCGCATGATGTATTCTCAAGACGACTGATATGGGTATTAGCATTTTATTTAAAATAAAGTGCAGAACAATGTTTCGACCTTCTTAGGTCATCTTCAGGTTAATAAAGAGAGAGTTTGCAACTTACGACAGCATCATCAAAATTCTGAAAGCAGATAAAGGCCATGCTATAGTCAAAATGAACATAAAGAATACATTCAAAATATGTACATAAGTTTTTGTTATACCATGTGGTTAAGTAGTTCTGCATAATCAATTTTCAAAATGAAATTAAACTTCCCAAAACTTCTGAGGTTGTAAAAATAATTGGATTTATCTCTTTGAGGCTTTTTCATAATATGTATTTGCTAGATGTCGCTAAATATTGTTAGTTTGAGCAGAAACAGAATGTGCTGTTAAATTAAAAGTAGCATTACCAGTAAAGGGTGTTACTAACAGTTGTTTGTTTGTGTATTAAAATAGAAATGGATATGAAGAATGGCACAATTTGGATAGGAGATGTAAGTATCCCAAAATATTTGTTTGTTGTTGTATTCTCCTTGTCTTGTAATCTTCGATATGTGTGACGATTGCAATACGTATAATTTGCGAATAGAGAAATAGGCTTAAGGTAGGTCTGTTGACACATATATCTGATACTTCTTTAAAATTTCGTTTAATCACATCTTACCCTTCATTTCTCAACATAAAATATGATACGAAATCTTATCCTATCTCTATAAGATAAACTTTAACTCTATGGGGCCTGACATGACTCGACAGTAAGGTTGAGGGTGTTCGACTAACAATCTGCCAATCGTAGTATTAACATCTGTCGCCTAATATGCTCATCCTTTAAGCTGTGGGGGTGTTATAAAGTTTCGGTTAACCCCATTGTAAATTCAGTGAAAAATACAAGCCAACCTTAGTGTTATCATAGTATCTAGTAGCAAGAGCCATAGTAGTAGTATTGAGCTATGTCTAAATCATTGTGTTTCATGAAAAGGTAGATAAAGAGGGCAAACTTAGTGAAGCCTGACTACTAATTTAGCAACTTGTGTTGAGATAATTACCCCTTTTGACTGTAAATCAATCTTAATTTATGTTAGCCTTTCTACTAGCAATAAAGCACTGATTTTATGGCTTAAGTGACTTATCTACCATTATGCCAAAATCCTTTCCAGTCATGCTGTTTGGAGTTTCTGTATGTATTAATTGTGTGATTCATATTTTGATAACCCAAAAGCACTACTTTGCACTTGTTGTATAATTATGACTAATTTGTCAATTACTTAACTAACCACTTAAGACAAATCATTACACAGTGTATAAACATGCTTAGTAGAGGGAGAAATGCCAGAGTTTAATGTTATAGCTAGCTTTATGGTACTAAATATGCCAGTGTCTGTGCAATTAATATAAAAAATAAAAACCTTAAACACCAAAGCCTGAGGCAATCTACTAGTAACAGAGATTTAAGTTGACTAGAGGCCATTAATAGAGAAAACATATTCTTCATCCAACCACCCTTCAATTCAATTAACTAACTGGTTTATGATTTCTAGGATCACTTGTCTGTATTAGTGTCAGGTGTTGGCAAGTATAAAACCTTATTATTTGCTACAGTGGTGGTGGTGGTAGTAATCTCTAAAACTACACTGAATTGTTGCTAAGTTTATTTTTTATTCTGTTTATATTTTATTTTAACCATGCTAATTATGTTTTAAAATGTGTTTGTATGTTATTGTACAGAAGTAAACAGACTATAACACTGAATTTTCTATTTGAACTACTGGAAGCACAACTCTGCAGAATATTAAGCATTGTAGCTGTTATATCTTGACTAGTGTTTGACTTGCATTGTCATTTTCATGGGATTGAGCAGCCTTTTGGTACTGTTAACTCCCATAGTAATAATAATATTTTAATTATTATTGACAGAGCTCTATTCTTGTTTTGAGAATTATTTTGTTTCAATAACTTCTGCACTATCCTGCAAATTGGCTAACATACAAAAAAAAAGTCTGAAACTACAACATTATTTTTATTTAAGCTATTTATCTCATACAATTAATAAATGTAGGCAGTGGCTATAATAAATGTATGTTAGGTATTGTGGTTAATAGAATATGTTTTTTGCTAGTTGAAATTAAAACAAATGTGCTATATGGCTAAGACCTTTTTAATACTAGTGCTAACACAAATAGGAGTAATATTGGAAACTCTCCAATTCTCAGACACCTGCCTGCTAACTTACCTACCAACCTAAAATGATTTTTCTTCTCGAAATCTCTAAGAAAAACCTGATCCTCATGCTTCATTTTTAACCTCTTAGAGTTTCTACTTATCACCAGTTATTTACTTATCAGTATCAACATGATTCAAGTCAAAGTCAGGATTTTCTAAGAATGATTAGGAATGGGGAGCATTGGTAATATCTTGTAAAAACATTTGAAAGCTCAGTTATTTCAGTCATTAACAAAACTTTTACCATTAGCAGTCTTTATTTAAGTACTCAGTCCTTATTTTAACATTTTGCATGCATTTAACACAAAAAAAATTCTTGATTTTAGTTTTAACATTACTATCAATCTGTTTCAAATAACTGTTTGAAGCTCCTAATTTCACTTTATAACTATATTCATAAACTTCCTTTAGTCTTGTAAATCTCGTAGACTTGTGTCATTTTCTTTTTCTTTATCATTTTTTTTTCTGTAATAAATTAGAGTTGATAATCCATTTTATCCTTTTCCTCTTTTGAAATGTCTTTACTCTTAGTTAAAAGCAATAATTTGTATGAATTTCTCAAATTACTTTTTAATTGATTATTCCAATTTTCCTAAGATAAATCTTTTCTCACCACCTAAAAATAGTTTTTGAAAACTAGAAACTCGAATTTCCTTAATTTTTATATCTTCATGTAGCAAAACATGAATTATGCAATGTTCACTTTCCTTCAAAATTTCCTGAACTTTAGCTTTTGCAATTACATGTTCATTAGTGTATCATTACTTCTAAAATGGCTTTCCCCTCTTGCTGTCTGAAGACCATTTGGTATAACAAACCATTCTGAATCACTCCATGAAATATGCATCATTATTTAACCCCCTATAATCAGTACTCTTATTAACGGTGCTTAAAGTGGAGTGGGATGCTGTCAAGTACTACAATAGTGATTCATAATAGGTTTCCCCTGGGAATTTCACAAAAATTCTAATAGAAAATACAGGCAAAAAAGCAGAATTGTTCTTGAAACAACACTCAAGTTCCCCCACTTAATTTCATATCTAATTTTTTTTAAAAAAGCTACCAAATAAATACAACTTGACACCACAATACAGGATGACATAAGGAGGGTCATGGGGAGCTGCATCCCCTTGCATCTCATTTCATAGTAATAAAATTATTGAAAACGGTATGTCTTTCTTTACAGTATTGGAATTTTTTGTAATTTTTATTCCATTTTTAATGTTTATTATGTTTATGGAAAATATAGAAGCACAATTTCCTATCCTTTCATCAAAAACATTTATTTCACTCATTCAATGAAAGGGTACTCCAGCTAATAACACTATAAGGATGGCTTTTAACAACATAGCAATTAAATACTTGTTAAATAATGTGCATTTATCATCAGGACCTTTGATTGGTTTCTTTTGTTTTGAAAATTCTTTCTGTTTCATAGGATTATTTTTATGCAGTGTAACCAAGAAAAATGTGAACTAAAGTACCTTCTATTGAAAAGAGTTAATGATAATGGTATAACAAAGTAAAGCTTAAGATTTTGTATTATTATTATGTTACACAAGGTATATGCTCTTAATCATTTAACATGTAAATGATATAGTGGATGTGGACATTGACCTGAGAAACGTTGAAGGTTTCAGTTAGGCAGAGCTTGAATATTGTCTTAATAAATCACCTCTATAGTTGACACTTAAGTGTAGGGACAAAATCTTGTGATTGTCATGTTATTGAAGAGTTCTAATATTAATGTAATTAAACAAACAACATCCCATGTACTGTGCTTTGAATCCTTTAGATGTTCATGATGGAGTATGCTTTAACATTGCTGTTTAAGTGATTACAATGAAAAATAATTCATCAAAAACAATTATGTTTGTGTTGATGATTTAAAAAACTGGACTTTTGTGTGATTAAAAAACTGTTAAATACTGTGTGTTACGTATTATGTTTTCATCAGTTGCTTCTTTTAACTTTTGTCCAGATATTAGCATAGATTTGTAGACATCTTGGGCTGCAGGCTGTGATTGAGATTTAAAGTTTTTAACAGAACCACAATAGTAACTAATTGTATATCAAATTAACTAAGAGAAACCTTTTTACTTAAGTCTTATCGATAACTGGATATTTTATGTATTACAGCTGGAGCCATATATGGATGAAAACTTCTTGAAACAAGCATTCATGTTGATGGGTGAAAACCTCCTTCATGCCAAGGTCATAAAAAATAAATTTACTGGGTAAGTTTTCTCACAGTTGAACAAGTCATAAAATTGTTCTGGAAATGGAGAGATTGAAAAATGTCATTAAATATCATAAAAATTTAGATTATTCAATGTTTTATCAATTATTAATACCAGAATAAAAGTGCATCCAGTTCTTCTGTTTTCTTTGATGCTCACACCTGTACTCACACGTTTACATGTGATATAGCTGTATGCTAACATGGAAATATGGATACAGCAACCTTACACCAGTAGGAGAGCAACACACCTTCCTAGTGCAGTTAGTTCCCTCTGTACCGTAAAGCACAAACATCACTTCTCAATTTGGCATTTCAGTGTGCAGTCATGCTCAGATTTTGCTCTGCATATCTAATCCTCATATGTAACTTCAGGTAACTTTATTGCATTTTGACAACTTAGTTGTTTCATTTCTGGATATGTAGTTTTTGTGGAATATTTTCCTTGTTATTTTCACATCATGAATTCTCACTTTAATGTCACTACAACAACTTTAGGACTGAATCTGGCCATTGCTGATCTACCTACTACTTCTGTGGTTTTGAGATCTACATTTTCTGAGGAGGTCTTGTCTTGGCCACAGTACATTGCAAGTTGGAAACTATTATGTGGCCTGCAATGTCACCATAAATGCAGTCACTTTTAGTGTTCTTACAGCTATCTCCGTCTGTTAACCATGGAGTTTTTTCTCGCACTGTGTTAGGTGTTCATTTTGGGTTTGTGAATAACAAAAGTTTACTTCTCTGAAGTGTACTTTCATATACCGATATATTCAACCTCCAGACGTTATCATTGTTGTGTTCATAGAGAATGAGTTTTCCAATTCCTCGCTCTACCTTTTTGTCAGACATCTGTTCCTTATGTCTTTGCCCACCATTATTATGACCAGAATTTGCAGTTCCAACATTATATGGAAGATTGCCTCCTTTTAGCTCTATTCAACAAGCCCCTTGTCACTCTTACACATTTTCTCTTACAGGAAGGTGCTTGTGTGGAATAGCTTGTCAAACTGAAGTCCTATTTCAATCCCACACAGTATCTAATCCATTTGATTGTGTTTCACATCAACTTCCTCAGCAAGGATGAGCATTCTCTTCTTTGTTTGAATTTTGGTTGTCAAAGCCAAATCTTCTTTTCTCTTATTCCACAAAATTCTATCTCTTTTTGGGTGAATCCATAGAAATTTGTATCCTGTTGTTATGCACATATACATAGTCTTTAGTATGTGTTGCACAATTACTGGAATTGTGCTTAGGATTCCTTGTATGCTATCCTCCTTCCTTTTTTCTTCCAAGAACACATTACTTGGTGGCTAACCAGGAACAACGTATTAACTGGAATTCATCTGTTTTCTTTCTTTTCCAATTTTCACTTCTTCATTTATTATTCTCTTACAGGATCGGGAGCATGTATATATTCTTAGGATATTGAAGGTCATTTGACACTGGTTCAAATCTTCCATCTGCAGTAACCTATTAGAACTTCTTGCAATTTATAATAGTCCATTCTCATTCTTTTCTTCAGTTTGTCCCTCTTGGATTATTTAATGAATTTGAGGCTTTCCCTTTGGATTTGCTTAGATACCTTGCTTGTTTGTTTGAATTATCTGACCTTTAGCACATAATATCCATTCTCAGAGACTATGATTTCATTATGATATTGCCAGGTGGCTCCTTCTGAACTGGAATCAACCACTTTTACACAGCAGCTAGTTTCTCTGGGGGCTTAGATGGGCTGGTTAGTTAACATGCAGATGTCCTTCTTCTGACCCACTTACAAACTTGTCCAATTCAGCTTTTTTTTGTGACTTAACTATCTGTCAAGCTCTGCTTTTGTAACTTAGTTTAATTGAATTTTACTTCACCACACTGTTTAGGCTCAGTCACTTACTGTTTTTAAAGTTCTATTGCTTTTGGGCATTTGATCTTCCATGATATCACTAGTTCTCCTCAGTTATTCCCTTTTACAGTCTTTTCAGAAGGCATTTTGTAACAATCAGAATCTTAATCAGAACCCCATTTCCTTCTCCATTCTTACAAGACTGCATTGTTGGCTTGACAATGCCTGTACTTTAATGGGTGTGTTGTATAGTTCCTTGTATACAGACCTATGTCTTTTCATGTATGCTTTCCTTTGACTATGGAGAGTGTGGGTCAGTCTCAATGATGCTTCAAGCCAATGATCTGTGGGCTTTGGTACTTTGCAAATAGTTGTTCTTGAACAATGCTTATTCATTTAATATTATGTCATTTCTTTCTCCTAGCCCAACATTGTCTGGAGATGTTTGCTTCAACCACTTCTATAGAGGTGGCACATATTTCCCACTATGGGGATTGAGTCCTCCAGAAGCCTGTGTTTTGGATCTTTTCCACTGGTATCACATATATCATATTTGCATTATTGTATGTTCTGTGCTGGGTGCTTTCCATCTGGTCATGAATCACCTTTCATGCTCCAGATGGATATATTCTACTGAGTGGGTATTGGTTCTCTTTGTTTTCCAGGGTCCTTTGCTATCATTGAAAACCTCCAAACATAGATGCCTTTGCTATGAGCCTGTATTTTATCCATTGGTTCCAGCATTTGATACCTTTAGCATGGATTAGTTGCATAAGTATCTTTGTGTCCCATTTATCCAACCATTTTATATAGTCATTTCCTTTCCATGTCTGTCCTTTTTGAGTTTCATTATTGCTCTTTGTTGACCAGATCAGCCAGTTCCTCTGTCAGTTGTCTGCTTCTCCCTTCCTTGTTTATTGACCTTGATCCCATGTTCTACATACAAACCTTTACATACTGCGTCTTCAGACATTTAGTTGCTTCCTTGTTAGCTAGCTCCACCTATCCATTTTACTGTTTGTGTTGATGACATGAGTGTACAGTTTTTCCACTGTTGGTATACCATCAGGGGATTTCTAGCTAACCAGCTTATTTTGGCTTGCATGGTGGAAATTCTCACCTGGCTCTTAAGACCATGGGTCTTTATTCTCATTGCTTTCTAAATATTAGGCAGTTTTTATCTTGTACCTTTCATTTTTTCTATACTATGATGTTTTTATTTTTTCTTCCCATACTCATGTGTTCCTTCCAGTTATATTGCCCTCACTGCCCTTCTAGATTGGGTTATTCGTGTGGTCAGTCATTCCCTTACGTTATCTCCATATGAATCACTTACTAATTTTCAGTGTTTCAATTTTCTCCTATTACATAATTCCTTCTCTTATCCTATTTGTATATCATGCACCCTTCTCTCACTGTCTGTCTTTTCTTGATCTAGTTCATTCCTTCTCACACAGATCTTGAAAGCTCAGTGGGGACTTTCCTCCTTTTTTCCTATTTCCTTTCCTTATCTTCTCCATTTTTACCCTTCACTAGATCTGGATAGGCTTTTGGGTCTGGTCAAGGCTCTTTGTGTTTTAAGAGCCCATTTTACTATTTTCCTGGACACATGATAATGTCCCTCTTTATCACCTAGCAATTATTATCCATTTTTTATTGTCACCCTGTCCCTTTACCAACGGGGTCCATGTTTTTGTTTAAATGGCTTGTTCTTCTTGACCATTTTTCCTCCTAAACTTGTTCAAGTCATTCTTCCATCTGATCTTGCACCTTATTATTTTCTCTGCATCTTGTCTTCTTCATCCAGTATGCACAGTTGAGGGAGTTCATTCTATGTGATGGATATTCCTTCAATACCAGGTGAGAATTTCCATACTGATAGATCAGTGATGGTCTTCACAATATACACAGAAAACAGTTCATTCCAAAATTGAAAGAAAGTACTTATGTATTTTCTAAGTTATTTAAAATTATCTGTATTTAAGTCAAGCAACTGTGTTTCTTCTGTTTACCAAAATAAACTAAATAAATTCAAGATGTTAACCCTTTCTTTTTTTGTATTTTAAATTTCTTGAATGAAAAGTACCTATTTAGCAACCTTTTCTTATACTGTTTTCAAAATATCATTATCCTTTCTTTGGTAAGGGAACCAAAGCAGTGAATATTATTCCAGATGAGGTTACAATAACTTTTTTTTAACATTAAAAATTTTTATACATAAAACTGAGAATGATTTGTCATTTTCTCATCAGCCAAATGTTGCACTAATGCTAGTTAGTTATTTTTAAAATATCTTCTTAATTGCATGTAGTTTTGCACTTCTCAACATTGATAGTCTTTATTGTCCATAGAATCAACTCTTGCTAGCATTTGATCTTTCCAACACACTTGAAGGGTTCAGTGTTTATTAATAAACACATCCATATTCTTTTTTGCATAATACCAGTGCTTTAAATACCATCTTATTAACAACAGGTGGTGAAATTATTCAGATAGCTGAAGGTTCCTTCTTTGTAGTTCACCCAGTGAGAATAAAGGCTTTCTTGTTGTCACTATGCAAGCTAAGTGTCTTAACAAAATAACAGTTTGTCCGTTTATATTCAGGTTATTGAAATTTATTTAGTTTTAGGATAGTTCAGAAATACTGAAATATTGATCAGTTCTTGATCAGTTGCTTTACAATTTTTACAGAAGATTGGGAAAAGGATTTATTCCACTAATAGCCTAAAGTGGCCCATGTAAGGTTTGGATGATAATATTTACAGCTGTAGTAATATATATTTAAACTTCTTATATACTCTTAAGTATTTATTGCATCATAACTCCAAAGACAGTAGCTGCAAAGTGTATGAATTTATGTTAATCATAATATTTACAGAAAATGCTATATTTTTGTATGTCTTATGCCTAATCTCATATGCTTATTAATAGGCAAAAAATATAAGTGTGTGTGTGCTGCCTTTGCAATACATGATATTTGTCTGAAACAAATAGTTTACAACAGATAACATGTTTCAGATCATCTGTGGTTATTGAAGCTATATTTCTTTTTCATTTTATACATTTATGTTTGTGATGAAGTTAACCATGGTCATGCCATAATACACCCATCCTGTTAAAAAGAAATTTAACCAAGCTTGAACCCATTTATGCATAAATATGAAACTGTTTCATAGTTTCTTTTGGATGTATAACTTCTTATATTTCTTTGTATTGGAAATTAAATCTACCCTTTAAAATTTTGAAAAGTAATATAAACCACCAGTAGCACATGAATATAATGTTATTAAGAAATTTGATGAAACGTACATATAAATACTTGATGTGAAGTAGTATCATTATTATGGTTAAATAAATAATACTTTTTCCTTTTACTTTTCAAGTTTTTTTACAGGCTATGGGTTTCTAGAGTTTGGAGACGAAGCAGTAGCTCAACGTGTTTTACATCGATGCAATGGAAAAATAGTTCCAAATACATCTCCAGTGTGTACCTTACAGTTGATACTTTAATAGTTATATGATATACGTAACTCTTTAGGATTATTTTTTATATTGTTTAATGTTGAATAACTTGATCTTTTTTTTATTGAAAATGTTTTATATTCATTTTCTCTTTTGGTGTAAAATACTTTTTAGTGCTTCCTGCATTTGAAGCAATATATTAGAGTAGTTGAGGAATTTTTTAAGTAATGCTGAATAAATAATCATTGTGAAATTTATATTGCATTTTACACAGCATTACCACCATGAATTTGTGCTTTTGTAAAAGTATTCTCATAGAGAATCAACATTAACAATTTCTACTGAGAGCAAGCAGCGTAGTTTAGCAGTACCTTATAGATTAAAGTTAAAGAATACTTTTTCTGTTGGTAATCAAGGTGTGAAAAGTCTGAGCTACTTAGAAATGGTATGTAATACAGACTTTTGTAAGATCAATGAAATGTTAAAACTTTTGGTTAAGAGCTATTAATTTTATGATAAATTTTGATAAAATATATATTTTCTTTTTCACAGAAGTTTGAATAAATTTCATAGTTCATATTTTAATTTAACTGATAGTCATAATAATTTACTTTTGTAAAGAAAAAATAAATGTTTTTGGTGGGGTTATTGTATGTGTACATGTTTTTCTCAGATGATGTATCATTGTTTAAAAAAAATCCTTCACTTATTGAAATTAATGACTGATTGTATGAAACAGTGTAGAAGAAAATAGATTAAAAGTTAAAAAGTAAGGAGTCAATTTATTTCAAGTCTTTTATTTGTAGATTTGAAATTTATATGCTGGATGACTTAATTTTACTACCAAAATTATTATAATTTATATTAATCTCCAAGGATTTATGTTTATAATCTATAAGATATTTGAAGAAATACCACGTGACACAGACTATTTGAATTTTATGTGTAACATGATTTAATTACATTATGTTATAAACAAGCTACTGTCTCATAAAGTTGCATATTTCTCAGTTCAAAAATGATCCATTCATTTTTCTGCACCACAACTGTTACTAGCTTACCTGCCATTTAGATTTTTTACATGAGACAAGCCTTAAACTATCTTCTTCCTAAGTCATGTTTTGACATGAATTATGCCAGTACATGATGTATTTATCATACCACAACAGTGCTTTTCTAAAAGATGGGTAATGCATCCTCTATCTGAAATAGATTCCCCATAGTCATTGCACTCAAAATTAACTTTATTCTTAAACTCTGTTGTAGCTAATACTTCAATTTTAAAAGATTTTTGTGGATCTTTGATATTGATATGATTTTATATTCTTTGTTATTGTAATTACTGTTTTTCTTACTTTTTTGTTTGATTTATGTCTGTTTTCAGTTTTGATTTTTGCAAGATTTATATTTCAGTTTCTCGCATTTTTTTTCATACAATGGTATGTTTCAAGCTTTTTTAAGGTTAACTTTCATATTGTTTTTCAGCCCTTCCAAATCATATTTTTGTGACTTCATTTTCCCATGCCTCTGGTTCTGTTCACAAAGCCAAGAATTTCATCTGGAATGAGACAAGTTAATGTTCTCCATTATGGTTGTTTGCAGAACTCGAGACATCATGAAACACTGTCTTAACTTCCGACTTGTCAATGGCTGCTAAAGGTTCTCTGCCTGTACAGGATGTTGTCAACAATTTTCATTGTTAATAGATTTTGATTTCTTTTACAATTTCTATATCTCTTGTTTGTTTTCCATTCCTGAGCTTAATTACGAGTTTGTTTTCAACAAGCTTTAAATACTGCCTATATTTGCTTTGGCCTCATTGCTCTTTGATTAAAAATTAGTCAGTCTTCACTCTCTTTGCTGATTTTGCTAGATTTGTACTATGCTTGATTTTTCTTCTATATTTTTTTATGATTTGTTTTCCATGTTTTCATACTGTAATTTTTCTTTCCCATTTTACGTGACTTTAGTATCTCTACTGAGATATTTTTGTTTCAATATTTTCCCCATTCTTTCCTACCTCATCCTCCTTTTGTCTGTGATTCATTTAACGTAGCTTATGGTTGCTCCCCTTCCACCTTTTTGGATTGTCAGTCTCTGGAATCCTTCTGCATTGTTATAAGTTGATCATTTATCCTTAGTATCACTTGTTACAATTTGCTTCTCAGTTCACTCATTTGCTGTGAGATTTTTGGGGGGTTCCTCTCACCATGGAGCCTAAGGCAGAAAATACTTGCTATATACTTTCTCTCATTTCTTTACTCTCCCATATTGCCTTTTCTCATGCATTCTCTCCTATTATTTGCATTATTACATTTCCTCTTGCCATTCCCTTCCCACAGGGTTGGCCTTTGTCCACCTCACCAGTAACAACCTTTTTTTGTACTCAGTCATCTCAGTTCCTATGGAGGCACTTTTCATCTTTGCTAACCTGTGGACTCACTTCATGGCTGACTATTGGGTCACTCAGATTCTTACCCACTGTCTCCTTCTTAACTTCTCTTCCTCCATTGTTTTTACTCTGATTTCTGATCCTTAGCATCTCATCTGTCTTAAGGACACAATATTGGAGGTATTAGTTTTAAATGCCATAGAGAGAGTCATTTGCTTCTCTCCAGGTTGCTATTACTATCTTTTCATTGTTCACATAGATACTTGGGACTCATCAGGCCTTATGATACTTTTCTGAACTACTTAAGGTGAAGAAGTTTCTTTCTCCTAATAGGCTGCTTTTCCTCAGCTTTAGATGAAGATGGTCCATGTCTCAAATGCTTATTTTCAAATTTCATCAGAAATTTTTTACCACTTTCGCAACTCCTCAGTTTAGAGTCCAAATGGACAGCACAATGCAGTGGGAATTATGGCAGCATTTTCCATGTCAGTGAAATGCAGATCATCCCCTATTTTATTCTGTGTCAATTCTCTTGTGGTTTTGACTAGCCAGATGCAGCAAAGGGTTTATCTCTGAAGGTATTTGTTCTTGTATGTGTGATGAGCACATTATACAATACAACACCTACCAGTCCATATGGTCTGCTTATTACCCTAGCCTCACTACATAGTATGTCCATTCAACCTGTGCAAAAACTCAGTTGGTCATGAGTTTTTTCTCCATCCCTTCAACATGTTGGCTCGTTTTTGCTTCTTTCATAATTCCATCTTGGTGAAGAGTATACACTGCCTGAAAATGATGCATCTTCCACAAGTATTATCCATCCAGTGAGCCTTACTATACGATTGGGTCACATTCCATGAGCTTTTTCTTTCTTATGCATTCTCTGAAAGGAGTTCATTTAGGTCTTTTGTTTTTTGTCCCCTTAGTGTGGATTCCTGTATGTGGTGAGGGGATCTCCCAGGGAAGGTTCTGCTCTTTCAGTTTACCTCCTCTGGGATCTAAACATCCACCCACGTATTTGCTGTGTGTGGCGACCCGTGAAAGGGAGGAGAGGATCCTGGTGGTTCAGGGGTCCAACCCTAACACACCACTTTGGCCTCTAATTCCTGTAGATGGGCAGTTTTGGTTGTCCCCCTTGGGTCAATCAACTGGTCCACTTGTGCTAGAGTAAACCAAGTACCAGTGTTGGAAGTTCTCAACCGGTGTTGTGAACATTGTGTCTGATGCTGGTATTTGGGTATAGTGCTCACAAAACGTTGGCATTGCTGCAGTGCCCTTGCATGACATTGTAGTGTGTTCCATCTAAGGCTCCATGGTGGGTACCAAAATTTTCCTTTTTTCCTATGGATCCTCCAACAAAATATTTGAATAAAATAATGAAAAAACAGTCAATAGGTAAACGACCACGTCTTGAAGACTGAGCAGCAATCATCAACATCTCTAACACCTGTACCCCATTTTCTTATATTACATTCTCTTTCAAAAAATCGTTAGGGCAAATGTCCCCCTTTTTTTATTCAGAAGGGACTAGAGGGACTTGCTAGCTCTCCAAAGTCCGTAAAGAATCTTCAGTCTGGAGACATATTGGTTGAAACATCCACATCCCAACACAGTGAACTCCTCATGAATTCAAAGGCAATTGGGGATGTACCTATTGAGGCTACTTTTCATGCTACCTTGAATTAATCATGAGGAGTTATTGTTGAGAGGAATTTGAAGAAAGTCCCCGAGTCAGAGATTTTTGCTGGTCTCTCCATTCAAGGAGTTTCTGCAGTGAGGCGCATCTCCACTCACAAAAACAAAGTAACACTGCCAACAAATATCCTTATTTTGACATTTACATCACCATGTGCACCTGCCACCATCAGGGCAGGTTATCTAATTTGCAGGGTACAGCCATACATTCCAAACCCTCTTTGATGTTTCCAATGTCAGAGGTTCAGCCACCCAAAGACATCCTGTCATGTTTCCCTGATATGTGCTCGTTGTGGTGGCAAGGACCACGATGCCTATGAGTGTTACATGGACCCATATTGTGTCAACTATAATGGTTCCCACCCTTCCTACTTTCGTTTTTGCTCAAAATGGTTGGAGGAAAAAGAGGTGCAACATTTGAAAATGACTCATAACATTAGTTATCCTGAGGCTCAGAAATTGCTGTCCGCTTCTCCATCTTGGACATATGCTGCTGCACTTCATTCCACAACTACAATGGGAGTGCAGACAGATCTCTCTGTGCCTCCAAGTGAATTGTTTTCAAAACAAATGAAAAGTTTTTTGACCTCCATTGTTAAAAGGTTGATGAATCGACTTCTACACCCATCTCTGTTCCTCCCATACATTCCAACAAATCTCAAGATCCACATCCTTCAGTTTCAAATACAGACATTTCTTCTGATACATCTTCTTCTCTCACCCCATGATGCAAAACAATCATTTGTTCGTGTTCTCAGTCACTGGAATCCCCTTCCAACAAAAAAGACCTGCCTAATCGACCCAGAATAGGATCCTTAGAGGTCGATAGACCTCCTCCGAATAAGAACAGTAAGGAAAAAAGACATGGTCATAAACAGAAGGGTTCTTCAGCCATTTTGTCTACCCATCATTAAAAATGGCCACCTTGATGCAATGAAACTGTCGAGGTTTACGTTCTAATCTGGATGATTGCTTCCTACCATCCTGTATGTCTTTCCTTTTAAGAAATATTTCTTAAACCCGCTGATACAGTCATCATTCGGCAGTTTTCTCTGTACAGAGATATGATGAACAAGTATATGGAGAGGTGGCATAATTGGTTGATCAGCATGTGCCCACCTTGTCTTTGTCACTCAACACACCATTGGAGGCATTAGCCATCCATGTTTTCTTGGGTCATACCATCACTGTTTGTTGTCTCTACCTGTCTCCTGGAGAGACATATGATCAATCAGACCTTGATGCCCTCATTGAACAGTTGTCATCTCCCTTTCTAATCCTGGGGGACTTTAATGGACATCATCCCCTGTGGGGAAGTGCTGTTATTGTTAGGAGGGGTTGCTCTGTAGAGCGTATTTTCTCTTTTCAATACTAGTTCTTCCACTTATTTTTACACACCTAGTCAGTCTTTTACTGCTATTGATCTCTTGGTTTGCTCCCCTTCATATTTTCCCATTTTTCATGGAGGGTTGACATTAGTCCACTAGGCAGTGATCATTTTCCTATACTTTTGAGAGAGACTGGTCTTGGTTGATGCCACTCTACCCACGTGCCCAGGTGGAAGCTGGATCAGGCAGACTGGTCCACTTTCACTGCTTTCACAGAACTTGATCCTGCTATCATGAATCAGTCATCAGGAGATGACTGTGTGGCAGCAGTAACTGATTGTATTATATAAGCAGCTGCTCAGTGTATTCCTGAAACATCGACATGTTTTCCACGATATCCTCATCAGTGGTGGAATCCTGCTTGCCACTTGGCATGGAAGGCTCAAAAATGAGCCTGGGATACTTTCCGTAGATATCTCACACTTTCAAACTGCATCGCTTTTCAACGGGCCATGCACATGCTAGGTAGGTAAGATGGCAAAGCCAGAAGGAATTTTGGATTAAGTTCACACCTAGCATATCTTCTACCACCAATTCCAAGGTCATATGAGACAGGATCCGAAAGGTCAATCGGCACTACAGTTCTGCCCTCTTTCCATCTTACTCTCTGATGGCCAAGAGGTAGCTGATGTTTGGAGCTTTGCCGATACTTTAGGTGAAAGTTTTTTCCAGGTACCTAGCACTTCTGCTTGTTCCTCCACCTTGGCCATCAAGACTCGGGCAGAGTGTTTACCTCTTTCATTTTGAAATGACTGTCTCTTTGACTATAATTGTCCCTTTACACTGGTGGAACTGAAAATGGCCCTTCATTGGTCTGGCAGTACATCTGTTTGACCTGGTGGTGTACACTATGACATGCTGCACTATCTTTTTCCTGCTTCTCTTGATATTCTTCTAATTGTTTTTAACCAGAGAATGTTTTTCCTGATGCCTAGCACCTGGCTATTATCTTACCTTTTTCTAAGCCAGGGAAAGATCCCAATATTCCTTCAAACTACTGTCCAATTGCTTTGATGAGCTGTCTCTGTAAGATCTTAGAAAGGATGGTTAATGCTCATCTTGTTTGGTTCCTCAAATCAAACAACCTCTTTGGCTCACCCAGTGTGGGTTACAATGACAGCACTCCACTACGGACCACCTAATTCGACTTGAAACATCAATCAGAGAAGCCTTTCTCAAATGCCAGCATCTTGTTTCAATATTTGTTGACATTGAGAAGGCTTATGACACAACATGGAGGTATGGCATTTTGCGAGACTTCCATATATATGAGTTACGTGGCCATTTACCCATGTTTATTAAAAAAATTTTAATGTACAGGAGATTCCAAGTTCCTGCGGGTTTGACACTTTTCCATTCTTATGTACAGGAACTTGGGGTCCTTCATGGCTGTGTTTTTAGTGTCACACTTTTCAGTATAAAGATAAATGCTATCACTGTACAATTCCCTCTCACTGTTGCAAACGGGCTCTATGTCAACGACTTTCACATCTCGTGTCAATCGTCGAACATGATATATATTGAGCTGCAACTACAAACTGCCCTCAATCGTGTACTGAAATGGACTACGGCGAACGACTATAATTTTTCTCTCTCTAAAACCGTTTGCATGCACTTTTGCCACCAATGGGGTATTCACCCTGATCCTGAACTTCGTATCTGTAAAGTTTTGCAGCCAGTGGTCCCTGAGACCAAGTTCTTGAGGCTTATCTTTGACCATAAGCTGACCTTTATACCACACTTAAAGCAGCTACAGATCAAATGCACAATAGCACTGAACATCCTCCATGTTTTCTCTACTGCCAGTTGGGGAGCAGATCAATGTTCTATGTTAAAGATATATTGTGCTCTTATTCATTCAAAACTTGACTATGGATCAATGGTCTATGGCTCTGCCAGAACCTCAGCCTTAAAGATGCTGGACCCCATTCATCATCAAGGACTTCGACTCTGCACGGGGGTTTCCGCACCTCCCCAGTTCAGAGCTTATACGTGAATCTTACGAACCTTCTCTGCACCTTTGCTCTTTGTAACTGTCTTTATTGTTTAAAACTTCGTTTCTTACCAAAGCATCCTACTTTGAGATGTGTTTTCCTTTCTCAGTGGGCCTTACTTTTTCAAAATGGACAATTTGCCATTTCTCTTTTTGGCCTTTGCATGCAGGTGCAATTGGATAACATTGCAGAATCCACTGGTCAGTCCATCCCCCCCATAGCTTATTACAGCCTCCTTTCTTTAAGTCATCTGAAAAAGGCAGATACTTCCGACTAGAAGTACCATCTTTTAATTCACTGAACATCTTTCGAAAAATCATTCCATTCCAATTTATACGGATGGTTCCAAATCATGTTATTCTGTGGGCTCTGATATGGTTTGTTGCAGTTTGGTGGTTGTATTCAGAGTTCCATCTACAGCTTCTGTGTCTACTGCTGAACTGTATGCCATATCTCTTGCCCTGGATCATATTGAAGCTGAGCAGTACTCCAATTGCACTATTTATACTGACTCCCTTAGTTCTCTGCTGGCCTTGGAATTACTTCACTTTGGCTCACTCCCTGTTCTCACTGATATTCATAACCGACTGGCCCATTTCTCATTAACATCTGCTTCTATCCAGTTTTTCTGGATACCAGGCCATGTTTGTATTTGTGGGAATGTGCTTGCAGACACGGCAGCCAAATCTATTTGCTCTGGCACTATCACCACTGTGCCTATTCTGTACATGGACTATGGTCCAGTATTTAAGGTTTGGCTCTATGCCAGCTGGCAGTCCACTTAGAGTGAGCAATGTGACAGCAAGCTTTTTTAAATAAAACCCTATATTGAGGTATTGGCCGTCTAGCTTTCATAAGGTTTGGAAGGAGGAAATTGTTCTAACTAGACTATGCATTGGTCACAGTTTTTTACTCATTGCTTTCTTTTATCTGGAACTGATGCACCAGTGTGTAGTTTGTGTAACACTTAAATCACTGTAAGCCACATTTTACTTTCTTGCCCTTGTTAAGACTCTCAACGACGGCACTATTTTAAACATGTTTTGTACCAAGGTTTGTCCATAACATTGGACATTGTTATTGGTTATGGTGACACTGTCCACCTTGATAAAGTTTTTAGTTTTTTAATGACTATTAATCTTTTTAACCTCATTTAAGTGTTTGATATTTATTCATTACACCTTTTTAATGTGGTTCCCTTTTCAGAGTCTCAATCTCTCTAGTTCAATTTGACATTGGAAAATGGGCAGTACATTAAATAACTCAACACCAGGAATGGAAAGGCCAACTTCAGGTGACTAACACTGCTGTTTGAACTGTCCATTTGAACTACCTGTTAGCTGTTTGAACTATCAGTTTGAACTACTCGTTAGCCGTCCTGGCGAGTTGTTATTATAACTTTGCTGCATGTCTTTTAAAACTTTACCTTTTGGTACTTACCTGTTAGTCTTCCTGGCAGGTTATGATCATTACCATTTTGCTAGAGAGAGTCCTATACAACTTTCTTACTCTGCTTTCTCTCTTAACGTAGACTAGGTGTCAACATTGGTTTTATGCTTTTTCTGTTTTTCAATGATGTTTTGTTTTACCTTCATTTCCTTTTATGTATTTTACTACATTTAATTTATTTTTACCTTTTTACTGGATGTTTGGCTGAGATAATCTTGCTGCTTTGTGCCATAAAACACTAAATCAATCAATCAATTTGTTTTTTTGCACTGTCCTCTACCCCACATTAATGTGGGATTCTAACGATAGTATGCAGAGTAGTAAGTGTGTTGGTTTGAAAGTGAATGGTTTTCTTACTTAAATGTATTTCCAATAGAATAGTTACGTCTCTCTACACCATCTCACCTTTCCTTCCCATTTCTGATGTACATTATTCTTGGTTCATCTTAGAGTAAAGTTAATTTAAAGTTTAAGTGTTTATAGGGATCTACTGTTCATGGAACATGTGTTGCCCTGTTACTGGTGGATGATAGTTCAAGGCTAGTGGCATGCATGATATCTCACATTCAAGTACATGAGAAATAGTTGTGTCCAGATAGGTAAATGCTTATCAGGAATACATTTTTGGTAGAGGAAAATGTAAACTTTGTGCAGTAATATTGTAAAACATACGTTTCCTTTTGAGGGGTAAGATCAATTTTGGAAGAACTATATCAAATCATTAATACAGAGTATATTATCTGTTTTGAAATCTCACACTTTTTTTTCTCTCCAAAGATAAGTAAATTTCTATTATCTTAAGGGGCTAGTTTTGGGTTTTACAAAATTAGATTCCTTCTGACCACTGATAAACTGTGTGGCTTCACCTGTATTAAGTTAAGGCTTAGGAGGTATTGAAATTAATTTGGCACAAAAATTATTATATTTAATGTTTTCTTTGAATATTGAGAAGGAGGTATTGACATTAATTTGGCATAAAAATTATTATATTTAATGTTTTCTTTGAATATTGAAAAAAATATTTTTCACTTTTCCAGCCAAAAAGGTTCAAGTTGAACCATGCCAGTTATGGTAAAGAACATCTACAGCAGTGAGTATTTTTAAACATTAATTAATTACTCTAATTTTATATCATATAACATTATTGTATTAAGCTCTGAGATTAATGAATTTTTTGTGCTAAAATTTGTAGTTTCATCAAATAAGTGAAAAAAAAAAGACTAACAAAAATTAAACTAATAACATCCATATTTTTGGTCAGAATAAACAACAATTGTGTGAAAGTTTTTTTATTATGTTTTACCAAAATAAAAACCATTACATCAATTCTATAACACACACACACACACACCTGAGTTATCAAGTTTGTGTCAAAATTATTTTTATGATGTACACATTTATGAATGGCAGTGTTGTTACATTTGGAATAAAATAACACAGTATTGCTGTGTACATTTCATAATGATAAAACATATTTCTCATATTTACCAATATTACATAATTTCATCTTGTATGTGTGTATATATATATAAATTGATACATGTATGAAGTGAAAACGTCTTCAGTATGTGTACCAAGCAAATGAACAATTTGTATGTAATATTTATATCAAAATGGCAGTTTCATTAGGTACATACTAAAAAGAAAATTTATCATAAATAAATCAGTCTGAAAGTTTCATCATGATCATATTAAAATAACTAATTCCACCATGTTTGTATCAAAAAGACAAAAATTTATATAATATATATAATAAGGGTTAATCACACTTTATTTGAAAAAAAAAAATATATATATATATGCTAATTCAGTTGTCCCTCACCAAAGGTACAAGCCATGATGCTACAGGTGACATATTTGATTTGTAATGAATACAAAAATAATTAATAGTGCAATTCTGCCAGGGTAGAATTGTAATTAAGTGTTATGAAAAGGATTTTGTAAACTGGAATGTGTGGCTATAAAAGAGAAATCTGACCCAAAAATCCATGGTATTGAAGCTATACATATTTTTTTGTAACCATTATCGGGGTAATAAGTAAGGATTTTAAATTGATAGTCTTGTGAACAAAATGTTTACAAGCATCTGGCCATGCCTTGAAATCACCAGTTGTTTTCTTGAGATGGATGAAGAAGCTGGAAACACATCAACTCCATTTAACACTGCCTGTCACATCCTCTGACACAGCTCTAATAGTCTTTTGTACCTTTCGTATGTGTGATCTAAGGTTGGCTTTGCCATCTTTTCCAAAAGGTTTTACAGTGAAAATTATGGTGTCAACCATAATATGTAATGTTTACCATTAGATAAAGGATGGTTGATGAAGGAATTAATTACATTATTATTATTATAAAGTGAATTTAACTGATAAAAAGTTAAATAAATTCATCACATATTTAACCAAATAACCTAAGGACATCATATAAATACCAATAACACAAACAATTAATCAAAATGTTAGACTAAATTGTCACTAAAAGCAATGACAACTTTGAAAAGCATCAGCGTTAATCACAAAAAGTTTCCCTGAAGTTTATTTTAGAAATAACCATTTTTCTAAGTAGTTAAGAACTGCAACTGTTTTGAACCTGAAAATAGTTAATAATTAAATGAAATTTACTTTTTTTATTGTATATTTCTACAGAAAAGAACATTCCTTGTTTGTGGGAGACCTTAGTCCTGAAGTAGATGATTTAGCACTCTATAATGCTTTCTCTTCCAAATATCCTTCTGTCAAGGCAGCAAAAGGTATTGTTCACACTTTTTGGTTTCAGACTTTTATTATTATATTTGGTTGTATAGTTCTGTGTGTGTGTGTGTGTCTATATATAATAACCATAAATGTTTGAGCCATAAACAAAACACATTAAAATTAAAGAAAATACACTGCATATTTTTGAAAAAGATCCTTGGGTACAAGTTAGAATGTGGGATTATAATATGTATCCTAAGTCACATCTAAAACCTAATGTGTTTATGGTTTAAACATTTATGGTTATAATATAGCACTATATAACAGAATTTTTACTTTTTCTTGTTCCAGGGCAGAAAGTGTTATTTCCCAATTGCTTATCCCTAAAATAAATGGAAAAGACCTATTTTTCTCTTCCAACTTTGCTTTTGTGATCTGGGATTGTATAACAAAAACATGCTGGGAGACTATATTTAAGGGCTGATACGTGAATGTGATTTACATTACAATTGCAAATCTTGAAAACTACTCACTTCTAAACATTTTTGTATAACTTTAGTATAAATACGTGTAAATCTTGATTCATATGTTGTTTTATTCAGAACTTGTGTGAATGAAAATGTGCAAATGTGCTCATTTTTACATAGAAAATAGATTAATTTCTAAATTTCATTATCTACATCAGTAAAGCAAAGTTTGAAGGAAATAATGGCCATTTTCTGTACATTTACAACATAAGCAATTAAGAAACAACACACACTATCCAGGAACAAAATTTGTGTTACATAGTGCAATATAAAAAGTCAAATCAAAACTATGGTTAAGAAAACACTAAAAACTAAGTTGCCAAATTTGGTTCATTACCTTGAAAGAGCAAGAAAGGTTTTCCTTTGTCTACAGGTTTACTGACAATTAAAATAACCATTAGTTTACAGTTACACACAGAAAATCCTAGGAAAGTGACTATAATGTCACAAGTAATGTGATTGAGGATTAGGAACACAATACAAAGTCAGCCTTCTGCAAAATACATTAATGTATTTCAATAAATAGAATGTATTAATCTAGTTTCTTATGATTATTAGAAAATTAACAATAATAAAGTATTTAGTTCTTTGTTCTTAAGTAGAATATAATAATAATTTGCACACTCTCTGAAAGCAACAACAGTAAATCCATCGCAAAACTCGTTTTTTCCAAACTTTGGCAAGTGTAACAGAAAATATAAGACTTATCTATAACTTTCAGTACTACATTTTATCACCTGTTTAAATTTCTACATTTAAGGTTTTTCTTGTTTTAATCAGAAATGTTGAGGATTTTTTAAAATTCTGGTGATTGAATTCTATGGCTTGCTTTATTTCTAGTATTTCACATTTTTGGTTGTACAGACTATAGTTAGTATGTTTTTTGCCTTGTCTAGATTCTGTTTTTACATACTGTAAATCAAGTTAGAGAACTTTGTCTTTTGATTTGAACATAAAAACAAAATGTTATTTGTCTATAATCATAAACTAAGTCCTTTGAGGTCATTACGAACAAATATTTTTCTTAATATTGTTGATCTAAACTAAAAGATAACCTGATAAAGTCTGGGTTGCATCTTTTCCAAAAAAATATGCAAGCTATCAATGATTGGCAAAATGACTAAGTAAAGGCACAAATAGCTTGTAATATTAATTAATTTGGATACAGAAGTAATGAAACACATTGTGTTAATATGTAACATCATTGATTTAGTTATATAATAATGCTGTGTATTTATAAAAATTACGCTATGTAACACAAATTTTGTTCTTGGAAAGTATGTGTTATTTCTTAATTGCTTATGTTCTAGAAGTACATAAAATGGCCATTATTCCCTTTAAACTGCTTTTATCACCTGGATAATGAAATTTAGAAATTAATTTATTTTCTGTGTAAAAACAGGAACATTTGCATAAGGTCTGAATAAAACAACATATAAATCAAGATTTATATGCACTTATACTAAAGTTATCCAAAAATGAAATAAAATGTTTACAAGTGAGTAGTTTTCAAAGTTTGTAACTGTTATGTAAATCACCTTCACGTATTAACCTCCAAATATAGTCTCCCATCATGTTTTCATTATATGCTCCTTAATAGCAGCATCCAAAGTTCAGTATATCTTTGTGGAAGCACTCGCCTTGCTCCTCTGAGTATGCTCTCGTGTTCTCCTTGAATTTATTAAAATGAGTGACAAGGATAAGGGCTTTCAGGAACTCCTTCAGCTCATTTTGTCATAGTTCTTCACCAGAACTTTAACTAGATCCACATAATTTTTGGCCTTGTGATTGCCCAGGAAGCCCCGAACCACTGCAACATAGCTGCTCCAAGCTTTTTTTTCCCTTCCTACTGAGCTTCTTTGGGAATTCTGTGCACTCCAGGATCTTCTTTATTTGTGATCCAATAAAGACACCAGCTTTGAACTTTGCCTCAGACAGCTTAAGGACTTATCAAGAGCTGTGACAGATTGCTTCATAAGACCCAATTTTATGTGCAATTGTGGGAACAAGACCTGGAGGTTTACTTGTGGCTCACATGTGACATTGTGCCTCCTTACAAAGAACTCAGTCTGTTGTGGCCAGTGCTTCCTGTTGTAATGCGCTGCAGCATCCCTGCTGTCCCAAAGGCAAAGATAACAGGGAAACTTGGTAAAGACTCCTTGGAGACCCATCAGGAATGCCACCATTTTGAAGTCTCTGATAACCTCCCAGCCATACTCAGCATACTTCAAGCCTTCTAGCAAGGTCTTGACGTTGTGATATTCCTCTTTGTGGTACACCAATTGAGCTAGGAAAAAGAGACAGATACTTATTCCTGTTATGGAGCAGTACAGCTTTGAGGCTTCTGGTAAGCTGTCAATGAAGAGTCACCACTCATTCGGGTTACAGGCAATTCCAATTGCCTCGCACAGACCAGATACATTGTAGGAGAAGCAGAGTCCATCTTGATGAGTGAAGAAACTTGAAAAATGCTGGTGACACTTCCTGTGACTTGCAACTTGCACACTTTCATCTAATAAATTCCACTCCTTAAGCCTAGATGTCAAAAGCTCGGCAATCGACTTTGTTAGACAAAGATCTCTGGAATGTTCTGGAAAAATGGGTACATTTGAAAATTTCATGACCAAGGTCACAAAAGCAAATTTTGAAGAGAAAAATAGATCTTTTCCATTTACTTTAGGCATAAGCAATTGGGAAATAACACTTTCTGCCCATAAAAACAAGAAAAGTGAAAATTTTGTTACATGGTGTTATTTTCTGTCTGTTGTTTCACTCTCTCTCATTTTAGTCCAACTTAGACATGCAAAATTTCAGAACTGTTTTTGTTTGTTATCAACCTTACAAATTACAATTTACTGTTTTTTTAGTTTAATTTCCTATCTTAATTTGCCCATATTTATGATTATAAATCTATCACCCATGTTCTTCCTTAAAACTTCTAGCAGAAGTCTTACTTGGAAAAAAACACTTTTTACAAGGTATCTTATTTCCACTTACATGCATGGCTATTCTCATTTTGTGCTCTTCTCTGTTTGCAAAAATTATTTCTCATGCCTCAAGCCTTTTAAACTCGTGCACCCCTCGATTCACATAGTATAAAAGATTTTTGCATGCAAGTTTTGTGACAAACCTTCATTAATAGTAATAGCACACACCCACTTGGCTCGTGACTTCCTATATGCTAATCTACTTGTCATTTCTTGTTTGATAGTGCTCTTGTTCAGTTTAGTTTGTGCTCTCTTTAAGTTTTTTGTAATTATTTTGTTTCATTTTTTGCCCACAAATATGCAATGTATTATAAAATAATGATATTTGTAACTTATTCCAAAATGGAATTATTTTATATTTTCACCAGTTATATAACTTAGTACTTCATTACAAATTCTTTCTACTTTTTTTATTTCTCTCTGCCTTCTTGATTCTATTAAGTTATTCATTCAAATTATAAATTCTTATTTATAAATTACCACTTCAGATGTTATGTCTTCTATCAGCACACTTACAGTTCACATACACTTTAGTTATAGGTCCTTGTTTAGGGTAAATATTAGATTTATCTCATCAGGAGATTGATCATCCAATGAGCTGTCCTTTGTTGGGCTTCAACTCAAGTTTGGGAGCCCACATATTTTGAAATGCAGTCTGCTGACTTAGGAAAGATATGGCATTATATTGGTATAGTTTTTGAATATTTTTACTGTTAGTATTATTATCTGTAGTTATTTGGATTCAATAACATAAATTTACTTAGATTGGTTGAGAGTCAGAGTCAAGTTAATGTTTGAAATTAATGTTTAGTTGTATCATTTGTTCAGTAATATTAGGCTTAACACGAGTCTTTGTTACTTTGGGATTACTTGTAACTCATCTTTCTGGTATGTCATAAATTTGTTTAACTTTATTGTTCTTTTCTTCAAAACACCACCCACTTTAGGTGGATTTCTTTACATTTTCTGGGAACCTCCCAGAGAAGGTTCTGTACCTTCTGTTTATCTCTTCTGGAATCTGAAAGTTCATTCTTGTGTTTGCTATGCATGATGATCCATGAAGGGGAGAAGAGCATCTTGGTGATTGAGAGGACTAACCCCATCACACTACTTTGGCCTTAAATTCCTGTAGATGAGCAGCCTTGGAATTGGCCCTCCAGGGTCATTTGGGTTAGGGTTAACTGAGTACTGGTGTTGGACATTCTCAGCCAACAGGTGTTGTGGACATTGAGTCTGATGCTGGTATTTGGGTATAGAATTCACAAAACCCTAGCTCTGCAGTGGGTGGGGTCAGTGTCACTGAAATTTTCTCTCTTTTAATATGGATACCCCAATTCATGCACAAAAAATAAATGAAATTGAAAGGTATTTCTGCAGTGCATCATATTTATACTATCAAGGATGAAATTATGCAACCAACCAATGTTATAATTCTGACATTTACCTTACCACATATGCCTGACTCTGTAAAGATAGATTATATGAACTGTGAGGTATGCCATATATTCTCAACCTTCTCAGATGTTGCCAGCGTCAATGGTTCAGTCACTCGAAGACATTATGTCAAAGAACCATGACATGTGTCCATTGTGGTGGCAAAGATCACAATTCCAATAAGTGTGAAGTGGAACATCACTGTGTTAACTGTAATTGTTCCCACCAATTTTACCTTCATTCTTGTAGTAAGTTGGTAGAGGAGAAAGAGGTACAACATTTAAAGACAGCGAACAATATCTCCTACCCAGAGACTCTGATGTTAATGTCCCAGACCTATGCTTGAGCACCATGTTCTGCTGCTATAGAGGGAGTACAAACAGATTTCTCACTGCCTCTAACAGAGTCATACTCCAACCACTTGGAAAGTTTTTTGCCCTCCATGGTTAAAAGAATTGACAAGCCAACATTTACTCCTATCTCTGTCACAACTATTTTTTCCAGTGGCTCTTTTGATCCACTTCTTTTGGTTCCTATTTCTGGTGTCTGCTTCATGTCCATCTTCTTCTTCGGTCCCGAGATGCAGAATAAGTATTCATTCATGCCCTCAGCTGCTGGAATCTGTCGATCGACAGAGACCTGCCCTCTTGGTATAGTGCAATTCATAGAGATCAACGCACCTCCTACTTAAGAAAAATGATGTGGTCAAAAACAGAAGGGCTTTGTTCCCAGTTCTCCTCTACCTAAGTAAAAATGGCCACTATGATGCAGTGAAACTTTCAGGTTTTCCATTTTTAATTTGGATCACATCAAGGTGCTTATTGATTCTTATCATCTTATGTAACTTTCCTTATGGGAAGTATTTCTGAAGCCTGTCAATACAGTCACCTTTCACCAGTTTTCTTTATACCAGAATGACAGGTTGTTTGATGGACAAGTACATAGAGAGGGGTGGCACTGCTAGTTGACCTTCATGTACCCACTCTGTCTTTGCCACATGACATATACCCTTTGAAGCTGTAGCCATGCAAATTTTTTTGGATCATACCATCGCTGTTTGTTCTCTTTACCTGTCTCCTGGAAAGACCTCTGATCAATCAGACTTTTTTCTCTCCACTAATAGTTTAGTGGACATAATTCCTTCATTGATGTTGCTGATATTGATGGGGAGGGGTCATTCTGTAGAGCAAATGCTTTTGGATCATAACTTTCATCAATACTGGTTCTTATACTTATTTTCACGTACCTGGTCAATCTTTCATTGTTCTGTCTGATCCTCTTCACTTTCCTCTTGCTTATCTTGGAGGTTTGACAGTGACCCATGGGACAATGGTTATTTTTCGGTCATTTTGAAGGAGTCTGATTGATGCCACCCAACCTATGTGCCTTGGTTGAAGCTGGAACAAGCCAACTGGCCCACTTTCACTGCTCTCTCAGATCTTGGTCCTGCATTGGTTGTAAGTCATCATAGATGACTGTGTGACAACAGTGATTGACTGTAATGTTTAGGCAACTACTCAATCTATTCCTCAAACCTCAACACATTTTCTATGGTATCTTCATCTGTGTTGGAATCCTGCCTTCCAAATAGCATGGAAGGCTCAAAAAAGGGCCTGGAATACCTTTCATAGATATTCTACACTTTCAAACTGCATTGTTTTTGACAGGGCTGTGCACGTGATTGGCAGATAAGATTTCAAAGCCAGAAGGAATCTTGGATTAACTTCACAACCAGTTTCTCTTGTACCTCCAGTACCAAAGTCATGTGGGACAAGATTCGGAAGGTCAGTGAGCAGTATACTTTTATCTTCCTTTCCAATGGCCAGGAAGTTTATTATACCAAAAGCATCACCAGTACTCTTGGTGAAAGCTTTTTTCTTAAATCTGGCACTTCTGTTTCCTCCTCCACATTCTCAGCAATTAAGACTCGGGCAGAGTGATAATTTCTTTTCTTTTGAGCAAATTGTCTCTGTGACTATAATCACCCATTTACACTGATGGAACTCAAGCTTGCTCTTCATCAGTCTGGCAGTACGTTGGTCAGATCTGTTAATATTTGCTATGAGATGAGGTGCCATCTCTTTTCTGCCTCTTTTGCTATTCTTCTGGTTGTTTTTAACCAGATCTGGCAGGAGAATACTTTTTATATTAGGGCTATTGTCTCTTCTTTTTCTAAGTGTGGGAAGGATCCTAAAAATTCCTTAAAACTATCATTCAATTACTTTGACAAGCTGTCTCTACGACTTTAGAGAGGATGGGTAATGCTCATATTGTTTTGTTCTTTGAATCAAGCAACCTCCTCTTGCCCTCCCAGTGTGGGTTTTGACAACAACACACCACCGTGGACCATTTGATTCAACTTGAAACATTGATCAGAGAAACCTTTCTCAAGTATTAACGTCTTATTTCTGTGTTCTCTGAATTTGAGAAGGTTTGTGATATAATGAGGAGGTATGGCACTTTGCATGGTTATGTAACCATTAAATGACTTATACAGAACTTTTTAATAAACAGGTAATTCAAAGTCTGCATGGGTTTGACATTTTCCTGTTCTTTTCCATAGGAACTTGGAATTCCCTCTGACCTGTGTTTTGAGTGTCACACTTTTCAGTGTGAAGATTAATGCCATTACTGGGTAACTTCCTCTTACTGCTACAAGCAGACTCTATGTCGACAACTTCAACATCTTGTGTCAGTCATCAAGCATGAGGTTTATTGAGAGGCAGCTTTGGGCCGCACTCAATATTTTACTGAAGTGGATCACAGCAAATGGTTTTACAACTTCTTTTTCTTAAACCATTTGCATGCACTTTTTCCACCAACAGGGTATTCACCCTGATATGGAGTTATGTCTTAGTGATGTTGTTCTTCTGTGGTCCCTGAGGGTAAGTTCTTGGGGCTTATCTTTGACTATAAGGTGATCTTCATTACACATATCAAGCAGCCACATGTCAAGTATACAAGAGTACTAAACATCCTCTGCATCCTACCTTCCATCTCTTTGAGAGTAGATCAATATTCTGTGCTAAAGATATATCAGGCCCTCATTCCATCCAAACTGGAACATGAGTCTGTGATCTGTGATTCTTCCACAATCTTCGTCTTTGAAGATGTTAGACCCCATTCATGATCTAGGGCTTGGGCTGTACACAGGGGGTTTCTACACTTCTTCAGTCCAGTGTTTGTAGACCAAGTCTCACAAATCTCCTCTTTACCTCTGTTACATGCTGGTTTCTTTACTCCATGCTTCAAAACTTTGATTCTTACCACAGCATTCAACCGGTAGTTGTGTCTCTTCTTGACTGAGCCATGCTTTCTACAGAATAGAGAGTCTGTCATTGTTCCCTTTGGCCTTCGTGTTCAGACACAGCTGATTACATTGGGTCTATCCTTGGATGACATTGCTGTCTCCACTGATCAGCTCATCTCACCATCCCAACCTATGACCTTTCTTTGAGTCACCTGAGGAAGACAAAAACTCTAGATTAGGAGTTTTGCCTTCAATTTGCTGAACATCTTTCAAACCATCCTTCCATTCCCATTTATGCGAATGGTTTGAAATCAGGTGATTATATGGGCTCTGCCATGGTTTGGTGGTTGCACTCAGGATCTCCTCTACAGTTTCTGTAATTCATTGCCAATTGGTATGCCATTTCTCTTACCTTGAATCATGTAGAAGCTAAACAGCACTTGAATTGTACTATTTATACCAACTTGCTTAGCTCTCTACTGGTCCTGGAATAGTTTCACATGTGTTTTTACTTTGTTCTCATTGATATGTAAATCAACTGGTCCTTGTTTCTATCTTTCATTTAAATCCAGTTTTTCTGGATACCAGGCCACGTTGATATTTGGGGGAAACAAGCTCACTGCTCTGGTGCTATCACTGCCATGCCTCTTCCATATATTAGCTGTGGTCCTGTATTAAAGATGCCAGTTGGCAGTTGACTTGTTGCTCTTTGGTCATCTTGTTTCCATAAGGATCATAAGGAGAAAAGTGTCTTAGTTAGACTAAGCATTGGTTGCAGTTTTTTAATTAATAAATTTCATTAATCTGTAACTGATGCACCAATGTGTGGCATTTGTGATACACAAGTCACATTTTACTGTCATGCCATTGTCATGACTGAACAATAGCACCATTTTACACGTTTGTACCATGAGCTTACTCCTGACATTGGACAGTGTTATTGGCAGTGGTGACACTGTCCACTTTACCTGTGTTTTTAAATTGTAAGGGCCATTAGCCTTTTTAATTGAAAATGTGGCAATTTGTTTTATTATTTTAATTTAATTTCTTTTTACAATGATTTTAGTTTTATTTTTTACCAGCTGTTGGGTGTAGCTAAACTAGTTGCTTTGTGCCAACAAACAGCAACCAACCAACCAACCAAATCAACACACCACATCTCATATATGTTGTCAGTACACATGAGACCTGGCATGGCCAAGCGTGTTAAAGCATTTGACTTGTAATCTGAGGGTTGTGGGTTCGCATCCTGTCGCACCAAAGATGCTCATCCTTTCAGCCATGGGGCTATTATAATGTGATGGTGAATCCAACTATTTGTTGGTAAAAGAGTAGCCTAAGAGTTGGCAGTGGGTGGTGATGATTAGCTGCCTTTCCTCTAGTCTTACACTGCTAATTTAAGGATGGCTAGTGCAGATAGCCCTCAAGTAGCTATGCACAAAATTAAAAAAACAACAAAAAACTTGGAGGTAAATCAGTAATTAGTTAAATATCTTGTTTTCTTCAACACGTGTAGTAAAACAAGTTATAAATAACCAATTATTTGAGTTTACATTATATTGAATATTTCGTTTTCATAACATTTCATTATAATTTATACTTCTGACAATTATTTTTAGTTTTTGGAGAACTTTTGTGGCCAAGGTCTTCCCTACCTTCTCCAAATACTTCTTGCCTTTCTCCTGCAACTTCTGACTTAGATTTTGTCAGTATTCTGCATTATTATGAACCTCTCTATGCTCCTACTACAGTATCTTTCAGGCCTTTTTTTTTTTTAGATGCATTTCACAGTATAATTTCCCATCCTTCTCCATGCATTGTTTCTTGATGAACATTTTTGTCTCTGTCTTCGGTAAGGGTATTTGCATGCCTTTGCCACAGGCTTTGGTTCAGTTTGCCTAAGCTTATCATCAGGCAGATTTTATTCTTTATTTTATGTACTTAGAATCTCTATATTCTCTGTTAGTGTAGTCTCTGTTAATCCTGTTATTTTTATCTTCACTTAGTTTTCCAGCTTTTTACACTACTAACCTCTACAGGAAATTTATACCTTACTCCACCTATATCTAGGACATTTTAATGGGATATTTCTTCCTCATCTCCTCTGTGTGTTGGGACATTTGCCATCTTCAGCTGTTTCTCTTCACATGTGAATTTTATGCTTTGGGGATTTTCTGGGATAGGATACTCTTTTATGCCATTTTTTTACCATTGACTTCTAATACAGATATACTGTCAGTTTTTTTGGGAAACCCCTGCATGTTTCACATCATTTGAGGTATTTGCAAGGTTCTCCATTTATTGTGTGTGCTTGATGTTGATTCGAGTTCTGCATCAATATGTAGTCTTTGATCAAAATTGAATGGACAATTTTTGCTCTCATTTTTCACCCTTCCTCTCCGTTGTAAACTTTGTTTTTACTTAAACTTGAAGTGATAGTGAGGTGGTACAGCATAGAGGGAGTCACATCAGTCGTCATGTGGTATTGTAGCACTACTATTGATAGAGACTTGTTGCTTGGTAATTTGCATGCAAGAACCAGTTAAACCATGTGAACTGAGTGGTGCCTAGTAGTGAAAGGCTTATGGCACACAATTAGAGAGCGGCACTGAATGAGAATTGCTGTGTGTATGTGAGTGGAAGTGACTGTCAGACATACATTTTCGGTGTATGAAAATTTTTTAACTTTTGTTAATTATTTATTTTACTGATTTACTTGACTTGTTCACAAAACAACACATAACAATGCATTTATTCATGTTTTTTAAGAAAATTCTCAAATGTCACTTGTATATTAGTGGTTGAACACTTTTATACTTAAATTTATTACATTTTTCATTTATCAGTTTAAACATTGAGTATCATTTTTGGTCTCAGCTGAGATTGAAATAAAATTGATAAAAAGTAAATTATGATGTTTTACTAATTGTTCTGTTTGTAGTTTGTTCCTTGTAATACAGTCATGTGCAAAGGGAATAGTTTTAGTCCTGTCTTAAGAAGTGATAAAATTTAAGTCAGCATTATTGACAATACACAATATTTATATTAAATTATTTTGATACTATGAATAGCCTTAGCATAAAATTGTTTAAGGCTAGTGCATTATAGTAAATACCGTTGGAATGAACCAGTTGCTAAGCTAAGCTGTACATAATACTGTATTTGACAGGAATACTGCAAAGTGTCTTTTCAGAAAAGTGCTGTCTGTGAGTTTAAGTTCATCAAGAGTTTTTGTACTAGCATACTATTAAATGAGAAAATGTTTATACAGAGATTATTTTTAGCTCAGGTTTGCTCTGCAGAGTTTAAATACTTATTTGTAAGTGAAACCATAATGCTGTATGTGATCCTTTTTATAATTCTTTATTCATTGTAAGCTTAATTAATTGAATTTCTTTAGTTGTGCTTGATCAAGGAGGAATCAGCAAAGGTTATGGATTTGTTCGATTTATGCTGGAATCTGAATATCAAGCTGCATTAGTGGAGATGCAGAATGCAGCCATTGTTGGCTCCAAGCCTATCAGAGTCAGCATTGCTACTCCCAGAAGGTAAGGCTTTATTTCTTCTAGATTGATGTTTGTATGTCTAATCCCTCCTCATGCCTCATTTGTAAGCTTGAGTACTTATAATTCTAAAATGTAGTCATAGTATGCATAGCCCTTTGTACAGCTTTGTAGTTAACATGAAACAAATAAACCATTTGTTTATAGTCTGAGATGTGAAGTTTTGCAACTAAAAACTTTAGGCTGTTCGTAATCTTATTCATTGTGAGATGGAGATGTATATTTGGTCAAGGACCTGTTCCTCTACGTGAGGAGGTTTGAGGCTACTTTTGTCAGTGATTTAGGAGAGTCTGAAGAATATTTGCACTCTTTTTACAGTGCTTTTGTTTACTAGGTTGGCTTCTCACAAGGTCAGTTTGGATCAGCTACATTCTGTTCCATTTCATCAGTTAGTCAGTCAAGTTTGTGAGGTTTGGGGGATTTCTCCAGGTGGCTTTGAATCTTATTCTTCCTTGATAGCTGAAAGATCTAAGGGTGACTAATTAGTTTTTCCTCTTTCACCTGATATTGCTATTTATGTAGGAGATTTACTAATTTGTTACATGACAGGATAGATGTACCTTGTCAGAATAACATGCTTTTGCTTACCACCAGCTGGTGGATGTATATTTAGATTCCACAAACTAGATCCACTTGTGTATATGTGGGATTCCAGACTGAACCCCATGATCATTTTGAATCTATCGCATTTTCTTCTAGTTGTTTGACCCTCACTCTGCCAAATTTTCTTGGAAGCCTGTCAGTGATCTCTACATCAATCTGAAGGTGACTTGGGACTTTTACTGCTTATACCTTAGTAACATTATCAGCTTCTGCTCTTTTTTATATTTTCTAGTTTGTATGTTGTGAAGATTTATTGGGTAGAGATGCCTTCTTGGAGGGGGTTTGTCTACCTACTGTAGCCCTTTATGAGTTATGTGAAGCTCCTCTCCTTTATCCCAGAAGTATTGGAATTATAAATTGACATCTCCCCTTTGCTTTCATCCTTGTTGGTGGTGGACTGTATACTTTCTTTGGTTCCTGTTGGATGCCATTGCATGACTATTCGTTGTGTGTCCTGACCCCAGCTTCTGTTCCTCACTCTGTTGATACTCTAAGTAGTTTCCATCCTTAGTTTCAATGCTTTTTCATTCAGGCACACTGTTGCTAATGGTGTTGGTGACTATTCTATGTGGGTGGGATCTTTGGGTGTCGGGTTACAACAATTGAAGGGCGCCTGGAATTAAAACTCTTTTAAACACAGTTGGTTCATTTCATAACAGATCACCTGTGTCAGCCTATCAAACTCTCCAAACCAAATAAATGCCCTTTTGGGAGGTTTTCTGATGGATTTACTTTCAGTTCAGTATTTCAATGATCAACATATTTGCCATTCATTTAAACCTTAAACTACAGGCATTTTTTATCTTTGGCATCTCTACTGGTCCTGGAATTGCTTCACATAAGTTCCCACTCTGTTCTTGTTGATATTCAAAACCGGTTGGCCAATTTCTCTTTATCATCTACTTCTATCCAGTTTTTCTGAATATAGAGCCATGTTGGTATTAACAGGAATGAGCTCCCTGACACTGCAGCTGCATCTGTCTAATCTGGCAGTATCACTGCTGTGCCTGTTCCGTACGTGGACTATGGTCCTGTATTCAAGTCTGGGCTCCATACTAGTTGGCATTTGACTTGGAGTGAGCAATGTGAAAACAAGCTTTTCTAAATAAATCCCTCTGTTGGACATTGGCCATCTTGCTATTGTAGAGATCAGAAAGAGGAAGTTGTTCTAACTAGACTCTGCATTACTCACAGTTTAACTCATTTGCTTTTATCTAGGACTGATGCATCAATGTTTTGTCTCTGTAACACTCAGTTCACAATGAGCCACATTTTATTGTCTTGCCATTGTTATGACTTTCAACCCCTCGGAGTGGATTCCTGTACGTGGTGAGGGGACCTCCCAGGGAAGGTTCTGTTCTGTCTGGTTACCTTCTCTGGGATCTAAACATCCACCCACGTGTTTGCCGTGCGTGGCGACCCGTGAAGGGGAGGAGAGGATCCTGGTGGTTGAGGGGTCCAACCCTAACACACCACTTTGGCCTCGAATTCCTGTAGACGGGCGGCCCTTGGGTGGCCCCCCTTGGGTCAATCGGCTGGTCCACCTGGGCTAGAGCCAACCAAGTACCAGTGTTGGAAGTTCTCAACGGGTGTTGTGGACATTGTGCCTGATGCTGGTGTTTGGGTATAGTGCTCACGAAACCCTGGCGTTGCTGCATTGTCCTTGCGTGACTTTGTAGTGCGTCCCCTTGTAGGGCTCCATGGTGGGTGGGGTCGGTGAGTACCGAAACTTTTCACTTTCCTATGGATCCTTCAAAAAATTTAATTAAAATTGTAAAAAAACAGTCAATGGGTAAGCGACCACGTCTCGAATACTCAGAACAGCAATCTCCAACTTCAGTAACACACGTACCTCATTTTCTGATATTGCATTCTCTTTCAGAAAAGTCTTTAGGGCAAATGTCCCCTTTTTTTATTCAAAAGGGGCTCGAGGGACTTGCTGGCTCTCCAAAGTCAGTAAAGAAGCTTCGATCTGGTGACATACTGGTTGAAACATCCACATCCCAACACAGTGAACTCCTCTTGAAATCAAAGGTAATTGGCGATATACCTATCGAGGTTACACCCCATGCTACTTTGAATACTTCACGAGGAGTTATTGTTGAAAGGGATTTGAAGAATGTTCCTGAATCTGAGATTCTCGCCGGTCTTTCCACTCAAGGAGTTTCTGCAGTGAGGCGCATCTCCACTCGCAAAGATGGAGTTACACTGCCAACAAATACCCTTGTATTAACATTCACTTCACCACGAGCACCCGCCACCATCAAAGCAGGTTATCTCATTTGCAGGGTTCGGCCATACATTCCAAACCCTCTTCGATGTTTTCAATGTCAGAGATTCGGCCACTCAAAGACATCTTGTCGTGGTTCCCTGACATGTGCTCGTTGTGGAGGCAAGGACCACGATGCCTATGATTGTGACATAAACTCACATTGCGTCAACTGCAATGGTTCTCACCCCTCTTACTTTCATTCTTGTCCAAAATGGTTGGAGGAAAAAGAGGTGCAGCGTTTGAAAACGACACATAACATTAGTTATCCTGAGGCTCGGAAATTGATGTCCACAATCCCATCTCGGACATATGCTGCTGCACTCCGTTCCACAACTACAGTGGAAGTGCAGACAGATCTCTCTGTGCCTCCAAAAGAATCGTTTTCAAACCAAATGAAAAGCCTTTTGCCCTCCGTGGTTAAAACAGTAGATGAATCGACTTCCACACCCATCTCTGTTCCTCCCATAACTTCCAACAAACCTCAAGATCCATGTCCTTCAGTTTCAAATACAGGCATTTCTTCTGATACATCATTTTCTCCCACCACAATAAACAAAACAATTACTCGTCCGCGTCCTCAGTCGCTTGACTCCTCTTCCAATAACAAACACCTGCCCACTCGACCCAGAGCAGGATCCATGGAGGTTGATAGACCTCCTCCGAAGAAAGACAGTAAAGACAAAAGACGAGGTCGTAAACCGAAGGGTTCTCCAACCACTTCACCTGCCCATCCTTAAAAATGGCCACCTTGATACAATGGAACTGTCGAGGTTTACGTTCTAATCTGGATGATATCAAAATGCTGATTGCTTCCTACCATCCTGTTTGTCTTTCTCTACAAGAAACATTTCTCAAATCTGCTGATACAGTCTCCATTCGGCAGTTTTCTCTGTACAGAAATGACAAGTTGTGTGATGGTCGAGTACATGGAGGGGTGGCACTTTTGGTTGATCAACATGTGCCTACCCTGTCTTTGTCACTCAATACACCCTTGGAGGCCGTAGCCATCCGTATTTCCTTGGGTCGTACCATCACTGTTTGTTCTCTGTACCTGTCCCCTGGAGAGACATATGATCAATCAGACCTGGATGCTCTCGTTGCACAGTTACCATCTCCATTTCTAATCCTGGGGGATTTTAATGGACACCATCCCCTCTGGGGAAGTGCTGTTATTGATGGGAGGGGTCGATCTGTAGAGCAGATGCTCTCTGATCACGATCTTTCTCTTTTCAACACTGGTTCTTCCACTCACTTTCATGCACCAAGTCAGTCATTCACTGCCATTGATCTCTCAGTTTGCTCCCCTTCATTATTTTCCCATTTTTCATGGAGGGTTGACAGTAATCCACTAGGCAGTGATCATTTTCCGATCATTTTGAGAGAGACTGGCGGTGGTCGATGTCACCCTACCCGCGTGCCCCGGTGGAAGCTGGATCAGGCAGACTGGTCCACTTTCACTGCTCTCGCAGAACTTGATCCTGTCATCGTAAATCAGCCATCAATAGACAACTGTTATGCAGCGGTAACTGATTGTATTATACATGCAGCTGCTCAGTGTATTCCTAAAACCTCGACACGTTTCCCACGATATCCTCGTCCATGGTGGAATTCTGCTTGCAACTTAGCACGGAAGACTCAAAAACGGGCCTGGGACACTTTTCGCAGATATCCCACACTTTCAAATCGGGTTGCTTTCCAGCGGGCCCGAGCACATGCTAGGTGGGTAAGACGTCAAAGCCAGAAGGAATCTTGGATTAAGTTCACAACCAGCATATCCTCTACCACCAGTTCCAAGATCGTATGGGACAAGATTCGAAAGGTTAATGGGCACTACACTTCTGTTCCCCTCTCGATCTTAATTCTCTGATGGTCAGGAGGTGACTGATGTTCGAAACATTGCTAACACTCTAGGTGAAAGCTTTTGCCGGGTATCTAGCACTTCTGCTTGTTCCTCCACCTTCCTGGCCATCAAGACTCGGGCAGAACGATCACCTCTTTCCTTTCAAACTGACTGTTTCTTTGACTATAATAGTCCCTTTACCCTGGTGGAACTAAAAATGTCCCTTCATCGGTCTGCCAGTACATCTGTTGGACCTGATGATATTCATTATGACATGCTACACCATCTCTCTCCTGATTCTCTTGATGTCCTACTGACTATATTCAACCGGATTTGGCAGGAGAATGTTTTTCCTGATGCCTGGCGCCAGGCTATTATTTTACCTTTCTCTAAGCCAGGGAAAGATCCAAAGACTCCTTCAAACTATCGTCCAATTGCTCTGACGAGCTGTCTCTGTAAGACCTTAGAAAGGATGGTTAATGCTCGTCTTGTTTGGTTCCTTGAATCAAACAACCTCCTCTCACCCACCCAGTGTGGGTTCCGTCGACAGCACTCCACCATAGACCACCTAATTCGTCTTGAAACATCTATCAGAGAGGCCTTTCTCAACTGCCAACACCTTGTATCGATATTCTTTGACATAGAGAAGGCTTACGACACAACATGGAGGTATGGCGTTTTGCGAGACCTCCATACATATGGGTTACGTGGCCATCTACCCATGTTTATTAAAAATTTTTTAATGGACAGGAGATTCCAAGTTCGTGTAGGTTCGGCACTTTCATGTTCTTTTGTACAGGAACTTGGAGTCCCTCAAGGCTGTATATTGAGTGTCACACTTTTCAGTATAAAGATAAATGCCATCACTGAACAACTCCCTCTCACCGTTATGAATGGGCTATATGTTGACGACTTTCACATCTCATGTCAGTCATCAAACATGAGATATATTGAGCGGCAACTACAAACTGCCCTCAATCGTGTACAGAAGTGGACTCTTGCGAATGGCTTTAATTTCTCTCTTTCCAAAACTGTATGCATGCACTTTTGCTGCCGACGAGGTATTCACCCTGATCCTGAACTTCATATCGGTGAAGTTTTGCTGCCAGTGGTCCCAGAGACAAAGTTCTTGGGGCTTATCTTTGATCGTAAATTGACCTTTATACCACACTTAAAGCAGCTTCGGGTCAAATGCACCAGAACACTGAACATCCTTCGTGTCCTCTCTTCTACCAGTTGGGGGGCAGATCGCCGTTCAATGTTAAAGATATATCGTGCTCTTATTAGATCGAAACTTGACTATGGATCAATGGTCTATGGCTCTGCCAGACCCTCGGCCTTAAAGATACTGGACCCCATTCATCACCAAGGTCTTCGACTCTGCACCGGAGCTTTCCGTACCTCTCCAGTTCAAAGCATATACATTGAATCTCATGAACCTCCTCT
Source organism: Carcinoscorpius rotundicauda (assembly GCA_011833715.1). Classification (NCBI taxonomy): domain Eukaryota; kingdom Metazoa; phylum Arthropoda; class Merostomata; order Xiphosura; family Limulidae; genus Carcinoscorpius; species Carcinoscorpius rotundicauda. The sequence continues at coordinate 54,020,036 of CM022394.1, read as the reverse complement.
ACACCTTCGTCGTTTGCAACTGTCTTTACAATATACTTCGAAACTTCGTTCTTTACCAAAGCATCCCACCTGGGAATGTGTTTTCCTTCCTCGGTGGGCAGTACTTTTTCAGAACAGACGATCTGTCATTGCTCCGTTTGGCCTTCGCATCCGGGCGCAATTGGATGAATTGGGTCTGTCCTTGGATAACATTGCAGATTCCACATATCAATGCATCCCACCATGGCTTATTACAGCCCCCAAGTGTGACCTTTCTTTCAATCACCTAAAAAAGGCGGATACTCCAGACTGGAAGTACCGTCTTTTATTCAATGAATATCTTTCAAACAATCATTCAGTTCCCATTTATACAGATGGTTCCAAATCAGGAAATTCAGTGGGCTCTGCTATGGTTTGCTGTGGGTCAGTAGTTGCACACAGAATCCCCTCTACAGCTTCTGTGTACACTGCTGAACTGTATGCAATATCTCTTGCCCTTGATCATATTGCAGCTGAGCAGTACTCCAACTGCACTATTTATACTGACTCGCTTAGTTCTATTCTTGCCTTGGAATCACTTCACATTAGCTCACATCCTATTCTAGCAGATATTCGAAACCGACTGGCCCATTTCTCATTAGCAGCTACTTCAATTCAGTTTTTCTGGATACCAGGCCATGTTGGTATTCATGGGAACGAGCTTGCAGACATGGCAGCTAAATATGTATGCCTCAGCTCCATCACCCCTATGCCTATTCCGTACATGGACTATGGTGTTGTCTTCAAAGCTCGGCTCCGTGCCAGTTGGCAGTCCACTTGGAGTGAACAACGCGACAATAAACTTTTTCAAATTAAACCCAAAATTGGAGTTTGGCCATCTAGCTTCCGTAAAGTTCGGAGGGAAGAAGTTGTTCTCACTAGGCTACGCATTGGTCACAGTTTTTTAACTCATCATTTTCTTTTATCTGGAACTGATGCACCAATGTGTAGTTTGTGTAACACTCAAATCACTATCAGCCACGTTTTACTTTCTTGCCATCGTTACAATCCTCAACGACGGCAATACTTTAAACATATTTTTTCCCAGCGTCAATCTGTAACATTGGACAGAGTTATTGGTGATGGTGACTATGTCCACCTTAATAACGTTTTTAATTTTTTAATGGCCATTAATCTTTTTAATCTTCTTTAAGTGTGGTATATTTATTCATTACACCTTTTTAATTGTGGCTCCTTTTTTACAGTTTTATTCTCTCTCATTCAATGCGACATTAAACAATAGCCAGAACATTAAATAACTCGACACCAGGACTGGAAAGGCCAACTTCAGGTGACTAACGCTTCTGTTTGAACTGTCTGTTTGAACTACTCGTTAGTCTTCCTGGCGAGTTACTGTTATACTTTCGCTACATATCATTTCGTGCTTTTACAACCTTTTTGTACTGGCCATATTGACTCATAACCCGGAACCAGGACGGAAAGACCAACTTCAGGTGGCTGACAGTGGTTTATATACTACCTGTTAGTCTTCCTGGCGGGGTTATGATCATTCCCATTCTGCTACAGGTTGGCCTTTACTACTTTGTTGACGGGATGTCGTCATTGGTTTTTGCACCATTTCCTGTTTTAATTGCCATTTTGTTTTTATCTTCAATTACCTTTACACATTTTACTCCATTTACTTGACTTTTATCTTTTTACTGGACATTTGGCTACTCTTTATTATGATTTTGCCGAGTGTCTTTTTAAACTTTTATTCCATTACATTTTGATATTAGCTACTATGACACATAACCCAGAACCAGGACTGGAAAGGCCAACTTCAGGTGACTGACGGTGGTTTTTGAACTTGTTCGTTAGTCTTCCTGGCAGGTTATGATCATTATTATTATGCTAGAGTAAATAGTTTATAACTTTGAAGACTGGGTGTCACCATTGGTTTTTACACCATTTTCTGTTTTAATTGCTGTTTTGTTTTTACCTTCATTTTCCTTTACAAATTTTACTCCATTTACGTGACTTTTCTCTTTTTACTGAACATTTGGTTACTCATTGTTGCGTTTTTGCTGTGTGTTTTTTAATACTTCTATTCTTTTACATTTTGATACTAGTTGCTATGACACATAACCCAGAACCAGGACTGGAAAGACCAACTTCAGGTGACTGACGGTGGGTCTTGTACCTGCCTGTTAGTCTTCCTGGCGGGTTATGATTATACCTTTTTGATAGAATACCTACTTTACAACTTTTTACACTTTGCCTTCTATCTTAACCTTGTAGACTAGGTGTCAACACTGGTTTTATATTTTTTGTTTTACGTTCATTTCCATTTATGTCTTTTACTACATTTTTACCGGTTGTTTGGCGCAGATAGCCTCGTTGCTTTGTGCCATAAAACACTAAATCAATCAATCAATCAATGACTTTCAACAACTGTACCATTGTTTATCAGTAACGTCAGACAGTGTTATTGGTGATGGTGACACTGTCTACCTTGAATATGTTTTTAGTTTTTTAAAGGCCATTAATCTTTTTAATGCTATTTAAGTTTTCTAATTTATAAAGTTGACCATTTTTAATGGGATTCCCTTTTAAGAATCAAAGTACATCTAGTTCGTGCCCCCTGCTAGTACAGCGGTAAGTCTATACAGATTTACAATGCTAAAATCAGAGGTTCAATTCCCCTCAGAGGTCTCAGCAGAATGCTTGATGTGGCTTTGCTAAAGACACACACACATCTAGTTTGACTTTAAATTGGCTTTAATTTGGTAGTGACGTCAAATAACTTGAAAATCAAGACTAGAAAGGCCAATTTCAAGTAACTAATACTGCTCTTTGAACTACCAGCTGGTCTTCATGGTGAATTATAATTAAAATTTTGCTCCAAGTCTTTCAAAACTTTTATGACCTTATTTTCTGAAAATGGCTATAATGTCAAATAACTTGGAACTGGGACTGGAAAGGCCAACTGTAGGTGACTAATGGTGGTATTTGATCTTACCTGTTATTTTTACTGGTGAGTTATGATAATCTCAATTATGCTACAGAAAGTTTTTTACAACTTGTATTACTGTAGTTTTTCTCTTACTGCTGTAGATTAGATGGAAAAATTGGTTTAATGCTTTCTTTTTTCAAATGTTTTGTTTTACATTAATTTCCTTTTGTGAATTTTACTTTGATTTTAACTTTTAACCAGATGTTTGGTGGAGATAGCCTAGTTGCTTTGGTTGGTTGGTTTGGTGTTTTATGGTACAATCTTCATTTTCTTGAGATTTATAAACAATAATTATGACCAGAAAGCTTTGCAAATTGATTTATACTGTTTCTTCTTTACAGGCAAGAAAACTTTTGAGAGCTGTATCTCATCAGATTTGTTACACTTCTATGTGTTTGATTGCTATTTGAATTACCCACTGAAAGACATTCTATGAGCAGGTACATAGCTTTATCTCAGTACTTTTCTTTTTCATTCTTTACATGGTCTGTATTTTCTTCTTTGTTGGGTTTTTGACTACCCATTGTAGTCATTTTGACAGGATTTATTAGATTATAAGGACAAGTGAATATTTTTTCTCCTTATGTCTCTTTACTTTCCATGATTCCTTACCTCTACTCTTTTTTTTTTATCTCTCTCTTTCAGTAGACTCTAATCTGTGATGAGTGTTGTTCAGATAGGTGTGTTTTTATCAGTTCAGTTCTGCACTACCAACTAGTTTAACTGTTCTTACCACCAGCTGTAACAGGTTATTTAGAAATGAGGTATTTCATAAGACCATCTAGAACTCACCAGATGGTATGACCATATTATGCTGGACTACCACTAATAGACTATCATGAGTTAAGCTGAAAGGAATACTGCTGATCGTTGAAATGAATAAATTGGATCAGTTTAGTTTTATAAATTTAGGGAACTTGATTTACCTTTTGCAGTGTTTCCACAACACTGTTCCTTAAGAATCCCCAGCATGCATCCTCTTACCTCCCTTTGATTATACTACTGGTGATAGGGAGTCCTTACTACATCCAGTTTCCAGCCAGTGGGGTGGTATATGGAAGCTTTTTCCCCAGAAAATTTGAGTGTTTTCCTCCACTTTTGGTAGGAAGAGGGCAAAGTTGGGAGCCATCGTGAGTCTGTAGTCTTACTGAATTCTCAGGTGGAGAAGGTTTGTCCGCTTTGGTATTGTTTACCTACTCATTGTGATTGCAGTAGTTCTGAACTAATCACTCTGGCTACAGGTTGGAATCCAGTCAAACTTGTATATATAATGTTGCAGTCCAGTTGCCCCAACTACTAGTGTGGGATTAGGGAACAAGATACCTTAATTCCAACCTTGTCTGGTTGAGGCTGGCCTATAATTATGTATGTACTATTCTACACTTGATACAGGAACTAATTTCTGGATCTAGTGCAATTTCCCCATTCAGATACCACTCTTATCTTGGTACACCCTTGGTCTGTTCAGAAATTTTCTATATAGATAATTTCCTCACTTGCCCTTCCACCTTCCTTATGTGGGATACTAGTTACAAGTAACATTGGATGGTATATATGTTTTAGAAGTTAACATTTTCCTAAATAGAAAATGTATTTTCAGTTATACTTACCATTCCTAACACTCTCATGTCATTTCTCCCCACCAAGAGAAGTTGTTAGAGACTGGAATGGTGTCTTTCTCTAAAATGTTATAAAATTATTACCATGAAAGAGGGTACATTTACATTGGTGGAGAATATATCAAGGGCAACTGATTGGAGTATAAAAGACAAGCAACTGAACAAAAATCAGACCATTGCTTAAATGAACAAGATTGTGAAACCTTGGAGGTTAAGGAACAGCCTTAGGAGTGTCAATGGATGTATTATTGGAAATCCATTTTTATTTAGGAAAATGCTATTTTTTAGCTAACTGAACCTTTTAAGAACTAAATCAGGAATGAAATCCTCTAAAATTAGCTACACAATATTTAATTTGATATACTAAAGTTTCTTCCAAAATTTTTGTCGGTTCAACCGACAATATATATATATATATATATATATTTATGCAATGGAAATATGAATCAAGTGAACTTGTAATCACTGCACTGTATACAACTCTGAAAGCTTGAGAGTGTTTGAGAACCATATTCTCTAGGCCTGAAATAATTTCTTCATTGCATGTCATTCTTTTGGTGTCTTCACATAAATCCACATTGAGATGTAATATTTATTATTATCATTGTTATTAAACAGCTTCTATAGATTGGAGCCAAGAAAAAAAAGATTATCATGGAAAATCTTAAGTGTAGGTTGTCCCATTGCTCTAAAACATCTTCTAGTTGTTGCATTTACAAAGCACAGGTTGTATGTTAAAGATTAGATTCATCTTAGTTAAGCTATTCCACACCTGTACAAAGTTGTGATGTGTAGAACAGAAAGTTTGTTTTTCAAAACTTTTCCCTTTTTTGTTAATTTAAAGTTTATGTAATTTGTTATTAATTTTTTTCATTGTTGTATCAATGAGATATTTGTTTTATTTTAATAATTTGCACTCAAGAAAAAGGTTTGATGATATGGACCTTAGAAATATATAAGAATGTGGTATTATTTAACTTTTGTATTAAGTTCATTTTTAAATATTACAAATTATTTTAACATATTGTTATAGTTAACCCTAATTTACTGAAACTGAATTGCATCAAAAACCTAAAGTAATAGTTAACACTGGTTTTATTTAGTTAACTAACAATTTTGTGATGATTTATCATATTCTTGTAGCTTGCAGGAATTAATTACATCCTAAGACTAGAGATGTAATATTATGTAATATTATGTTTAATCCATATCAAATATTTGATGATGATTTATTACCTTTTTGTTACAGGACTTGATTACATCCTTAGACTACTAATTACTAATATTCTGTTTAATACATGTAAAATATTTTATATTATGGTTTATCACAGTTTTTGGCTTGTTACTAATTTAGTGTGAGGTTTAATCAGTAAATTAGCTAATATTTCTTGAAATTTAACTTTGCAGTGTACAGGCTCAGTATTATGTCATGATAATGCTAATGACGAGTATTAGGTGTAGTAAGTTAACTAAAGTTGCAGGTTATCTATTGGATGCCTGTAGATATTAAACTACATTCACCTTATTCATTTCAGTAACCTACATTTTTCAACATTTTCCTCACAGGTCATTTGGTAGTAATCTAGGTCAGGATTATAGGAATTATTACCAATACTCTGGATATGATTATCAAGGGTACTATAACTGGCAAAATTATCAACAGCAATATTATGGTTATGAATATGACCAGAACAGTTCTGTCTATGATTCCAGTTATTCTCAACAGGTAAGGATCTTAAAGAATAAAAAACTTGTATTTGATGAGAAAGAAAATTATCAACTATTTAAATTATTTCACAGATTCTTTGATATCTGTCTAAGCAGAATATTCATGATGAAACTTTGTAGAATCAACGGCTACTGTCTGTTGTGGAGACACAAGCATAGAGGACAACGTTTCGAAAGTTTTCCAATCAGAAACTGTGATAATCCACCAATTATAACAGACTCTCCACAATTCACCAGGACACTATAAAAGACAGACAATACCCACACACACACACACTGACCTGAAGACAAAAAGAGGAAGTCTTTCGAAATGTTGTCTTCTACACTTGTGTTTCCACAGCACAACAGGCAGCTGCTGTCCATTCTACAAAGTTTCATATTTCACAGATTGTTGATATTTTTTATGAAGGTTTAATCCAAACTTGAAACATTTTTTGTCATTTTTGTACATATCTCATAATGAGGTAAAACCTAAAATATTCTATTATTATGTTTATTTATTCTTTGTAAACACTTAAGTGCTTTAGTACTTAAAATGGGAAACTATGTTAATAACTTTCTTAAATTGTTACAATGTATAAAACCATTTGAAAAAGTAATGTCACAAAACAAAATGGATTAGCATCTTCCTACTGATTGTTGATTGAATGAATTTTGTATTTCATTACACTGTATTCAGAATATGAAATAATAAACAGTATTCAGTACCAACCATATCTGGTATGCATGAACAAAATTTGCAGTTTTGGATCTACATATATTTATATTTCAATTAATTTTATACTTAATGGACTATTCTGTGCAATGTTTACTAAACTGAGGTTAAACATGCATTAAGCATCTTAAATATAAATACCATTGTGAATAAATAGCTTAATGTAAATATGGCTGATCAAGAATTGCTTCTCATATGGTGAGTTCATGTGAAAGAGAAGTCTTGCGTGTGGAAAACGTACCCAAAACAAAGAACTTTTTGTTTGGTAGTTGTTCACAAAAGAAGTTACATCAAATAAAAGTATAAGGTAAATTTTATTGATTAATATATATCCATATTCATTTCACTCATTGAGAATTTTATTTTCAATATTGGGTGAAGTTTTCTTAAATAACATATTAATTTCTTTGTCAATTATTTTTTAGCGTGAAATTATTACTAGCATCCAGAATTTATTAACAATTTGGCTAAAATATGATCTTTGATCTCGAGTTGTATATAAAGTTTATTCATTAGTATCAAACTATTGCTTTGAATATTTGGTGTTTTTTGTTTAAATTGCTTAAATTTAGGTAAATATTATTTAAAATGTTTATTTAAATTGTACTAAAGGAGAATCTTGAATAATTTGTGAATAGTTAGGTTGTGTTTTCAGTGGTACACAATTCCTTTAATTTCTCTGTATGTTCAAGTGAGTATGTGCAATATATTTATTATTACTTATTTTTTATTATTCATTATTTTTATTAATAACAAGCATCTGTGTGATTTAGTGTCTTAAAGTGAATTTTTCTTATTTATTTCATTCTTTTAACAGTATGAAACTGGGTATGAAAATTCAGAAAATGTTATTGAAGGTGAGTTGTAAACTACAATAATACAGGGTTGTATACAAATGAATGGTAGAGTTTTGTAAGTAGATTGGGAAAGAAACAGGTAGTTACTGTGCATTGAACTTTTGCTATTTGATTTATCAACCTCAAAAGCTTTTGTAAATACAGTTTTATCTATTTTAAAAGGTTTTTAAAGTAGTGTTACACAAAATAATCTGTACACAATTAGCAGCGTGGGACAAATTATATAAATAATCAATTTCTGACCGTACTTAGTAAAGAATCTCTGGCATAACACTTTTAATTGCTTTAATAAGGCTTCGTAATGATGGAACCAAAAATCGGCATTCTTTTTTTTTTATATATACACAATGTTCTTTACGTGGCTCCATAGAAAGAAGTCAAGAGGCATTTGGTCAGGACTCCTTTGGAGCCACGTAATTGGCCCATTTCTTCTGATATGTTGGTTGGAGAATCTAGCATTCAAAGTCATGTAAACAGTCTTGAATCACCTTTGTATGTTGTTTTCATGTGCCAGATTTTTCTTGTGCTCTCTTCTGAACTGTTGTTGGACTAACTTCAGCTCAGCTAACCACAGAATACACATTGCCTTTTCTTTAACAATACTCATTAGGACCCTGCAACACAAAATGCTACTTTCAAGAAAACTATAGGTATATACATGAGTGGATATGCATGTAATACTTGTTATAATAGTAATAACATAATGACCATATTATGAAGCCACATTCATTTGCACACACCCTGTACATTTCTTAATTACTTATCATATCCTTCAGAAAGTTTTCAGTATACTTTACAATATCAAAAAATTATGAAATATTTTGTTTATTCAAAATAATTTAAATCATAAAATTGAATTAGTGCTAGTAATTATCAGTCATGAGTGTTTGTCAGTAATGATAAATAGGTTAATATATTATTTTAAAATGTTTCAGTAAGCTTTACAACATTAAAAAGTAATGAACAAGTTATATATGTTCATTCAAAATAAATTGAATTATAAAGTTGAATATGTGCAAGTTGTGCTTATATCCTTAGAAATACTTTTATCTAAGGAGTCTGGATTGCATACTGGCTCTTCCATTCACAATCAACTTGTTTTTTGCTTAGTGAAACGTTTTAATGTAATGACTATGTTATGTAAAGAATGGCACAAAGTTATTGTCATCATAAGATGACTGCCTTTGATTTCAACTTTTAAGGGGTTTTTTAATTGCAAAATATTGCACATAAACAAAGCCCATCTGTAATTTCCTAAAACAAATTAACATTACATTGAATACAATTTCTGTGCACTTTCTCTACTTGTTTTGGTCTAAATTACATATTCAAAGTATGTTCAAAACTATATGCTTATCACTTTGTGAACATTCATTCAGATGTTTATGCATATTCAGCTAAATTTGCCTTCATTAAGTTTTTAAATTTACTTTACTTTGCAATAATTAAACTTCTGATTGTTTCATTGACTGCTCTTAACATCTTTCAGCTATTTCTTTCATCAGTATGGGTTTTACTTTTGTTTTTATGAGTTTCTTTCAACTCGTAAAACTGTTTCATACTGTATGTCTCTCAGAATGGCTGGTATGGGTATTAACATTTATTGACAAGAAGAGAACAACGTTTCAATCTTCCTAGGTCGTCTTCAGGTTAAGAAAGAGTTTGAATGTGACCGTTGACGGAACGTCTTAGGGACGAGAGTACAAACGGGTACCAGATTGTAGGGGGCATTGCAGGTGGATATTAAGTTATTAATTAATATAGATATAAAGGTGTATCAAGTTAACAGGATTGAAAACCTAAGTTTATGTTCTGTGTATGTGAATCCAGCAATTGTAACATCAACATACCTGTACCAGCAGAGGGGTGGGTGTAAGGCTGAATTGATTGCTTGAGATTCATTCAATCTGTATCACAAAAATATTGGCTAGAACTGGTGACACAGGATTCCCCATACTTAGACCATTTATTTGTAGGTAGTTTTGGTTATTGAACATTAAGTTAGTTTTGGTGATAGTGAATTCTTTAATTCACGCTATCATAAACACCATTACTTGATTGTTTACTTTGTGTGTAGTTTTATTAAATAAAGCTATGCCGATGTTAGTTTATCTGTCTGACTGCGTTAAACTTCTTCAAATAGACCACCATTTATCAATCTAAGACAATGCATGCAAAAAACATGTAGCTTATTTGGCATACATGAAAATTGATGTAATGAAGAAAATTCAAGTGAAGGACATGAAAACTACTGCAAGTGTTTTGCAGGTTGCTGCTGGTAATAATTATTGCAAACATTGAAACACTGTTCTTTGCACAACACCCTGTCATCAGTAAAATTTTTCATTTCAAGAAGTTTTGACTCATTGAAACATGGCTTTCATTACATGACTAGTTATTTCATTTTCTTAATTTCATACGTGATGCTCTGTTACATTCAAAAGATTGAACTTTGTTATCTGGCATTTACACATTAGAGATTAACTATGGTCATGTACTCGAACCTTTCAAGAAATTCTACAGCTCAGTAATAGTGGGAACAGTACAGATAGCCTATTCTGTAGCTTTTCAATTAACAATAAACCAAATCCACCAAACTCTTCATTACATGTTATTTGAAAAATGCAAATAAATAAAACAGTTTCTGCATCTCTGATAGTGTTTACTAAATGTCAAGTTCTCTAGTAATAGTATGATTGTGAAAAAAATAAAAAAATTCATTGGTCACTGTGAAAGTCTCATTCATACATTAGGTTAATGTTTGGTAAAAACTGTATAATATAGTGTTAATATAACTACTAGTTATATTGTTAAGTAGAACAGCTAAGTAAGGAAAACACAAGTCCAAATCTAACTGGAAAGGTATGTAGCCTTAAATATATTTGACAATAAAAATTCATATTATTAGGTGTGTAAAAAAAAATTAAGTCAGTCTAACTACTTTAGTTTGAAGTTGCTTAACCCTTGAGGCAATCACGAATACACAAATATAGGGGTGGCTAGATTATATCGCAATATTTAAAAGTAGTCTTGTGGAAGAGCTTTGTAATATAGAGTTAATATTGCTCTTAGTTTAACTGTTAAGTAGCTTAACAAAAACTTAACTCTGAAGAAAACTAGGTGCATGAAAAGAAGCTGATTAATTTATCTGTTTTATAAATATTTTACAGAACATGATATTCCTCTGGATACTGATTACTTAAATGATAGACTGATGAAGAGAAATGAGGTAAGGTTTTGTTCTAATTCAGTTTATCATACTGTTTTTTATTTTTATTTTAACATGAAATATCTAACATGATGGCATCACTATAACAGCAATTATTTTTTTTTATTTTTTCAAACCAACCTTAAATTGAAATAGAGTAACTCATGTAATTACAGTAAAATCCGTAAGAAAATTGCATTTATAAACAGGATTAATTTGTATTACTCCAGCAAGAGTAATCATGAAAGATGTTGATTTATAGGACTCTAGATGGCAAAGTTTAAGCAAATAAATAAGAAATTGATGTGACTGGTAGTTTCAGTTTTGATCTGGTCATATGATTTTTACTGTTGATATTAGTTTAAGCATTTCTTATTACAGTCTAAGAAATCTGAAAATATGGAAAACACTAGTTCCAAATATAACTACAAAGCTAAATTACTGTAAATATTTTTTACAATAAAAATTATATTATTGTGTGAATCAAAAAAAAAAAATTAAGCCATTCTCACTACTTTAATTTTAAGTCACTAAACATAGTTATTTAATCCTTGGAGCAGTTACAAATATGGGTTTTTTGTGAATGGGGCTCAAAAGTATATCACTCCTACGAGAAGAAAAACCCATTTTTTGGAGGCATTCAAGTTTCCAGGTGATTTTCACATCTTTAACATTTGTTATAGAGCTTCTGCTCTACTTTTATTCTTTATAAATTATATTTCTGTTCAGAGCTAGTCATTCACTGATATGAAATACAGCTGAAATATGTGGTCACTAAGATGATGCATCCTAATTGAAATATTTACACTAGGGTGATGTATTACAATTGTTTGGGCACTAGAATGATGTGTTATAATTGAAACGTACTCACTAGAGTGACATAACTGAAATGTATGGGCACTACGATGACGTAATTGAAATGTTTTTACACAGGGTGATGTATTATAACTATCTTGTGAAGTTAGTGGCGTGATGTAGTATAATTTAAATGTGTGGGCAGATGACAACTAAATTATGTTGGCGCTAGGGTGACATATTATAGGTGAGTTGTTGAGAATTGGGGTGACATTACTGAAATGTGCAGACACTAGGATGAGGTATAATTGAAATGTGTGGGCACTAGAATGACAGTAATCTCGTGAGCATTGTTCCTCTAACAGTATTGTTTCTTTAGATTTAACCATTATAAAAATAGTGTCTTTAAAAGTTGTTTTCAATATGTTTTGCTGTTAGCTACATGAAACTTGAAAAATACAATAATACTGTGCTTTGAAAAGTTCATGACCTAATAAAAAATAAATAAGGTTCTTTTGTCTCAGAGCTTTGATTTTTTTTTTCTGTAAGCTATACATGCATTTTAAGTAAAGTCAGCTGTACTTCTAAAGTCATCCATTCTACTATGTATCATAATAATATTTCCTATTCATTCAACAGGAGTTTTATGCAGCTTTGGATGCTTCAAGATGGTTACCAATAGAAAGTCTGGACCCACCACTGTTACCCATAAAGTAACTTCAAAATTTGTGGCTGATGGGGGGGGAGTGCTTGTAAATCTGTGTTTTGTTTTCTTTTCTTTTGTAAATGCAATAAAAACAACTTTTTTATTTACTTTTGTTGTAATGCCCACTTATAACAGGAAACCTGTTAATGTACAAAAGTTTAATTTCAAAAACATTAAAAATAATTACACATTACTCATATAATTAAAAATAATTGTACACCTCATAACAGAAAAATTTTAAAACTTGAAATAGAATTCCAACATCTAGTAACTTTATTCCTTCTTATGTAGTAATCAGTCTATAGAACGTAATTGCAACACATAAGAATTATATTTTGTAAACTTGGAAATATGGAATGACTAATAGCATATGATAATTTTGTATTGATTGTTTAGTTGTTTGTGTAAATTTAAACAAAATAATTGTTTGTTCTTGTTAGCTGAAATTTAAAGTAGCCCGTTCCGAAGCATGCACTCAGCTCCTGCTCGTAGCTATGTTCAGTATTGATTTTTGCTTGTGTTTCTTTTTACAAACCTAAAACATGACATCCCATTATTTTTTATGTGTTACTGTGGTAAGTAGTTCTTTGTACAGAGAATATACTTTTATTTTTTATAAATATTAATAACTTATTTGGTCACGGCCTTTGTGTTTTTCAATGAAGGAGGCAATTCATACACCTTTTTGTTAACTTAAGTTAATTTTTGTGGACTTGTAAGTTTTAATTTTTGTGTGAAAAATTCTTACCTTTCAGCCTTTATTTTATAGATTCTAAAATCTTTCTGTAATGTTTTATAAACTTACCTTATTTAAAGGACAAAAGGAAGGTAGGTACAAACTTAACTCTGGTTTAAAGTGTGCTGTGAAACCATGTTATATTAAAGCTTTTGTTAAGGTATACAATAAAACCCACTTTTGGGTTATTTTTCCCAAAGCTGTAATCTTGAAAATTCAATCAGAATGTAACTGAGTTATCTTAAATTGTTTACAGTGATCACAAACTAACCAGTAACTTCTCAAATCCCATATAAACTGTCATATGGATAATGGAAGGTTAGAGATAATTGAAATAGCAGATCATTATTTTTTCACATGCAGTCTCAAATATTGTGATTTCATGGATCAAAAATGCATATTAAATAAGTTAATATTTTGCTTAGAAATGTGATATCTAGAGTTAAAAATAGTATTTTATCACAGATTCCACCACTTTTAGTAATTACTTTAGCAAAACTGCTGACTTGTATGAACTTAAACCTTAATTCCATACACTGGCATTTTAGATAACTGTGCAGGACCGGAAGTGGAGGCTATTTAATGTTTAAACTGAAGATCTTTCTAACACATTATATTTATTTATCGTATTTTTTTTGCAAATTTGTTATTGATTTGTGTGTGTGTGTGCACACTATTACTGTAACAGCAACTGTTTTGTAAGCAATAAAAAACCAGTAAGATTAAATATCTTTACGGTAAGCATGTAATGGACTTCAGAATGAAATTCTAATGAAGTCAGTCAGACAGTGTATTATCAGATCGATGGTGTTTGTTACGGTGTGCAACATTCTGCGATCACATCTGATATAATGACCCCAATTGTTGGTTTCTCTTTTTTATAAACTAAAATCATTCCAGTGTAGCTTATTTGGCAGCGCCTTTAAAAATATCGTTTTTAAAAAAATTCTCTGACCAGAATACCCAGAAGGGCTTTGTTCGGCCTTTTGGACCGAATAACATGAGTAACCATAACTTTTGTAATATATCTAGAACTGAAAGCGTGGGGTGCATTTACCACTTTGGACCTAAAATACAGTCAGGTACTAGGCTACAATCAACAGGGCTATGTATAGAGAAAAAGTTATCAAGTTTGATTTTAATGAAATCACAAACTTAAATTTAAATTAAAAACTTTTAATAATTTCATTGTCATTTTATTTTGAAAGTAATAGTATTTTTATAGCTTATTCAGATATTTTAAAAAAGCCAATTCATAAAACTGCTTGCCTTGAAGTAAAGTATATGATATTAACGAGAGTTTTAAGACGCCACAGAAATATTATTGTAGATTTGTGGATATGATTGTCACAAGATAATTTCATGAATAATTAACTCGGTACACATGAAATATGGGATATAAATAAAACTTCTAAAAATTGGCCTCCGATTAGTTATAATTGTTACCCGAAAAATGTGATCAAATAAAAAAGTTCATTTTGTAGTTGTTACAATAGGCGTATTCACTCCCTGATATCTTCTACTACAGACATTTCTTATTAACGTACAAGGGGGCGCACAAAATTTCGAAAAAAATGTAATTTAACCTCACATTCTTATATCTTGATGTGGTTTGGCCTATATATATATATATATTGGTGTTAGTTTTTGTAAAATAAACCCCGAAACTAGAACTCAAAGTTGACGCCTCATTACCCGACAATCCGTGTTAATAAACTGTTTCATGCAAAAAGTTTCTTTCATTGACGGAAAGTTTAAGGTGTATGAATGAACCCTAAACTAATAAATGCCGCATTCCTTACATAAACGAAACCTCCTGGTTACTTAGAACGACTAGCATGACAAAATATAAAGACAGGCGCAAAGATTTCGTAAAAATGTATCTGTTGTTAGGATGACTTAGGCTTGAACGTAATTAGCCTAGTTTGGCTGCAAATGTTTAGCAAGTATCATCAGTCATATTGCCGTTTTATTTGTTAAACGTAAAATATAACACTGTACAATGTATGTGTTGTTTTTACTATTGTTTTCTGTAGGATATTCTCTAAAACTTGTTAAAAATGTAAAGATGTTTGAAGTGCCTCAGTCAGCACGAAAAATGTGTGGCGGCAAATGTAAATTATTTTATAACTTTTTGACGCATTTCATATATTATAAATACTTGCATACAAGCTTTATCTTACTGGTAATACTGATGACGTTTGTTAAATCACGGGTTCAATTAAATGACTGGAATAGTGTTTCATTGTTTATCTATCTAACCTTCCGTGTGGTTTTTCGTGTTTGGTGTTGGTAATATATTTGAATAGAGGGTTTGTGCTCGTGACCGAAACACATTACAAGTTGCAGATGAAGTTAATTTGCTTCACGTCCCTAAAACAACAAACATTTTAGTGAAGAGCATATAGCGAAACCGGTTTTCTTATTAAAATCCCACCCAGTGCTAGAAAGTTTGCTTGTGAAGCACAAAGCTCCACAATGAGTTCTACCCACCACTGCTATTAAAACCCGGTTTCTAGAGTTGTAAGTCTGCAAACTTACCGTTTTGCTGCTAGGGGCAATAGTGGTAAGTATCTAGACTTTTTATGTTAAAGAAATCAGGTTTCGATATCCGTGGTGGGCACAGCACAGGTAGCCCATTATGTAGCATTTTCCTTTACTATGAACAAACCAATCGAATTAAAAAGGATTTTTTTTGTTTGTTTTTCAGGAAAGTGATGCTCAACAAATAATACCTTAGTAAAAAGTAAATAGAAATACATTAACGATTGTATTTAAGGAACGAAAAACAGACACGAATCAAATCTATGAGTAGTGAGTAGTAAATGGCTTGATATATCAAAAATGACGTTTTGGGGTTGATAAAAAAAATGCCAATAATGATAAACCTATACAATTATGAATGTTTTAGTTTTTTAAAGACTTCCCAAACTGCAAGTTTCCGTTCTATATATTAGTGTACTTTTATCAATATATTTTAATTATACAACACATCATTATATTCTTAATACGGCTGGTATGGGTATTCAAATTTTAATTAAAATAAAGTACAGAAAAACGCTGCAAACTCTGTTGACCTAAAGATCACCTAAGAAGGTCGAAACGTTATTCTGTACTTTATTTTAATTAAAGTTTTAATACCTATACCAGCCGCATTGAAAATATATTTTTACTTCAAGTGGGTTTCTCGTTATCATGAACACACAATTATATTATGGCTAATTGCACAAGCATTCACAGGCTAAGTGTAACAATTCATTCAATATAATTTATAATATGTATGTCACCCAACGGCTTAACAATAATCTGAAAAACTTATAACGGTAAAATTCCAGGTTTGATCCGTGGTGGGCAAGGTTCAAATAACCCATTATGGCAGTTTACAAAGAATATCCGAAGCAACAATGATTGAGTCTTTGTGGAAACATCAGAAATTACTGTTTATTTTGATTCGCTGGATTTGTCTATAATTATCAAGAACACACTGTTCGGTTTCTCTGACAACAGGCGAGCAAGTCCCATATTTAGACAAACTATTTCGTAGCATTCTTGCTACATCATATTACAAAGGAAATTTCTGATAAGTTACAAAAGTTATTTCGAAAACGTTGAGATTTGCGTAGTTGGGTGACCGGGCAAACTGTGTAGAAACAAATAAATAAATGAAGAAGAAAGACGAGAGCGACCTCAATTTAACTTAATAGTAAATATATATATATATATATATAAAGTTGAATAGCCACAGTAATAACTGATCTTTTACTGTAACTGGTACTTCCATAGCCTATTACGTAGTGTTTTACGACGGATGTGTTACTAGTTTAGTTTTAACGAAAAATAAGAAAAACGTGTGACAGTGACATTGCGTAAAAGGCTAAACACGAAATAGTGGCGGTTATAATTATGGTGCTGACTTTGCAGTTTACATTTTTACATCTATAAGATAACAATAAATATCGTAAAAGAAGACGTCTTACATATTTATAATCTGTGGATGAAAGATATGAAGTGACTTTGTGTTTTGCTTTCAAAAGTAATGTAGCAAATTCTGGTAACTTTCAGAGATTACAGCGAACTCTAACATCATGTGAAGTGTGTGTTAAACACTATTCAGCGCTGTACAAAATAAGTAGATTCATTATGACTTCTGTACTTTCCTAACAGATTGTTGTAATTGTTTTACTTTCGAAAAGTTTGCTATATTTTACATTGATCATGATGTCATCATTATTATTATCGCCATCTATTAATATCTTAAAATTATAGAGGTTTTATTTTCTATACCGTTATATTTATTCATTCCTGAAGTTGAATAAGTAACCAAAGGAAATGTAGTCAGTCAGCAGTACCTTACTAAACATCTTCCTAGAGAAGTTACCGCACTTCTTATAACACACCTACAACTAAATTGGGGAAATATTCGAACCCAATAAAGAAAACCAAATCTCTACCTACCACGGAACGAACTCGCGCCTCTTGTGTTATTATAACTATACATTTGTTGTATAATTTCCAATTTTTATATCTCTTTAACTGTATTATTGCATTAATATGATTTTCGCCTGTTTAATAAATCTGAAAACAATTTTCTGTAATGGATGACGCTATATTTCTAGAAATCTACGTGACCAGCAAGTTTCTTTGGACCGAGCATGATCTTTTGATTAGGGCACTCAATTTGCAATTTACGGATTACGGGATAGAACCCTGTCATATAACATGGTTTCCTTTTCTGTTGTGGTGTCGTTACAACGTCACTTGATCCCCTTATTCTTTGGTAATAGCGTAGTCCAATAGGTGTCACTTGAAAATTAGGGACGTCTATCGCAGATGGCTTTCAATTATTTTTGTGCGAAATTCTACAAAACTATAAAATGTTTCCTTACACATAATTACTATAAAGCGCTTCTACCAGTATATGTTCGATTAGCACTGATGGCCTAGTTACTGAAACGTTATTGTGTTTGTAAGACGACTTTGTCAAATAAAGATTTGTTCTATTTTTTACGTATTGTGTTATTTTTGTTTTCTTAGCTACTTATTCAGTAACACCCTATGTTGGTGGAAATTTTCCAAAAAGACAACTATGGATTTTACAAGAGCATCATCCGGCATGGTCAGGTGGTTAGGTTGCTCGACTCATAATCTGAAGGTCGCAGGTTCGAATCCCTCTCACACCAAACATGCTCGCCATTTCAGTTGTGAAGGCGTTATGACATAACGATCAATCCCACTATGCGTTGGTAAAATAGTAGCCCAAGAGCTGACAGTGGATAATAATGACTAGCTGCCTTCCGTCTACCGCCCGGCATGACCAGGTGGGTTAAGGAGTTCGACTCGTAATCTGAGGGTCGCGGATTCGGAATCCCGTCACACCTTTCAGCCATGGGGACGTCATAATGTTACAATCAATCCCTCTATTCGTTGGTAAAAGTACTGCCCAAGAGTTAGCGGTAAGTGGTGATAACTAGTTCCCTTCCCTCTAGTCTTACACTGCTAAATTAGGGACGGTTAGCTCAGATAGCCCTTGTGTAGCTTTGTGCGAAATTCCAAGAAACAAACAAACAAAACAAGCTTTCCCTCTTGTCTTACACTGCTAAATAAGGGACGGCTAACGCAGAGAGCTCTCGTGTAGCTTTGCGCAAAATTCACTAACTAGAGTACCAACCTTTGTTACTGTTAGAAGCCAATACTTTTAAAGATTCTGTGGAAGAGAAATTGGAAGAGCAATTTCTATAATTTGGTATAAACAAATAAAGGAAAGGTTATTATGTTAACACTAAGAATGAACTACACTTTGGTCAATGGATTTTGCGTTTTGACGTTATTTTGACTGCGCTAAACTAAAAATCACTACGACCATATTATCTAATAATTTGAAAGAGTGTACCGAGTGAAAGTTGATTCCGGAAAGATAACATCAAGGAAGAAGTAACAGAGTCTATGCAACAACTTTAACAAAAAATGGGTTTAATTTATAACATTACAGGTGGAACACGAAAACGACAGAATTAATGTCGTGTTAAAAACATCAAATTATACGTATTGTGTGTTTAAAACAGCCTTAAGTAAAAAAAAAAACTTCGAAATAAACCAATAAATTTAGCGTTTACAATAGCAAGAGATATAATTTTATTCGAATGTTTTTTTTTTCTATTCTGTCTACGTTTATAAAATTTGGTACTGTTCTCCAAACACACGATACTCACTGATATTTACAAGATCGTACCTGATGCTCAAGTGATCGATGTGAGCCGATCGGTTGAACACGTTTCTAGAGGAAACTTGTGGAATGATTAGGGGACGAAGCCTAGAAAAACTTCAGTAGATTGTGAATAGTTTTAGTCTGTTTCCGAAACAAACGTATAGAATGCAAAACGTTAGAAGCTAATAAATCTCCATTATATTTTTAATGGATAAACCGAAATTGATCGATTGAAAGCGTTTTGAAAGTAAACATGTATAATGTAAGATGTTAGAAGTTCAGAAACTTCAAATAGTAGAAAAGTTTAACTGTTAGAATGACAAAGGTTTATGAAGAAAGTTGCAGAAGTTTTTTGAAGACACTAAGGAGTTAAACCAGCTGAAGAAGCTTCGTACTTGACAACAGAATCCAACCTAGTAGTTTATAGTGTTAACTTGGTTTGTATGAAAACAAACTAGTAGGTTGGATTCTGTTGTCAAGTACGAATCTTCTTCAGCTGGTTTAACTCCTTGGTGTCTTCAGTAAACTTCTTTAGAAACTGTAAGCTACCTTACTCCAACTGTAACAGATACTTTCAATAGGATCATCCAACTAAGTGTTGGATCAGTTTTCTATATAGTAACACAGCGGTATGTCTACTGACTTACAACGCTAAAAATTGAGTTTCGATATCCGTGGTGAGCAGATCACAAAGAGCCCTTTATGTAGCTGTGTGTTTAATTACAAACAACAACATATTTGCGCAAAACATATTTTATATAGTTTGCTCCTCATTGCAAATTAATGAACCACTGGAAACTCTAGGTTATACAATTTAATTTTAAATTATGTTTCATGGATGATTTAGTGTTGATTTAAAAAATAAGTTTAAATGCAATTTTCTCATAAAATTCACAAAATATTTGAAGTAATACCAAATATGAGTTGAAACGAAACAGCTGAAAGGTGTAATACCTTTTATGGATAAGTTAGAGGTGAAATCAGTTTTGTTTTAGGATAAGTAATTCATATGAAAATGCGATGAAACATACAAATAGTTTTAAACATGGAGCGTATGTGTGACAGTATATCACGATAAGACTAATAATTATATAATCGGAATATCATTCACTGAAGTGTGTATCAGCATAACAGTTTATCTTTCGATGTGTATCATTGTTCCATTGTTTGGAAAAGTTTCACTCAATACAAGAGTTTAAGAGACCTGCTCATTGTCTAAAATTATTCAAAAATGTATGTGTGTGTGTGTGTTTTCTTATAGCAAAGCCACATCAGGCTATCTGCTGAGCTCACTGAGGAAAATCGAACCCCTGATTTTAGCGTTGTAAATCTGTAGACTTATCGCTATTGTAGCGGGGGGACAATTATTTAAAGCAACAAATTCTAGCACAAGTGTTAATGGGTTCTTTTGACACTTGTCACACAGAAGTATCAGGGGCACGTGCTGACATTATGATAAAGTTATAGTAAACTATATATTTTGCACCCCCCCCCCAACGTTGTCACTAAATGTACACAATTATTACCTTCTGCTTTGTTTTTAGCGCTAAGCTACACAATAGGCTATTTGCGCTTTGCCCTCTGTAAGGAATCGAAGCCGTTTCAACGTTTTACTTTTGTAAAGTTATCGCCGATCCACTGTGGGGACATTAACAAATGTGATAGATTAACAAAATAACCAAACTCATGATCAGATGTTCTCTGGTGGAACAGCGGTATGTTAAGGGAGTTACAAGCAATAATCCAGGGTTCGATTGCACGCAGTGAACATTGTAGATAGCTCTAAAACAACAAATAAACACGATTAGGTATGCAATAATTTAACATAACAAGTAATTGAGGTGCTTTTTATCAGTAACATTTTAAAACGCTAATGCCTCCTGTACACTCAGTGGCTTGGTTTGTTTGTCGAATTTCGCGCAAACCTACACGAGGACAATTGACGCTAACCGTCTCTAATTTAGCAATGTAAGACTAGAGGAAAGGCACCAACTCTTGGGCTCCTCTTTTACTAACAAAGAGTGCAGTTGACCATGACATAATAACATCCTCACGGCTGAAAGAGCAAGCATGTTTGGTATGACGGGAATTCGAACCCGCGACCCTCGGATTACGAGACGAATGCCTTAACCACCTGGCCATGCCGGGCCAGGCTCAGTGGTAAGTCTGATAATGCTAAAAGTCCATATAACACAGCAAGCTCATTGTGTGAGTTTGCACTTCACAACAAAGAAACAAAAGAATGATACTTTATGATGTACCACTGAAAATTATGTTTCATTCGATTGTCAATGACACAGATTTTTAATAATTGTGTAAATTAAAGTTGCTCAAGGTATTTTTCTTTACCTGCCCCCCAGTGGCTCAGCGGTATGTCTGCGGACTTACACGCTAAAATCCGGGTTTCGATACCCGTGGTGGGCAGAGCACAGATAGCCCATTGTGTAGCTTTGTGCTTAATTCAAAACAACAACATTTTCTTTACCTTTAAACTTTTAACAATGTCAAGCACCCATAAAGCGATTGTAGAACGACCTAGGTGGCGTAATGTAGTTTTGTTTAATTTTTGAACTATATAAATAGTACTTACGTATTTTATAGACAAAGCAGTATTAAGAACAGCAACCCTCTCAGTTCTTGGTTTTTTCTCAGGAACTTTCTCTCCTAATATAATTGAAGGGCTCGTATATAAATAATTTTCTCGAGTTGTTTTTAATCTTTAATTCCCCCTTGGTTGCAACATACAAAGCCTTAGTTAAAACGCTATTTATATCATTCGTTTATGGAACAAGTCTTTGGGAGAAAAAAGACCTATCTGGGGATCGTGAAAGTCTGTAAAAAGACTTGTGTCATATTTAATCAACATATTAGTCTTAGTGCGTATTAATATCAAACAAGTTTTCTCACTAAACGTCACGTCTCTCAAAGTAAGACCTTCAAAACTGCAAAAGTAGATTTTTGTTATTGCTATGTGCCTCACATCTGGTTTGTTTCGAATTTCGCGCAAAGCTCCTCGAGAGCTATCTGTACTAGCCATCTTTAATTTTATCATTGTAAGACTAGAGGGAAGGCAGCTAGTCATCACCACCCACCGCCAACTCTTGGGCTACTATTTTACCAACAAATAGTGGGATTGACCGTAACATTATAACGCCTCCACGACTGAAAGGGCGAGCATGTTTAGTATAAAGAGGATTCGATCTCGCGACCCTCACATTACGAGTTGAGTTCCTTAACTATCTGGCCATGCCGGGATGCCTAACATTTGACCTGCAAAAAGAAAAGATGGAGTACAGTTAAGACTGTTAATCTTAGAACAAATTTTATTTTATTGAAAAGTGTCAAGGTCTTTAGAAACGTGATGACATTCGTCTTTCTTTTTTTCCTTGAATTAAATATTTTCGTATTTCTTCAAAAGGTCCTTTATTTGTATCCATCTTTTCAGTAACGGATAGAAATGTAATGTTTTAAAACCTTTCGAACCATGTTCAAAAATAGGTAGCAAATTAGGAGATGAATGCCTATTAAGGGAAGAATTGTTAGAGTACTGGAGCGTATCCAAGGCTTCAGAATTCATGATCCTTGTCGAGACAGTACGCTTAGAATAAACTGCAGTCATTAAGGAAAATAACGGAAAAACAACTCAGTTGTTATTACAAAGAGAAACTTTGTTTGTTTGTCTGGAATTTCGCACAAAGCTGCTCGAGGGCTATCTGTGCTAGCCATCCCTAATTTAGCAGTTTAAGACTAGAGGGAAGGCAGCTAGTCACCACCACCCACCGCCAACTCTTGGGCTACTCTTTTACCAACGAAAAGTGGGATTGACCGTAATATTATAACGCCCCCACGGGTGAGCATGTTTTGCACGACGCGGGTGCGAACCCGCGACCCTCGGATTACGAGTCGCACGCCTTACGCGCTGGGCCATGCCAGGCCTCAAAGAGAAACAAAATGGTTTCTTAAGTCATTATGGCTGCCTATCTTCGGTTTCGAGTATTTTTGGTTTCCAAACGTTTGTTTCCAAATCATTGCAGTTTAATATACCAAGTTGTTTCCAAGATAGTATAGAAATACGGCGAACCACTTGATGTACAGTTGAAACGTTTTATGCACATGCACAGTAATTAAGTAAATGCAATCACTGGCTTGTAGAAATTACAAATGCAAAAGGCATATTTGTAGCAACTTCAATGCAACCGCAATTATTTTCCTTTCCTGACAGTAATACTGTATATTGCAGCACATAACACCTCCCCAGGAACCGCACAAATATCTGACCTAGTGACATTCTTCTTTTCGAAAATGGTTACTACATTATTATAAAAAATTCGCATTTACAGAAGTTTTCACATAACTGGTTGTCAGCAGGATGGCCATGCATAACAGAAGTGGCTCTTAAAGACTTCATCCTCACCACATTCGTTAGGTCTAGCTATCACGATGCCTCAACTTGAATACTGAAAAAACCAAAAATGTTGGCGACAGTATTGGTCAATTGCAGTCAGAGCCGTCTTAGTGGAAATTCATAAAACATTAAACTATACCTGACGTTTTTGTTTATGTATGCTGCGAATACGTTTCTCGCATGCTACGTGATTCGTTTTACAAGTATATTTGGTCTTTCCGACACATAAATTAAGCTTCTGGGCCTGTTTAGATATTTCAAATTTTAAGCAGAGCCATTTCTAAGGTGAAACTGCAATCATTCACCAGTATCCAGCTTCTATACAACTAAACAAAGTTTGGTTCGTTTTGGATATTCACGCGAAGTTAAAAAATGACTTCCAATTTTAATCATCCCGAATTTTGAAAAGATGTATTATAGAAGCAGCAGGTAGTCAACGGTATCTACCGAAAACTGTTGTGATATTATAATTAAATAGTAGTATTTGATTGTCACTCTTATTACACACTAGTAATTAAAAATTGCAGAAAAGGATTTTTTTCAGCAACGGGATACGGTAAAGAGATCTTTGGATTCACAGACCATAGCACTAACCAGGCCTGGCCCATAGCAGAATAGAGCGTCATCATTGTCACCCTCTGTTGAATCTGGTGAACATGTTTAGCAATATATCGAACTTCGAAAAATGAACCTTACAGTTCTCTCAGTTCACAATCCTAGCCATAAGTGTAGGTCCTGAAGCTGTTTCAAATGCTCATATGGATATAATAATAAACCTATACAAAATTAAATCTTTTATTTTAGTTGTTATTATTTTTCTCTTCAGAAATCTTAATTCCAGTTAAAAAATTAAAAAGACATTGGCAAAGAATTATTAAATCAATGTTACAACAAAGCATTTGAGTTAAACGATCTAAGTACACACAGTTTACATGTATGTTGACGTTATTAATTGAGATGCGTCAAGACATATGGTCACATCATATCTCAAGTTTCTGTATAAGCACATACATTTTAAAGTTATTGGCTGTTCAGATATACGTCACAGCGAGCCTTCTTTGCAAGAGATATTCGATTCGTTATTGGCAAAATACCAATTTTGACAGAATACAGATAAAAGGTTGTGCGTGTAAGTCAATTTAAATAGTATGAAGTCTTTTATAAATTTTCTTTATGAAAAACTCAGATGCTTTCGACTTTATAAGTACTGAATCTTTTGCTGTTTTTCTTTTTTTATATATATAATCACTTCATACCCGTCGTGGGCAGAGCACGGATAGCCAGTTGTGTAATTCTGTGTTTAACTGGAAGCAAAGAAATTATAAAAAAACAAACTGTTATTATAAAAATTGAAGTACATGAGAGAGAGCTCGTATAAGTAGTAACAATAATAACCAATAAGAATCTAAAAGCATATTTTAATTTTTCTTTAAAAATCTCAAAGTTCGTGATTATAAGATTAACTAATCTCGATAAAGGACACGTTATTGCCTATTAATGGATACCGCCTAGAATAATAAATTACAATCAATGTGTTTACTGTTACGTGCAATAAGACATAATAATAATAATTTATTGACATAATGTTCATTGTTTTTATAATATTTTTTTTTTAAATACGTTACTGCATTCTCAGAGCACGAACTGAAAATATTATTATGAATTTTATCCCATAAAAATAGCTTGGTTTTGCATTTGTCCATTTACATTAAAATTTAATATTTGCTAATCTGTTTTCATTTCGTAATTCAAAAACAATTTGAAATGGTCCCTATTTTTTAGTTTAATGAAAGCGACCTCTTTTGGTAAAACGCCCCTCACTCGAGCATGTGGTCTCCTTTCTGCTTGTCATTGATAGCGTGGATTTAGTTGAAAAGGAAGTGCGTTGCACAAGGTAGAACGTGTACTGCCGACTAGGACGTCATTCTTCAAAGACTCCGTCATTTCATATTTTGACGTTTGTTAGAAAAGAACACTTAACCATAGCAAGCATAGAAAGTATATCCCGAAGTTACTAGAAGAAAGCATTTCGCAAAATGAAAGCTAAACGTGGTAAGTTATAAAAACGTTGTGCGTTTGTTGAAGTCGTGTTTTTTGTTTCGAATTAATAAGCCACGTGGTCGAAGCTTTTTGGATTCTGTACTCTCGTCTACGTGGACTGTGTGGCTTCCATATGCTTGTTTATACTTTTTGTTAAGCTGTTTTGCTTCTTTGCCAGTTTTTTTTTTCACTTTAAACACAAGAATTTAATGAAATTATGTGAAGAGTGCTTGTTCTGTAGTACTATTATTAACGCTGGAAAATGTGACGTTTTGATAAGTACGGACTTCATTTGGCTAAATTATACTATTGTATTTCATTCCTACTAATAATAATAAAGTGTGAATTGGAACAAGCTTCGAAAATAAGTGTGGTTAATCTAATTAAAATTAAACTTGCATCTGTTGTTTGCGAGGTGATTATTTTTTTACACGTTCATGTTTTCTGTTAACTGAAGATGTATGAATGTTTTGCGCACCGTAACTTATGGCAACGAATACAACTTTTGTTTTCGCGGTTAGAAAGCTTAACTCTGTTTTCTGAAAACGTTAATGAAAAATAAATGTTCGACTCGCTGAAAGATTTCTTTTTCTTGCCGTAAATGGTCATAAATATATGTTTTAAAATACTTTATTAGTCTTGCTGCATTTAAAAGGTACCTTTAACATGTACTTTTAGTCAGGCTGGTTAGTTTTGTTTTGTTTTAACGAGCAAGATATGCAAAACAAAATTGGAAGTTCACGTAGGTGAAATTGTAAGGAATGTAATGTTGCCGCATGATGCAGTAACAAGACCGCGTTGTCCCGAATCGATCCTGCCGCATAATCGCAGTGCGCGAAAAGTATTGCATTGAGCAAATGGCCCACTCTACTGTTCTTTTCAATTTCAAATTTACCTTAAAATCTTGATCGTTTCACTCAGTGCTCACTTTAATGAAATTACGAGTGAATGAAATAAAATGATCGTACCTTGCATATCTGATACATGAATGGCGTGAAATAACACGAAATATAATTGAAAATAATTTTGAGTTGTAATAGAACGGTTACTTTTAATTGTTCGTATGTGCCTTTTTGTACTTTCTTTCAGAACACTTGTGGTATGTAATACGTTTACTCTAAGGACGCTTAATGACATGTATTTACAGGAAATAGCTTTTTTTTTTTTAGAAATAGATGTTAATATAATCTAATTAATACCAAGTTATACTAGATTGTTAGACAAAAGAAACAGTAATATTAAACGTATTGATGATATTCAATTGTCATTTTTATCTAATAGGAAATGTAGCACATAGCTTTATATTTTACAACTTTTTATCGGTGTCACGTTAGTAGTTTGGAATTTAAACATGCGTCGGACAAATAGAATGATAAATTTTGGAGAAGAAAAATGTTTATAAATAATAATCCTGCGTTAGATGTATACAGGAAAAATCCGACAAGTTTCGTTATCATAAGTAAAGGATGCTTGGAACCACTAGACCAAGTCCACTTATTTCTAGCTTAGATTTAATTTGAAGGTTTCTGCATGTTAAAGCCCGACCTACCACAGTAAATGTCAACTAGCAAGACTTCCGCGAGACCGAGTGAGAGATAGAAATGCGTAGTCACGTGCGTCAGTCACATGCCACGAGAAATGGCAGTGACGCGTAGGTATATATTGTAACACACGAAAAACGTCATCTTGGGAGCTATCACAGGAATTACTGGCCATTGAAGCAGACTACTCTGCCATCAACCTCAACTACGAAATTTCAAGTGTTTAATTTTTAGTCACTTCATACGTCAGCTACTCCAGTTTTAAATATATTTTAGGAGGTTATTTTAGAGTCAACTCGAAAGTTTCGACTCTACACTTACGTATTAGGCTTCATAAGTAACCTAGACTGAGAATGGAGTAAAAAAAAAAAAAAGAGGCGATAGTATGTCATGTTTCAAGACTAATGCTGGATTTGGGCCTAAATATTTAATAAATTAATTTAAAAGTTTCTTCTGTTGTAGTTCATGGGGTCATGTTGAAAATAACAAAGTCAACGATCATACAAAATGTGGCAAGTTTCGGCGTGTCTTCTTACTATATACTATAGATTTACGTAAAAATCCTTTATACGAACATGGCATTTTGCCAAAAAGTTATGAATAAACAATTTAGTGAGTGAACGACATTTTTCGTTTTAACCTAGTATATATCAAAATAGATTTGAGCTTTATTTTTGTCGTCAGTTTTTTTGTTTTTTTTTTTATAGGTATGGGCAACCACTGAATTTGTTGTAGATTGTAATGTTGTGTTGCAGGCTGAGAAATTTCTTCCAAAGATACTTTAGTAAGCGTTGCACAGTTAATGCAACCTTGTTTATTCGTCATAGTTTCATAGGAATATTTTTCTTTATTTTGTTTATAATATGAAAAACGTGTTTTGATTTTAAATATTTTCTACATGATTCCTGTTATTTACATTTCCAAAAGAAACCGAAAAATACGATTTTCTAAGTTATTTTCATTATCTCAAAATCCTAGTTTTTTCTTTTACACTTATTTTGATCCTGTTTCATGATCCAGAATTTAGTCAGAATCACGTTAACGTTCTGCTACATAATACCTAGCTGTAGTACAACTACGTTGATGCGATTAAAACCGCGTGCGCGTTACTTCATAACATGCAATAATTGGTTGTAACAGTTGTTTACTATTCTTGTATTTGTTCAGAACACTCCCTCATATTTCAAAATGACTCCTCAGTAAACAACGAAAACGGATAATATTCATGCTAGTAGATTTTTAGAACTGAACATAATAACGATTTTTCTATGTTGGAAAGTTCAAACGTAATCGATTTGTTGTGGTTGATAGCCGACTTTGCCCTAAACTAGGGTTTAACGGTCGAATATGTTAATGTGTTTTATAACACATTACATTGACTTGTTACTATTTCGAAGATAATATAATCATTAATATCGCCGAATTAGTGTTACACTACTGTCGTTGGTGTACCTCACATATATAACTTTTCGTAATGAACGTTTAATTCACATACAGACACATTTACTACCCTTTCAACAAAATGTAAACTTAGCAATACGAAAAACGTGAACAATGACAGGAAAATAAATGATGTCCAAGAAGTAACAAGTGCTGTCATAAGCCGCGTTAATATCGAAAGTTAAAATTTATGAAATTGTAGATGTCAAATATATTTAACTAAAATCGTTAAAAACGCAATATGTGATATTAAAAGCTTGCGATGTATATCATAATGTTAACAACGAGTACAATAAGTTACTTCAACCACTGTTGGTTATATCGAAGATGTTAGTATTAGAATGTATACACGGTATTTTAGTGTTAGTGGTCGATATTTGTCATTTAAATAGATTATTAGAAAGAACGGATGAATCCGGAAGATAACGTGATTGAATATGCCCTCCATTTTTGTAAATCGTAACTGTAGTAGTCGGGGGACTCTCGTAGGAAATTTATATATCTGTAACGCATGGTCTCATAACCTTCTTCCACGTTCGTTCAAATGTTAAAGTAGTATTATGTAGTAAAGGATATGGTAGCGAATACTTTGATGCCTAAATAGAGATGTTTGTTTTTTTAAAATAATTTTGACGTATTAAAGTAATGATAGACAAAAGCTATGTTGAAAATGCTGGTAAAAAAATTACTTTTTAAACGTTTGTTATTGAGAGGTTTATTCCAAACAACCAGTAATTTGTTCGTTTTTCAAACGTGTAAAAATAAATGTTTGTTCCAACTTAGTTTATACCATACGAAGTTAACTTAATAATCCTTGAAAATATAACTTATGAAACTACGGGTGGAAACGCTTAGAAAACCTGGAACCAGGTAACTCTGAAAAATATCCGATAATCTGTGTGCCTTTTCAGGTAATAAAACAAAAATTAAATGGCTCACAAATGTTAATGTTCTCTTAGTGTTCTTTATAGTATACAAACATTCTTAAATTTAAGCTCTACATGTATCGGAATTTTCGAGTATCTGTGTCGATCTCTATGGGCTTTAAGAAAGCGAACCATGCTATCAAACTGAAACAGAGAACTGTAGAGGACCAGACAATTAGAGATAGTACGGTTTGTTTATACGTACTGGTACATTGTTTAATATTGTAGAAAAATTACTGAAGTGCTATAATCAGCTGGTGGTGAAGCGTAATGTAAAAAAAAAGAAAAAAAAAGGGATATTTCCCTTTCAGTTGTGACAAACAAATCCAACTGATCCAGGAATTTGTTCAGAGTAACGAGTATATTGTATAAGACCAGCACATTCGACGTTTATTGTCACAATGAATAAGATTGTTTATTGTTAAAGCTAAGTAATGCATATTTTACTCCCTTCAGTGTTTATAGTTTGGCAAGGGAAATATTTTGTGGTGATATTTTTAATAGATACTAGCTATCACAAAGAACACAAGTACCGTGGACTTCGGGATTCACATTAGAAAAATTGTATGTATTAAAAATGTCTTACCATCTTCATGTAAACAATCTTAAAGACGGCAATTGACAACTGCAGTAATTTTAATGACGAATGTTACTATTATATTTTTCTTCTCTTTAAGGGGTGAAGAACGTGAGAGATGGCCGAGCATGACTGCTAGTAATTGCAAGAGTTGAGTATTACATCATAATATAACTGATAGTAATTTGTTTACCGTCCCAGAACGTTTTTCCTTTTACATTTTTTGTCGTGTTTACAGACACTTTCATTTATTTTTACCAATCAAACAGTACCTTAAATCGCTTAGAACTGGGGAAAGAAAAAGGCAAACAACGTCCATAAAGACTACAAATGCAAAACTGAAAAGTTTTCAGTATTTCCTCATAGACACAATGAATCTCTTTACCAAATTTGGTGAAGATCCATCCAATCCCTGTGAAACACTCATGTGAACATAAAACAGGCAGTATTGTTATATTATAAAATATTTCTTATATTTCAGATTAATTGTGAAAAAACAACCTGATAATTTTTGCGCGTCATACAACAGGAACTTGGCATGAAGTTTGGAATATTCATTAACCACAAGTTTGGAACACAGTATTAACTGTTTTTGTAGTTTCCTACGTAAGCAGCATCTCTTGCGTATTGTTTTCAATTGTGATTTTCTTCTTCTTTTTTTTTTAACACTGCAACATACTCAAAGGTAAGAATTGGTTTTGGTGGTATGAAATAAATGGATTAACGATTAGAAATCTGGTTGAAAGAACGACTCTATCAGTTGTCCCTGTCTGGTGACTTTTGAACCACATTCACATGTTTGCTTTCGCCAGCAGAACTATCGCCTGGGGTTGTTTTGGCGCCAAAATGACCTATATAATTGCTTCCGAAATACCACGTGACGCCTCGTCTTTCGCAGGTTTTGAACAAACAAACCACTACACTTGTATACTTTCAAATCATTTCTTTAAAAAAAAAAAGGGGGGGGGGGAATTTTGTGCGAAGTTCTTAAATGTTTTAATGCTTTTTTTTATTATTGAATTTGTTTTGTCGCTCTGTGGTGTAACCGTTAAGATTCATCCAATTATCTTCTTTACTTTGTATTGTTGTTTTAACATAAAGCTACACAATCGGCTATCTGCGCTTTACCCACCTCTGTCAAACCCTAGATTTTAACATTGTAACTCCGTACACGTAAAACTGACCTGTCAAGGAACTGTAGAAATTTAATATTGTGGCTAACATTTCATCAGTCGAATACGCAGTTAAATCATGATTGGCCTTTCTTCCATGAACCAATCTTACCAAAATAATCAGTTTTATCAGAGTTGGAAAGGGGTGACCACGAATAAAAGAATAATAATAATAATCAAAAATTGAATGTCTTTTTAAACAACTTTTGCAACTGTCACTCTAACAGCAATTCCAGTCGTTTTATATAAAGATGTATTTTTTTTATTAACGTGTTCTTAAAAGTTGCGTGATCATTTAACAAAACTCACTGTCATTAAATTACTATAAATATTAGATTTAACATTTTTGTAGTATTTGCCCATATCTTGTATTGTTAAAACTGTAGTTAATAGTTTTGAACTGTATTTGGCTCATTTTTGAAGTACAGTTCTGAGTTTCCATTTCCTACACATTTTACCGTGAAGGTTACCCCCCCCCCGAGTTCTTAATACAACCCTGTATTTTGTGATTAACATGTGATGTTATGTAACTAAAATAGTAATGAAGTAGCATGTTACATTATTCTTTTTGTCGTGCGAACTTTGTGCTTTCAGGATAAGATAATTTGAACGGAATACTCTATTAGTAACAAAAAAGGGGGGCTATAACGTATTTAAAAGATATCTATCGCAACTGGAATTGTTGGCATACATCCAAAAGTGGAAGCGTCACGTCGTAGTTTGTCTGGCTTTGTACTTTGGTAATCTCTAGAAGACTAAGTCGCTTAAGTTAAAATTGATTGTTGTCTTAACAGTTGAAATAGGATTAATGAATTTTGTACTAGGATGCTTTAAAAAGCGAAGAAAACTTTTATTCTAAAATTTAAAAAAATTAAACATTCAATTTTCAAATCAAATGTAACAACAAAATCCTATCAATGACCAAGTGAAATCTATGGCTTAGGATAATATTAATAAATATTGTCATTCATATTAACCCTTAATTTTATCGTTTGATTCGTTTTGTGCTAATTTATGTATAAAACATCTAAAAAAATGCTAGGACTGCTTCTTTGAGAAACTTGACGTATATGTAGTTCATGTGATCTTTCAGTATAAACCTTGTATAAACTAACGCAGGTGGGTCCAAGAAATAGCAGCATGTTTAATGCCTTGAGATAAATGGTGAATAATAAGTGCTTTTCTTGATCATTTTGTTTCATAACCTGCAAGACAAGTCACTTAATGTTTGTTACGTAATCGTGTTATATTAGCAGAAGAAATAAAACAACTTAGTATTTCTTGAAGTTTTGTAAGAGACTAAGTGATTTAAGGTACTGTTTGATTGGTAAAAATAAATGAAAGTAGCTGTAAACACGACAAGAAATAGATATTTCAAGTTATTTGATTCTTCTAAAACGATTAACTTAGTTCCTGTATGAACTTCGATTTTGTTCCTCATTTAATCATTTATTTTGTGGGTTTAGAATCCGATATTTCAAAAGGTCGTAGTTCAAAAATTTGAATGTAAAAAAGCATCTACATACGTAGGCCTAATATTCATTCAGATTGTTATATTACATGTTTTATGTTTGTAAGGTTACATTAGGGACATAAGCGTGGAGAATTGAGGTACTTATAATCATTTTGTATCATTGTTATTCGGTAAATAAAACTTTCTACTTTAGGAAAAAAATCTCGTAGTAATAATAGTATTATTATTGTTATTATTATTATTATTCGTGGAATACTACATATCATCATTGTAAAATTTCGAAATATTGATATATCCACATTTTGTGCTATGAGTGTAGAATGATAAGTGTATCAGTTTTTGTTTTGTTTTGTTTTTTCAACACCCGATACTAGAAAATTTATCAGAATTCTCAAACATATTTCCTCAACTTCAGTGAATGAGATGAGTTTAGTCGGTAAGGCTTGTTAGAATCGGTTACCAATAACTCACACTAATATCTCGAATATAGTTATTCAGGTGCAAAGAACCTTCAGATAAACAAACAAGTATATTTGTCGTTTTTTTAAAAATAAAAAAAACGAATAATATTGTTTAAACACAAAACTCATCAAAGTTATTTATTTCCCTTTTATAAGTTTGTGTTCTCATAAAATTTTCGCTACTTTGTAAAAACGTTGGTAAAAATGATTACCAAAATAAATTTGATACGTAACTCATTGTATCCTGTGTTGTTGAATTGGAAGCTAACAGCGAGTTTGAAATTTAATTTAATGGTCATTCTTAATGAAGCTGTAGTTTGTTTTAAGAAATGTACAAGAAAGAATACCTTCAAGGCATGTGAAGGTTATACAGGGTGGTCGCTAGAAAAGCGGAAAATTTGTCAAACAGCTATTTATTTTTTACAAAGAATAACTTTTACAAAATTTTCTAAAGGCATATATATTACACTCATAGATGCTCAAAATTATTAAAATCATGCATTTTATTCATGATGTAAAGAAATCAAAATGGAAATGAGTAAGCACGCATTTTATTCATGATCTCATCTGACCCTCAAATTTTCCGCTTTTCTAGCGACCACCCTGTATTTACAACAGTTATAAATACAATGAGGTTCAAAGTGTAATAGTTATTGTTTATCTATTATTGGCTGGCAATTCCTATTTAATCCTGTACTTGAGCTTTTTTAAAAGAAACGTCAGATGTGTAAAGAAAGCTAACTTCGAGGGGTAATGATAGCATCGTTTACACTGGACATTAGTTTTTAATTATTATCAGTTATTACTTAAAGTGGAAACTTGACAACTTTGACTTTGGTTGACACCAAAGTTTTATCTTTTGAGCTATGTAATAAAAAAGGAAAATGAGGAATAATAAATAACAATAAATTAAAATTTTATAATATTTAGACATTTCCAGAACTTCTGACTCGGTTATCACATAATTGTAAAAGTAAACATTGTATAATATTTTAAGGTTCTGATGACCCATTAATGTGACATTTAAAATATCTATAAACAATACGAGCCATCCTAACATAAGCAGTGTCATCGCCTGACACATATTGATTTTTTAGAACCAATAAATTATTAATGAACATAATATTAAAATAGGATTATGGTAGATTGGCAGTTGAAACAAACTGGATTAATGAGTTAAAATAAATTAAAAGGAGTATTTTATTTAACGTATATCCAAAAAGCAGATTGATTTTGTTTTTATTCTAACAATATATTACTGCTTTGCGGGTAATTTCATCTTCGGTACCAAAGCTTCAACACGTCACTTCAGTTTTTAATATATAATACGTATTTTTGAGCGTTAGTAACTTAACTTGCCTCACAGATAGTGTTTGATTACGTAGACAACTTCTCGATATAAATTTAGCATTCCTAACCAGCATAACCTTTCAAGTTAATGGCATGATAAATGATGTTACATTTTGTTACAGTCATTCAGATCGTTTGGCTAAAGTGAGGATACCATGTTAATATTAATGTATTCGTTTCTTTAAGTATTCTCGACTGTTTCTGCTACTGGAGGGAATAATTGAATCACGTTTCATCTTGCTCGTATATTACTACCTTCTACAATAACAAATGTGTTTCAGATATAAACACTTCCCCATTATCTATTGAAAATTTTCTCTCTTAACGGAATTACAATTAAAAATATTTTGTATTGACATTTTTCCTAATTCGATCTTGAGAAAAAAAAAAAAAAGGTTAAATGTTATGTGAAAGTTTGGTCTTGCAGCGAGATATTTGCTGAGCTGAGGGGGTACTGCATGATGTAGAGGGCAGTATATAATCATTTTACAACTTTTATATGTGAAAAATATTAACATTGTAGATTGTGTACAACGAACACATTTGTTTTCCATTTTAGTTAACCATGTGTAATGGAGAAACATTTAGATATTTTTATAACAAAAGGTGCAGATTTTGAAATGTTATAATCCCAAAATTTGACTAGAGAAATATGATACAATTTATGTTGATCAATGAGATGATACTGACTAACTTATTGGGGTTGTGAATTATAAGACGATGGCGAAACTCGATCAGTATTCGTGTGGCTCTCAGAAATGAAATTGTGCTTGGGTTAAATATGCTAATTCTTTTTTTCAAGTAAACAATTGATAGTAATACCCGTTGATACCATTGTTTAATGCAACAGCCAGTTCTTTATTAAATTCTAGATATTGTATTAATTTTAGCTAAGGAATTCTTACATTTAATTTAAAAGTACTTTTTTTTTTTTAAATCGATAAGTGTTAATTAGGTATTTACATAAAATTATTCGAAGTCTATCACATTAACGAGTGTCATAAAACTCACTTGGGCCCGACATGGCCAGGTGGATTAAGGCGTTCGACTCGTAATCTGAGGGTCGTGGATTCGAATCCCCGTCGCACCAAACATGCGCACCCTTTCAGCCGTGGGGGAATTATAATGTGACGGTCAATCCCACTCTTCATTGTTAAGAGTAGCCCAATAGCTGGCGATCGGAGGTGATGACTAGCTGCCTTCCCTCTACTCTTACACTGCTAAATTGTGGACGACTAGCGCAAATAACCCGCGTTTAGTTTTGCGCGAAATCCAAAAATAAAAGAAATACTGGACTAACTTCTGGTGAGTTTGAAAATCTACATAAAAAGGCAATATTTGCGTAGAAGTTTGGAATAGTTTATCGCTTTCATATCATGGTTCTTTTTTTTTTTTCTTCATTTTTCACCCCCATTCTAGGGTCGCGGGTTCGAATTCTCGTCACACTAAACACGCCCGCCCTTTCAGTCGTCGGGGCGCTAGAATGTGACGGTCAATCCTACTTTTCGTTTTTAAAAGTGTAGCCCAAGTGTTGGTGGTGGGTGGTAATGACTGCCTGCCCTTCTTCTAGTTTTACGCTGCTAAATTGGGGATGGCTGGCGCAGATAGCTCTCGTGTAGCTATGCGCGAACTTCGTAAACAAACTCCCATTCTTCTAATCAGTTTTCTTTCCTTGCGGGGTTATACCTTAATAATAATTCAACTCCTTTCAGCTGTAGACCGTTCTCTCGACAACATTCTATTTCTAGTGTGCTGGTTGAGTGTGCAAGGGAGTGGAAACAGATATTTATATCTCATAGCTCTGTATGTCTAAATAATACCACAGTGGTAATACAACTTTAGCATCTCCACTGTAACATTTCTTCTCTCGATCCTCCACCTTAGGGTCGTTGGGTAACATTTTTGTATATCCCATGATCGAATGTGGTATTTCTCGCATGCTAAGCGAGTGCTCTTTCATCTGGCGAATGCTTTTGTTTTGTTTTAACGGTGAAATTGAAAGTTATTTGAATAGTTTTTATAACAGTCTAGAGATATTTGCACAAAATAAATAAGCCTCCTCACAAGTATTAACTTATTGTGTTGAGAATAATATAGGTTCAAATAATTTTCTAGGCTTATGCAATAAAGAGGCTGACTTATCTCTACGCTCAACTGCTTTTCTCTTGATAACGTAAAACGATAAAGGTTAATTCTAATTTGTGAATAGCAAGCGCTTACATTTTAATATGATTAATCAGCTAGCTAATCTCACAAGAGTATTATACTTGGATCAAGCTTTATCAGGGGTTAAGTTGTAAACACAAAACAGACGTGAAAACACGAAGTTACCGTGTTTTTAACGAAAATCGTGTTTACGTGGTTGGGCGATGATGCGACATCGATAGTAAAACTGTTTCATTTTTCCTATTGGCTGAATGCGTAAAGCTAGGACTAATTGATGAAAGAAACGGTTTACATGTGAAGTAATTTGAACTGTTTTGGATGACTGAATTTGTATGAAGAAGTATTTATGACGTGGGAGTGTCAAAAAGTCATAACATCACCGAAGATTGACAGCTGTAAACACTGAATAAAGGACAACTACAGAACTATCGTTTGATCGACAACAGGAGAAACAAAATTCGAAGCTACTTGCATTTATTTCCTAAAACCAACTTCTGGTATTTAATCGGAACTGATGCTTGGCAGCACAGAAAGAGTGAAATTAAGAATTTAAAGTTTTTGTTTTTTTAAACAACTTGTAACTCAAACGTATTGGTTGAATTTTTGTGGGTGAATGTAGGAATTTCGAGTAGACTTTTTCTCTTCTGGATTTCACGAGTTTTAAAATATTACACGATTTAGTCTCGTAGTGCGTGGCTATAAAACGCAGTATATTTCACCCTTTTTTATGTAATTCTGTGGCATAGAACGATTATGTTAATGGTTGTTCTTAATGTTGTGGATTAGTAATATATTTTCTTTTATGAAATTCATCTGTTGTTATAACCCGATCCTAGTAGTTAGCGTCTCGGGTTACGGATCAAATGGTCCGTGGTTTTCAGTGTTATGCCATTGAACACGCTACTTTTGTTGTTGTTGTTGAGTTATAACTGTAACAATCAATCTCATTTGGTGCAAAGAGCCGGACAAAACTGTTGTCAGGTGCTAATGTTCAGTAGTTCATAATTTGGTCCTAGGTTTGAAAATGCCAATATTTTGTTTTCTTTTCATGAGCTTTAAAACGTTTTTTTCCTTTTCAGTACAAATTTTTGATAATTATATACTGAAAATTTTATTCACTGTAGTTTACTTTAATTTCAGCCAGATTGCTCTGGATCTTAAGAATAAAGCTCGCTTAATGAAAAATTTTATAGAATTTCTAGAAGATTAAGGTCGTTATGGAATTGATCGTTTCGTGATAATGTTAGGCTTAACGTTTTTTTAAGTAGCACGACGCAAACGAAATTTGCAAACTGTCTTATGAAAAATTTTGATTCTTGGAAGAAACGTACTTTATGAAATTGCTACACTTAATTAAAGAACTTGCAATAGTGGATTTTCAGGATTTAATTGTATAAATTTGTAAGTTCTATCATGGATAATTGGACCTAAACAATAAATTCAAATCTCAATGAACAACAATATTCTACCTGTTTCTCATGAAGAATAGACGGCTGGCTGCTGTTGAATTAATTACTGGTGAACTTGTTAACGTTTAAATACTTTAAGGCCAATTGATTTTTGTTGTCTAAAATTTGTGGTCATACGTGGCAATCTTGAAGTTCTTGTAGTGTGAAAAAAAAACAATGTAAACTTAATTACTTTATTACACAGCTTTTCAAATGCTTTGGTAGTTATATTGAAATTAGTGTGCCTTGTGACTCACTGATTTGTTCTAATATATAGCATTTGATTTTTCTGTATATTAATCGTTAGTTTACAATTAATGTTATTTAATACCTCAATCCTTCTCGCATTTTGTGGTTTAGAAATTTTCACCAACATTGTTGGTGTATTGTCAGTGTACTTTAAAGGGTTTCTGGTACTCGCCCATGAATCGGGGATTTCTTTAGCTGTTATTGTTGTTATTCTTGATGTGTTTTAAAGGGCTCTACATTCGTGCTATTTTGCTGCATTGTAGCTTAAACCCCGTTCTATTTTTCTTTCGTTATCATTTACAAAGCTGAATAGATGCCCACTGTACGTTTTGAGAGTGGAATAATCCGAGACCTCTTTTTACTTTAAAAACCAAACAAACAAACCCATATCAAGTTAAGCTTTTTAACATGGAATAATCTGAGACCCCTTTTATCTATTTATCTATATATAAAAATACCTGTTTACAAATTAAGCATTTCAATACTTCTCAACCCTCAACTGTTTCTCACGACGTTAGAATATTAAAATATTTAGAATGTGTTCTCCAACGTTTCAGAACTTTTTATAGCGTTCCATCTCTGTTTAACTCAACGTTGTTCGTACAGAGCGATTTGATTTTTCTCTTGTATATTTATCATTTGACAAAAGTCGGAGTGCCAGTTTATAACCAGCAAACCGCTGGACCAAGTATCATTAAATCTGGCACGTAATCTGAGGACCCCTTGGGGAGTGGCGTAGGGAGGTTGGAGTTTGTATTTCACCTACTGGAAGTGTCCACGCGTTGAACGAGTATATGTCACTCAGTTATTTACATAATGATTGTAACTCATTAGTGTTTTACTAATTGTCTGAAGTATAACTAAGCTGCAGTTCTATTCTGTTTAGTTTTTTTTTTCGGATATATTTTAGGTTTTTCTGATTTACATTGTTGATTAAACCATTAACTATAATATCATTAATACGCATTAACACACACACACACACACACACACACACACACACACACACACACACACACACACACACACACACACACACACACACACACACACAAATCTATTATAACTTGATTTTTCACTAAAGTCTCTCAGTATTTTGCAAGATACGTGTTTCCGTTAAGAGTCTGGCCACATTTACTTAACATTTGAAGCTCACAATTGACATATTTCTCCATTAAAAATGCACTATGCCATCTGCATAATACAGTCTTACCTACTGGGCAAACTGGACAATTGCTTGGGGCCCCACACATAGATGCATAGTAAAAGGCATATCATCATGGGCCCTTCTGAGTTTTGTTGTCCTCATGGAGGGGAAACATTTAGTGAATTCTGCCCGGGGCTCCAGAATCACTAAGAATGCTTCCGTTTCACGTTGCTTAAAACGTTTACGAAATAGTTACATTCAAATTGCATTCACAGGAAACGTACTATTAATTTCAAATCACACTTTAGAAATTAACTTCACCGAATTTGCTGCTTTTTTGTTTTAATGCATTGTATTTTGTGTTTAGACATTTGGTAACTCTCTGAATAGGTGTGTATCACTTTATACTCCAGATCATAGAAAAAGTCTTCACGAATTTTGTAGAATGTCCGCGCGCTCCTGAAGGTTTGATTTTACTAAATATAGAAGATAAACGCTTAAATGTGTAAATAAATCATTTTTAAACTTTAACGTGGAGTATAACGTGTATAGGAGGAATTTTGAGATAAAATATAGTTAAATTATTGTATTATGCTAAACTGTTCGTGACGACGAGAAACCTACTTGAAGTAAAAATGTATCTCAAGACAGCTGGTATGGGTATTAAAACTCTAAAGTACAGAACAACATTTCGACCTTCTTTAGGTCATCCTAAGGTTTAGATACATAGGCTAGACTGTATTTTAAGGAAATATTTTGTGTCGTTATAATCTCCTGCTAGTACAGCGGTATGTCTCCGGATTTACAACGCTAAAATCGGGGGTTCGATTCCCCTCGGTGAGCAGATAGCCCTTTATGGCTTTGCTATACAAAAAACACGCGTATCATTATTTAGATAGTTGTTTGGATTCTATAAATTACTGTGTGGTGATGTATTCCATTTTTGTAATCTTAAACATAGCTCAAAAGATGAGTTTTATGTCAGACATCTTAATCTTTCATAAACCTTTCAAAGTTGCCTGAATTCATAATATTTGTGTTTCAAAGTAGTTTGTCTTTGCTTAGATTCTTATTGGGGCAGTTTTTTATTCTTTGCAAAGTTGGATCATGGGTTTGAATACCAGTTCGTTACATAGAAAATAATTCCATAGTTGTACTGGTTTTATTGGATAACATCGATACGTCTAGATACTTCGGGACTAGACAGGTATTATAATTAAGAAAATAATATCAACCAGAATTACAGATTATGGCTACTGTGTAACATATTCCCGTCAACATTAGATAGATGTTATACTTAATGACAACAATCCCAGACTGTGACTTTATGACATTCTTTTTTCTAGCATTTTATTACGTGTCATATTAATCAGATATATTCCATTCTAAAAAAAATTATACACCTGGCCGCCAAAAAGTTTGCTTTACGAATGAAACTAAGTTTTGTTTTTTACAGATGTAAGAGTTTATTTTAAAAAGCAGCTTAACTAAATAAAGTTACTAGGTCAAATAAATAATTCTGTCTTCTACATTTTCCAAACTGTGAAAGCTCTAAAACTGGAAGATTGCTAGTGTGTTGTTTACCTGACTGTTTGCTTTGAAATTCTGTGCACCGTTCTAAAAGTATCTTTTTCTATTAAATAATATCGCTCTATTTATTTTTTCGTTATTGGTTTCCTTATTTTAGTTCCTTGTCCGATATTAAGATGCTGTACAACGGATTAAGTTTATGTACAAATATTGTGATCCTTCTAAGTTTTCTTGGTCGAGTAGTCCTAACTTAAGGAATGGTGAAACGAACGATTGAAAAGATACTTATGTAAAGAATAATAGTTTTCTTTTGATGACTGAAAATTGGAATTATAAGAGCTTGATCGAAGAACGTAATATTATGTCTGTAATTTATGCTTATACCGATAAGGCCTTTCGCCCAATACCAGGACTTGCTATTTGGCCTGTACAATGCATTGACATTGGAGATAAGTGACCAGTAAAGAGGTTGTGAAAGCCGGCTTGCAAAGGTGAAGTAATAATGTTGTGAACCACGATAGTGGCTCATAATAGGGGTAGCGAAGAATTGCACAAAATCGTAATATAATTGGGGCAAGAAGCGTCTTAAATAGTAAAGATTCAGTTCAAAGAATACCTTTTAAAACCTTTACTACTGATTTGTAAGGCTGCAAACGTTAGACTTACAATGAAAATAAAATCTGTTCAAAACGGACCGTTATTAATTCTTACTTTCTTGTCAGCCTTCAACAAAAATAACTTAGTTTATTGTTACCCAAGTCTTTTGTAACATGCTAAATAATGTACTGCAAAGGTCATAGAAATATTGAAAAGTCGATAACATAAGCTACAAATCACTACAATTCTAGTGTAAACGATGTTATCATTATTTCTTGAAGTCAGCTTTCTTACAAGTATGTTGTTTCTTTAAAAAACTTAACGGAGTGAAAAGAGAATTATCAGCCACTAACATGCAAGTATTCAATGCTTTGTACACTATACAATCTGTATCTTTAGGAAACCAAAACCTATACTGTGTATGAAGTGAAGGAGTAAAAAAATAATAAAAAATCAATATACTTAATATTGAATTCTGTTACACACATTCGTAGAACGTAAAAGACGAGGTTTATTTAAAGCGATATGTTAGGCGTATAATTTCCAATTGAAAATACTTCTTTTCTGCTGGTAAAAGTTTATACGCATTTAGTGGGGATTATTAATGTGATAAAATCAAATCTATTGTCATCCTATGTAACAGCATATAGCCAAATTAAAGGTCTGTAGTTTGAGTAAATAACTTCTATAGTATCTTCAGCCTTATTCCATTACTTTTTACGAACCCTAGTGGCAGGTTTTTTAATTCCGATTTTTTTCCAAATATTTTGTCTTTTATCCTATAGTCGACACATGATCTCGATAATAAGCGCAACTTTTTATTGATAGTCTTTGTCATAAGGTGTATGCCTTCGCTTTTGTAATGGGCATGATTAATGTATAGAGCACATTATACTCGAAGTTAAGTAAGCCAAGTCAAAAGTACCTTGGTAAAGAAATGTCAGAATTAAAACTAGATACTAATTTGTTTGTTTTTTTTACACATTTTTATCCAATCCTACTATTTTATTAATAGCGAAATAAGTAAAACGTTTTTTTTACATTGACGTAATCTTAGTTTTCAGTACTCTTTTACTGTAATTAAACGTCTTGTAGTGCTGGGTATGTAGCAGTTTTTACTTGGTTACAGAAAACAAGTTTTTGGTGTGAAATACATATGATAATGCAGTATGATCCGTCAGTAGGTAGTATACGTGA
This sequence comes from Carcinoscorpius rotundicauda, assembly GCA_011833715.1. Classification (NCBI taxonomy): domain Eukaryota; kingdom Metazoa; phylum Arthropoda; class Merostomata; order Xiphosura; family Limulidae; genus Carcinoscorpius; species Carcinoscorpius rotundicauda. The sequence goes on along the minus strand of CM022394.1, from coordinate 53,976,773 downwards.
TACCACACTACTAAATTGGTGAGTTTAAAGCACATTTTCTACAGAGTGCATGCAGTACAGATTTTAAAATAAATTTAATCACTTTAGTGTATAATAACATTTTGTTTTACGTTCGTGTTGAGATTGCGCCATTCGCTTGATACAGTGCTCGTCAGACCAGTTGCAATTTACAGCAACTAGTTTTACTATGTAATAATAAATCATATTTCGTTAATGTTGGCTTTCTATACCGCAAAACGTTTGTTTCATAAGCTAAAACTATAGTACTTATTAGAATTAAAATGGGCGTTTTTACAGTGGATGTACATTCACAAGTAACAAGTTCCAAGATTGGAGCTTATGCGTATATTGTTTTATTGAAATTTATAAATTCTTTTAAAGCTACAGTCTGGTTTAAAAAAAGTTTCGAAACGTACCATGTAAAATAAACTCCATTTTCATTTTCTCGATTTAAATAATGACTGGAAATAATTTTTATTAATTGTTACTGGCATTTCCAGCTCTTCAATTTCTCTTTTGGACGTTTTAAGACTAGTTAAAATATAACAGTTTAAAAAAACTCGTACTAGTTTCATTAGGTGTAAATATTTATACATGAATAGCTTTGTTTTAACGCGCGTTAACGCACAACATAACGTGAGACTAGGACAGATGCTTTTCCTAGTGTTGGTAAACAGGAGACCTTTAAAACAAAAATAACTCATGTGATGGTTAAATTTAGACTTAGGACTATGTTGTTAAGTTAAAACCCCACTTGTATAAGTTCTTTAGAACCTATATCTTCTTGGCCCTGACAAAGGGGAACAATGAGTCGTTAAGATACATGTACTCTTGAAGGTGTTGGGGAGGGGGGGATGATCAACATTTTAACTCCAGGAGAGAACACAATTAAAGAAATAATAATAATAAAAAAAACATAATTTATGCGGGTAGTGACGTCTAACAGAGCTTTAATACGTTTATCTAATACTTTTTGCGATCGTCATATGTACTAAGGTTAGAGCGTATCACCCTAATGTTCCTCATGAGATACAATATCACTAGGTGGCGTATGACCAAAATAACATGTACAACTCGGCGGTAATTCGAAGTTTTCAGGCAAAAGAAGCCTATTGTTCCTTTTCACTATAGTAGATGTGTCTGTCATGAAAAACAGCAAGATTTCGTCACTTGTCGCATAATTATGGTTGTAAGACAGTGACGTGGAAAAATTATTTTGGTGTTTACGATGAAATTCACAAAATAACGAGTACTCCTTATAAGATAACCATACGAATCAGCTATATTTAGACATCTATAAATTGATTTCGCAGACCGAAAACCAAGATGTAACACTAGTTTTGATGACGAGGTGTAAACGGTTCGATAGAAGTAAGAGTGTCGGCAGTGAAATCCGTGTGATTTTATTTCAGTTCTATGATGTACTGTTGGAAGATCATCGAAGAGCAGTGAACTGTTGTGATTGCATATTTTTCAGTCTGTTGAGTTAACTCAACGGAAATTCATAGTCTCACATTGGAAAAAAACAATGCATATGTTTACAGGTAAGATCTAGCACTATTAAACGTGCTTAACATGTGCTTTTCTTAAAGAAATGTTTTTATTTTCAAAGATGATTTTGGTGAAATGTGCATACGGTTTATTTACCGTGATACCGTTTTCTTAAAAATACAATTTATCGTGTGCTCTAAAACAGTCTTTCTCAAAATGGAAGTCATGAAGCTTTTTTTTTTGGGGGGGGGTGCCACTAAAAATGTACGGAAAACAAAGGTGATGAATTAATTTGAATTTTAAATAAATAATTAACTGATAACAAATTATATTGAATTAATTAAACGATATGTGGAAATGAGATTTTAATTTTACTTTTTAACTTCTGAACGTTTCACTGAAATGTATAAAATCTTGTGTCAGAATGAAAAAACTGGAAGGAGATCAACAGATATCTAATCACAGACGCAACCTTTCGGTGTTTACGCGCAGGAGAAAAATATTTTTAGTTTTTCCATGCATACTTATAAATTTGCTAGTAATACAATAGTAAAAGATTGTAGATTCAGTGAAAGTCATAGACGTTTTCCGTTATGTTCCTCTATCGAGGTGTTTAACATTTTGTTGGTTTGAAAGAGGTTAGCTAAATAATACTATGGCGATGATTATCCTGCATTCCATATTCAATAATGTTGATCTGGTCATAGATCTAGAGGTTAGTGACCATTGGTAACCATCTATTACTAATAAAAACATTTCTACATTTATTGTAATTTAACTTTCAACCTTAAAGCATCATTATACTCGTATCAAAGTAATTGTTTATTCTTAATGTAACTTAAATTACGTTGACCAGCAGAGGTGACATCATCCTTGGATGAACATTGGTGGTAATTTTAAATCTTTTTTTTTTGTAGTTGTTGTTGTTTTGCATTAAGCACAAAGCTACACAATGGGCTATCTGTGCTCTGCCCACCACGGGTATCGAAACCCGGATTTTAGCGTGTAAGTCCGCAGACATACCGCTGAGCCACTGGGGGGGGGCTTTTTTTTGTAAGAGAGAATACAGCCCTCGATGAATATTCCGTGTGAAGGAAATGTATAGACGACTTCTTTTAAAATTGCCTCGACAAGAAACAGAGGTTTGAAAATGAGTTTTTTTTTATTTTTAGCGTAATCATATTTAGAACTTCTACGATCCAGTGTATGTATAATGTAGATAACATTTAAAAGTTTTCTTTTTTAATCTCACTTCAAAATATGTTTAATGTGGTTTAGCATTAAGTGTTTTTTAAAACTTGTGCAGTCTAAAAGACGTAAGATATACATAGGTAACGTTTTTTTTTTTTAAATCACGCACGCACACGATCGTAGATATAGAACACACATCAAACGATGTATTCCGTTGTGCATCTTTGCTACTTATGCCATATATTTCATCAAAACATGCATATCGATGTTGTTTCGAGGAGATATAACAATTTGAAATTTACAGTTTTTAAATCAGACAAATATTGACCGAGTTATGACTGTTCACATAATTGGCAGAAACCCCTTAGTGAATGACGCTACATGAGCCTTCTTTCTTTATTCGCTTGTCATCCCTACCGGTTATCGTGATAACGGTCTTCCATACGGCTCCCAGCCCTGCTGACCGTGACTAGAACTTTGCTACTCTTCAGCATACCGTAATCTTTCACCATTATTCCTTCCATTATCTACATGTGTAATATTTCAATATGTTTTAACTTGCAACCAGTGTAGTTGATGTGGATGTGATTATGATGTAATTTTTGGTAGCCTTTGTTGAGGCAAATCCATCTGCGTCGGTACTCAAAAATAGTCTTATTACTGACAGAGATAGAAGTGGTGTTAGTACTAGCTTTAAGTTTGATCTCACGCTCAAGAACAAAGACTTACACAATGAAAGAGTCGCATAATTTGAGAATAATTAGTTTGTGTAACTATTGTATATAAGGTGATGCGGCTTCTCCGAAACCCTGTTTTTTTTGTTTTTTTTATAGACCGCTCACAACCCCAACTGAAATACTTTACTGTCATGTGGATATTTGGATACAACTGATACTGGACGTTCCAGTGGCTTATGCAACACCACCATATTACCAATTTATTTTCATCCTTGATCTATTGCCTAATAACACATTTCAATGCTGTTTGAGGGAGAGGCCCTGTGTCAAGTTTATTCAAAGGAAACTATAACATTAAAGTATACTTACACAAATGTATATTACTTTTTTTATATGGAAAAACGGCTCGTTTGGGTTGAGAAAATATACATTACGTTTACATCATTTTTCTTCCAAATATATCTTCGTAAAACTCCTGGACAATTCGCTGTTTTCTGACAGAAAAACAGTTCAATGCTCGCTCGCACCCATACACGCTCAGGTAAGTAATAACGATTGTTTGAATAAAAACAACAACAAAACACAACAATTCTCTTCTGGTCTTCTTAAGAATAATTCTCTTAACCTTTTTTTCTCCCCACCTTGATTAATATGCTTGCATTACAAGAGCCATGTATGTGCAACGCTGTCGACAAACATTTACCCTTGGTTTTCAAATGAAAGATTGATTTGAAAGTGTTTTTGTTGTTTTCACATGGCCACGTGCACATACACCTTCAACGCCGTATCAGGTAAATGTTTATTATCGCGTGGCCGTGCACATGACTTAACGATTATTTATCAGGCAGGCATGGAATGCTTTCTGTCTTGAAAACAACTCTAAAATAATATCAACTGATAATGAATTGCATGTCCACTACTATCCGTATGTGGATTGCTATTATCCTAGCTGGCAGGTTATGAATAACGCCACTTGAAATGCATGTTTTTACTTTAAGTTTGAAGGATAAAATATTCGGAGGTTGTAAACTTGAATACGTAAATATTTATTTAAGGAAATATGAACAACTTTGTTGTTCGTGACTTCGTCTACATAATTAGTACGTCATTCGTTACACAGCAGTTTTTTTACCAAAATCATTTGCAGTTGTATTGTGGCGAACCAGTGTTGATACCGACATATTCATTGTCTGGTTCTAGTGAACATTTAGACACGTGCAAAAGTCAACTGTAATAGTTCGTAGTTATTGTTCTCAATATTCCTCGGGATGCAACTATAAAAATAACTAATTATTACGTTTTTAAAGTATACACGAGTATACGCTCGTTTTATCTTTTTTTTTCTAAAAAAAATACGTTTGGGAAAATACGTACATCCTAGCTACAACTGATTCGTTTCTATTGTCACTAGGGGCTCATTTCAGTACTAATGCGATCTATCCAGAATTCAAACTAAGTATTTAATTTTTTTTTTTTTTTGAATTTTAAGTTATGAAATATGGGTGATTTATACATGCCTATCTTTAACATTTTATTGAATTTCATAGTAATACTTACACTATTTATTGATTTCAACCCACTTTCCCAAACCAGTTACATATGTATCAGATTATAGATCTATTTTATCCTTATCCTATAATGAGATGACTTTCTGATTGCTATTCCAAAAACTTGCGGCAATTGACATGCATGAAGAAGTTATGGAGGGGAGGAATAATTAAACGGTTTGAACACATTTAGTTACTGGAAGAGTTGTTCTTTTACAAGTTGTGTGGCTTTTATCGCGCCTCTTCAAATTTAAAATATTCATAAAGATATCGACATGCTAGCTGCACATTAGTCTCCGTTGTAAGTAGGTGTGCCAATTGTCGAGTGCTCATACGTATTTATACAGGAAAACTCTTACTTAAATATGTGTTCATGGCTGCAGAAAACGAGGAAGTACTTGAGTTAAAGGTAGATTCTCAACGTAAGTTGTATATTGTCTTTTAAAATGCTAATTTGTGTGTATTGTTTAATGTGGCTATCATTCTTCACTACGACGAGGCTTGTGGTAAGATGTATGCATTAAGTTGTTTTTGTATCGCTTAATGTTTTTTCATACCATAAACAGCTCTAGTATTTCTAAGACTTTATTCAAGACTTAAATTTACAGGCATGTTATTTCATCTGTAGAGTTAATACTCGGGTTCATATCATAACAATTATTTAAACTTTTTACTAGGTTTATGTTACAATTGGCGTGTGGTTCTTTTGAGATGACTTTGTTGGTTAGTCTTTGATTACATGACTCAAACATGAAAATACTACCATTATTGTATTTAATGTAAGCCTTAAGCCATGGAGTTACGTAGGGAATAGGAGCTCGAATTTGACGCTTCTATATCACCCTTCCTAGAAGCTTCTATTTCTTCCTCATGCTCTGATCACTTAGAACTGATTAACTGCTAGACTGATTGTCATCGAACCGGGTATGTTTCTTTTAAAGTCCCATGTGTCACTAGTGACACTAGAGTCGGTGTTTAGAGCCGACTCGCCTCCTATGTTATCCTGGATAGTATACATATCCTATCTGTGCGTTAAACTTCTATAGCAGTTAATAGCACTAATTAACGTAGGAATTTAATTCCTACAAAGAAAATTAGTGATTTCTTCCGATGTTGTATCCGAAATCGTCAGGTGGTTAGAGTGCTCGACTTTCAATCTGTGGGTCGCGGTTTCGAATGCTCGTCACATCAAACATTCTAGCCCTTTCAGACGTGGGAGCGTTATAAAGTGAGGGTCAGTCCCTCTATTCGTTAGTAAAAGAGTAACCCATAAGTTGGCGGTGGGTGGTTATTACTAGCTGCTTGCCGTTTAGTCTTACAATGCTAAATTAGGAACAGCTAACGCATATAGCCCTCGTGTAGCTTTGCGCGAAATTCAAAACAAACAATCTTCTGATGTTTTCTATCATTTTCTTACACTGGGTGTTTTAGCAGTAAAAAAAACCTTTAAAAGGACCCAATATATGGGTATTACCGTTATTAAACATAAGAATAAGCATATACTTTTGAGGTTAACATTAAACGTTGCAATCCAGTACTTCCTTGTAACAGTATAGTGTCAGCTGCATGTTTTCAGTTTCGTAATGATACACGAGTTCTGGTTATTTGTTCAACTGCTTTAATTAATGTCAAAATCGGCTTCTCGTGTAGTCAACGTTGCAAACTACTATTTTAAAGTATCGCTGTATTTTGGGCTCATGCTACTAATGGATCGTTTGTAGGAAGGTACTTGTACTACACTCGTTCGATTTGTGCATCGCTATCGAGCCTGCTCTACACGTGTATACCTTGGGATATTTCGACTTGCATGTCTATTGTTTTTGGGCAGTAGGTTTCAGTGTAATAAGATAAGCGCATAGCACAGTAACTATAATTTCTTTTAAGTTTAGAAAAGGATTTTAGCTCCATAAAAGGTGAACTTACGTTTAAGTTATCAGTAAGTTATCAATTGAATCTGTTTGATTTAGCGCTTTAATTTTTTAAAGTTTGTTTTAACGAAGTGCTTCAAATTGGAGAGAAGTTATCAAGTAAGTGTTTAGCGTAATTGTGATTTTGTAAGCATTAAGTTGCATGAAACTTGTATCAGTTGAACTGGGTTTTGCATTGTTTCTACCGAATCGCCCAACACATCTCGTTCAATAGCAGAAACCGTTACAACAATATTTGTGTGTGTGTGTGTGTGTGTGTGTGTGGATTAACGGACGGACATTCTAATACAATAGATAAAATGTTTGTGTAAAAAATGAAACGAACTAAATAACGTGATTTGAAATATTCAGTTATTTTGGTTATTCATTTAAACACAGTACTACGATTTTAAACGCTTTAATATTTCGAATTAACGCAGGGAACTCGTGTAATGAGCCATTTCCGTTGACGAGAATGGCTCATTACGTAACTGAAAGTGTGACGGTTAACAGCAGTTAATGTGGATGATTAATTTTAGCGATACATTGAGGAATTTGGAGATTTAGTTTATATATTCGTGCAATGCGAGTTAGCCCTGATAAGTTAAATTTGTACTTGGTTATGAAGATAAGTTTGAACATAATATCGAATGTGATTTAATTTGATTTTGTATAAATTATCAGTATTGACATTTTTTTAGTGAGATTTGCTTCCGGAAGAGTTCGATATTCCAGAAGTTAGACAAATCCTTTTATTTTGGATTTGAGAAGGCTTGTGCTAAAATATCCTTACTTCTTGTGTTAAAAAAAGTGCTATTTTAAAATATCTGGTTGCATTCTAATAAATTGATAGTTTGTGTAAACTGAGTTTTTTGTGTTTTAAGTTGGTTGAAAAAATGAAAGGCGAAACTTTTATTATTTTTCTAAGCATATATATTTTTTGAACTTCGTTATCAGCTTTCAAACCGCTGGTCCTGTAATCTCAAGTCGTGGTATCTTTCATTAGTTTACATTAGTAAATTCCGTGCGAAGTAAAGTTATTTTCATTAGGTTTTAAATTTAAAGTTTACGATAATTTGAGTTTGACTAGAAAGAAAGAAAAAATGAAAGGTTGTTCACTTGTATTGTTCGACATCTGTTGAAGTTGGATTTTTACCGCGCTCTTAAAACGTACAATAATACACGATTTGTGTAAATCGTCTGAGGAGAATAAAGATTGGTTGGTTGTGTAACATGCATCTTTTTTAGTTACTGATTCTCTTCATCGACTATCGATTTCGGTGAGATTACTTGAATGCCTTTTTCTGTGAAACGATCTTTCGAAATAAATTGTAAGGTATTTAGAGGGTAAGAAATAAGATATACAATGATAAAGCTTATTAATTTATGCTAATGTAAGACAAGAAAAATATTAATATATTGATAATTCTTGACCTACTTCTTTCAAAACGCATACTTGTTTCCATTTTTTATAGAGAACCATGGAGTTGCTTTCGTTTGGACGATTTATCTTGCATTTAAATTATAATATGTAGTTTTTGATAGCAATCATTTATTTGTGCGACGTTGAAGCACATAACCGATTGTTGCCCAAATAAGTTCTTTCAATCGCAGCTTTGGTTAACTACACTTCATCTCTTGGTCGGTAAGCACAGAACAGATTGTTCCTCTAGATTTGTTAGTTGTGTCTCAACTACAGTATGGATTTATTACAAGGATCTAAAATAGTATCTACCTAATATAAAACGGAAAATTAGCTTTCACATGTGTGTTATTAATCCACACAATTTAAAGTGCAGATATGCAGAGTACATTGAATTTGAAAAAAAGTGATTTTGTTCATTACGTGATTCTAAAGGTTTACCTCATAAGTGCTAGTACTTCAGAAAGTTACATGGTTACCCTCAGTAGTTCAGAGGAAAGTTTAAGGACTTGTACACGTAAAAATCTGGGTTTGATACCCGTGTACAGCACAGCGCAGATACTCTATTCTGTGGCTTCATGCTTAAACGCAAAACAGACCTACAGTTACGTAGGCTTAAGTACATGTATGTAAAGCGTTAAAAGTTGATTTAAAAGTCCATTCAATAACGTTATTAAGAATATACACCCCCCCACTCCTCCGTATTTGTACTGTTGAACATGGAACTTTTATCAGGAAAGTCCAGTGCATATGGCTTATGTAATGTTTCGACGCAGTTGCGGAGGTATCCCGTGATGCCAAGTGAATTATCTGTTTTAATCATTCAAGTAACGGACAAAAAACAAGGTCATTTCGACATTAAAGAAGTAAAATATGTTACACACGTAATCCTTGCATTTTGTTGACGTCTTCCTTAACCGAACAAGGACAGTACAAGTCGAAATTCCAAGAAACCATCACCTTTGTAGTTAAAGTTGGGGAAACGCCACAAGCTTTCTTCAGTGTTAATTGAGGGTCATATGCAACTTTATTTTAAATAGTAATACGACTGATTGTACTTTCTAACACTTTTTTCTGTATGTTGCCTGTTAAAGCCCCTGAAATCGTTTACTTCTGTTTATGACCCTTAATAAATCGACCTGACAGCTTGTGCAACCTTTGGCAGTATCGTTTTCCTCAGTTAAACACGTTAGTGTTTGTAGATATACGATAATTATATAATAACTCGGTTGTAAAATGTACAACTACATTACTATTTATTAAACATAATTATTACACTAAATAAAAATACATACACGGATGTATATAAAACAGTTACATAATAACTCAGTTTTGAAAAGAACATCTACGCTGCCTATTAAATCAATATACTCATATAATAATAAATGTCTCGAGATATAGCTTTCCAAGTTATTTCAGTTGGAGTTTTACTGAAATATCGCACGATATGTGATACCACTATCACATTAATATGGTTCTTGATACAGATAAGTCCCGGAAGTCAGTGTGAAACTGGAAATTGTAGGGATGAGCGTAAAACTGGGAAAAAAATTGTTTCAAGGCATGTGAAAAATCTTGGTTTACACCTTTACCTAATGTCATGACTGTAGTTCACATCAAGTGCGAGAGAGGGCTGAGGAAGTTTTAAAATTTTCAATCACTGCAGAAGACTTCCACCCTTGTCTTTAATGTTCTGTTTTTTTTCTAAAGAGCCTGTAATAATTACATTCTTTTCTTTTTGTTGCCATATTGTAATGAAATAGGGTTCTTTCATTCAAAATTTGCATATTAAACTTTTCGATGCAGTCTTTCGCCCGTAAGTCTTCAGGAAGTGATGAAGACTTTTATGGAGCCGAAGCGTTGTGTTGAATGAATGTCATTCTATATGGAATGTCAGATTCATTTTAATTGAAATTTTTGATTATTAGTATTCCACTCAATCCTCAGAAATAGAAATATAAACTTCTGAAAGCTTGTATGGGGTGATTTCGATGGGCTAATAGATTTTGATTGCACCGTAGTGTTTTTTAACTCTTCTAGTCTCTGACAGGGAAGTAGAGCTTTCGTTACTGCTAGTAACTGAAATACTAGAAGGATCGTAAGCCTTAACTACACGCGTGCTATTTCTAGAAATTCCAAGACCGAACTGTCTCGCTATAGTTCGTGAGGACCATACTAGTCTAGAATGAAACCTGAATATGACTGGCTTCTGTAGAGCATAAGAACTACCAAAAGTTGCACACAACTCCAAAGTATTTACTGCTATTAGAACTGTTTAATAAATGGCAAGACTTCTTATATATATAAAAAAAAAAAAAAATTTTGTCTATAGTTATCCGCACACTATTGGCTAGCTGGGATATGCTCACATCGACCGACAAAACTGTTTACAGCGTTATAAGCCTTCAGACTTGTGCTATTGGAAGACCATATGAAGCAAAAAAGCAGAAATATATTTAAGAATACAGTTTAATGCTTTGCGAACAAGTTTTTATAGACAAGCGACTCTCCCAAAGCTAGATCTATTTTTTTAGATACACATAAACCTGCGTCTTTTATTATTATTATTTCATTACTTCAGTGAAACTTTAGTAAACCTTGGGAGGTTTGGAGAGGGAATACCCCCTTCATGACGATACGAAATTCCAAACTCTCATGGCTGTGCTTTAAAGGGAAACGGATACTCCAATAACAGTGAGAGTTCAGTTTTATTCCAAAACTTGTATCTGTAATTAAGAGTAAGTTTTATTTTGATATACAATTCGGACAACTTAAAAGCTTCCTTTATTGAGTGATTATCATAGAGATAATACTAGAAAATGTAGTAAAATTTCAAGATGCAAAATAATTTACCAAAATGACGATTTTAGGGCTGAAAACTTTTGTTTCGACGAATGATGTTTTTAATCGTTCCAAACATGAAACAAGTAAGAAAAATGTGTGTGTATTTGTTTATTTCTGAATTTCGCGCAAAACTACATGAGGGCTATCTACGCTAACCGTCCCTTATTTAGCAGTGTGAGACAAGAGGGAAGGCAGCTGGTCATCACCACCCAACGCCAACTCTTGGGCTACCCTTTTACCCACGTACAGTAGGATTGACTGTAACATTATAACGCCCTCATGGCTGAAAGGGCGCGCATGTCTGGTGCGAGGGAGATTAGAACCCGCGACCCTCAGATTACGAATCCGTGTGTGTGTATTCATAACGTTTGCTGAGATTATAATTATGAAATACGCCCGAACGAGAGATAAGGATAATATATTAATGTATTTTTACACTAAAAACATTGAATTGTTAGTCTAAAATATTAGTTAAAACTTTACTGGGGGCTCGAGATGCGTACCAGTGACGGAAAGACTAGTCCCAATTCTCACTAGTGATACTAGTTTAATATTCTTGGTGTTCCTTCACGTGCTTAATGACGCATCACTTTTTAAGGATTTATTATTAGCCAGTAGCATTTGTATGTCTTATTTTGAAACGTTAAACGTGGTACTTATTTTTCATGCTTCGATAACATTAGCATTTGCGCAGTTATTGTTCTACGGTTTTCACATTATATATGTTATTTAACAGCTGCCAAGTCTCAATGTCCTAGCATTTTTAATTAATCAGTAAAGCTAACACATTGATGGTCTGTGACAGTAGTAAGTGATAACGTTATTGTATCAGTTATTACACACCAATGGCACAGTTGCAATCCCCATCACGTGGTTTGTTACATTAACAAATACTTTACTACTATAACAGAGTGAAATACTGAATTAAACGTATTTTCCTTGACGAAGGTTTCCGGTTATCTGTTTGAAATAGCACACCATGTGAGGAGGTTGTCGAAAATGTAAGCAATGTTACTATTGGTATCATGGACACAAATGAGGTATGAATCATCAAAACAGTTTTTTCTGCCAACGTTTACGAAGTGTAAAACGGTTGGAAAACCTAAAGACAGCACGTTTTTTACCTGAAGTACAAACTAATGAATTGCGCAAACACGCATGAACAAAGCTGTGTGTAGGAGGGGAAGTTCAAGATGGTTATTATTAGCTTAGAACCACTTGATATTTCTAAGTTTTCAACATCAGTGAAATATTTCCATGTGATACGCTGGAATTCCTAAACATTATTTTTCGTACTGCAAATTTTTAGTTGCTCTTGTGAACTTTTCCTTTACATTTTTCTCCTCAAATATTTATTTTTAAAATGCTTTTTGGACACCCAATTTTCCCCTACCATCTGACAACGTAGAGGACGTATAAAACAGTGATGGGTAATGCTTATAAAGTTAATGACAATAAACCTAAAACACGTTTTAAACCCTTGTATCACCACTGAATATTGATTCAACAAGAATAACATTATTTAACACTAACTCGGACTTTAGCATGTCATGAACTCTTGTGCGATTAGGTTTTCTTATTTTATATAAAATATTTAAATAACTTTACACAGTGAATAATTGGTTTGTTTTCCCAGCGTTCCATGATTTTCATAACTTAGTATTTAGCTTTTTCCGACTCCTTTTTATTATGCCGGAAGAGCAAGATGCTGCCCTTTCAGGTTTTAAGAATGCAGCCAAAAATGGCGCGCTATAGGAGGTGATGTATATTTAGTTATACTACACCTGGTTTTGTTTCAACCAAGTACCAAGAACGATCCGTTACCATAGAAGTTACTCTCAGTTCGTGATTCGCATGCTTAGTGGTGGGACATCTCACAGAACGCGCATTTGTAACTAGTTTATATCCATAGTCTCCTCTAGGGTTTAATGTCGTTTTTATTTTTTCATACCAAAACTCGCATCAACTCTGGACATACCAAGGGTCTTGTATATATCCAGATAAATAATTAGTTGTGTGTGTATTTGGAGGGGCACAATTATTATTCGTATTTGAAAGTGCAGATCAACAGTGAATACTATTAGGACAACCAGAGTATTATCGTTTCCTCAAATGACCAGTTATTTGGTACTCTGAATAATATTTATTAATTTGTAGTTTTCTTGTTGTTTTTTACGATAAATTGCATATTTTGTTTCTTCCATACAAATCAAAACGATAGCACATAACGATCGATAGTTTCTCACGTTTTATGGTACCATAACTCCCGCCTCCTGAAAAAAAATTAACGAAAATTTGTTAATTTTGAAAATCGGACCAAAATAAAGTTTCATTTGAAAGTGTGTAACATTAGTAAGATTTTTTTTTTTTTTTTTTTTTTTTGCTTTAAGGGCTGGCACTGAATGGCCAGATGGTTAAGGCGCTCAACTCATAATCCGAGGGTCGCGGATTCGAATCCCTCCTACACACTAGTCACTGCTAAATTAGGAACAGCTAGCGCAGATAAACCTCGTGTAGCCTTGTATATGCATGTTTTTACATGTATATTTTTTCTCTAGAAATGGGTTTCCTCGTCATCACTCGTGTATCTTTGCGTGAAATTTAAAAAACAAAATTTCAGAGGGCCATTTGTGCATAGGTATCCATAATCTGGAACTTGGAGAGTAGAGAGAAGGCATGAACTCAATAATATTAATTTAGTAAGCCTTTGTTTTGTTGAAAAGACTAATAGGATAGTAGTAGTTTTGGTAACTTAATGTCATTTACTTAACCTTTATCAGATCAACAAAAATGGTCAAAAGGTTTATCTCCCAAGTCATTGGATTTAATTACTTAGTCAATGGCTAAGAATTTTCTTTATTTCATATTCCTTTTATTCTAGCGTGTTTCTGTATTGAAAGGTAATGGTAAATATTTCCTTGTCTATCTGAGCATAATATATATGAAAAATATAGGAAGTCAACTTATCAAATCAGTTTAAGTAATGAGGACTTAGACTACCGTCCGAGCACGTCAACCATTAGGTCTCGGTTGATTCTGTTAGTAACAGAACAACAAAGTAACAGAAATCGTCACAGAACACCATTTCAAAACCAAACGCATTTATAATCCCGAATAAAAATGTTAAGACTGCTAACCCTAAATTGAATCGCAAATAGTTGCTCTGAGGAGTAAGTCTTAAGAACGATCTTCCTGAAGATTACTGAATATTCCAACAGTTTATGTAGAAAATGTCACGAAGAAGAAGAAAATCAAAGTGTAAATTATCTAACTCTTTCCTTTAGTGTGAAAAATTTGAATACCATTTTTGTTGTTCCATGTGGTATTTTAAGCAAACCAATAGTTCTGGATTTAATGGACTGCTGCTGCTGCATATTTCGAGGGTAGGACATCGTTTTGACTTCTACATCGAGGCCTTTTTCGACATGGATCTGTTTTAACATGGTCACTTGCTTACAATGGAAATTAATGATATGGTTAAAAATTAAAACAAAAATTAAAAACGCACTTCCCAAATTTGCGTTTCTTCTGTAACATATTTTTGGCAGTTTTTCCAATTTTTCAGATAAATTGGACTTCGATCTTTATCAGACGTCGAAATGCTTGTGATATTTTGTATTAGAAACCATTTTGTGAGACTATAGAAAGTTGTGCACAATTTGATACAACTTATTTTAGATACTTCTGTTGCTAATATTTCATATACGCAGTTCACGTACTCTTGCAGCTCGAAGATTGTTTGTTTTTGAATTTCGCACAAAGCTACTCAAGGGCTATCTGTGCTAGCCGTCCCTAATTTAGCAGTGTAAGACTAGAGGGAAGGCAGCTAGTTATCACCACCCATTGCCAACTCTTGGGCTACTCTTTTACCAACGAAGTGGGATTGACCGTAATATTGTAATGCCCCACAGCTGAAAGGGACGAGCATGTTTGGCGCGATTGGGATGCGAACCCACGACTCTCAGATTACGAGTCGCACGCCTTAACCCTACCTGGCCATACCGAGCCGGCAGCTCGAAGAACCACAGGCATAAGACATTTTTGACGCTATGTGCCGTCATTAAGAATTATCGCATTGGTTGTAATTGGCATTACCCCATATTATCTTAGGTCATTTTTATCACTGCTTCATTTGAATGTTTAATGATTATTTAAAGAAGTAATAAGATTTTAGTGCAGAATTTCTTCAGATGTCACCTTAGTTACAGTTAATAGTCATGCTTGTCTTCAAACATCATTTAAGATGTCCAAATAAGAACTTTAATAGACCTTCGGAAAAGGTTAGTAACATGCTATACATATTTCAGAAGACAATTTATAAGCAAAAAACAAAAAACGTGAAAATTAAACTATGCCCACAGCAAGCAAAACCGTTTTTTGTTCATATTAGCATTTGAGGCACGCATGACTCTTCAAAATTGAAACCAAACTTGTTAAAACAAGTTAAAAGGGGTGGCTTAATTTGGTATAAATAAATGAAATTCTAACTTCCTTCTCCAACATCAAAATCTTTTACCCGCCCCATACACTTTATTTCCAACATCTAAAATCTGGATCTGTGAGATTGTATCCTATTCTTGCCATAGAAAGTTGGTTGTTTGAGGAACTATATCATCTTCAAAACATCTTGAGCTATTTCGGTCATCGTTTTGTGATTCGGGCTGAATAACAAGGATAGCCATATTGTATGAAAATATTGCCTTGTCTGGGAAAGCTGCGCATTGGTGTAAATAAGTGTAGAAGGTTTTGCTTGCATATTAAGCATACCACCAACCGTGATTATCCAGTTATTCAAATGGTATCAAAACGGAAATGCCTCAAAATTGTACAAACTTAAACGCGTTCGAAAAAACATTCCTGAAGATCAATATCGGATATAAAGTGTGGAGTTTTTTGTAGTTATAATATTTTTCTTATTATAAAAACGACTGGCAAACCATTTTCATCCAGAACGTTTGCTATATCGATAAAAGTAAAACAAATACAGAGTAAAGCTGATTGGACGAGAAATAAAGTATTTTGATGAATGTATGAGGACTAGAAGTTAGCTAAACTCATTTTAATAGCAGGGTAGCGAGCTGGGTTGGACAACAAGCCACCTTGAACTCGAGTAGATAATCGCTATTTGGCCTCTTAAGTTAGTTTTTACCGTAAGGCCTAGGAGCTTCGTCTTATAATTCTATGAACAGCAGTAACTGGACAACAGGTTAGAGTAATACCTTTCGTGTCTCGGACCTTTTTGCCAGATAAACGATTTGTGCTTCATTTACTATGGGACACAAATGATGTAACTTGTATTTTGGACGTTTAATCAAACGTATGTAACAATACTTTGCTACTGCTAAATTTTATACATGTACGCATTTGTCTCGTTTCAGCTTTGATTTAAAGTTCACTTCAATGATGTAAAGGACTGGATCTCGAACTTTAGATTGCGGGCCCCATCACCACTTCTACCCAGTTCTCCACATTTCTGTGGTCTGCTGTATGAGCGCTGACTTATATTGTTTATATAATCACGATATTAATTTCATAAGGTACTTTTGTAGTTAAGTTTTGTCTTGCTTTCTGAATCTTCGTACACACCGCCAGGATGTGTCCATCTTCCCCATATTGCACGTTTCTAACGATTATTTTTTTAAATTTAAATTTCATACAAAGCTACACGAGGGCTATCTGCGCTAGCCGCTTCTAATTTAGCAGTGTAAGACTAGAGGAAAGGCAGCTACTCATCACCACTCACCGCCAACTCTTGGGCTACTCTTTTACCAACAAATAGTGGGATTGACCGTCACATTATAACGCCTCCACCACTGAAAGGCGAGCATGTTTGGAGCGACCGAGATTCGAACCCGCGAATTCTTAACGAAGTGATATTATTTATACTGGGATCCCAAATATAAACGTGATATTACACCGGAAATTATTGTTACCCAAGCTTGAAATGGAACAGTTAAAATATTAAATCTTAACATAAGGTAGTGAAAT
Organism: Carcinoscorpius rotundicauda; assembly: GCA_011833715.1. NCBI lineage: Eukaryota > Metazoa > Arthropoda > Merostomata > Xiphosura > Limulidae > Carcinoscorpius > Carcinoscorpius rotundicauda. The sequence continues at coordinate 53,959,705 of CM022394.1, read as the reverse complement.
TTTCAAAGTTCCTAATGATTCTTACACGTATTTTTTTTATTTCAACTAGTATACAATAGAACAAAACTCAAACATGTACAATATTCCTGAACCCACTTTTACTGTTTATATCACGAGATATATTGTGGCCCATGGCAAAATAAATCTGGAAAGTCGTTTTTATTAATAGTTAATGAAATTTATAGTTTTTCACATTATCTTCATGCGATCTTTTACGTTGTCAAACTTTTTTGTATGGTAATTTTATTGCCTGTGTTGTTTTTAAATAGTTATGTTATTTGTAATTGTTTTTGTTCATTTTCACCATTAGATGATTTTTAATATGGACTATTCTTAATCCGTATGGAGAATGTTGTGTTTTGAAATAGCATGTTTGTTTGTACTTTGGTGTTTAATGAACATTTTCCAATTATAGACTGTTTCTGTATGTTCGTAGGAGTTATTGTATTTTCATAATTTTTTTTCGGTATGTTTTCAGCAATAAGATATGTTGTATGCATGCTTTGTAATTTGTAGGAACGTCTGGTTGTTGTAGAGTAGGGTTGGATTTATACGAGTTGTATATGTACTCTTATGTTTTCGTGCTGGTTTTAAATGAACAGGTAATTCAACTGAGACTGGAAATTAACTGACGTACCTTTTTTTAATTTTGTTAAGTCCGTACACAGACGTTCGCGCGCACGAGATTTAAAACTTTTTGGCAGACAAAATCGTTTACGTATAAATTGTTAGTAGCAGTTAGGAACAGCAATTTTTTATAGTAATGTTATCACCAACTAATATAAACGTCTTGTTTACCTTTCTGTAATTTCTTGTTTTATTGATATACAACGTTACAGGCGCACACCAAATTAAGGTAAACAATGAATTTGTATTTCGAGTGGGAAGGCGTGGAAGGTGATACTATGTTTTATCGCAAAGGTTGAGTGCAGTTATGCTTTATACGCGTAGATATAACTTACATTTATTGTGCTAGTTTTCAGCAGACTTATCGGTGTTTTTCTTTGTTTTTTCAAGTCTTCGTCCTTTTGATATAGATTCTCGTCGATACTTTTCATTCTATTAGTATCGAGACTTTTTGGAATCTTATGGGCGGGTGCCAGCGTGTGTCAAGCGATTTATATTTGCATCAGGGTCACAACAACGCTCGTAGTATGAAAATAAACTTGTCTGTTTGGGTTTCAAAGGACGAATTATTTTAGCTGAGTACCAACTCTTAGAACTTTTATAATACTAAGAATTGGGTTTTCATACCTGCGGCGGGCAGAACACAGATAGCCCAATGGGCAGTACTACGCTTAACAACAAATGAAAATCCAAAGGATTAAGGATCCTTGCCTTCGTTTTCAAGCTTCCAGAGTGCTCACCTTTCTGTCTCTGGCGAATTGATTCAAACATCAAGTGTTATCTTGCCCTACTGACCTAGATGCCAGGAAAGTTCCGGAGAAATTTTAGAATGTCTCACTTGCCGACTGTCAGCGTCAACTTGAAGTCTGGCAGTAACCCAAGCTATAAACTGTTCTCTACTCTCTCATTATAGTTAGTAGGTAATAACTAAATGTGCCATCAGTTTAGCAATAGGTGTTTAAAATCTATTCCTACAGACACACGTGAATTAATAAATAATCAGAAAGAGGCAGTTGAGTCAGTGTCGTTTATACGAACTTCAACACTCTATGAAGAGTTACATGTAAATTAATTCGGTAATTCAAGCGAACTCTATCATTGTTGCAGCCATTCTTATGATTCAAACTTGGTTTATTTCTGCAAACGTTATTTGTATGAAAGTATAGACAGTATTCACAACTAAAAGGTAGATTCTTGCGATTGACGTCTACTGGAGTATTTAATTTTTAAATCGCATTTTTAAACTGTCTGAAATATCTAGATGAAATGGTCTTAAACTAAGTTTAGTGTTAACAACAGTGTACATTTTGCGATTTCATAGAACCTGTTAAAGGAAAGCGTTGTAACTAATACAGAAGTTTAATTACACCTATATACGTATATACACAGTGTTTACGGTATCTTTTCAGCAATAAGATATGTTGTATGCATGCTTTGTTATTTGTAGGAATGTCTGGTTCTTGTAGAGTAGGGTTGGATTTATACGAGTTGTATATGTACTCGTGTGTGTGTGTAAACAATAGACATTTTTCTTTCTTGCTTATGACTAACTTTAACTTTAAAGTTTGATTTTATTGAAGTATTTGTGAAGTTACTTAAAATTAAAACAATTAGCAAAGAAACAATCAATTTGATACAATTTTGACAGAAAAGTAATAAAACAAATTGTAATTCCAGTGGACTTCCTAACAGTTTTTCAGGTTCAGGTATGACGTACTGGTTAATGCGTTGGACTGTGAATGAAGTCATTTCCTTGCCTCAAAATCGAGTTCTGCTGTTTGAGTCTGGATGCATTATAAGAGTGATGGTCAAATTCCAATATTCGATCAGCGTAACATAAGAGTTGGCGGTTGGTGCTGTTAATTTGCTCCATTTTTTCTAGTTTATTGGTTCAAGATTAAGGACAACTTACAGATTACCCTTGTGCAGCTGAATGTCGAAAAAAAAACCCGTTTTAAGATGAATACTTAGGTTTCATCTTATGTACAGTTCAATATTTCGCCCATTTTAACAAACTTATCTATCAAAGACTGCAGGCCAAGACTGACTTTCAATTTTCTGTCTTAAAAGTTGGGTTGATCCGACCCGTGTAAATGTTCATATACTTTGTGTATCACCGAGTGCTACCATTTTCCTCGGGCTGTAGGTACAGTTCCAACAGTTTTCTGCAGTTGGTCTTCCTTTCCTGGATGTGTTGTACAAACAACTTATGGCATGCCACTTATTCTTGATTATGTTGCAAAGTGATGCACGTGAACACCTCTTTTTTTTCACTGTTTTTTGTGTTCATAGATCCTCACCTGTTAAGAGACGCCGTACTTTGCTTACCGCAGCTAGGTTACGACTTGTTGCACGTATATTTCTGTATGGTCCTCGTATTCTATATTGATCTACATTTCTTTGTCTTCTAATGTCATTAAGTACAATAGATGTCTTTATTTTAGCAAATTCTAAATCTCTGATCTGAATGCATATTTATTATTAAGTGTAAATATTTTGCGTTAAATATGGATGTTACATACCCTTCCTAAAAGCGATTAATTTTCGGCAACATCACATTACCCTGAGAAACGACAATATCAAAATATAGTCTTGATACAATCTATTACACTACGATTTGTTTATTTTCAATTTTCGCGCAAAGCTACACAAGGTCTATCTGCGCTAGCCGTCTTTAATCTAGTAGTGTAAGATTAGAGGAAATGCAGCTAGTCATCATTACCCACTGTAAACTCTTGGGCTACTCTTTTACCAATGGAAAGTGGGATTGACCATAACATTATAACGCCCCCACGGCTGAAAGGGCGAGCATGTTTGGTGTGACAGGGATTCAAACCCGCGACCCTCAGATTACGAGTCGAACGCCTTAACCAACCTGGCCATGCTGGGCTTACACTATGGCTATCTTGGCTTAACTATTTGCATATTCAATTTAATTTTAATACTATATTAATACTGCTTACTAGAGTAATTTGAGTGTATGTTTATACACGTGTATCATTAACAAAGTAAGGCCTTAAATGTGTCATTGATAGTAATAATAACCTATGTTAGAATAAGCACTGTAGAGGTCAATGAACGTGGAATCCTTATGCAGATACCTTGAATTCATGGGTTATTATAGCAACTTTAAAAAGATATACATACAAAAAAAACAGTTACTAAGGTAATATTCTGTGTGGTTTGTTTCCTTCTACAAATTCGTCGATAGGAATTAGATTTAAAATCCTTTGAACTCACGAAATGCTTAACACTTACGAACATATCTGAGCGGGTGATATATTACGTTATTTATTACTCGTACATCAGTTTCTATCAATCGATCCTATTCAGATAAATTTTGTTATGGAATTTAAAAAGTCAGATTTATTTGTATGGAAAGTTTTTTTCATGTTAAAACGTTAAACTTTTTTAATTTGCTCGAGAAACACGCCTTTATTTAGGAAGTTATGTTTCGAACCAGTTTATTTCACGAAAATGTTGCAATGGTTTACAATTTGTTTGGTAATCCAATACTCTAATTCCCAGAGATATTTGACGACGATACGACATCTATTGGTCTGTATCTCCTCTCGCCTCACTCTCTAATTACTTTCGAAGTAGCCAATAACGAAGAAATAACTTGATACGCCTCCGTTACTTTATCCACACGTAGTTTCGAGTGGCTTTCGTAAGACAAAACTATATTTCCGAAAAAGAAAATCACGAGTATATCAGTTTGAATTAAACCGTATGTGTTATATTTAACATGATAAAGTCCACTAGTAGATGCCACTAGTAGTACGTATTATGAGTTTCAACTTGATAAGGGTTATCTTGTTTTACTATAGAATTTAATTACGAATAGTAGCTGCATCTCACAATGTAGGTTAGCGTAATACATCACGATGTGTGTAACAACGCCTGCACAGCACCTGCTTCAGAATGGTATTCTGTCATTCTCTATCGCAAGCGTTGCGTTCTCATTGCAAACATTTAACAGACTTTTAAAACTTCTCGGCTGAATTCTTGTTTGCAACGAATAGAAACAAATAAGTTATGATACTTCATCTAGTTTATTAAGTCGTTTTTCAACGAATGAAAACTGATATTATTCGAGATACCGGAGGTACGAAAAGTTGAGTGGACTTTGACTGGTTACCCGACTTTGGATCAATTGCTTTTTCATCAGAAATTGTCACTCTAGGGTGCGAAATAAGGGACTAGCCATATATTTTGCTACTTTTAAAATAAGTGCGTGTTTTGAAATCTACTGATAGATATCGTTATTAGAAATGTTGTATTTTGTTTCTCTAAACAAATCTTTTCATTTTCTCGTCTCTTTTTGATTTATTGAAAATGCATATTTAAAGATTTTATGCAGTTTTTGTTTGTATCACGTTATGCCATAATTAGTATTTAGACAATAAACACCAATATTACCCTTCCCCCCCAAAAAAAAAACCAACAAAAAGTAGTGACGTCAGTTTTGAATAAATAAATATTGAAGTGTTGTGCACTCTATTTTTTTTTACTGATGATATTTACCTTAAAAGTCTGAATTATTGCATCTTGCAAGTTTCTCCATGGTACTCGTGAACTAAATAGAATCTCTTCTCTCTGAAAGTATTTAATTTTGTGAGCGTAATAATTTGAAACTGCAACCAGTTCAGATAGCTTAGTTAATTATTTTACTAACTTAAATTTATATATATATGAATTTAAAATAAAGATAAATACACTATAGAAACTTCTGCTGCCACAACTATACTAACTTAAGTTAGGGGATGATGTACACTTTCAGTTTAGCCTTATTTTCAGATGTATGCGGTAAGGCTTATAGTAAACATTTTTGTACACCACATTGAAGTGTAACAAATAGTTTTTTATTGTTGTTTTTTAGCAGGAAAAGACCAGGTTCAGCTATCGCATTTCAGTACCACTATTTCTATGATGTTCCGTAAATAGTTAGTCGTGATTTTTGTAATTACTGAAACAAAAACAAATAAATCAAGCTTTAGGCCTTTTTTTCAGTTTTTATCTGACTATAAGAAAGTTTTAATTAAAATGCAATAATTAGTTATGAGGATAAATGTACATTTTGACTAGTTTAACCGTCTTTAATTTACAGCTTTCTAACTTTACTGAATTATTCAGAGTATTAGCAACTTAATGCTTAAAACGACCTTGTTTTTTTTATGATACGGGAATGTCGGTGAGTAAAATTGCAGACTTAGTGTGTCGTACTGTGACAGTCATTCTTATAACGCTCCCACTCTAAAGTAGGATAAGTGATAACCCTCAGATTCAAAGTCTATTCGGCCTGACAAGAGTTGACGGTGAGTAGTGTTGTCTGTCTAGCCTGTACTCTGTCATTTAAATTATGGAAGGCTGTCGCAAAAAGCGCAGAGAAGGTTTGCGCGAAATTCAGCAGACTGTTTGTTTATAAATTTCGCGCAAAGCTACACGAGGGCTCTCTGCGCTAGCCGTCCCTAATTTATCAATGTAAGACTAGCGGGAAGACAACTAGTCATCACCGCCAACTTTTGGGATATTCTTTTACCAACGAATAGTGGGATTGACCGCAACATTATAACACCCCCATGGCTGGAAGGTCATGTTTGGTACGACCTGGATTCAAATTCGCAACCCTCAGATTACCAGTCGAATGCCTTAACCCACTTGGCCATGCCGGGCCCTCAACAGACTGAGTCTGGATATATTAATGTGAGGCGATGTCTAGGTCTTGCAGCTTTAGAGGTTTTATATGGTTGTAATGAGAGCTGAGCAGTATAACAGGCACTTGAGAGTCGTTAGTATAGCTAACAGGGGCCTTAACCCCAATCGTTCTGTTAGGATTGGGCTATGCAGTCTTTGCTAATCCAGTTGGATTTTTTGGAAAGTGTAGTCGTATAAGCGCATTAGCCTTTGGCGGTATAATCAGATAAAAAAGCACTTTTTTAATTGGACAAGTTCAGAGATTTATTATACTTCCGTAGGAATTGTAGAGTCGGTACCTCAACCTGAATCAAAGTAAACGAGAAATTACGTTTAGCCATGTCAAGAACTAGAAACTTTCCAACTTAGAGGTATTTGAACTTTTGCCCAAGGGCAAATATTTCCTGGCTACACCAGTTTTTGGAGCTCAGATATTGATGCAGTCTGTGTATTGGAAGAATTATGAGATTTGTGCAGCTTTATTTATCTCAAATGCTTGGAGAGTTGTGAAAACAAAGTGAGGTAATGCAATCTCGTGCTGGAAAGACACCTAATTTGTGTGTAAGATCAGCGAGTTGCGTATCTGGGTTACACAGATTTACACTAGGCCTAAAACAGTCTTAAAACCTACAAAATGGTTCTCAGGTAAAATATTTTGTGAATCATTAGTGACCTGATTACTAGGTACAGGTTTTAAAGAGGGCAAACGGTCCTTTGTATTATATGGCCTAACCCTTAATCACTAGCCAGTCGCATTGAAACAGTATTATTCTTGTTAGTTGAGGAGATGGGGCATAAATCTCTCGCTGGCAGATTACTAAACCACTCACTAGAGGGCCGACTAATTAAATATGTACATTTACATCTTAATAAACCTATTTTGTACAAATTTTAATACTTTTTTTTCTCTGTAACACCTCCTTTCGTATTCTTATACTTTGTTTTAACTTTTAAATTTTGGATATATATGTATATAAACTTGCTGCTAAAAAAAAGTCGTAATACACAAACTGCAACTAGTTTTTGTTCAGTTATTACATTGTAAACATACATTAGAAATAAAAGGCATAGTTACATGCCTCAGTTATGCCCCCTCTGTGTTGTTGAAAGTTGAGAGGCGTTCATTTAAATCAGTGTTATAAATTGTGACACTACTAATGTGACCCCCATGTTGCAGAGAAATACGCTACCGCGCTTTACGTACACAGTGATAGCAACTGAAAAATATGAGAAATATGAATATTTCGGTTATTGTGAACGATTCAGTTTTTAATAGTATATTTTGCAAATAGTGTGAAGTTTTTAGGTAACTTCCTCTCGTAATACCAAAAGTTGTCTGGAACTTTCCCGTTTCTAGAACTTTTACGCCAGCTTTTGTTTCTCTCCGTTTAAGACACGTAGTTATTCTCGTCTCCAGGTATTTATATGTAAACATGCGCTCAAGCTTTTCGTTCGGAGGCGTATTTCAAGTTATTAGTCAGACAAAAGAAATCATAAACCGTTCTACTCACTTAGATTAATTACTGTAAAATTACGAGCTGCACTCTTCCACAAATTTTTCGTGCCCGCGCTCACGCAGATACCTGTTATAAAGTTAGCTGGTTCTTTCTGGTGTCCACAGTTTGCAAATTAACCTTTACAGAACAAATGAAGTAATGCGGCGGTGGGGAGAACGATTCCAGTGCCAAAACTATCACCAGAAGGCGCCGACTGTAAAATTTGCACTCTCAACATGTTAATGTGCAGTTTAATCACCACTCACGTTTAGTGTTGCTTTCACTCTTGCTACTGTTTGCTTTTCAGTTGCGCTTTACGGTAAACCATACCTGAAAATCAGTAGGGGAGGATATCTGGAGATAGTGCTTGTCATGTTCGTTGAAATGTTTGAAAATTGACCATACGAAGCATGATTCAGCAGTGTCTTGGCAATGTGTGGTGTAGCTCCATTTTTTTATGAAGACTCCTTTAAAGCACACTAATATGTTTCGAGTTACATCTGAAACTAATTCGCTTGGTTGTTGTAGGTCTTTTCAGTTCAGTGTTTTTACATATTATCTTAGTCCTGCACTAGGCTTATTACATTTATTATAATACCTTACGAGAAAAAGTTGTACGATCAGAGGTGTAAACTTCAGTGAGTCATTTCTAATGGAAGAATAAATTCAGATATGATTGGTGCTGTTATTATACAGTCACCGTATACAAATTACGGTATAGCGTCCCCTACTGGGAATTACTTTTACACTGGAATCTTTATTCCCATAATCTAACTGCTTCATTTACCAAATGTTATAGCTCTACGGTGCTGAGTTATGGATGCTAGAATAAACCGACTAACTTTATAATAACCTCGTACGTATGTGCTTGAGAGAATAGAAAAGACGCATAATGTATACATTTACTAAGTGTTTGTGCTGGAAACTTGTAATAAATATATGTACAATGTATTACCGAAGTAATAAAGAAAATCGATGTTTATCTATTCTCAGTTGAAACTACCCTAACTCAGTGGATTCCCCAGTTTTAACTTCGCCACCCAAGCAAACGCAAGAGGGCGCTGAGAACCAAGTGATCTAGCACATATTTTCAAAGCTCTTATCACTCGTTAAAAAAAATGACCTTCAGTTTCTATTAGCTGCTGAAAACATAATGCAGATTTTCTATATGTATATTCAACACGATTCAGTGAAGACCTATTAAAATGAACTGAGATCTGATGTCAAGGGAACTAATATGACGAGTGTCAGATTTCTCAAAACATCTGTCGTCGTAGTCCAGTCTTTATCCTTTCTTAAAAACATGATATTCTGTCTCTATGCATGTATCTTAATATTTTAATATAAAGTCACAAAAGTTTGGAACGAATATAATATTTTTGGAAATGTTTTGCCATGAAAACGAGCAAGATCGAAGAAGCGTTTCCTTTTGATAACTTAAAAAAAAAAATGTTATGAGAGAATTGATCCTATCTTCGAATGTTTTAAATATTCCAACACATTTAAAGATCAAATAGCGTTTGTCCAAGACTGCTAAAACAAACTTACTACGTTCAACCAAAAGACCAATGTTTGTTTACGGAGACCGTATTGTAAGTTTTAAAGATAATGAAACGGTCCATCTATCTAGGGCAATCGCATCAAACTGGAATACTATGTCAAAAAAAATTCAATTTTTATAAAATCATAACTCCCTCTACATAATTATTTAAGTTGTCAAATACGTCCATTTGACGCATACGAATGCATATACACACATGCAGGAGTTATAATTTTTAACACCTTAATGTATGTATCAAAACTTAATGTTAATAACATTGATAATTAGAATTACAAAATCAGTTTTAAGTCGAATTTAATTGTAGAAAAAATGGAGGGCTAATTTTAATTTTGAAATGTTGCTGAGTTTTTACGTGACAATTAAGAGTGCGTGATAACGGTTAGAAAGTCATGGTTGGGGACATGACCACTTTTCGAGATTCGTGAGTTTCGTGAAATTTCATAAATTCTTTGCAAGAATAAAAAAAAAAGTGGCATTATATATATTCCCCTATGATTGAGAACATTAGAAATTGTTTTACTTGTATTTAAATATTCTCTGACGGTTATTTAAAGATAATTTGTATGTATATTTCTCTAACGAAGAATGCTTTACGTTCATGAGCCACGCACATCAGCTTACAAAGTATATAGGCCTGGTATGGCGAGGTGGTTAATGCACTCCACTCGCAATCCGAGGGTCGCGGGTTTAAATCCCCGTCACACCAAACATGCTCGCTCTTTCAGCCGTGTGGACGTTAGGTTATGGTCAATCATACTATTCGTTGGTAAGAGTAATCCAAGAGTTGGCGGAGGGTGGTGATGATTAATTGCCTTCCCTCTAGTCTTACTTTGCAATATTAGGGACGGCTAGCGCAGATAGCCCTCGTGTAGCTTCGAGCAAAATTCAAAACTAAACAAAAGAATATGAGATTATCCTGGAGATACAGTAAATTACCCATCCAGTTAAGAACTTCTGATATGTCATGTAAACGTTTATCCTCCTTTCATTGGTTTATCTTGTAAGGTATGCAGTGTTATTCGTGCTAAAACATTTTCTGCTTATGTTAGCTGTTTAACTTATTTTAACGGTTTAGTACCTGTACATCAAAGTCTTAGTCGATATGTTTAAGTGTTAATTGAATCTGATTAATATTCAATGAATAAATACGAACTTCATACTCCATGTTTGTTTAATGTGGGTGTTTAGTTTCTGATGAGACGCTATACTGAGCATGAGGGTATAAGTATTGACACACAAGTTTTAATTTTATAATTGTTATTCTTTTACATTATATTAGAATGCTGACGGGATATTACTTGAGTGAAGACACCAACTCTGATAAAGAAATCCATCGTTTTAAATTAAGAATAAAGACTGGAAACTGACGCTATGTATTATGTGTAATAATTGTGTTAATTCTGTTCATTGATAGATTGTTTAGACAGAGTATTCGTGATGAAACTTAGTTGAAAAGATGGCAACTGTCTATTGTAGAAACACAAGCGTTAGGACGACATTTCGAAAATCTTTCGTCTTCAGGCGAAAAACTTTGGAAACGTCGTCCTCTATACTTGTTTCTCTAACAGACCTATTTCCATCCATTCAGGGGGCGTAGATTCTGGGGAGATGGGGGTATACATCCCCCAGATTATTATTATTAATCGAAAAAAAGATTTTGTGGCTTATTATACGTTTATGCTAATTATTTATCTTGTATAAAGTTTGTACAAAGGTATAACTTCCAATGAATAGTGTAAATAGATAAAACTTTTGTTTTGTGAATTTTACATAGCAGGTAATTATTTTAACAAACACGTCACTCTCATTATCTGAGTTAAGAGTTCTCGTAGATTAATGTTACCAATCTCTGCTTAGAACATTAAATAAGGTATCCAACTTGTACTTAAGAAGTATTAAAGGAACCGAAACGTTTTTTGTTTTGTTTTTTTCTAGGCCGGGAGCACTTAAAGATGCAACTTTGCAACGACACGATGCCTTATCCTCAGCCTGAACTCCAACATTCAAACTTGAACGGCCGAAAGCGTCGAGGGAACTTGCCGAAGGAATCGGTGAAAATTTTAAAAATGTGGTTGTATGAACATCGGTACAATGCATATCCTTCTGACCAGGAAAAACTTTCTCTCTCTAAGGAGGCCAATCTCAGTCTCTTGCAGGTCTGTAATTGGTTTATAAATGCCAGACGTCGCATTTTGCCAGATCTGATCCGGAAGGAAGGACACGACCCACTGCAGTACACAATAACTAGGAAAAGCTATTCACATAAAAACCACGGTGTAAAACAAAGACACAACGGTGAAAATTCAGAGAAGTCTGACCATGACAGGCTAGCCAAACCTCTCCGGTCCTTTTTTTCTGCGACCGATGATAGCGCCACTGATGTGGAAAGTGAAGACAGTTTGAGTGAGGTTTCTCCTCTTAATTCTCTGCAGTCTGATTGCGAATTGAAAGACTGCGACTCCCCCTTGAAACTAACAAAACGTTGGCAACAGTCTCACGAGCAAGAACTCGTGAATGGAAAATGGTCAGTGAGCTCTGATTTTTCTTCCACAGGCTCGTCACCAATGCAGGTTTCACCAGCGAGTGATCGTTCGGACACCAATTTGTACGTTAATCCTCACAATTATGACAGCGTTACAGAATACGATCCTTCGGTCACAGCCAGCACCTGCGAAACAAACGACGATTCGAAAGCGTTTGGTTCAACTATAAATTACAACAATACGATTGAAGATTCAAAACGGAACCCGTGGGAATCCGAGCCCAACACTCCGCCGCTTACGCCACCTGGCGAAGATAAGGAAGATCCGTTCAGCTGTTTGTACTTGTTAGTAGATGCTGCAGTAGGGGAACTAGAAAAGCAGCAAGTGCAGCGTTGTCCCAATTTATGATATCACGCTCCCTTATCCACTTACCCATCCAAATGTGCCTTTCATTTTATGATATGTTTAACATTTATTCGTTGCAGAGAAAGGAGAACCGCAGAAATTTTCAGAAGAGAACCGTTTACGCATTGAAATAGCATGTATTCAAGGGCTTGTTGTTTTCACAGCATTCCGTTTCTATGCTCAAACTTTTCGTTTAAAAGTACTGGAACTGATTAAGAGCCACCACATTGTATTAGCTCGTTAAATTTGAATATCTGTCCCAATATTCCATATAATAGGACGTGTTCAACAAAAACTACGATCGAATTTTCCTCTTCTTCATTTTAATTTGTCTAGATTCAGCCTGCGTTACTGGTAGAATAAGTTATGGATTTAAACGCTGATTAGTGCGATTTATTCCTACAAGCCTTGTACAGGTGTTTCGCAACATGGTATCTGTTTACCACTACATGCTTGAACTTGTAGTCTTGCACAGGCTTTGCGTGTGAAAACTACCTTTTAATAATAGTAAATTTGCCATGTGTATCGAGATATCGAGGTTGAATTAAATCTTGTAATTGTAGCTGGATGTAAGAACATAATATATTGAAACTTATACTTAATTAGAAGTAATGCAAAAAAAAAAGTCTTGCTTTTGTATTTTACAATTGTTGATTTGCAACATTTGAAAAAGTTTCAAAAATGAAACTTACTTCGTAGTTTAAACATTCTTGTAATTTCGAATAAGTAATATCTTAACTGCCTACATTCACGTAACAGTAGTAACCAAGATCCAATATTATTATATAAGGAAATTTGTCATTCGCTGCTTTATCTCGCATCAGAAAAGATGCACTTGAAAAACAAGTAACATTATGTCAGACCATAATTGACTTCAAGGGACTTGTTGCTACTTGAAGCTCAGTAAGTCAGACTGGTCGATTTTAAGGGATTTGTTGATAGCTGGAATTCAAAATTACTATCAGCAGAAGCTCTTATTTGTGATTATAATGTATGACTACAATCGAGTTGCTATTTTTTCTTTTTTTTAATAAATAGACTAGTGACTAAGAGTTAACGGCAGTTTTAACAATATTTGACATGTTATTCTGGAGAAGCTGTTTTTGTTTTGTAGCTACTTCTGTAGGAATTATACACCGCAGTAGGGAATAAGGACAAGGCTTAACTCCTTCCACGCCTTTTTTGTAGTGGCACGTAATACGTTAGTTCACATGTTAAACTCAAATAAATTGTGTCTTTCTTTAAAAAAGAAAGTTTCAACTTTCATAAATTAGTTTTGTGCTTATAAATGGTAGTTTTAGAGTAAGAGCCAAATAACACTTAGTTCAACTGTGTTTGAATTAATTATAATGTGCATGGAAAGCATTTATAACACCATCCATCTCTAGACAATCAAAAAAAGAAGAAAGCAAGATAGATTTAACTTCTTTCTGCAACTCAACTTTTTTTTAAAAGAACTCGCACAGCGATGTTCGTTTAATCTTTTGCATTTCGTCCTTGAAATTGATAATTTAGGCTCAATACGGTATAGAATTTCCCTGTATTATTAGATTTGGCTGCTCAAAATGAAAAGTCAATCATATGTATATACATTTAACATAGATATATATATATATAGACATATATTATTTAGGTCCGTTCATCTTGATTGAGAAGTCTTTATTCACGGATCTTATTTTACGATTTTAGCCATAAATTTTTAAATAGTTTTTAGCTAATGTTTTTTATATGTATACAAATAATTTATCCTGCTAATCTTCAATTTTAAGAAGGTTAGCTGAAGGATAGTCTGAAAAATGAAGTTTTTGTACTTTGTGTGCAGGAATGTTTTTGACATATCAGTTATGTCAATTTGATTTGAAGTCATGTTTTTTGAAGTTACACTTTTTTGAACCATTTTTTGCAGCGTGAGTTTAGTGTACTCACAGTTCTGGTAAAGAAATAGCAACAACTAAAATAGTTAGATAATAGTGAACTAAAAATGTAACTTATTCTTCACTGTTTATTTGGTTATTTGGATTAACACGTACTTCTGTATAAGCTATATAACTGTAGGTATCTCACCTTCTTTAAGCCTTCTTAGATACTTACGCAGTTGTGTATATAATTTAAAAAATAAACCATGAAGAATAGATACGTTTTGAATTAAATTTTGCAGTAGGGTTAACCAGGGGTTTGAAATAAATTTTGTCAGATCGTGTAATTCTTGAAGATGTAACTGATGTATAATTAAGTTTACTTTGTTTCGAGTTGAGAGTTGTAGTTTTTACTATTTTGGAATTAAATAATAGCCATACCAAATATTTGTTGGAAATTTTGATGATCACTACTGAATAAAATGTAGATAAAACAAGAGTAGCTCCCTTGTATGAAGTGTATAATTGATTTATATTAGTTATATAATCTAATTAATCGCTTGAAACAACGTTAGAAATGTTCACATTTCCGACCATTCGATTATTTGTAATATTCAAAGTAAAATGAACAGACTGCAGACTTAAACGGGCAACATAAGAGAATCAGTTTGCTTTAAAAACAAACGTTAATTCGACCTTTGCCTGAAACATAGTTGACTAAAACTAAACGACTTAGTTTTATGTAAAAATGTTTTTCAAATACACGATTTTAGATGGAAAACGTATTTTTAGGATAATTCAAGATAAATACATTTAATATCATGAGGTACAATACATAAACGATGGCTGTAGATCAACCTCTGGCATACCCCGGGCAACATGGCGTTAACAACAGTAAAAAACAAAACAAAAAAAAATTATGCGAAATTTTCAAACATTTCTTCACTTACTGTCAAAATGCTAGATAATGCAGATAAAACATGCACGTTATTTGATATATTTTAAGCCTAATAATCACAGACGTTTACACGATGTTTGTGTTACGAGTATAAACAACACTTAGGGTACATTATTGGGGTGTATAGAGACAGTCAATCTATTCTTCATATTTGACAGCATCTTTTCTGTTAAATTTGTTTAACAACAGATCACAATTCGTATATTTTAGCATGTCTTGTTGCGAAACCGTTTAAGGGGCAATATATACGCAATAACATTACAGTGAATGCGTAGTTTTAAACGACAGATGGCGTGTAACTATTTGACAAAGGCAAAATGAAGCAAATATCTTTGGCATTCGTAACAAAAAGTATGGGTTTGCGAAATTAAAAACCAAATAAACAAACGAGAAGAACGCAATCGCGAACAACGTTGCTCGTTTTAAGGATATTACTTGTTTTTACTGTTTTGTTTCGGTAAAAATAACGCAGTTTAAATAATACATTTTCCCTTGTAGGTTATTCCTTATTAAACATATAATTAACCTATATTTAAAACACGACTTGAAGCCAATTCTTCATACTGAATATGAATTATCCTCTACTACCTTCTCGAAGTTGGTAAAGTTTACTGCCACTTGAAAGTTTCGTTTGTTATTAAACGGTTCGAAGAAAAAAATAGTATTTTAAGAAGTGAAACTAAATACTACATAATGATTGGGGGGCAATTTATAATGAAATATTTATATTAAGAACCGTTTTCCTGAAGTTTGTTTTAATAGCTTTAACGTTTCAGTCCATTTGTCTGTTAACTAAACAAAGAAAACTAATAGCGCGCAGAAATAATTACGAGTTAGATTAACTAAGAACTAGCAGTGTGTACTTAACTCAAAACAAACAAAAAAAGTGTACCTTATTATGCATAAGAGGTAATATCAAGAACTGAGGACTGATTTTCTTTTTATTAAAAAGTGTGTTTTTCAAGTTACGACGCAAGAAGGGATGGAAATATCGGCAAAAAATTGGAATTTGGGCTTTTTAAAAAGTCGCACAGTGCCTGATACCTCGTCTGGTTCGACAAGTGCAAGAAATTAGTAATTCGAAACAAAGTGCTGATTCATTCTAGATATTATTCTGTATCATAAATTGTTATGCGCCTATTTAGACATTAATTATCATTCTTGTTTTGTTTTTAATAATGGTAAAAGGATTTACTTTATCTCGTATATCCTGGAAATAATAGAAATTTAAACAACTAAATATTTAAATAATTCGAAATAGTTGGGATTGCGCACTGTTTTTAATGCACCTGTCCTGTTTCATGGAATTTTTTCTTTTTTGAAATAATGCAAACTTTAGAGTTTATAGTGTAGTATCAACTGAGCATTTATTTGTAGTTGAAATTTGTTTAGTTTCTGTATTTTAGTGTGCCATAGGTTTTTGTTTTGAGTTTACTTACTGATTAAGTATTAGTTTATTAAAAGTTGCAGCTTTTACAGTAAAGATTTTATTATTAGAATAGGAATGACGTTTCGATCACTGTTGTAATTATTTTTAAATATTTGAAAATAATCGCACCAACTGTCGTACGTGTTTTGAAATTTTTTTTCTTATTGTAAAAGCTGTAGTTTTTGATAAAATAATGTGTACTGATTATCTGATCTAATTACATGAGTCAGAGAATTGGGTTAATAATAAGGGATTCAAGTTGGATATTTATGTACACTAACAATTTCAGAACTTTATATATATTTTTTAAAAAGTAGACGTTGTTACTTTAATCATAGGGCCGGCAGGTGGATTAAGGCGTTCGACTCGTAATTTGAGGGTCGCGGGTTCGAACCCCCGTCGCACCTAACATGACCGTCATTTTAGCCATGGGGGCGTTATAATGTAACAGTCAATCCCACTATTGATTGGTAAAAGAGTTGACGGTGGGTGGTGATAACTTTCTGCCTTCCCTCTAGTCTTCCACTACTAAATTAGGGACGGCTAAAGCAGATAGCCTTTGTAGTTTTGTTGCTTTTGAATTTCGTCCAAACAATTTAATCAAGTCACTTGTAATGGACAAAAACTGACTCGGAAATAAGTCGCGATGAAAATTATTGTGTCCACGTTTTTGAAGGGTGTTCTAATATTTTAAGATTTGCAGCATCACTTGTGTAGTAGTGATCTTTCTCCATAAATATGCCAATCAGCCTGTACGTAGTTATTCTATTATGTTCGTTCAGAAGCCTATACAACAATACCGACTTGCCAAAATCGTTTGGTATGTTTTGAAATTTGTTATTTTTGAATAGGGTTTTTAGTAACTTTAGTTTTATGTAATGTTACACTGTACATTCCACGGAGTCGCATATATTTAGACTAATGCTTAAATGTGATTATATTTAACACTTATTTTATTTAAACATTACGGTCCCTTTCAATAATCTTCCTTGCTTTTTCTTTTATGCAAGTATTACGAGTAACAAAAAAAAACAAAGTTTAGAATCATGTTCAGACATTTTTAATGGAGTAAGTAGCATGTATATGTTCAATTACCTAGTGCTAGAACATCCAAATGGAATGTTTTTGTCTCTAGGGGTACACAACAATTCAAGGTTGTTTTTTGTTTTTGTTAAGTACCGCATGGCGATGATGTAACAATAGCGTATAAACAGAAGATATTAGAGAACAATGGGTGGGTAAGTTACCTATAAAAAATACCAGACACAATAAGTTATGTAGCTTTATAGACGAAAATTTTATGCTGATAAGAGTTGTTGAAAATTTGTAAAATTCTTAAATTTCTATAAAGAACAAGCAAAAAATTAAAAAACCACATTTGAAATCTGTGAATCTTATCAAATTTATTTTTGTAAGTACGTTGTTTTGTAGGTACATTGTTTTGCGATGACAATTCTGTTGTAATAGGATCAGATTTGTTAATTTTCTTTGAATAAATTTTGAGAAGTGAATATTTGATTTGTTTGTTCTAGAAATGTTTCATGATAGCTAAGCGTTTACTGACATTTCTAGTTTGGGTTTTCGTCATATTTAAAGTTGACAAAAATTTGTAAGAGGTTATCAGTATTTTGTTTTGGTCATTCATTTAGATCAGACTGGAGTAAAATTCTTAGTTTTAGTATTAAAAACTAATTTATTGGCTGCAAGTGTTTAGCTTACTTTTCCAATTTCTACAGTATAGAGATGGTTACAAGCGAATCCAAGAATAATATTATGTTTGTATACTGTATGTTATGTCAACCTGATAGTATTATTTATAACTGTTCAATGTGTGAATTTAAATGCACTAGGAATGAACTTGCTCTATGCTTATTTACAGGGTTTAAGTCTCTAATGCATATTTTTTCCTTTCATGTTAAAACATGTAATTTCAGGTCGCAGGCTTTTTATTTTCTATAGGAATATACAAATGCAGATTATAACCCAATTATAATTATTCA
Source organism: Carcinoscorpius rotundicauda (assembly GCA_011833715.1). Lineage (NCBI taxonomy): Eukaryota > Metazoa > Arthropoda > Merostomata > Xiphosura > Limulidae > Carcinoscorpius > Carcinoscorpius rotundicauda. Next base: position 53,941,193 of record CM022394.1, on the reverse strand, counting down.
TATCGAGTAACCTTTGCACTGTATGAAGTTTGAATAAGTGTGAAAATGTTCGTATACACTACTTACAAAACTATGGTGCTAGAGTTTTAATATCCGGTTACAAAGAAGCACACAAACTCTGTATCCATGCAAATGTATATACGTGTATTCAAATATAATTAGGAAAACAAAAACCGTATTGATATGTAACACGTATCAGAGCTGCAACTTTAAACATTATCAGCTCAGCTGATACTGTTTAATGATGTTACTTTGAGATGTTGAGGTCTTCAAGTGAAACTATAAAATAAAAAAAAGCTCGTACTCAATGGGAAGACACTAATACATCAGTAAAGCAAAAAAAATTAGAATATGGCCTAAACTTTTATTTTTATAAACAGCAATGAAATGAAATAAAAAAGATATAAACTTTTTTGAAATAAGATAAGACATTTCTAAAAAAAAGAAAAAAAGTCCTGTAAACAGTTAAAAATATTAGTGCACTGGACACTATCCTAATTTCTAATTACACTTTCCTATGTAAAAAGTTTACCACGAATTAAACATATACAATTTTGTTGCTGCCATATTGCAGAATGAATAGAAATAGATCGTGGGCAACTTAGTCTTGAGTTTCATATTTATCACACGCTGGCAGCTCGTGCTCTTGCCAGATAAAACGTGTAGCAAAATTGTGGTTATGGAAGGTACAAAGCCACTCATTTTTGAACTGAAAAAGCTTATTGTTACTAATAGTGGCATGAAGCCTTGCTGTAATGACAGGTTTCGTACTGAGACATAGAATGGACCGAAGCTTCACAGTGTCAGTGGAGATAAACTTGGCGGCAGTGTCAGCCATCTTATTTCTTCCGACTCGTGTGGCCAGGAATCCAGTCAAACTGAAACGATGTTGAATGACAAAGATAAATTAGCCACTTACTTGTGAATTTCCCAAAAACAGGATGAGAAATTAGTCTTTGATTCCAAATCTTTCAAGAAGATAATTCAGTGATCATCTTTCTTACCTTTTGTGTAATTAAGAGTAGTTGGGGTTACATACATCTAACTCATCTGTCAACACAGGTGCCCGAGATTGAATTCTATAAGTAACAACAGTGTCATAGGAAATTACAATAGAACCCATCGTCACCTGATTTTGTTGTAGAAAATGTGTTCTAAAAGCATTTAGTAAACGAAACTTATTACTTTTACTCTGGAGAGTCTGAATTTTGTGTATGACTTTGCGAAAGATCCCAAGAAAGGAAGCTAACAAGGTATGAGAAGATTATCAGATGTGATTCGATCATCAAGTGGTATACAGTATAGACTGTCAAGTATAAAAACGTTATTACGTAGGGATAGTAGCATTCAGCCAGTGGTACACAACATACTGTCAAGTACAAAAACATGTTATTACGTAGGGATAGTAGCATTCAGCCAGTGGTACACAACATATTGTCAAGTACAAAAACATGTTATTACGTAGGAATAGTAGCATTTAGCCAGTGGTACACAACATACTGTCAAGTACAAAAACATGTTATTACGTAGGGATAGTAGCATTCAGCCAGTGGTACACAACATAGACTGTCAAGTATAAAAACATGTTCTTACGCAGGTATAGTAGCATTCAGCCTGCTGTAAAGAAAGTAGCAAACGTCGACTGTGAGATGACAGCTCGTATGTTGCGTGCAACCGCTAGACTGGATAAGTGCAGAAAGCACCGTAGAGCTGAAGTCCCTGACGAGGCACAGAATCTAATATTTCCAATGAAGATTCTCTGGTTGAGGTATAAACCACAGACTTCTGGTTGAATTTGGACTGAAAGATGGCGCATTACATTCGGTATGAATTATCTATCCACTCGAACATGTGTAAAAAAAAAAAGACGTAAAACAGCAAGTTCTCTTGTGCATTAGGCCTTATACTGCTTTATATGTTAACTTAAAGTCGGATTGGTATTAAACATACGTCTTTAAAAATAATCTCAGTCACTACAAAATTCTGTGCATTTCCGAGATATAGATTGGAAGAAAATGTAATCCTCTCTAAGGAGATAAATGCACAGAGACGGGTTGAAATTATGAAAATTTAAAACTAATAGCGGTGACTTGTTCAGATAATTTATGGAGGATGGTTTAGAGCTGTCATTTGACACATCTCGTGTAAAGCAAGAGTTTACATAAATTTGTATTTATCCTTTTTTGAAGTGTTGTGAATAAAAAACAAACAATTAGTCGAGTTACCCTCAACAATGGAGATCACGCAAAACACTGAACCTTCAAGTCAAAAATATTATCAAAATAAGAAATACAGAAATATGATGTTTTTTCTTGAAAACGACTTTTTTTACGTTTAGTCGAAACAGTTACGCTGGAAAGAGGTTGCTTGATTTCAGGAAAGTTAAAAACACTATATTTAAGAGGAATCTGAAATTCTGCGTAGATTTCTTAAAAGGAATGATATTAGCCCTCTCAACACAAATCAGAAAATGCCTTCTACCAGATCTAATAAAAAGGATCCAGTATGTGCCCTAAAAATCAGAATAAAGATAGAACCACATGTCTTAATAGATACAATTCAATCCTATATACAGTAACCTTGATTTTTCTAAGACAATCAGATCCAAAAGAAAAGGATATTTGGCCTCGCAAGTGGAATTGGGGGGGAACTCGCCAAAAATGTAATTTCCTCTAAACAAGTCCCTTTTACTGTTGAACTGATTTCGAGACCTCTACTTTCCAATCATCCTCCAAATATTATTCCAGACCACCTTTGAATATGTGATTGAATAAATACTGGAAGTGAATTTGAATCACACTTCTCTCTGGCTTTGATGTTAGATTTTCTAAGTCCAAGCTCAAGTCTTATAAAAGGCTATAAAATTAGTAAAAGTAAGGTATCCTTTCTGAAGCTGTCTTGCCGCTTTGAAGTTGAAGATCCATCATAAACCATAAACCAATTTACAGTGGAAATATGTCGATCTTTCAGGCACAACACGTGTAACTGTATGAATGATGTGATTTCTTAGTGGTTCCACATAGTTATTAATAAACAGTAGGTTAACAAGAGCAGGATTAAGCTTTAAGGAAATAGTAAAGAAGGACCTTTCTCAACTTCTACGATAGCACACAAATTAAATGGTAATGACTGTGACCATTCTTTCTCGGTAATGAAGATGTTCTGTGTCACGAAGATTATAATTCACCTTTCCCTCCCAAAAACAAGTGAAAACACAAGGTCAACAAGGATCAGATCAGCGGCAAAAATTTCCTGAAGCATGGAAATAGGTATATACTCCAGAAAAGAAAAGAAAACAAAGCTAATATACCATACATATCCCCTTTACATTAGCATTTACAACACTACAGAGTGTATCACGCCCATTTAAGCCTCTGGAGTGATAAATAGAAACTGAAAATATACAATGAGATTATGGTCTACTTTATGAATATTTTCTCTTGGTAGTGAAAGTATAAATACAATGTATTCATATAATAAATAAAGATACTGATGGAAATACCCTTCTCACTTCTAGTGAATGTTTATCGACATTTCTCTCCATGGAAGATAATAAATCCTGTACCGGTCAGAGAAAGGCGACAGGTGAGTATTATGAAGTGGAATGAAATCCAGCAGTATATACTCCAGACTCCACCATGAAAAATTGGCTTTAAAGTGTCTTCTTTTACTAATCTTTGATTTTATTAGGAATTTATTTTCTTATGATCATGATGTTAGAATCAGCATGTATTGACGTCGTAGTTTACTTACCAATTTTTTGATAGCTGGAAAGCCTCTCTGAGCCTCTTTCCATGGACAAAAAAAAATCTCAGATAGAGATGTTTCCAAAAAAGAATGTAAAGTCAGAAAACGAGATACAGAAACTCCAGGACATGACTAACTCTTGAGAGGATTGCTTGTCTTTTTTGAAACGTAAGAAATTAATTCACCGTCCATTGACTCCATCTGTCATAGAGTCCTACAAAAGGATCTGCCACACTGCTATATACAATGCAACATACTTGTGAGAAAATAGAAGTTATGCTGAATAAGGGTCTCACGAAAGAGCAGAAAGGTATTTATACAGAGGGAACAAAATACACAGATAGTAGGCCCCACTCAACAACTCTGAGGGAACTCGTCGAGTACAACGCCTTAAGTTCTTCGTTGATGTTTTATACACCCGTCTTTTCACAAAAGAAAACTCTTGCATTCAAAATAAAAAGAAACAAAAAAAAACATTTTAATTAATGTAACATTCAAGGAACAATAAGAAATTAAGTTAGTTGTGAATTTAGCTATCAGAAACTATACAGATATATATATACTAAATTCAAGCCAGTGTATGTGTGTTTTGTTACAATAAAGCCAGTTCTACTGCTGTGTTCACCGAAGGGAATCTAATCCCTTATTTTAGCATTGTAAATCTGAAGTCTTAACTGCTCTCTCATCGGGGGGCATTCGAGTCGGAATAATTTAGCCCTTTACCTTGGATTCTGCACTAGTTTTGCCAAAAACGTTCCATTCTCATAGGATATAATCCCTTTCACACAAACAATATTTATATAACTTCTTTTTCATTACCAGAACATAAATCATACTAATAACATTCCTAGAAATTCAAATTTTTCTAACAGGTAAGGTGTGCAAGTTTGTCATGAAACCAAATTTCATATTTTCATTTATACAAGAAACTGTGCAGAGTCATTTAAAGTTCTTTTCAAAATCAAAATGAACCAGTCCTTAAGAACATGACCAGACGTAGAAAGGTTTGTCTTTGAATTTCACGCAAAGCTACTTGAGGGCTATCTGCGCTAGCTGTCCCTAATTTAGCAGTGTAAGACCAGAGGGAAGGCAGCTAATTATCACTATCCACCCCCATCTCTTTTATTAACGAATAGTGGGATTGACCGTAACATTATAACACTCCCACGGCTGAAAAGACGAGCATGTTTGGTGCGACGGGGATTCAATCCCCGTGACCCTCGGATTACGAGTCGCACGCCTTAACCCACTCGGCCATTTGATTTAAATGTTGTACATAATTATGATGTTAACAGAAAATACCAGATCACGAAGTATTATTAAAAAACATCACGAATTTATCTTTACATCGAAAAATCCAATACGTAGTAGCTTTACAGGTAAGAGATAAATACAACAATCATATCATACTTGCTGAAAACCATATGTTTGATCTTTGTTTAGCGAGTGTTGGCTACACGCATTTCAGTTGGTTGAACCGAAATGGGAGAATGGTGAAATTTTCTCTAGAATGTAAAATTCATACACGATTTAAGTAGCAAAACAAGTGTAAACAACAAGCTGTACCCATTTTTTTTATTTCATTGGGAAGAAATATGTTTTTCTCATTTAGACTGAAATATTTCCAAAGCATCCAACCTTTTAAATGATGTCATTATACTTTGACAGAACAAGGCCAGCTAAAGTGCATGATATTTCAAACCGTGCAGGAATACTGGAGGGAAGAAGCAAAACCTTGATCAAGAGTTCAATTGTTATCCTCCAAAGTTACTTTGTGGCCACATCCAGCGATATTTTGGTGACCGAGTTTTAACAATCAGAATAAATAGGTTAGCACGTGCGTGTTGATCATGATCAGTTGAGTGGATATCAAACCGTGGAGTCTCACTTCCCATCACATCCAGACAACGTTATTGTTATAATTAGAGAGCAATGGATAGAGTATGGCTCACGATGACGTCCTCGAAGAAGGTAGCTCTGGATTAAGGTTGTTCACGATTTCATGAATATAGAATCTACATCGAGTATTGTAATAGGCTATTTCAACATGTCACTCTAAAGGATTCAATACTTTTTTGGTCCATGGAGGCCTATCTAATTTTTCTGTATGAGATATACACATTTTATGTATTTATTTCGATATTTATAATTTAATGACGGGGAAAGGATTATTTTGCTATACTTTAAACTGCAGTAGGAAAGGACTTTGAATAACATAAGTATAAAATTACACCAAAATTAAGATTTTATATTGCAACTTTTCAATTACCTTTCCCTAAAAGGGTTAGTAAACCGTGTAATTATTTTTCTTCGTACTACCGTTTAGTGTGATAGGGCAAGAGGTTGAAGTTATATCCTTCTTTAAGTTGCATGTGCTTAAAGTTTATTTTACTATAGTTTTAGAATTAGGGATGACCCATGAATAAAAGGAAAAAACGGGGTACAGTACATTTTTTTTTTTTTGTCTATATGCTTAAGTTCATTTGAATATGTTTTCGAAATTTTTGTATTTTTTCAGTTTAGTGTAGCTATAGAAAGTCGTTTAAGTAAACAATTAATATATGTTTTAAGTTTGCTTCTTGCTAACTCTCTCCAGGGACCTCTTCGTCCGTTACTTGGCGATTAATCTCTTGCAGGGAATAGACATCTTTTCTATCAAAAAAAGTAGGTATGAGCGAATAAATGTAACGTGTGGAAGTTTTGATCAAAACATATAGTCATACTACGAAAACATTGTTTCGTTTGAAATAATAAAACAAAATAGTAGAATATTTGATATATACATGAATTTTGGTCTAACAACAAATACCTAAGAGCACAAGTTTTATTTAAGACTTTGGTATAACGTCACCTACACTTTAGATGAAAAGTAACAATCTAACCGCACTTAATCTGCAAGACAGATCGTGGTCAAAGGATTATTTTGCTGTACTTTAAACTGCTGTAGGAAATGACTGGGTATCATTTTATGCTTATTTTATTATTCAAAGGCTTAATAATATCGATCTTTGAGTTGCAGGATCGAATCCCGTCACCAACACGTTTGCCCTATCAGCCATGAGGGCGTTATATTCTCATGTTTCATCCTGCTGATCGTTCATTAAAGAATAACCCAAAAGTTGGTCCGACACTTAAATTAGGAACTGATAACGTAGATAAATTATTCTAGGGTAGCCTTGCCCAGTATTCAACAAAATATTTAACTTAAAAAGTAAATAATTTCCAGTGGATTAGCCTTTCAAGCCACTAGAGATGTAGCGTAAAAACACGTTACTGCAACGTCTTTTAAGCTATGTAAATTTAACATTCGTTACTCTTAGCAAATATGCGATAATATAAAATTAAACCACGGGCACAGACGCCCAATAACCCGAATGTTTCTGTGAAATTGCGACTTTAGAGAATGCAACATCATTTGTATAGTGTATCAATTTTGTGTCTTCCTCTAGGTCTTGCTTGGTATTTTCCAAGGAGCTGCTGGAGAGCATTTGAAATTCCTCATTCTCTATACAACAGGTTACGTTTTTGTTTTAATAAAATTTGAAAATGGCTAAAGGTTTAACTTCATATTTACATCAGTATAATTATTATAATTGCGTAATTTCATCTTTTATAAATATTTACATATCGTTTATGTTTGTACATGCAGTTTCAAAAATTCAATACAATTTCGATTAAATGAAAGTTGAGGAAGTTAAAAAAATAAAAACAAAACGCGTTAATTTACTGAAACAGACGGACACGATCTAACTAGAAGTATGCCTAGACTTAAAGTAGAAGGTCCAACAAGCTGTGCTTGCAACTGTTGTGGGCGTAATAAATGTAACAATCGCTCGATAATTAATAAGCCATACGGTCATCAGTTCTATGCTACGGATGTTATCCCTAATCTCATGAGCCTCTTTCTTTGACTGTATTGTAAAGTTCTGTTCAGACTGAAAACTTAATTTCATTGAGGAATTTTATAATTACATCGCAAAGCCTAAATTGCTACTTGGGTAAACATCTCTACACACGAATCTGAAGATCTGAAACACGTGATGAAAAACTAGGACAGTCGTTTGTCCAGCATGAATGGACAGAACGGCACCACGACTCACAACGAAATGACTCACAGATTTTGTTCAATGAATCAACAAAGCATGATACAGATTAACTTCGAGAAGCTTAGGTGAAACACTGAGTGCTCCATTACGAGATACGGATCGTGTGACATTTAGCGTGATGCAAGACTTTTATCTCGCTGCCACGATCTTTGTGTAAAAGTAATATTTTTCAGCGGCTCCAAAATTGTCATTTTCCCGTTTGTTTTTTAAAGCATCTTTCAAATAAAAGTTTCCGATCGAACTAACTGATAAAACCACCAAGTAAATACATCAACATCTCCAAATAGAGGACAAGTGATGTTTTCTTATAACACAATTGAAAATTTGTGAACTTAATTATTTCAATGCTGTGTGTTGGTTTGGAATCAAGCAGAAAGCTAATTGGCTATCTGTACTCTACCACCACAGATATCGAAACCTTGTCCAGCGTAGTAAGTTCGCAGACATACCTCTGTGGCACGGGACACAATATGTTTTATATCGCTAGTTCAATTTGAATAATAATTTTTGTACTCGTCTTACAAAAACTGCTCTTGTAAATACCTTTAGGTTTGGGTGTTTAAGAAACGTTTCATTTCTTCAATCTCTCTATTTTAAACTAATCATTCAACCATAGTATAATTAAAAAAAAACCCAAAAGAGAAACAATGTTTCCATAACTGTCATGTAACTTTTATTAATGGTAAGCTTAGAAGCTCGGGATTTTAAAAAAAATTATATTGAATAAAAATTAAGATCCTTTTTGTTTGTTTCAAGTCAAGCACACACTACACTATGGGCCTTCCTGTGCTTTCATGATTGTCAGAATTACAGAGTGGAGGGGTGGGAAGGGGGACAGGAGGGCCATTTCGTCAGAGTATCAAGCTCAAATGAGAGCTTCCAATTTAGACATTTTTTGCAATTTGTTTTATGTGTCTCACAACAAAACAAAACTGTGACACACACACACACACACACTCAGAGCTGTAAATTATATACACAAATTGAATATTCATTTTGTTCTCATGTGTCAATTTCTTTATTATAGCCAAGGTCCTGAACATTCAAGAGGACGTGGTCAAAATATGCAAGCCACCAGTTGTTAATATTTTAGGAGTATTTAAGTTCTAAGGCATGATTAAGCCATAGCGGAGTCTTTTTCCTCCATTACATAAAATTTTGGTGGCTACATCTAATTCAGACAGATTTAATGTAAATTTAATAATACGAGTCTGTATTGTTCTCATTACTGCTGGTAAGCTAATTTTAAAAATGTTTGCAATAGCCGAAAGCAATACTACATGCTCCAACTACAGTCATGAGGGTACCTACCAAGAACGAGTAACATAGAAATAAAATGATACTGGAGATAATGTCAGCAAGTCAAGTTAGATACATCCAATTTGCTCCTAGAACCAAGCAACTTGCAAAATGGCATTCTCTGCTCATTATTATAAAACCTACACAGCTTTTACACATAAAAACATTCATTGCTTGGTAACATACTGGAATTTCAAAAGGCAAGAAATATTTTATATTGAATTTCACACAAAGCCACCTTTTAATGCTAAAAATATAGAAATATTAGAAAAAAAGAAAACTTTTTTCTATACATAACAGTAAACATTTTTTTTGCTGGAACTGAACACAATGTTATAGTATACAAAAAGTATTGCAGTATATCCCAAAAACTGCATAGTACGAAAGAATATACAAAAACAGTAAGGTATTTAGAATTAAATAACTTGTGTAATCAAATAATTTTTGTGCAATCCCGCAATCTGTTCACATCAAGTGTTATGTTATACATTACATCAATTAATGTAACATCAAAACAATAACAAATGATAAAGCTAGCAAAGAAAACTACAGAAGACTGATGAAAAATTCAATTGTATTTCAAATGCACGTGTCTACAGATTCATATTCCAAAACAACTTTACTTCAGTATGTTTAAACTGCTAACATGAAAATTATATAAATTGCCAGGTACTTAAAAGTAATTAATAATCAGTTTACATCTCAAGTACCACAAAATTAAAAAAAAAAAATATATTAATCAAAATACTAAAACACAATATATATGGTACTTAATTCATACTAATATAATACAATAAATTTCTCACTATGAAAAGAAATAATGAAAGACTATCTTCCCTACTGTTATTACGTGAAACTTTATTTTGTATCTGTAATTTCAAATTAATATTTAATTTGTTGCAGCACTGATTTTTGAAAGAAACTCGAAAATAATGGATTTTTACCAGATTACAAGAAAATTAAATCTGTAAAATATTTAGAAAGTTAGAGGTAGTGAGTTGGTTCATTGCAGTGTATACATCGCTTTGATGTCCACCTTGCCTTCTACATTTCCATAGTCACTTGTGAACTCAAACACATTTAATCTTTTTAAAGAAGTACACAAAGTATTGAAATAGTTGTTTTCTTTTTAAGTAGAATTAATTTTGCTGTAATTATCCAATTACAAGATCAACAAGTAGATTTTCTTCACACATGGGGGTAGAAAAGTTAGATGTTGAGACTTGTGTAGCAGAACTTCATCTAAATGCTTAGGGCTTGGAAATAGACATTTTGAGAAGTAAAACTTTATGGTTTATTAAAACAGTTCACATATTACACACTTAATAGTACAATCAAACTGTTCTTAGATTCAAAATAACAGTGGATTATGCAAGAGACATATCTGATAACTAGTTTTTAATAACAGTTGCACAAATTACATGTTGAACGTCTAAGAGCAGTTGGTAACCAGTACTACCATACGGCAGTAATACGTGGGTGTACTTCAACATGCTGGTTTACCTCAAAGATCTCAGAAGAACTGAACTTACAAAAAGAGTTTCCATCTGAGTTTTACTGTCAATTAGTTTCATTGATAGTTTTGATGCTATTTCAGTAAGTTTTTCATCTCTAAATTCTCAACAAAATATTTTTAAACTTCTGATAAAAAAAATTCCTGAAGTAAATAAATTGTTTTTCCCCTATTTTGCCAGGTGATAATATTAAATACCACTGTAATATTAATCAAATTCATATTTTATGACAAAAGTAACAGCTGGCTTCACAATGAAAAGCACCAACCATGGTATCGAATAAAACCCCCAAAAACACCAGAATAATGAACCAAACTGACAAAACCTATCAGAACAAAAAACTAATTTACTAATTCTTGCATATTCAAAATTTTCTTAGTTATGTCCAGTTTCATTCTTGTTTTTGTTCATCTGACAACTTTTAATTTTTGTAAGCACAACTTTAATTAGTCTGTCATATTCTTTTGCCCCCACCCTCTTTTAACCTGTAAATGTTTATAAAATGCAGTTACTTTGAAAATTCCTCAGACTGCATGCTAGATTTATTGTTTAAATCATGTATGTACTACAAACAGTTTACTTCTACTTGTCAAATTTAAGTGTTGGAATGTATAACACTATGTGACACAAATTTTATTCCTGGATAGTATGTGTTATTTTTTAATTGCTTATGTTGTAACAGTCCAGAAAAAGGCCATTATTCCCGTCAAACTTTGTGCTTTTGCGACCTGAATAATGAAATTTAGAAATTAAAGTATTTTCTACATAAAAACGAGCAAATTTGCACATTTTCACTTACACAAGGTCTGAATAAAACATATGAATCAAGATTTACATGTATTTATACCAAAGTTATATAAAAAAACAAAAATGTTTAGACGCCAGTAGTTTTGAGATTTGCGACTGTAATGTAAATCACTTTTATGTGGCAGTCCCTAAATATAGTCTCCCATCATGTTTTCGTTATACAAAAGCAAAGTTTGGAGAGAAAAATAGGTCTTTTCCATTTACTTTACAAAAGTAAAAATTTTGTTACATAGTGTAATAAGCACAATAAATATTTGTATTACAAAACAGCTATGTAGCTTTCATAACCTATTAAAATGAACAGAAAAAACAACAGATGCAGAACTAGCATTTTAGATTATGAATCCCACTGTTCCCCCACCCCTTCACAGTAAATTGTCCAAACATCTGTAGTTAAAATTTGTTATAAAAAATCAAATTAAATCTGTTGGCCTTCAACATTTAAAACCACAATATATATAACTGGAGAATATAAATTGTATTACATTTCATCCATTCAAGTTAACTTGTACTGTTTTACTCTATGACCAAGCCATCACATGATTGCTTCATTGTTGCTAATTGGAGCAAGATTTTTTTTTTTTTTTTAAACACTATTGCATAGCTTTTCAATGTGTATTAATCAGCTTAAAATAATGTTGTTAACAGCCAAAACTTAAAATTATTTTTATTCCTGCATATTTAATTTTAGTTTATTATAATCACAATGTTTAGTTCACTTGTGTTTAGAACATTTTTGATTAATTGTATTCTTTTTTAATCTGTTTTCACACTGGGTTGCTTTCTTTTGCTTTAAAACTGTATTTCCAACTGCAAACACTTAATAAAGAGGTTTACCACATTACTTTCAATTTCTTAAAATGCCAATTTTCAATTACTTCATTTGAAGTGTTAAAATAATAATGTAATGAATCAGCAAACTACGCTTCACAAGCATTCTCAAATTAATTTTCTCAGTCTAATTTAAAGCAGCCAAAAATAATCGCTTCTCTGTGCCCTTCAGAAGAAACTATTTTTCTCTAATTTGTACACTGATTTCATGCCACACTTAAGTTGAAGCAAGTCAATCAGTTTGTTTTGCTACACAACTCAAAACTTTTAAAATGATATGATGAATACGAGATATTCCAGACAGACTTTAGAGGAATGTGTCCTTTCTTTTGTGAATCTCAAACTTTTTATTCCTGTTACTTTATTAGTAAAATAAAACCTCTGCTTGTAAATTAACACACACATTGATCACATGATGTGTAGGATAATGAACACACTTTTCAAAATTATCCGTACTTCAATGCAAAACAAAGTTGAGTATGTGATACCAACTAGTCAATCAAAATGTTTTACTATTTATTGCTATTATTAATTATATAATGAAATAATTTCTAAATAATACAAGAAATTTATTAATACTATTTTCTTTGGCATGATTTTACCCTACTAAATAGGTCTATAACTTCAATGTTTTTTTCTTCTTTGCATGGTTTGTCACTGTCTACATCTTACATTAACTTGAAATTCAAGAAATGCTTGAACAATACATGTGCTATGCTATAAAACCAAGTTCAAATATCACCCAGTGGAAAAGGAACATTTTGAAACCATTTTGGAGAAACTATGTTAAATATAATTTTTAAATTCCACATGAAATATTAATACAAGATTTCAAATTCTCTGTACTAGAATTTTGTGACAACCTGAAAAAATAACATTAGCTTTCAAGGTAATTTCTTACAAGGTTCAATACTATAAATACAACTACCACTATTTTTTGGAAAATATTTCCACTTTATAATTTTTTTAATTATTGGGAATTGTAAGTACCAATATACAATACCCAAAATCGAAAAGCATCCTTATACTTTAAAAAAAAAATAAAAAAAAAGTTTTTCCTTTTAGCATATGTTTTAACATGGTGAGTGATATTGATGTAATAATAATAATAATAATAATAATAAAAAAACTATAGCTTTGTGGTGCCCACTTCTTCCTTCTCAACTACAAGGAATATTACTTGTAGATAATATTTGATTATACAGTTTACAAGGAATGTAATTGTATTTTTAAAATGTAACTCTAATAAAAACACAAGAGTAACATCATCTTTATCATCCTTTTGAACACTCCACGAGCTTCATCATGCTAACCTTACCCATTTACAAGAACATTGTACATTAATCTAAACAATTATCTGCAACTCATTCTAACCTTTTTGAATGTTATTTACATTTATTAATAGGACTATAGATACACAAGTAGATGCAAGTTAATTTTATAATTCTGGTGGTTGCCTTGTTTGTTTTTTCCTAATTGCTTGAATTTTAAATATACAAGTCAAAGATGATATATTTCAGGTTTTGTTTCATCAAGGCTAAAAATTGGTCTTTTAAAAAACAAATAAGTCAATAACAAAATATGTAATACAATAAATAATTTTAAGTATTATTTCAAAGAAAAGCAACTATTCAAACAAAGAGAAGTTTAATACGTAAGCAGTGGTGCCACCACCTGCTACATTATGTTTATCTTGACACTGTATAACAACAGCCATACAAATACTGTCTGAATTTCTTTACATTGAAATATTAGCATTACAAACTTGTTAACATAAGCCTTTAATATCTGCCATGTTACTGTATATCTCTTCCCAATTCAATACAAATAAAAAATCCTCATTCCACTTGTCACACAAGAACAACTCGTTATCAATGTCTTAACCTGTACAGTGTCACCTGTAAGGCCACAATATTAAGCACAAAGCACAAAAGTCATTTTGCTTGAACTGTGTGAAAATATAAGATTCTTACCAAAGCTTTTCTAGTAACTAATGCAACAAACAGTTTAGTTTATGATTAAATGTTAGCTGACAACTTGCAAGGGTAAGGTGGTGGTGACAGATGTGCCTGTGGCATCTGGAACATAGTAACGACTGAATGTGTCTTCTATTAACGATGCAACTAATCCATGGTCACCCTAGATGATTTGAAAAAAAACAAAAACAAAAACTAGAACAATTTGATATTACAGCTATCAATATTATAATCTCATAGAGTATAAACATTAAAATCTGGTAAACATTCATTTAATTTATCAAAACAGGAAAGTTAATGCATTTTAATCACAGCTAAGTTCTGAACTTCACTCAAACACGATATACTGTCCTTTATGAAGAATATAGGTATGAAGAGAAAAATCAGTTCACTTGGAGTACAAGATACTCAGAAACAAGATAGTTAACATTAATATCATATATCAATCAGACTGACTAACTCTTTAAATGAAAATATTACAGAAAACAATTACATAACATAAATAAGCAACTTTCTGATTTGACAGAAACCTAGAATGGAGACAAAACTGCATTAGGTTTAATATCAGTATATTCAACTACTGCAATTTAGAAAGTAGTACACAAATTTTATAATAGGCATTAAAATGGAACTTATAAAACACAAAACAATCACTGGTGACAAGAGAGACAAAACAAATGCTGACTTTTCTTTAGTAAAATATCTTTGAAGCCTCACAAAGAATTAACAAAAAATTTGTTAAAAGTGAGTTCCATTTGTTTGTGCTTGAAAGAATGTGTGTGTGTGAAACATGAATACTAGTTATTTTCAATTGGACAAGTCTTAAACAATCAAAGACTGATATTCAAAGTCAGTTTCACTTTAAACAGTTTTACAAGATAACTTATTTCCTTTTCAAGACCATTTTTTAACAATATCTATATATAAGCACTTCACTTTTAGACAAAGTTATGTTTAAGATAAACTTAAATTATTTGTTCAATAATTTTTAAGGAGAGGTTACATAACTTATACAAAACAAAAAAAGAACTTTCTTGAATATGTAAAATTCTTTTCTGTTGACACCAAGTGGTGTTCTTGTAGATAAACCTTATTTCTCCAGCT
Organism: Carcinoscorpius rotundicauda; assembly: GCA_011833715.1. NCBI lineage: Eukaryota > Metazoa > Arthropoda > Merostomata > Xiphosura > Limulidae > Carcinoscorpius > Carcinoscorpius rotundicauda. Next base: position 53,925,809 of record CM022394.1, on the reverse strand, counting down.
TTTTTACATTTTTTTTCTATTCAACTTCATGCGAGTATCCATATTTACACCAACAAACATATCTGCTCCTTTTAAATACTCAGAAAATGTTTGCTCACTAGAATTTTAGTGTTCACAGATCTAAAAATTATCTTTTACTTTTAGCTACAATGTACAACTGTTCATTAGAAGTTACTGATTATGAAACATCAGTATCATTCCTGTCGAATGTGGTGATTTTATGGAAAAAACAAACAAAAAAAACACGGTTTGAATAGCATTATGAACTCAACACATAATATAAATCAACTTGCTACCAATATTGTTTAATACTATTGTATAATTCAAAATATTTAAATGGGAATGTAATAATGCAGATTAAAATAGCTTTTAATTTTTTCTCCTTTATAAAATAATTAACAATAGTTCCAACCGGTTTTTGCAAAGTGCTATTCATTACTTGTACATTAATATTTACAACTCTGCCACAGTTTAAATTATTAATTTAAGAAATAAGCATACCAAACTAAACCAAGCTTCTGTACCTTACATATGTAGTCATAAGCAAAAAAACTCTTTATGAAAAGCAAATGTTAAGATTTTGTTTTGCAAAAAAATAAACACCCAGCCCTATATCCCATGCAAGTAAACAGTAATGTGGCTGCTTACTTTGTTGATAAAACCATACTGTACAAGTTCTTCAGCTAGAGCACCAGAGGTATCTTGGGTGGTAACTTCACAGGATAACTGACGATGAATTTTGTCATCCATTTGAAGCAACAGAGTCATCTAGTTTCAGTTAAATAACAAATCACACTATCAAATATGTCTGTAGTTATCACTGACTCTCAACATAATGTTACGTAATTCAGCTCGTGACAAAACTGCTCGATTAATAAGACATAAAATCAATTAATCAGGAGCACTGACTACACTGATTAAATGTCACAAACATAATATACTGATAATAAATCAGTTTTCAATTCTTCCAACTATCCAAGTAATCAAAACTTTATCCTTAAAAATTCTCAATTTCATTAATTCAAGGTGTTTTTTGCTTAACTGATTTCTTTCAAATCTAAAGAAAATAACTGAAATTGGAGTTACCAGTTACTACTATTTTAAATTATTTTAACTATTCAATTAATCAAAATATTAAAATTACTTCTGCGAGAACTGTAGAAAATAATAGGAATGCAGATTGCTTGTAGAAACTCAATAATAATAATAATAATAAAAATGGCTCTTGTTCATGTTTGTTATGTAAATGTGTTAACTAGTATATCAAAATAACAGTTTAGCTTTAACTTAACATACTGCTTATATACAAAGTTGAAAACATAACTACCGTTGCTTAGTGTAAGACTGCTTTAGAACAAACTCTCGGAAGTTCTTATTCATTATTTGCTCCCCAGATATATTATTTTCTGAATAATTTGCTCATTTAATCAAGTTTTTCAGAAATTTCTTGACAAAGATTGATAAAAGTAACAATATTTAATACCATTAAGTCAATCTATTCATATGAAAAGGACTCCAATTATATCTAGCTCTAGCTAGAAAGAAAACAGAGGTTTGGATGTTGTTAAGTGTCACCTAAACACTGGTTAGTATAGCAAGCTTAAAGTTATTTGTTTACCAAGTTCTCAGTAAATATGTGGGCATTACCAGTTTCTTCCTGCCGATACTGGGAAGTGTCAACTATTTTAAAGGAGTTCTTTCTAAGCTTCTGTCTGTATCAACAACTTCTCACTAAAAATCTTATGGTTTTTAATACTATAGAATTGTTAACTATTTAATTAGACATTTTAAATTTCTGTAAAGTTTTATCTATATCACTATGATTTTAATATTTCTTACAGTATACATTAATACCTTGTGAACCATTTTAACCTCTCAGAATACATTTGAAAGGTTCAAATCAAAAATATACACCGGGCATGCAAGTATGACATTCAGATGAGAGGCATCCCACACTTGTGAAAACATTGTCATACTTCTCAGATTGTCTTTACAAGTGGCAATTACAACAGAGCCCATTTCAAGTTTCCAGAAAGTGTAAGAAACATGTTTAATTGTAAAATATTGAATCTAAAAAAACTTGCTAAACTACTTACCCCATACAAAAAATGAAAGAATGCCAATTTCATACGAAACTATGGAGTTTTGTTTTTTAACGCAAAAGTTAAGGATGGGATGTGATTAGAAATTCTGCATCATTCTGTGCGACTTAAGTTCTTTCTCATATAAGTCTAAATGCTTTAACACTGATCATTGCTCTAACAACACAAGTTTTGCAAAATCAACTTTAAATGAAGACATCAACTTGTCTGGAATTAATTAAAAATAGAAGTCTTCCCCAGTTAAGAAGGGATCAGTTAATATACTGTGAAACCTTAATTCAATTTATCATTTAATTATACATCAGTCCAAAACTAGCAACTTCAAGCATTATCTCAAATAACCCCTTCATAATACTACCTGAACCGATCTAAACAATTATAAATTATAATTATCCCCATGTAAATATTAGACTTAATAGCTCAGCATACCAGAAGATTCTCTCCAGTTTCTTGGGGCTTGATATTACACATTAAAGTGACAATTCGTCTACTTTCTACATCTGCCAGCTCTGGTGAAGAAGATTTCACAGATTCTGATGCGACAGGAGAATGAGGTCGAGCCCTTGCCACTGGGAGGTGTGTCATAGCAAAAGCAGTAAGTGGATATATGCCACTTCTAGGTAAGAAAATAACAGAAGACTAGTTGTTACAAGGAAAAGCAGCATAATAAAGTAAAAGCCACAATTTTTTAAATTAGCGAGTTCAAAGGTTAAATAGATCTATTAATTATATTGTAAATATCATACATGCAAACACAAACTATAAGTATGAGGATATCTGCAAGATTTTTTAAAACTTCAGGATAATTTATTTTTCTTTTCCAAGAATTAAGAAAAAGATGTATACATTCTAAGATAATTAGCAGAAAAGATAAACACAGTTAAGTAAAGTGATCTACAGAAAAACAACTTCTTAGAACTAAATACATTATGCTAAAAATGAACAAATTTATGTAGCACTTATGTCTGCTGTGGAAATAGGACAGCTGCCTCTTCTATATGGTTAACTTTTCACTAAACATTTAAATGGGTACCAAACCAACTTTGATCAAATAAAATGAACAACATCACAAATGAGTAACAAAATTTCTGTGTTCATTTGGCCATTAAATAGTGGTAGAGCTGTGAATAATGTTTCTCTGAATTAAGCTTTGTGATTATTTTGATATAAAATCTTTTTATTTCTCCAAATATGACAATGTTAATAGTTATTGCTCACACTTTAACTTTAAAATGCTCAATTAATAGCCTTATACAAGTGGCTGTTTATGTGTTTGTTTTTTTTCTTTATATTGCAAAGATCTGTCTCAAAACAACATCTGAACAGTTTCATATGTGGGAAGTATAAACACTTGGAAGTTAATTTTTTTGTTCAAATCAACTTACATTCAAGATATTTTACCTGACATCCTCCAGAAACTTTTCTAGTTCTAGTTTTGGAGCATCACTCCGACAAAATACAACTCCTGGCCTGTTATCTTTATGTCTGATCTCACCAATAACATCGTCTTTACTACATCTCGACTTAAAAGCCTCATCTGTGAGCTGATCAGGCTGGAAAGCTATAATTTATAATATGCAAGAAATCTTTTTAAAAATTAAACTAGAAACATTTAATAAAATCAACGTAATTAAATAAATATTGATTTTAAAAGTGAAAATATAGTCATTAAACTAAATTACATCCTAATTTGTTTTTTTGTTTCTTTTTTAAGTCAGATTAGCCAAGACTTACATGCATGGTTGACTATAGTGTGAGCTGTAAGAAGACGAAGAGAATGCACCTCAAATATTAGAGGATGAAAGAGCAGCTCTCTTGCTTTTGGTCGTTCATTTGGGTTTTTACTGAGACACTTTCGAATAAAGTCCTTCAAAATGATAAACAAAAAAATCCATTACAATCATGTTTTTCTTGTTTTTTTTAAAAGAATATAATTAGACACATTACATTTAATATTTGAAGAAATAAATATTGATACTTCCCAAAATACCTTTTGTAGTGGATCCTCAAGAGATTCTATGGTCTTATTTATAACTTCACTGCTAATCTGTGTTCCTGACTCTCCATTTCCTGGAATTTCTAAGGCTGCCATCTAAAAAAAAATACATAACTGACAAATCTCATTTAAAACTTTGCAAACATTATATAAAGTAGCTATTGAAAATTATTTTCAATTATGTGACCAATATTCCAATAAAATGATAAGCAAAATTTACTAATATTTCTATTGGACAAAGACATGCACATGTGTGCATAGATGTACAAGGGCATTTCAGTTCTACTTTTGTACCCTGCTGCTGGTGAACCTTTTGACTCAATTTAGGAATTCTTCCTAAACAAACCTGGTTTTAATTAAAAATAAAATTTACATCTCTTGCATAAGAGAACAAGCCTCAGGGGTGAAGAATATCTTAGTATTCAGAGTATTACATCTTAGCAGTCTCACAAATGATTAGCTCTTGGTCAATATGAGTTGAAGGGATCAATATCAATCCACATAGATTTAAACATGAATTTGACATAATTTGGCTGTTCACATTACAGTGCAAGTGTATTAATTCAATAAAGAAATTCATTTAAAAAAACCAAGCATAAAATGATCATGTTGCATCTGTGACAAGAAGGTATAATATTGAGTTTTGTGTTGTAATTCTATTGGATCAGAAATATTCACACATACCTCTAGGGCACACATTCCAAAGGAATAAATGTCCACTGCTTGAGTTACTAATGAGACTGAAATTTAAAAAGAAAAATACTGTTAAGATATAAAAACCAATTTATATTAGTAATATTGTTTACATAAACAGTGAATTAATTCAAAATTATGCAACACTAATGTACAAGTTGTAACATATAGGGCATAATACAGTTAACCTCTAACACACCACAGATTTTCAACCATTTAAACCTCCATATTTAAATATTAAAATGTGTTACACACAAAGGATACATGTTAAAGAATAAATGCATGCCAACTGTATAAAACTGCATTTTTGTAGCGAGTTAAGACATGATTGTTAATCTATGTCACTGACTAATCTAAGATAATAAGAGGGGACATTTCTCAAAACTCATATCTTGACGTGTCCCTGGTACAGGCTTTTCCACTTAATACGAGAGCATAAACACTTTCATTTTACAAATTGCTCTTGAAAGATGTTGAAATGGCAGTCTGTTAACAGTAACTCAAAATTACTAATACCACTATCTGTAGTTTTAAGTATTTTATCCAGATATACATAGATAGAACTTCCAAAATTTGTTGTAAACTAACATCTAAAATTTTGAGAGTCAGATTTTAAAATAATTTCTTACATTTTTTCAGTATTACTGTGATTAAACAAGGAACATGGATTTATAGAAGTATTATACTTATAGGTACATTGTTAGTCAATTAAATTTTATTTGTTCTTGTTATAACTTACATAGTATTAAAAAAACTTCAATTACCGCATTAATAGTATCTTAAAAACTAGAATAAATATTACTAAGTATGTAGTTCTAATCTCACTTATGAACAGTTGTCACTCAATAAATGTGAAATACCAAAGTGCAATAACAACCAACACCAGTTTCTGTGTAATAGGTAACATTTCATATTAGGATGACTCACTGCTTGTAGTACATTCATTCTAGCCAAATTTTCAGAGTTCTTCACATGATTTCCTGTTAAAATCTTCAAGTATGTGGCCAACATCAACACAGACAGGAGAAAGTGTGCTTATTATTCACGAAGGACAGCACAACTAATACAGTTCTCATTAAATATATTATAGTAGGCTTAAAGAGCATTATTAATATTACTTTACAAACTAGATCTTCAATAATAATAAAACAACAACAAAATTTTAAAATATGTAATTTTATAAACACATGTAAACAGATACAAGAAAGTAAGAAGTAAAAATAATTAAGTTTTAAGATACCACATACATATTGATACCTGTAAACTTTGGTCCCTCAATTAGTTTCATCATTTGTTTAAACATTTATAGTTCATGGAATATCATTACTTCAGAAAAAAATATACATCCATAATATTTTCTTAATTCAGATAAAATAATGTAACCTTTTTAAAGACAAATTAAGTCTTAAAAACTTTCTTTACTTTCTGCTAGATAACACCCCCCTCCAATATAAGAAAGAAAATAAACATAGCTAAAAATAAATCCAAAATATTAATGGCTGTTTCTATAAAAGAAGTTCATTTATAGCTACATTTTTTTATTTTTTAAATTTTCATAGAGAATCTTCAGCAGAGAAAATGTTAACAACTGATTAGAAGTTACAGTAACTTTTAATGAAGAGACTCTTCAGAAAGATAATAAATATTGACACTTGAGTTGTGGGATTAGTTTTATAGAATAGAAACAGACATTAATAAGCTGATACTTCAAGAAGAAAGAAGTTAGCAGAAAGTGGACACATACATGGTACTGACTTACTTCCAAACTCGGGAGCTATAAAGTGAACATTGGAAATGTCTTGTCTCCAGGTTTTCACATGTCTGTGAATAGCATCAGGAGCCACTGTTAAAAGAGCATCAGCCCAAGAGTGTAAAAATTGTGAAAAAAAAGAGAGTACTCCATTACTGACTACCAAGGTTAAACAACTTGTCTAAACAATGTTGTTTCACACACACTAAAAACTCCATAAAATCTACACTAAGTCTAAACAAAATTTTTTTGCAAACATTCTAGTAGCAAGATGATTCCTTTTAGTAGAGATATGTCAGGTTTAGCACTTCTGATGAGTAAATATCAGGGAATCTACACAAAGGGACTTGGTAAAGCACATAACTCCACTATGTAGGCTCTCAAAAAGTATAAAAATGTATTCACATGTCCAGTGCTATTAATAGACACCAATCATGTTTGGCAGAACAATTAGGAATAACATCCTACATTTTTCCACCAAGTTTCAACAAAATTCAATCATTGCTGATCGAGTTATAGAGCAAACAGTGCAAAAAAATCTGTCTACATGTTAAAAGGTAAGGACTTTAATTTTTGTGAACTTAAAACTCCAAAAAGTAGTCACTGTGTGACAGTCTAAAAGTGTGAAAAAAACTTGCATTCATATCAATCCAACACTTGGAGAAATCTTTATGGCAAATCACACACAAGTTGGAAACGTAATCTCCATCAACCTTCAGTGGCAGAGTTAACAATAGTAATTTTGTGCACAATAACTACTTGATTTGTTTTATTTATAAACTTGTCCAAAATCTGCCAATGTGTATTTCATACTGCTTAAACCCAGTACTAAAAAGCAAAAGAAAAAACTTTATATACCTTTTAAAATAAAAATTCAATATTCAATCTTTAATTTTTAACAGAAAGGGAGCATGCTTCTTACAAATTTACAAAAATATAATTAACATTTGCCCTTCCTCATAATGCTGCAGCTGCATGCATCTCAAAAACTACATTAAAAATATATATTATGTAAAACTAAAAACTCTGTAAAGTTCAAATAATTTTCAATGTAACATAATATTAAGTTACATTAAACATATGCAACCCTGAAATCATAACAAAATGAAAAAACTAGAAATAAATGATGATACATTACACAAGGTTTCCAAGTTTGTTATAAACTATAATTCAAACCCCATTCAACAAATTCAGAAAAGAACTGACAGTAAAATAATCATGTTAATCTAACACATGAGAAAAGAATGTTAGGAATATAAACAAAGCCACATCATTACAGCAAGTGATAATTTCAAGAAAAACTGCTTTTTCTTACCAGACCCAATTTTGACAAGTCCATCATGTTGAATGAATATAGTGTCACATGTTAAGTTTCCATGGATTATTGGAGGTGAGCAGGAATGTAAATAGCTTGTAAGAAATAAAGAAAAAAATAAATAACCTTACTATCCAGAACAAAAGCCATTCAACTATTAAATACAATTAGTAACAAATAAAGGATAATGTAAAAAAATGTTTTATTTTTAAACCAGGAAGAGTAACTGTTATAAAACAATATTTTGAAATTATAAATTCATTTATTGATACAAATTATCATAAGAGTATGAGGTAAGTATTCAAAAACACTTGTTTTTGTGTGTAGAAAATTATAATTTTTCATGATTATTACTGCTCTCTCAATTTTTTTTTGCTTACCACTAGCCTTGATACTTCTACCAGCCTCCACATGTTTAACATGATTCAACTGCACTGTAAACAATCATGTGACAACCTTCCACCAATAAGAATAAGATATTCTTATTCTGTTAGGACAAAGCTATTACTCCCTGAACTTAGTTTAATCTCAATTCATGATTAAGAACCATGAACAAACCACCGGAGGTGGTGACAAAGGGTGAGAAGTATGAGTGTAGATATCTATTACAAATGTATTATTAGATGGAAAATTATACCTTCTGATACGATATCTTTACCCTTCTCACAAAACAGTTAGAATCCCACATTTATCTAGTGAAGGGACTAGATTAATTACCTGGATTAACTTCTCTCAGAATGCACAGAAAGAGAGACTAGGCAGTATTAACATCTCTGTGAAGAAGAAACACTTGTGTGAAACTGTGCTAATCTAAAATCAGGTATAGGCTTCCTTTTGTATAAAAAACAAAGTTGCAAAATGAGCTGCAAAGAGGATCATATGGAAAACAGCAGCATGTGTCTAAGAAACAGTGGACTAGGTAAGTCTAGATATAGCTAAAAAAACAACTCCACACTGAAACACTTGGAACTGAGAATGATACATTAATTTTCCATCACATCATAAATGGGAAATCAATCTAAAACTGTTGGAACCAGAATGATACTTCCAGTCCCTGTAAACGTGAGGTGTTCAACTCACTGGGAGATCAACTCCAGCCTCAAACTACCGAGACCAGAAAAGAAATAGCTAATCCTCATAAAGAGGTTGTCAATTAATCTAAACCAGAAGCACACCTAATGCAAGATGATAATGACATACTGGACTGCAACTGAGAGATCAACTGCATTCTGAAGCCAGAAAAAGAAAGAAATAGTATTTTAAATTACGGTTGTATAGAAAACAAGCCACTAAATGTTCAAGGGGGAGTAAATCTTGGGTATGACAAAAATATTTGGAAGGAGAGGAACAAAAGGGATATGGTGCAAAGAAAAAATGTGTTCGAACTTGGAAAAAGCAGAAGACAAAAGACAGGACTGTCAAACGCTTGCAATGGTCAATATAAACCTTTGTCTGGAATATGAGGGAGGGAAGGAAAGAGGCCACAATGTAATGACCAATGTGGAAAAACGTGCCATTTGCAGTGATGCACAGATAACAAGGAAAAACAAACAGAACAGGATGTAAGAGACACTACCTGAATAGATAGACCATGCTTTTGACATAAGGCACCATTTACAATAGATGGATTGACAGCATAAAATATGGGGACATAATACAGAAACACACAGGTAGAAGGAACAGGCACTGAAATGAAAGGGGAGGGACAAATAAGAAGAAAGAGAATAAGGAAGAACAGAAACAGGCTTAGTCTACATGAGACTCCAAGGCCTCAGGAAAATCCCTGAAAATGAAACAATGCCAAAAATGAGCCTTACTTAAGACTCATAAAAAGGTGTGGGAGATGCAAGCATGCCCATGTTAAAAGGGCATCAATACCTAACAAATCCACAAACACAGAAACCAAACAAGAAGAAACTTAGTCAAATATTTTGAAAAAAGAGGACAGTTCATGCAACACAAGGAATAAGAGTAAAACAAAGCTGTGTTACCAAGTCCAGGAAATCAGTTGAAGATCTAGGTGCATCAATCACATCTCCATGAGACTACACAGGAAAGGAAGGAGGTGAAAAAGCCTACATAAAATGACTATATTCCTTGGCATATTTGTGTTAAAACTTCTTTTCCCAATAACATAACACTAGTTGATTATAAAAACGGTTAGTTGATCTGAAGTAGCAGGTAAAGAAGTTGTAACAATAAACTGAATTCATAACTGAATTTGAAGTGGATAAATAATCCAAGATGAAAAGTTTTTTTGTTTTGTTTTTTTAACAGTTGATGTCAAAAATAAAAAGATTTCACAAAACAGATTTAACTCAAACAGAATTTTTTTTTTTTAATTTAAACTTTGGTAGTTTTTTTAAGGACAAAAACTAAGTTCAAAACTATGAGCAAATTCAAAGCCAAATTAGTGAACTCAGACCTCAACTAACAGCAAGTCAAAACATTTTATAGTCTAATCGAGAAGTGAGGTTAGACTAATTCAGAGTGTAGTAGCTGTTCAAGGAGAATGTGCTGCAATATTATTTGTGGAAGGTCATCACATGATTACCTACAACCTGCAACACAGCCTAACTACATTAGATACATAGGGTAGTTGGAAGTATCAAGAATAGTGGCAAGAAAAACATTTAACTGTATAGAGGGAGTAATAATTAAGAGAAGCTGTTATATCAGGAAGTATAATGGAATTATTTTATTAGGGTACTAGGAAGCACAATGACAAGTTAAACACTGACTGTTGTAGAGAAAGAGCGAGAACTCCATATTCTTGCATAAGAATCCTTTCAATTTACTGCCAAAGTTATTAGTGTATGGAAATTAAGAGAAATTTCAAATGAATAAACTACAACAACAGAAACAAATAATGATATGCTGCCATTCATCAACAGTTTGAAAAAGCTGGTTGAATAAAATATAAATAAAAATACAAGCAAGTGTAGCAGGTGTACATTACAAGGAAAAAAAGGTTCAATTTAAGATTTTTGAAGAGTAGTGTTCATTAGTTTAGTTAAGTTTCAAAGCCCAAAACCTTTTATACAAAGGCATAATTTATACTATTATTAGAAAAATGTGGATTATGTAATATGAATTAATTAGTAGCTGAGCAAAAACATTGGTGCAGTAGTTCTTAAAACTGTTTTTTTGTGAATTGAAATCAAATTTTCCAAAAATAAGTTAATGCACAAAGAATAAAAATATCATGTAATTGAACTGTAACACTAGCTGAAGCTTAAAGTTTGTATATATATATTCTTAAATGAGAAATAAAACACAAAGTACCAACAAACACTTAATTATAATCTCACCTAAGGGCAGACAAGATCTGTGTACACCATCGTTTCCATGCCTGAAAATAGATTATAAATACGGACAAATTACATTGTGATCACAGTTCTACGCAAAAACTCTGTGTTGATCCTTGAATTTTTGAATTCTAATGTTAATAAAAATATTAATGCGAACTTTGATCTTAATGATTGTAGAAGGTGAATTTTCATTTAGATTTGTTTTTCATGTATGATGTTGCATATAACAGCTTCAGTGCTGAAGACATTGCATGTTCATAGATATGTTCTGGTTGCATTCTTCCAAAAGTACATATATGCTGTCCAAAATAGTACAGTTTTCAAGAGGGTACCTAACTTTCTTCACAGCAAAAAATTGCCATCTCAAAATAAAACTGCAGTTTTCTAACCCTTCAAATCCATATATTTTCCCTCCTTCCTATGTATTATATACACTGCTGACCAAAATCTTAAAGCCAATGAACATAAAGACACAATATGCATTTTGCATTGTTAGACTCAACCACTTAGAGTAGAGCTTTGAAAGATGAAAATAAGGGAAAATAAAACTAATAAAAACGTTTTTAGCATTTATTGGGGAAAATGTGAACACTATGAAATATCCTAATACTAACTGGTCAAAAATTTAAGATCATACTGAAATGAAGCATTAATCAGTGAACATGTAACAAAATTTAGTCATTTCTGTTCAAGCATTAGTATTGTCAACATCTCCCACTGACATCTCCTGTGTTACATTTGGTAAAAACATAGCAAAGACTAAAAAGCTGATAGAGTTTAAATGTGGCAGAATTGTTGAGCTGCAAAAGCAAGATCTCAATGTGCCATTGCTGGCAAGATTGGGTATAATAAAAAAGTTGTTGCAAATTTCTTAAAAAGACCCTAAGGGATGCAGAATGAGAATTTCAAGTGGTCAGCCCAAGAAAAATTTGCCGGCGTTGAGCAGGAGGATTCAATTAATTGTTTGGCAAGATACCAGCTGATTGTCAAACTAGATTAAGGCCCTTACAGATGCAGAATGTAGCTCAAGAATAATAAGATGGCATCTATGAGAAAAATGCTTCAAAAACCGTAAATGTCTTCAACGGCCACGCCTCCTTCCACATCACGAAACAGCTCTGTTAAACTTTCCTGAGAAGCACAAAACATGAGATGTAGAAAAGTGGAAGAAGGTTTTGTTCTCTGATGAGAGAAATTTTAACCTGAATGGACCACATAGCTTCCAACGTTATTGGCACGATAAAGATATCCCACCAGATACATTTTCTACACAATACAGTGGAGAAGGTTCCATTACGATCCGAGATGCTTCCTCCTTCCATGGAGAAATGGAGCTCCAGGTTATACAGGGGCATCAAACAGCAGCTGGCTACATTGGCATGCTTGAGAGAGTATCCAAATTGACTGAAGGCCATCGCTCGTGTGGAAATGATTGAATCTCTCAGCAGGATAATACTGCAATCTACAATGCCTACAGGACAAAGGATTTTTTCATAATGAATAACAAGATTCTTTTGGACCATCCAGCGTGTTCACCCATACTGAACCCCATAGAAAATCTCTTGGGGGTGAATGGCAAGGGAAGTCTACAGAAATGGACGTCAATTCCAAACAGTGCATGATCTTTGTGAAGCCATCTTCATCTTCACCACTTGGAATAACATTCCAGCCAGCCTTCTGCAAATACTTATATTAACCATGCCAAAGCAAATTTTTGAAGTTATTCTCAATGATGGCTGTGCAACTCACTAATGAGACCTCTTGTTGAGCATTTCCTTCCTGTTTTGAACTTCTTCTTAGTATGGTTTTAAACTTTTGACCAGGTAGTATTTAAGCTTATTTCATAGTGCTCACATTTTCCCCAATAAATGCTAAAAAGCGTTTTTATCAGTTTTATTTTCCCTTTTCTTATTGTCATCTTTCAAAGTTCTACTTAAAGAAAAAATATGCATTTTGCATTGTTAGACTCAACCACTTATTTATGTTCATTGGCCTTAACATTTTGGCCAGCAATGTATAATAATTATGTAAAAACGTTTAATAGCTGTATGTATATGAACAATAACTAAAATTGCATTTTTAAGATGTTTCAAGATTGACCTTTTTTCAATGACCTGTTTATACTAGCAATGAATTTATGAAGGGAAAATCAAAGTTTAATAATGAAGGAAGTTGACAAAAACATATCATTTTACTTACAAGTTTGAACATTTTGGAATAACCAGTGAAATTTGACCTAAACCTAAAATTATTCTAAATTTTTGCACACAACTTGGACACAGTGCATGAACAAAACAATGTTTTTATATTAAACTGTGGCCAAGTTATTTGAAGAAATTTAGAATGATTTAGATTTAAGGAGCTTTGTGAATCATTAGAGATCTAGCAGTCTTTAGCTATGAGATTTTTTTTTTTTTTTTTTTTGTATGTATGCAAGGTTCAAGCCCTGAAGATCCCATAGTGATGACAGAATTGTAACCTGTGGTTTCAGAATGTGTATAACTGGATGAGTGGCTGGTATTAAGTAACTGAATAATGGTTCTGTTAGATACTCCCAAATGTTCACAGACTAGTTTGTAAGGGACATTTAATTTTGCCAAAATATGTGATGACTTACCATTCATACATGCACTTGTGTGTAGTAGAGAAAGACATTAAATCAAGTCTAAACCAATAGGAAATACTCAGAATTGGTACACTACTTTCTGGTGACAAACCCAAGAAATAATAGATGATGATATACAAATGTTGTCATAACAGATCTATTACATGTATGCAATTGACTGTCTCCTTATAAATCGCAAGAAAGATGAGAGTAAAACTTGGAGACCAAGACTTTATAATTCCGTGAGAAGTATGCTTAAAAAAAACAACAAAAAAACATGTAGAAGTCACAAGTAATATTTTCCATTGATGATCATTAGAAGAAAATCAAAACACAGCAGGATTAAGAATCATTCAGAACTGGGAAAATTCCATATGATCCACATGGAGTGTACTTGATGAACTAAGATGTATTATTATCCAGTTCACAGAAGATTGAACCTGCATGAAAATATCATTATACAAACATTTGTTATTAATATAGGTGTGGAAACTAAAGCAAGTAGATTCAAACTGATAAAGAAGATGAATGACTGATAAACAACTGTACATCATTGACGAAAAAAACTCCAAAAACATTTTGTCTGTAAATGAAATACATTTATTAAAGTTATCTGCAATATTAACATGGATTTTATTACCTCTTAAAACAGTAGTATAATTTAAAGCAAAAAGAGCAGAACATCTACAATGACAGAACTGTGAAAATGAGAAAAGTACCAGAGAAAGGGAATTTAGGAGAGGAATAGGCTATCTATCAAAGCTAAGTTAAATAAATATGGTCATTCTATTAATTACATTGAGGAAATTTTTCAAAGAGATTTGAGTGTACACAGATCTCTTTTTCCTTTTAGAAAATCCCACTAAAATACCCATAGAACAACAAACAGGAAAAATATCAAGAAATGAATATAAAAGTTGATTACCAATAGTCAGAAAAAACTAAAACTAGAAAGAAAAAGATAAAAAGAAACCAGAAAAACAAACAAATGGCTAGCCAATATCAGATACTCAAAGATATGGCACAAAATTTAAAGTAGCACACACTTGAAATACAAGTTGAATAAAAATCAGTAAAAGTATCAAAGAGTTAGTCAAGTATATTCTGCAGGACAGAAGACAGAGAAATCTAAACAAAAGAATGGGTGTGTTCACCAAAGTAACCATCATGGGATACTTCTGTACACCCATTGTAAAATGTGAAAGTAAGGCCTCATTTCAAAAGAACAAAAGTTTCAAAATTAGCATCAGGGATAACAGCAAATTCTCATTTCAGTACTCAAGACAGTATGACATATACACAAATATCAACAAGAAATAAAAATACAGCTTTGGGTAGGATAGTAAAAAACTCATATTTATGTACCATCAAGTCACATGGAAGATTGAGGACTATCACCAGGCAAGATGCAAGAATTACATCTACTTCATTCAGAATGTTAGTTCACTTGATACTGACACAACAAAGTTTACTCAGTAGGAAGAGACTGTTTCACAGATAAGTCCACCTGTTTTGAACTTTAAAGTACACTAACATTTACATAAAACTACTGTCAAGTCCAGGACATTTGTCAATGAGTAAGAAAAAAATAGTCTTGATCAATATTTGATCTTTTTCAACTTTATTCATGATGAGAATGCAGGAACAATACCTTTATCAAGTTCATTACTAGACATTTCTCTACACAAGTGATGCACATTTAAAATGCAAAGCTCACATACATAGAAATTCAGGTCTTACAACCTGATGTTCACGTACATCATAATTTAAACAATATTTCAGTAATTAACAACAAAAAAAAGGAATACAAACAAGTCAGGAAAGCACTGATGATCATATGAAATTCTTACAAAAGGGTAATATTTTCTTTTTCTTCTGTTTAATTCTATTGTTACGAGTCACAGATCAAAAGCCATGTTATCATATTTGTTGACTTGCATTCAAAAGTTCATTAATTAATTTATTTTATTAATTTATGTCAATAAGCTTGGTATGAAATTGTAGATCACAATACAAATTTTAGTATCATATTATTCAATTTCTTAATTTAAGGGTTTCTGTGCATTTACTTTTAAAACAGATTTTTGTGTTGTGTGGTATGTTGAATGCAGTAATGGTTCAAATTCAATGTTTGCAATGTTAAAATACAAAATCTATGGTTGTTATATGAATTAAACTTAAATTAGTGATACTGGTAAGCTAGAATATAAAATAAGAATTGCTACTTTTTCTATTGGCTGAGATATTGCTCAAGTAATGAATTAAACAAACAGTGAGCTATATTCACTTCCATATTTTGGAAACAGTTCCTTATACATATGTAAAAAGGTTAGGTTTTGTGAATCTGATGATGACTGAAGAAGGTCAAAACATTGTTCGCTCCTCCACAAAAATTTTAAACCCAACCCAGCCGTTTTTACATATATATTTTTCTCTACAAGTGGGTTTTCTCATCATCGCTGATTAGTAGTTCTTTACACACACACACCTGTGCTCATGACATGAGCATAACCAAATGAAAGCTAAAAATATCCCCTTGTGGTTTATCAACAATTTTAATGAGTTAAGATGTCATCTCTTTTTTCATAACAAGATTTTAAGGAAGTAGGTTGTGTATGAAGTCTGTTTAAAATTTAATTTAAGGCCAAAATAGAGTTTAGTTACAAAACTTAATAAGCTTGAATGGAATTATATTGGATCAATATAGAAATTTAGGATTTTTTAGGTTATTCAAATGCATATATAAAACCTAAAAAAGTTTCACAACCTTCATATGTGAAATTTTAGACTTAGCAAGCTATAAAAAGTGGCAACTAGGTACAAAGGTTATAACTAGAAGAGAATTGTTTGCTTTACTTTATCATTTACTGTTCAACATAAAGAAAAACAAGTTTTTTAAAACTGTTATAAATAGTAATAATCTATATACATATTAATGTATAATAACTGAAATCTGACTATTTTACAAATACTAAAACACAGCAAAGATAGGCTACTATGTAAAGACTAAAAGTCAGATTTGTATTACTAAATACAATAATATAAGTATGCATACAACACATCATTGTTACTTCTGTATTGTTAACCAGATATGACTGAAAGGTCAATACAATAAAAATAAATATATAAAAACATGTACAATCTTACGAGACTTATTTAGACTAAATAGTTACGTTTTCATGTTAGAATTTAGTCATTCTAGAGTAAAATAAGCAAAATGTATTTATCTACTGGTATTTTATGGTGATTAAGAAATGTATCAAATTGACAGATCCATTATAGTTGAGGGTACAAAAAATAACAAACAGAATATAAAAAATTTACTGAAAACAAACACTTGAAATCTATTTGGGAGGTTTCAGAAATTAGACAAGTAATACGATATTTTGGGAACAAAGAATTGTTTCTAAATCACAACATGAAAATTGCTTCCCACTTAGACTAGTAATAAAACAAACTCAGTATTTTCTCAGAAAAAAATATCTTTAGTAAAAATGCTATTAAAAGATCTGAATATTTGGGTACAAAATACCTGGAATCATTAGTAAAGATCTACCAACTTTTGTGAATATACACATGTGCTATATTAAAAGTTATAGTATAAATACTTTACATGAGCAAATGTGTAAACAAACTTGTGTATTTTATAAGAAGCTCATTGCAAAAGGGTTAAAATTTTCACAGTATAAAGTATTAAAATAGTTCAGAAAGAGGGGAACTGACAATCATCTACATTGAAGGACATGCGTGTCAGCTAAATTGTTACTCAAACTGGTCAAAAAGAGGAGGAAAGAAACACAGCAGAGGAATTACACAGCAAAAAAAAACAAACTATGTTTGTTCCCTGGAAAGATAACAGTGTATAGTAAATAATCATGAAAAGCCTGAACATGACAAAGACTACCAGAATCTGAAGAATTGTACATAAGAAAAGAAAGAAGGGTGAATAAAGAAAACATCTGATCACCCTGACAAGTTGCCTAAGCTTAGAGGAGGAAATAGTGGTCTCGGAAAGAAAGCAAGCAGTTCTTGAGATTAATAGTGGGAAAGACAGAAGAATATAAATCTTAACTAAAATATGATAAGGGAACGCATAGATAAAGGTTTAAACAAAAAGACATACAAGTGCCTTAAGAACTAAACAACAGGAAGTCGCTGAGGAGAATTAATTAACAAAATTCAGAAAATTGTGAGAACTGGAGAAAGAAAAGGAAAATGGCTGGAGAAAAGACAGGTCTTAAACAAATCTGCACTGTATTTAATAACTAGAAATGAGTAAGATACTTGTGAAAGTCAAAGAAAAAGGAACCTAAAAAGAGTTTTGACAACTTGGAGAAAAGAAGCACCAAACGAATGGTCAATATCAAACTAAATTGAAAAAAATAAACAAAAAGACCCATCTTGCACTGACGTAAAAAGGGATATCCAGATAGAGGCCACAAGAATACCAAGAAGCAAAGGAGTGGAAATCATGGATGAACTTGTAAAAGACAGGCAATGAGAATATTGTGATAGGGAGTGCAAGTATTTAATAGAGAACACATCTACAGAAACTTCAGAAGATGTAATATCCACAGTCAAAAGGAACGAGTTTGGTTAAGATAGTTAATCTTCCACTAAATTCAAATCTCCCACAGTATGGAAGACAAAAACTAGTTGTTTTTCGTGAAAAGACTAAAAGTGGAGCTCATGAAAATGAAAACTGGAAGCAGTGAGAGAAAGAATCTCCATGTTGGTTGATGTATGAAAAAAAAAAAAAGAGATCAAAATAAATCAAAACAGGGAGTGCAGATAGCTAAAACAAACATTATGGGCACTGATGTGGAAAGACTTATGCAGGAGATAAAAATACCAAAAATGGTAAAACGCATTCAGAAACAAAACATGTTCAAAACAGTCCAGAGTTACTGTGAATATATGTAATAATAGGTAGGGTATTAAAAGATGGGTGTTTGATTCATGTGAAAATGTCTGAGTGTGCAAGATAATGGAAGGTAAATTGATGAATCTGAAAAAGAACCACAGTGTATCAGGGGATTTAATTCCACTAAAATACCAGAAGTGAATAAATGATACAAAATCTCACGAACAGAAAATGCAACCAAACTTAAAAATGAAAAGCTCCATGTCTCGTGTAAAAGAAGCTGGGTTCACCCAGCAATTGTAGCAATAAAGAATCCCAAATTAATTGAATTCTGAATAAGAGACAATACTCTCAAAGAAACAAGACTCTCAAAATTGACAGAAGACTATAATAGATGTATTTTATGATACTGTGAGGAAAATGCCAAATGTTTATTTCATGATGAAAAGGCAGACTCAACAACAGCATTCTTCACATAAAAGCCCCAAGGACTTAGCATAAGACATGGGTTTAAACTATGCAAGCCAAAGAAAGCACCCAAGAGAAAACCTGCATGATCCATGGATTTCCTGCAAAGTGTCCACAAATAGACAAAATGTAATAGTCAAACTCCCACAGAACCAAACCTTAGGGAAAGTTCCAGGAAAAACTGAATAAAGATTTCTGGTTCACCTTTCTGGATGGAGAACACCATGAAGGAGCCACAGGATGAGGAATTCCCCCACAAATGAATGAATGAATGAAGAATGTCATATAGAATTGTCTCAACATTAAACTGAGAAAAGTATCTCCTGAAAATTAGGCATCCTGATGAAACAAATTAAAAAACAAAAAAAGAGCAAGTGCCCTGGGCACCAGTTGAAAAAGAAAATAAAGCAGCATAATAAAAACAACATTAGTGTGACCTTTGTAGTAGTAAAGCAGAGCCTTAGAGGAACATGAAGACAAACAGACTGAGGGTAAATTAAAGGCAAATTAGAATAAAATCCCCAAGCTCAAAGAAGAAATTCAAGTCTGACACAGGAGCACTCAAAACAGAATTGACACCTTTGAATTGCCTTGAAACCATAAAATTACATGTATTATGATTCTGAATGTACCAAGCATATCTTTGTGAAATTTGGCAAGTTTTAGTAAACATTACACAAGACAGTTGTTCACAAACAATCATTACAACTGAAGTATTCAATTCAAATTTAGATGTCTTTCAGTGAGTCTGTTTGAAGGGTGATTTTCATTCCAGGGATTAAAATACCATTTTCAACTTGTAGTTTCATATTTGCATAACCTCTAGAGCCACCTTAATGATTTTATTTATTATTATTTTTTTTTTTTTTAAATCAAACCCTTATACCTTTCTCTACTTAACACCATGTCTAATGGAATGAAAAGCTGATAAATAAAAATGAGCATACCTTTTTCTTTGAATAAAATCCATTGTTTCAAAATTTTCAAACTCACTTATCTTTAGTTTGATGATTTTATTGTCTGTAATTTGGATAATAGGATTCCTTCCATCAAAAGAAAAATAGTAGAAACCTAACTATTTTATTGAGATTTTATGTAAATGCCACTTAATCTTTAATCTCTGCACCTGTGCTATAACGGCTGGTAAGCTTAAGTGAATTTTATACATTTGTTTCACCATAAAATATGCAGTTTATGAAAAGAATAGAAATATATATAAAATTACTAGATTAGCATTTCCCCAAACTATATTTTATGTTGCTTTCTAAGTAAACTATAAATAAGTTAAAATTCCACTACTGTTCAGATCAACACATATCAAGCATATATTTTCATTTATTTTTCTGTAGCCCAATTTAAAAGAATAGTTGAATGCTTAACATAAATGAAAATCTGCTCTTAGTGTTGATCGTAAGTATATTAATCAAGGGCGTATATTTCAACAGTGTAAGGCTTCTCCGATTGCTTTAACAAATCTAATTATATTTGGTCAATGAATAAAGACAGCAGGTTCACAGTTTGCTTGTAATTACATATAGTTTGTGTTTTTAATATGTTAGACACTGCTACATACTATTTTAGAAATTACAAAATCTTAAAATAAGTTTGAAGCTCAAATGTCACAACAAAGAAAAAGAAGATTGAAAATTTTTTTAAATACTTATTTTTGTAATTATGGAATAAATGACTATTTAAATTACAAACTATTCTTTGATGTCAAGTTCATGAACAAAGTTTAAATTTTAAATGTAGCTCCATACCACATGATGGGTGCTTGATTCAGCCATAACAATAAAATGAAGAGCTATAACAAATTTAATGTAAAAAACATTGACAGGTTTTGTGCATGCACTAAAACTGTTTGACAGTGACACAGTGTTAGTTTGTTGTGTTAAGAAATAAGTAACATTCCAAACATCTGCATTTTAAAATCATAACTATGTTCATGCATTCAAAGTTTCATAAGAACCTCTTGTTTACTAAATCCCTCACATCTATAGAAGGCTTAGTTAATTTATTTAGGCCATATATGCTTTTGTTGTTGTTTTTAAAATGTACAAACTTTCAGTTGAAATACCCAAATAAAAATACTCACATTAAAAGCCTGAAAAGATAAAATGTTATTTCAAACTTCATGTTTTCCACTTTAAAATGTTTCTGTAAAACTAAGAAACTAACAAAAATGTTCTGATAAATCTAGTAGGAATGCAATCAATGAGGACTATTCCACATAATTACTTAAGTTTAATATTCTTAGTAAATTTATACCTGTAAAGGAAATTTTTTCACATTTCTCTTAGTTTTCTTCAGAAACTGTTTTAATGAGCCACTTGACATATACTCCGTGATAAAGATTACTCGAGGCTTTTCCGAATCTTTATCAGTCCAATATTTGTGAAACTTCACAATGTTTGGATGTTCCAACTGGGTAAGATTATCAAAAACCTGACGAATTTTTTCCTAAAAGAAATCATAATAAAAAAGTTTTTAAAACTATAACAGAAAGGGGAATATTTTTCACATATGAATTAAAAAACCCCCAAAAAAACATTGAAACTTTTAATTTTATTTTTTTTTATTTATGAAAAAACTCGACATACAAAAATTTAGAATATAAAATAAGGAACACAGGCCACTTAAAAAAGTAGGATACGATAGCTCTGCTGCATCACCACATATATACACCAATCTTTAAAATACTAAGAACACAATTGTTGTTTCCTAAGTATGTCAATGACAAACAATCACACTTAAAAACTAAACTTGTAAGTGACATATCTGAGTTCTGTTGATTTAATTAGCATTTATCAAAGTCTCGTTAATTTGTAATTGATCATCAGATTAAGTCATTAAGTTTAGATTTACAATTTACATTTCTGTAAAGTAGAACACCATTGGCAGCAGTATTATCCACTGGCAAGGAGGGTGACACCATGAGAATATATATCTTAGTTTGCTATTAGAATTTAGTAGGGATGTCTTGAGAAGGATAATGCATATTTGTGCAAATTGCATGATATAGTTGCAATTCCAAATAACCAGTTTTTTTTCTTACAGATTTTATAAAACCTATTAATTACAAGAGATGCAATCAAAAAATGTATAATGAAATTAAACTGAGTTCTATAACTTTGGCTCAGCTTGAAAAAGACTGAACATTGTGTGAAAAGGTCTAAATGAGTATCATTCAAAGAGAAGAATGAATGATAAAAAATTAACAAAGACAGTGCCTGTACTCTGTCTACAGAGTTTTCTTTCTGCATAAAAAATTAGTTTACCAAAGTTGGAAAACATCAACAGCATTATCCTTCTCAAGACATCCCTACTAAATTCTAATAGCAAACTAAGATATATTCTCATGGTGTCACCCTCCTTGCCAGTGGATAATACTGCTGCCTATGGTGTTCTATTTTAGAGTAATGTTTTTCAAAAAGACATTGCATATAATGGGTAACTAAAGAAAAATGAGCTTTGCCACTTAAACAATATTGTACTTTTCAACCTACATATCAGGACATGCATGATACGTTTTGAAAATATTAGGTGAACTAAATGTTTACATTAAATAAATGGGAGGTATAAAGCACTCAATATGCCTAAACCATTAATGGATGCAAATATGTATTTTGTAGCAGTTTATCAAATAGCAGTGAAAAACTATAAAGAAAAAACAAAATGGTCACTATGGTTAGACTGATGTGTACAATTTATAGAAATTTCATGAATTGTTTTTCTGTTAGACATTTTAAGCATAGACATATAAAACCACAGATTAACTGATCTGTTGGTAAAACTATGGTTAAATATTACATTGTGCTGAGAAACATTTTAGAATATTTTAAAATCAACAAAAATAGTTTAATATAAATGTTTTGATGATGTAAACTTATAGTACAAGAAATCACTATAATACATGTCTCTGCTAACCTGAATTTAAATAAAAGCATTTTTATTGACAGATAAATTTAAGGCTACTTGTACAAAAGTTAAATCAAAGTTCCAATAGCCATTTTCTGTAATGTTTAATTTTGACAACACTCAGGAAAGAGAGAGTACAGGAAAATTGTTTAAAAATTGTGTATTAGAACTGGAAAAATATCTCAAGGTAGGTTGTAATTTTTTGGTGCAAAGTAACTAGGCTATGTATGCCAAATAACTGCTAAATATCTTAGAAGTAAAAATAAAGAGTTAAAATATTAAACAATATCCAAAATTTAAAGACTAATAGAACTGAAATGGCCATTGATTGTGTTTTTAAATTTTTGTGAACCAAACTTAACAGTGTTATTAATGACACCGTCCAACATAAGAGGTGAACCCATAGGAAATACATACAAGATTGTACTGCTGCTCATGGTTGTAATGATGGCAGAACAGTAAAATGTGAGCTGTTGCAATTTGATCATTATGAAGACCACCACTGGTTGATCATCCCAGATAAAAAAAAGAAGTTAAAGTATAACCAATACATAGCCTAGCAAGGACAACTTCCTTCTTCTACTCCTTATGGAAACAAGATTGCTAAAGATCAACAGAAGATTTAATATGAAAAAGCTTGTTACAATATTGCTAATTCCAAGTCAACTGCTAGCTAGTGGGAAGCTAAGTCTTAAATACAGGATCAAAATATGAACAGCTATGGCATTACCAGAGCAGGCAGATTTAGTTGTAGTATCAGCAAACTCATTCCCACAAATACTGGAATGGCCAGTCATTGTTTAATAGTAATGAGAACACAGTGAGAAATAATGTTAAAATATTCCAGGGCCAGTAGAAAAGTAAGAGTGTGTAAATAGTACAATCAGTGTACTTTATAACTTCTACATGATTCAGGCCAAGAGATTCAGCAATACAATTTAGTAAAGAACATAAACTGATGGCAATCTTGTATGCAACCACCAAGCCACAGCAGAGCTCACAGAGCCTCTTAATTTTGAACTGTCTATATAAATGGGAATAGAAGAAAGGTTCAAAAGATATTTGACAAAAAGAGATGCCAACCATTTCAAATAACTGAGTGTTATGATTATATACAGAGCCCATACAGATATTGTACAACCACTGAATACAGTTTTGAGTTATCCACGTCTGTGGATCCATTTGTGGCTAAACTGTAAGCACTATTAGTAAGTATGCTTAAAATCATTTTGTCATCTTCACAACCCAACATTTGTACAATGCTGTAGTTTTGGTTCTAGCACAACCATATTTTTTTGCTATATCAGAGTCTGAAAACATTTTTCTGAATAGATATCCTGCATGATCGGCTACACTTAGGGGTAAATTATGAGCAATGATGAATTGCGTGAACATCACTTCTGCATTTATGGTTTCATATTCTAAATTCTTACTCATGAATGTTATCTGCATCATTTTTGTCTTCGCCTCAGCCTTTTGTTGGCGAGATGCCGATTTTGTATGCCTGGAACAATCCTTTATCCTGCCATGTGCCACAAAAAAAAAGATGTGACAAACTGTACAAAATGCACGAGTGTCACTAACTTTTGATGCAATGACCAGATATTTTGCACTATGCTCTTTCCTAAATTTTTTAATTCACAGGTTTAGTCCTTTTAGATATGCCAAATACAAGACAATCTGGTGAACAAGCCCTCATTTTTTTCCATGTTGTGAACAATCGCATTGGTGTTTCTATGCCACTTAAAAAACAAGAAATACTCATCTATGCGAGCGCTGACTGACTGACAAGCACTGATGATATAACTATGGATTCCCCCATGTACCCAGTATGGAGAAGCACTGCACTCAAACTATAGGTAGACGTTGAAGATACAAATATTTTTTTAGTATTTAAAGCACAAACATGATTATTGAAAGTAGCCATTTGGACTGTTTTTTATTTATTATCAAAATTTATTTGTATCTCACTAGAAAATTTTTTTTACCCCTTTCAAGTTCCGGGGGAACAATTTACCACCTCATTGTATAGGCCTATATAATATATAATAATTTGGGAGTTGCAACAAGTTGTAATATTTGTCTGTATGAGCACATAGTAGTAATGAATATACAAAAATTGTAATGATTATGCTCAAATTGTGATGGTTGACATCTCTTGGATTCATTCACTGGGGGTCTAACCTAATAGTAGCATTGTAAATCTGAAGATTTACAGTTATCCAAGTAGCAGGGGATCAGAAAACACCGAACTGCTCCCCAAGAGATGGAAGAGAGGACACAAGGGATTTACAGTGCCCTTGTACACTTGACACGTAGATACTTGATGTGAGGAAATTAAAGTAAGCTTACAATCAAAGATAAGCCCTAAGAACTTTGCCCTGGCAACCACAGGAAGAACAACAAGACAAAGCTTGAGATTGGAGTGAAAAACTCTATTAGTAGCAAATGTAATGCAAATGGTTTTAAACAGAAAAGAAAACATTTGCTCTGGTCCATTTGAATTAGTAAGTGAAATCAGGGTGAAACTGTTGCTCAATAAACCTTGTTTGACAACTAAGAAGATATGTGGAAGTCATCAAAATAAAAGCCATCTGTCTTGTAGGAAAAATAAATTTAGTGATAGCACTAATCTTGATACTGAAAAGTATGATACTCAGAACACAAGTATGAAGCACTCATGTTCCTGTGTAAAAGAACAGGAAAGGGTCAAACCAACATGAATTTGGAATTGCCTGTTTTGTAAAAATTACAAATAAAAATGGGCAAATGGCCATACAATTAATGTGAATGAAGGTACTGCAAAATGGTGGACTTCCAAATAATTTCAAGTATTCCCAAGATCAAAGAAGACATGAAAAAACTTCAATCATGGAAGCCTAAGTTAAATCAGGTGGTCCATGGTATACACTGTTGACAGAACCTACACTGGATGGGTGAGAAAAGGTTGTTTGATTCAAGGAACCAAACAAAATAGCAACCCTCCTTTTTAACACTTTACAAGAACACATAATCAAAGCAATTGGACAATAATTAGAAAGAATCTTGGGATCATTCTCAGGCTTAGAAAAAAGGTAAGACAATAACCTTGCACCAAGAATAAGGAAAAACAAACATTCTCCTACCATATTCAGTTTAAAACAACTAGAAAAAGAGCAAGAAAGGCAGAAGAGAAATGATGCAACATGTCACAGTGAACCAACCTCACTGGGTCTAACCAATGCAGTGTCAAACTGATGAAGAGTTCCATCAGTGTAAATGAGGAATTATAAACCACAAAATAATCAGACCAAAAGAAACAAGCTAATTGCTTTGCCTGAAACTTGATGGTTAAGAGGGGGGAATGCTGGAAAGATAAGCAGATCACTGCCAAAAATATCAGCAACTTCTTGGACATTGGAGAGCAATATAAAAAAAGAGGATGGTAAGCATATCTACAACAGACTTTTCAAATCTTGTCTCATATGATTTTGAAACTAGTACTTGGAAAGAGTGGAATAACAGGTATCCCTTGCCTGTTTCCAAGCCTTCTGGAAAACTGAAGATCACCTTAGGAAATATATTGAGGTTTCAGATACAGAACAAAAACAGCTGCTTGAATTATACAAATCAGTTACTGCCTTCACACAGTTATTAATATATGAAAAACTAATGATAACAAGATCAAGTTCCGAAAGAGAGATGAAAGAGCCAGCGAGCCTGCTGTAGAACTTTGGTCAGGTGGCATCAATCACAGTAAAATCTCCTTTAAAACAACAGTGAAACGATCATTGCCCCAGGAGTCACTGTCAATCTTGAATTAAAAATGAGAAAAAAAAAAGTGAGGGAGAACAGATATAGATCAATAGCAGTAAAAGACTGACACTGCTGGAAAACAGGTAAAAAGACCCACTACTGAAGAGAGAAGGTTGTGATCAGAATGTGCTTCAGGGAATGACTCATCCCATTAATATCCCTAAAGGGGATAGTGTCCACTAAAGTCTATGAAGATGAAAAAGGGAGATAGTAACTGTTCTTTAAGAAACATGTGAAAAGAACAAATAGTGATGATATAACTCAAGAAGACACATGGTTGTATTGAGTGGTCCAGATGAGATGTGTATATTCCTGCTTACCCAACAGTGCCACCCCTACATGAGCTCATTCATCATACATGTGATTACAGTATTAAAAAAAAAAAAAGTCTGCAGACAGCATCAGCAGGTTACAGGAATTTTTCTGCAAGGTGAGAAAACACATGATGACAGTTATTGAGCAAGGCCTTAACATCATTCAAATTAAAACAAAAACTGATATTGGGATGTTTCACAAATCTCTCTCAACAATCACTCCTTGGAAAGAATTCAAAGTAGTGTGGCAAGTAATCTCAATTGGTACATCCTCAATGGGCTTTGAATTCAGAAGTTCACATTTTGATGTCAATGTTTCCACAAAGATATATCCAAAATACAGCCTCTTCACTGACTTTGAATGGAAGAGTTAAGAGGAACTTTCTGGTTAAATAAAGAGAGAAAGACTTTATCATTAAGTTTTCTGAGACAAAGAATGAATGATGAGAAATTTGTCAGGGTGGATGTTCAGATCTCACAGGAGGCGAATTGAAAATGCAGAACCTTCCCTGGGATGTCCCACCACCACGTACAGGAATCCATCTCAAGAAATAACTAGTAATTAATTGAAAAAATACAGCAAAATCACTTGCATTTCCATTAAAATAGTATGTAAAATATAGATTGAAAATCTGTACACTGGAAAAAAATCATTAGTTGACTTTTCTTCTGGACTAATAGATTTAATGAAAGTTTAGTAAACCTTTTTTTCATATACAATAATTAAAATGATAAGGTCAATTAACAATGAAAATAATCAAGAAAATGAAAACAGCATTCCTTGTTATTGCTGTTTGATTACTCCATCTACTGAAGTGACTGAAATATAGTAATCATGACTTGTTATTTCCAATTAATGTTGTTCATTTTAATAGAATAGTGTCAACCCACAAAAATAGTTTCTCAAAATTACTTTTTGAATTAATTATATGCAATTATTTCAACTATCCAAGCCCCTAAGAATAATTAATGAGCCCAGTGATTAAGATATTAGATTAACTGCAAAGCTGTAATGTACACTAATCCCTTTTTTTTTTTTTTAAATACATCCCATTAAGTCTTAAATGTAAAAATATTTACTGACTTGTAAACAAATAAATCATAAGAATGCAAGTCACCGAACATGTATAAAACACCAACTTATAAATACAGGTACATTTATAAACTATACACAGTTCATTCAAATGAGATACTTATAGAAAAATTAAATTGATAATTTTTTTCTTATTCAGTTACAACAGTGTTTTTACCTCTTGAGGCTTGAAACTTTTTCTTTCAGAGAATTTTACTTCATTCCAAACAACTTCAACACCTTCTTCTGTGTCCATTGCTAAGTAAGCAGCATCAATACCAGGAATGTCTCTCTGTTGAACCTGACAGAAAGGATCAATCTTTCTTAAATGTACTCTCTGAACTTTAATAAGAATCATTATAAATGACTATTACATACTATTAATTCATAGAACTTTCAGATACAAAACTAAAAATATCCAAACTTTCATGAGAAGAAAAGTAAGAAAAATCACCATTTACATAATGTATTATCACACATTAAAAACGTGTCATTAGAAATTCTTTAGTATGCTAAACACATTAAATAACAATATTACCCTGTAATGTAAATATCTCTTGTTTATTCTGGACAATTAATGGACATGGATGGAATCAGACAATTGGATTAAAATTATGTTAGAATAATATTGCTAACTTGTTTCTTATTACAAATATAAAAAACAAAAAACAGGTATGTTAGTAGAGTTACATCTGTGAAAAAGTCCGTATGACTCATACTTATGAGTCATAGTGAACAATGATATTCATGTCATGAATAAAAAAATCCAATTATACAAATTGTATAATCTCCAACTTCTATAGTGCCTCTAACATAGCTGGTATTTTTCTAATATGACAGAAACTGTTGCAAAGTCAGCAATATATGATAACATGAAAGTTCTTAACTGACACTTTCATAATACCATGTAAAACGGCACTCTGTACAATGTCAGGAATACATACTTTGGCCCTCATTATTGCACATACAAGTAAATATTAGAAGTTTGATTGATACAGTAAATTACAATAATATAATTTTTAAAATAATGACAGAGATAAATAATGGTAGAAGACCAGTAAAGATTAGTGTCAGAAATTATAATAGAAAGAAAAAGGTTAAACCTTATGACTAAACCTTTATGTTTTACGAATTAGAAGATATTGAAACATGATATATAAAGTTTGGAAAGCAGTTGGGAGCAATGATACTTTTTGGTCCCAAGATAGAGAAGTTTGATATATTTGAAGTTGTAAATTAGATCAAACTATTTCCTAATCCTAATTTAAGTGTTTAAAATAACAGTACTATGTTATATGAAATGAAGGTTATTAAATCTTTGTTAAATTATAAATATTATTCAGACAAGAAGAATTTATTGAAAAGTTGAAATTACTGTTTTCATAATTATTTGGTAGCTACTGCAAACTTAAAGCATTACTAAATTATTTAAATTAGTACAACATAACAAGAGTTTCATATGTTGCAATTAAGTACTTCTAATTAACGTTATCAATATTAGTTAACAGAAAATTTTTGTGTCAAGTTTACACACAGCATTATCCATAAACTGCAAAATGGCTTAATTTTATTTTACTGTAGAATTAATTGGTGGGTAGATTGTTAATAGAATAAATACCAGTACAAAGATAAATGGATAAAAAAATAGTTCAAAGTGGGATGGAATTTATAGGCTGTAATTATTTGGTTATTAAAGAAGTGTAGGCTTGACATTGTTTTTCAGAAGGCTCAGTAAGATACACTATACTATGCTTACACAACTAGCTTAGTTAAGGGTAAGTGAAAGAAAGCTCAATGGAAATATTGTACTATTAAACAGGAAACTAACAAATACATTAGGATAATAAATTAAGATGGAATATAATTAGAATTCACATAACTGTTGCTCATAAAGAGTGTGAAATATAGAGTACCAAGTTTACAAGGGTAGACAGTACTAAAAAAATGTCCAGACCAATGAAGTTGTGCTCAATTAAACATTAATTTAACAGTATCCAATAGATTTGAGCCTTTGGTTGCTTGTAATGCATAACATGATGATGAGAATGTTTATAGCGCAAGGATTTTTCTCAAAATACATTAACAGTTATTTCTATTTGGAAAGAGAAAGACTGGAAATACAATTTGCTTGCCAGAAATCACAGGACAATAAAGAGCTAACTGATAGTTTGGCTTCAAACATAAATACTTGTTCTTTTAGGAATGTTCTTTCAGATAAGATGCAGGAACAAAATTACTTTGTAAGACCAAAGTATTAAAGGAAATTCATAAGGTATATGCATAGAAAAATAGGCAAGCTGGCTGGACCTATATTTTTAGGTTAATGGTGAATTAGATGCTATAGAATATAGATAGATTCACTTAAGCAAGCTACCTGGCAAAATATGAGGAGAAACTTTATGTAAAAATGTTCATTAAAAGATGAATCCATCTAAAATAGCATAGTGGTGAAAGAGCTTAGAAAATTGTGAATAAGCAAACCA
This sequence comes from Carcinoscorpius rotundicauda, assembly GCA_011833715.1. NCBI lineage: Eukaryota > Metazoa > Arthropoda > Merostomata > Xiphosura > Limulidae > Carcinoscorpius > Carcinoscorpius rotundicauda. Next base: position 53,895,123 of record CM022394.1, on the reverse strand, counting down.
ATGAGATGGTTGTAAAAATTGAAATGTGGAAAGAACTGAAAAACAGTAATAATAAGTACAGTGGTCTTGGGTATACCATGTATTACACCAAAGAAGAACAGAAACTATTGACATTGTTTTTTGTACATTAAAACAAAATTAGGAGGGGGTGAGAACTTTATAATTTTTTACCTGAAATCACACATGCAAGTGAGAACCATGCTATTTTATTAGTTAATATTTTGTTTTTTCCCTATGTTGAGATAAAAACTGAGTTCTCTATTGGGTATTGGGTCAAATCATCCAGATATTAAAAAATTTTCCAGGTGACCCCCTCAGAATGCCTTGAAAAAAATTCTGATGTGCTCATCTACTCATATAATGAAAAGTTGTCAAAGATTAGATTAATATCTCTAATAGTTTCTGATTTACAGCCCTGTAAAATTTAGTTTTTATTTTTGGTAAATTCATTTTGGGGCAATTTTGGCTGCTTAAAGCTGCAAGAGTAATAGTAGTAGAAGGCTGAAATTTGCTACACTGACTGAATTAATCTCACAGAATTCAAAGATGGTCTCAAACCAAGTTTATCTCTCTTAAGTTTTACACAGTGAGGCTGTAAAAATCACCTCAAAAAAACCCAAAATCATAAAAAACATTGGTTTATTTAATGAGCCATAGTTCTAAAGACTTAATATGATACAAAGTTGAATTTTGTTTTAAAATTTCCTAACATATCAGTTGATAAATCAGCAACTGTCGTAATTAAAAGTCTATTAGATCTTCTGTAAACAAATATAGTTGCATGCAGCTTTTTATGATTTAGCTAAAAATAGCCCTACTTCAGGCCACAGTTTGACTATGTCACCAGTTATTCACCCTTTTCAGATTTTTACCATATATTATTACATCTCTCAATATGATCTAAAAAATCAAGGTGTTCAACCTACTTTGAGTTATAATTTTTTAAAGTATCCTCTGAACATACATTATTTACTTGAAAAAAAAAAAAAACCCAAAAAACCACTTCAATTCAGGTGTATTACCGTGTGCAAATATATCCATACAATTTTGAAATAATTTATGAATCCCATTAAAATATTCCAATCAGCCTTTACCATATATTCTTATATCTCTGAAAATGATCATAAAAAAAAAATCAAGGTTGTGAAAAAATAATAAATTATCACATTTTTATGGTCTCTGATATGTACCATTGGGCAATGGAGCACATTCAGGGCATTCAGTTATTTCTTGTCAATCAGGAATCAGTCCTGCAGAATTGTGTAAAGTTTGATCTACTTGAGCACAATGAAAAATGCAAAAAACTGTGGCAGGTATTAGGTCACATCATAGCTTTATTCCCCACTCTACCAACAAATTGTATATGAGATGGCTATCAGATGATGATGTGTACACAGTTGTAACTATTGGTAGTAGCAGTGAAAGTGATGCTGCAGCAGCTCAAGCAGGGTCTAATGATAACAATGACAATTATCAGCCAGGGAAATATGTGGCATGCATACACGATCATATATAGTATGTGGGAAACATAAAAGATACATCAGATGAACAGTCCGATGTGTTGGTGTCATTTGCAAAGAAAACAAGAAATGAACTGTTTTCATGGCCTGCAAGGCCACTTAAAGATAAAAGCTGGATTCCTTTCAAACATATTCTTTGTCTGATAAGTGCACCTATTGTGCAAGGCAGTAGTGCTTGCCACTATGTTCTAAGTCCAAGCAATCTCAACATAAACTAGAACTTCAGAAATTTATTCAACCTGTCTGAACAAAGCAATGTTTATTTGATGTGGATTAAGGCTAATTTATCACCAAAGGAGTTTCTGAAACATTTCATTATCACGATTATTGCAGTTTGGTGTAACTATAATCTTTCTCAGTTATTCCCTGTTGTAGCACTGTGCTTTTTGTGTATGATTTACCTTTGTATTTATTATATCATGAATCTTACTCAGCCATATTTGCATAACTAATGCATACACAATATATTTGGATTACCATGTGATCTAAGTAGTTATGCCAATAAACTTGTTCAGAAATAAATAAATTATTTCTTGTTTCTTACAATTTCATTATTTAACATTGTGAAAGGCTAATTAGAATATTTTAGTGGGATTTTATAAATCCCACAGGTATTTTTCAAAATTGTTTGGATATATTTGCACACAGTAATACACCTGAACTAAGAAGGGTTTTTTTTTAAATAACAAACGTATGGTCAGAGGATAATTTAAAAAAAAAAAAAAAGTTACTTTTTTGTACTTTTTTAAATAACTTTCAGCAGCCTCATAATTTAAGTCCATTTTTAATAAGTTCATTTTCTTTTTCATGTATTGTGAAATAATGAAGTATTTGGTTGGTAAGAAAAAATTTGGAACAAATATGCTCCTTTTAAGTTATCTAATCAACTAACAGATGCTTAAAAAAAAAATTGTTACTCAAAAAGTAGGTTGAACACCATCCTGATTTTTATTGTAAATCATATTCAAAGATGTAAGAACATATGGTACAAATCTGAAGAGGCTGAATAACTGGTAACATGGTCAAACTGTAGCCTGAAGTAGGGCTATTTTTAGTTAAATCATACAAAGGTTGTATGCAACTTTTTTTTTTTTTCAAACAGGAGATCTAACAGACTTAATTACAACAATTGCTGATCTATCAACTGATATATTCAATTGCAAAAGTACTGAATGTCTAAGTGGCCAATGCATCTAGAAAGAATACACCACAATGGCAAGGAAAGGGAAACAGACTGTGTGGTAACTAGAAAAATGAAAAGTACTGGATAGAGGTGCCCCTCTAATCCAATACTGAAATGACTAAAAAACCCTTTACAAATAAACTTGTATATGCCAGCAACTGTAGGACAAGAAGTTGGGATATTCCAAGCCAGGGCACACATTTGAAAAAAAACAAAACATTCCATTTCTACTGGTACACAGCCATGGATAGAGCATGAATGGAATGAGCTAAATGAAACACTACCTAATATGAGAAACCTGCTCTCATAACCAGTAATAGATGTGAAAATGGAGGACAGAAGAATAAAATGCAGAACCTGTAATTAGAGTAACTGACGAAATCATGGTTAAACAGGTCAGCAAGAAGCAGTCAGAAGGACTTTGTATGAAGTTGTATGAATGAAGGAAACTATCCAATAAAATAATCAGATAGTCTAATAAGTTCCTTTTATTTTTATTCTCCTAATCCTATGGTCAAGCCCAACGATGGAGAACCAGGGACAAAAAAAAAGTAGTAATTGAGGGCAATGGCAAATACTTCAATATGAATAAAACCTGACCAACTGTAAAGCCACCAGAAAGAAAAGTGGGAGGGGAGAATGATGGAACTACTATTAGGTAAACCTTGTTGGGTCAGGAAAAAGATCCACCATAAGGCTGGAAGCAACAGGTCTGCAACATTCTATCAAATGAATGTGATGATCATTGGTATAAAAGAGAAGATCAGATGTTAGAAAACATAGGGATCATGATATGAGCCACCACTTAAATTTTTAGAATGGATTATAACCAGATTATCTTAAAATGACCTGGAAGTGATCCATAGCCAGATAAACAGCAAGGAATACAAGACCATTCAAATGAAAAGAATATTCCTACACAGACCAATGACCCAAAGCCTCCCCAGCCCTGAAGGGATTCATTTCTCAACAGATATAAATCTAGCCATGGAGGAGGAAGTGTGACATATGCTAATGTATGAGCTTTGTCCATCTACCAGAGATAATTTACAATGCAGGAAGGAAGGACTATAGAAGTATCCAAAAAATTCTGAACAAGGTTCCACTGGTTGTGGAGGATCCATTAAGGGGATCTCATAAGCCTGATCAAGGGGTATGAGAAGACTCATACAAGACCACATCCCTAAAGACAAAAGAACATCATCAGTAGAATGTGAAGGAGCTAACAAAGTATTCTAAATGGCTACTTCCCTAAAACAGAGCTAGAGAGGAGAAGATTGGGCTCAACTGAGATGGGTATTGAAGAAAGCACCTAGATCAATAAGATACTGGGGTACAATGAAGGAATATGATTAACAAGACCACTAACAGCTTTGAGAAGGAGCTGATGAGTGTGAGAGACAGACTCCTCTTTGGAGTAAGTGAGAAGGTAGTCAATCCAAGTGAAAATTGCACCTTAGGGTAGGAAGATGTAGAGCATAGGTTTGCAC